>OZ025287.1:5192843-5817843 GCA_964019165.1 Mastigias papua
TACGAGAATTAAAGCAACAGTTGAGACCTTTTGATTCTGAATAGGGAAGGCCTCGCACCATTTTGTAAAGTGATCCATGAGAACTAGGATATGCTTGTTTCCTTTGGAAGTTTCTCTTAAAGGTCCCATATAATCGAGGGCCCTGAAAACGAACGGTTCACTAACCTGTATGGGCTGCATATGTGCCCTGGTGTATTGAGTGTTAGGCTTCCTTTTACTACATTGAGTGCAAGCTCGAACAAAGTTTGTGACTGTCTCTTGCATCTTTGGCCAAAAGAAACGGTCTTTCTCTCAGAACAGTAGGTATCATTCCATTATGCCTACAAGATGGACTACAGTGTAGATTTTGGAGGATGATACTAATAAGGTTTTGCAGAAGAAGTAAATTTCTTGGCAACCTTTATGAAGGGCAACTGGTCTTACCAAGAGGCCGTTACTAACATATCGCTCATCTCAGCAATGCCAGAGGGAGCGCGGGGTATCATTACATTTCTGAAGAAAAAGAGGGGGTTTCGGAAAACCACGAGTTTTCATTTCAATTACTTTATAAATATCTGGGTCATTATGCTGAGCATCAAAAAGATTGGTTTCTAGTATGAGAGAGCATCAGCATTCTGGTTAAAAGACCCAGGTCTATGTTAAAAGGTAAATTTATATTCTTGAATTGTCATTATCCACCTTGCAATGCGTTCCTTGGGTCCTACTGAGTGTAACCAACGCAATGCACTATTGTCAGTGACAATGCAAAAATCATGACATAATAGATAGACACAAAAATGTTGTACAGCAAAAACAATGGCTAAAGCTTCCTTTTCCGTGGCAGTACAGTTACGTTCCCGACCGGATAGGGTGCGACTAGAAAATTTTGCAGACTCTTTTGCCAGTTCAGTAAGCGGTGTAGCTATGGTAGCAAAGTCTGGAATAAATTTAAGATAATATCCAGCCAGCCATAAAAATGTTCTTAATTGCTCTAAATCTTTAGGGGGTTGAAGATCTTGGGCAGCTTTAATTTTGAAAGAATTAGTGTGGATACCCTTACTGAAAACAGTGTGGCCTAAACATGTGACGCGATCATCACTAAAAGAGCACTTAGAAGCTTTCACTCGTAGGTTATGGTTTTTAAATCGTTTAAGAACAGTTTGTAAACGTTTGCAATGCTGGTCAACAGCCTTTGAAAAAATGATGACATCATCAAAATAAGACAAGCACTGTTCATAATTAAGACCAGATAAGACAATTCCAACGGTTCGTGACAAAGTAGCAGGTGCGTTAGAGAGACGAAAGGGCATTGTAGTGAACTCAAAGGCCACCACAGATGTCTGTTGACAAATATTTTGCCGAAGGTTCTTCAAACACTGGTGAAAATGAGGCTGTTTTCTGACCTGCAAGAAGCACGACTGATGAACAGGAGAATTCATTATTCTAACTGGAGAACTGCACTGGTTTGCTTGACAGGTAGTATGTGCAATACAAAATTAGATTCCTACTGAAGCTTGTACAATACATATAATGCCTAACTGATTAGCATAACTTTTAGGAACAAGAACCTGGATAAAACATTCTGTTCAACATGGGAGAGTAACATTGCTGGCAAGAGCAACAGCAACTGACCTTTGCGCGGATGATTGCGTGAGCATCATAGAAGAATCTGCAATAGAAACACACGAGGCAGCGGTGGAAACTTTTTGGAAACATGGGTCTAAATAGATAGATACTGGAGTTAATGGAGTGCTACCATGGAGCCCCACAAGAAAATATAATGCCTCTGATATTGTTAGTTGTAAATGATTCTCAAGAATAAAGTCCCACCCTAAAATACACTGCAAAGGTTCCAGCACATTATCACAAATAAGAAGATCACAATCATACATAGCGTTACTACCAGCAAAAGACATCTGGACGAAAGCTGAATCTAAGTAATTCAAAGCTTGTCCAGTAACCGAAACTCAAGTATTGAGAGTACTTCTAATCTTAGTGGGAAAACTGGGTGGTTGAAACGCCAGACTTTGTCTTAAAGCTTCTTGGGATGAAATGAACTTCATTAACCCTGTATCAATTAAAGCTGAGAGCTGAAAACCACCAGGAAATTCGCATGATACAAAGGGTTGGCCTAAAGATCTGGGTGTGATATCAGAAGCATTCCCAACATAAAGGACTGAGGGGTGTTCATCACGCCAACCCATTAGCGAGACACCCCTTTGAAGTCTGAAGAAGGCTTACTATTAAAATACTGACTGTTATTACTGGCACAGCTTTCTGCTACGTGACCCCACCCAAGGCAGCTACTACCACGGTTGATATTACGTCTTTTCGCGCAGTTGCAGACAATATGGCCTTCTGCATGGCTTAGGAAACAGCGAACAGAAGAACGACTCTGAGATGCCTGAACTGTACTTCTTCCGATCATGCTATTGGGAATTGTAGTTACCAAATTAGCTTGACCTTCAGAGAGGGTCTGTAAAGCGTCATGGAGAGTATCAAGCTTCTGGTTTTGACAATCTAGTTGTGCTGTTGACGTTCCAGTTGTTATCGTGCCGTTGCTGGTAGAACAACATCAGGCGGAAAAGATGACTTCTCGACAACTGCACATGACGAGGCATGGCTAGAAGAAAGGCCATCAAGGGCACAGAAGGGTTGTGAAAAATCAAGGATGTTTTCCAATGAAGGTGTTGGATTGGATTCTAAGGTCTTGGGCCAAGTTCATTAGGCAGCCCCCGCAAAAATTGATATCGCAGTAAGGCATTAAAAGCACTAGCAGACAGATCAGGTTCAGCGTTGCGCAACACCTCTTTTAACCGCCAGAAAAAAATTCGGATCCTCACCATGGCGTAAACGACACTCCTTCAAACTCGCGATAAAAGTTCTCCTGAGCGGCTGGAGGTGAAAAGCAGCGTTTAAAGCTAGTGGTAAAGGCACCTAAGGACTCTTACAGTGTCATCCAAAGAATCATAATATGATGCCACAGGGCCTTGCAGAAATGCAGGAAGCTTGATTAGTTGAGTGGCCTCTGACCATTCGTTGGCTAATGCACAGCGTTGAAACTGGCGGAGCCAAGCAGAGAAGCCATCAGAAGTAAAGCGTTCAGGCAAAATATAGGCGGGCATACCCCACTCCTGGCACCAATTTGTAGCCCTTTTTGGATTCTGCAAATTGGCCACCAATAGATACAACCAGCTTCTATCACAGTATTCGACTTCTGATCTAATATAATCTAATAATTATTACCAACTTATTCTAAAATCAACACCTTTCTCAACTTTAATAACACAATATATATAATCAGTCTTCTCGCTGAGCAATATCAAAACACGACACCAACCTAAGGGACTTGTTTGCTTCCTTATTCCAAAAGATGCTTGGTTGCACAAACGTACAGCAAAGATCTTTAGTCAGAATTTATTATCAATTCCTTTGGAACGGAGTGTTGAGTTTTAAGCATTTGATATTATAGTTGATAGTCATGATTTACCTCCTTAAGTATACATGGAGCAACTGGTATTTTGGAGGTCATGTACATCCAGCACACTAGCTCTTCTCCACGTATCTCCATGCGATATAGGACCTGATATACCCAGTCATTATTGAGGGAAAGAGTTCCAGCCATTTTAATCCAAAAGGGATACGGACGGTGCACATAAGGTTAACGCTGTAATTTGTATTGACTAGATTAAAAGAGTGCATTAATTTTAATCTCTGACCTTATATTATAGTTGTTCTTTTGAGTTCTCAAAATTCTTGAGAGCAAAAAATTTCGTCGAAAAAATTTTCGTCAAAATATTTGTCCGAAATTTTGTCACGACGAAGTTTTTTGTAGTTAATGTAGGTGAATGCAAGAAGACTGCTCTTACCATTAGGTCTGCATCAGGTATGAAACGATTTAAGGACGACAGAAGTTATGGGAAATGGTTTGATCAATTGTTTGGGCCTGTCACAACACGTGATTCGTGTCAAACTGAACAGGAAATTGTCAATTGAACCAACTGTCATAGTTCTTTTAAGTTCTTCTTAAATAGCACATAATATCAAATGCTTTGGTTGGATACAGTTGATAGAGAAAAGAAAAGCATACTGCTGAAAATTGATGTAAAGCAAAATTTTGCAACTACTTTGTATTTTTCGTGATTTGCACTTTTGTATTTTGTATTTTTCGTATTATGTATTTAATTCATATATAACTGTATATTTCAACCATATAATTTGCTACTTAGCCTTAAATGAGGCCTTGATAAGCTCTTTTAATTTTTCTTCTTCATAAAAGGCTATTTAAAAAAGCTTCTTGAAAAGCTATTTTTCCAGCCTACTGTAAACAAATTGATAATTATTATGTATATTTCGTTAAATGTCTATTATGCACAATCCCTTGCCTAGTTATGTCCTATAACCTAGGGCACAGGAAGGTAAAGTTTCAAGTTCTTTAACTGTAGCACTGTATGTGATCATATAGATAACACACATCGCAGTAGATGAGCCGTCCCATTTAGTACTATCTTTTGTAATTCTTGCAAACAAGGGTTCCCGGGAATTCGCTTGATATGACCTTCAGTTTTCTTCTGTATCATACCTAATGCCCTAATTACTACTGGTACTATTGTTACTTTCAAATGCAACATCTTCTGTATTTCGATTTCCAAGTCTTTGTATTTGATGACTTTTCATACTCCTTAAGTGATAGACTTCGATCGGAAAGCACTGTCATACCAATCAATAAACACGTCTTTCCCTTGTGGTCTTTTACAATAATATCTGGGCGGTTGGCATTGACTGATTTGTCTGTGTGTATCGTGAAATTCCAAAGGATAGTAGCATCATTATCCTTCGCAAGTGATTCTGAGTGATGTCCATACCAGTGTTCAGTGTGTGGAGCATTATAGTGATTGCATATTCCCATTTTGTCATGTCGATTTTTGTATTCTTGTATTCCTTTGGAGCAAGTATTGGGAACCCAGCAACTAGATGATCAATTGTTTCCACTTTATCCTCACATAGACTGCATCTAGGATCAGTTCTATTTCTTATTATATTTGCTATTGTTAGTAGAGAGTACGTTGGTATATATCAGCGTCTTTGCTTCGTAGTGCATTTTGGCCATGTAAAGGCTTTTGCTCCCATTTGCTTTTGGATAGCATCTAGTCCCTTCCTTTTGCTCCTTGCTTTACAAGGTTTGCTAATTTTGTTGGCTGTGTTTCATTCATATGAATTGGTGCTAGTTCTCAGAACTAGGAAATTTTTCCTTATTTGTCTCATTTTGGTTTAAATGAATAAGTCACGAGGTGCACAGTTCACTTGATTCACTTGGTCAAAAATTACGTCATCTTAGCGCGCCGTCAAGGAAAACTTTTTTCAAGATGGCGGAGAAATCCACAGCAACTTCGCGGCCCTCTCGTACCACGCGTCGTGGCGTACTTGACTGCCGTAGCCTCGATAAAATTCAGTCAATTATTATCAAAGATTTCGAGAAAAGTAAGAAAAAAAGTGAACGACATCGATATTTTAAATGCAGGGTTGTTTCGAAGCCTAGGAACATAAATGGTGTTACCGATCGACCTCCAGTTTACGGTCAGTTTGCAGTCAGTTTACGGTAAACTTCCGGAATGGCCTAAGAATTTCACTGGATTATTTCTTGCTGGTTTGTCGAATATCAACTGCAAACTTCAACACAGAATGTATAAATAAGCAGTATAGCATTCGCTTTATATGAATATGTGCTTTTCAACGTGTTTCAATGCGATTTTTAGGTCGAAGTTTTCTTTTTTGGTATGTCCTACTCCGAGTCGCGTCAACGTTTCTACGGCCTAATCCGAGTACTGTATCAGTTTAGTCGCCCAGCTAATTTTGAAGTACGCGTTAATATAATTTGATTTTCTCTTCACATACTTAGAGACTACATATTTGGGATGATGGCATTTCAGTTTTGTAGAATTCTGATAACTTTTTCGGGGGGAAATCCTCCTTTGAAAAACGCGTATTTTACCGCTCCTCAAATCCTATACCGGTTTAGTCGCCCAGCTAATTTTGAAGTAGGCGTTAATATAATTTGATTTTCTCTTCATATATTTAGAGACTACATATTTGGGATGATGGCATTTCAGTTTTGTAGAATTCTGATAACTTTTTCGGGGGGAAATCCTCCTTTGAAAAACGCGTATTTTACCGCTCCTCAAATCATATACCGGTTTATTTGCCCAGCTAATTTTGAAGTAAACGTTAATATAATTTGATTTTCTCTTCATATATTTAGAGAGTACATATGTGGAATGATGGCATTTCAGTTTTGTAGACTTTTGATAACTTTTCGGGGGAAAACCTCCCTTGAAAAACGCGTATTTCAACACATCTCGGATCCTATCCCGGGTTAGTCGCCCAGCTAATTTTAAAGAATACCTTAATATAATTTGACTTTCTGCTTATGTCCTTAGAGAGTACATGTGTGGGAAGCTGGCATTTCAGATTTGAGGGATTCTGATAACGTTTCATGGGGGAACCGTCCTTTGAAAAACGCGTATTTTGGTGAAAACTAAACCCAGCGGAAATGCACGTCCTACCAATACTGGTGTAAACAGAAAACTGAATTGACACGTTAACTCAAGTTAAAACTTTTCTAGGAAGGCTTGGACCATATCCTTTAGTTTTAGATATGTATATCTTAAAAATATCATGTTTAAACTAACACATGTGAGGAGATTTCAGACAAATGATCAGGACTCAAACCCTACACTGGCTAAGTTTCCTATCTAATTTAAAAGTAGGCGTTGAAATAACTGGAATTTTTCTTCATGTTTTTAGAGAGTTCATCTGTGGGCAGCTGGCATTTCATTTTTGACGAATTGGGACAACTTTTCGGGGGGGGGCTCTCCTTTGAAAAACGCGTATTATAGTGAAAACTAGGCATTTCCATTTCCACTTTAGATAGAGATTTGTCACTCAAGCGATTTCTGTAGAAAGTCTCAATATAGGGATAGAGACAACACGAATTAAACAGGGCAAAAAGAAAGTGTGCTACCTTCAAAAATACTACTACCAGTGCATGAATTACGCTGTCTGTTTTCAAGAGTTTCGTCTAAAAAGCCTTTTTAGCGACACAACATCAGACAGTGTACTTTGTAGTTGCTCTAAGTTTTTTAACAAGTTGCGTACAGTTCGCGTTACAGGAAATACGCTATGACATTTTGTAAAGTCTTTACGAAAATATTTACCCTCACTCATTTAATCCATTCTTGGCCTACAAAGTTCATCCCAGAAAACAGTGTGGGAGTGGCGCTCTATACTGCATATTCTGCTAGTGGCTTGCTCACAATTTTCTACAAACTTCTTTACTCAAAATATGTTGATAGCTCTACTAATTAGCAGAAATTCCTAGGAGAGAGCGGTCTGCAGCGTACGATCATCCCATGGCGGGGATATAAAGCGAAAATACACGCTTTTTTATAAGGCACCACTTTATAAGGAACCTACATGTAGAAGGCCGAAATATTTAAAGAACTTATACTACTAGAGGAAAATCCCTAAGGAACTTTTCATTTTAAATTTCCGAGTGCTGTACTCAGATGCAAGTGAAGATTACATTATATTGGATGATATCAATGGAATAGACATGATACTTCTTGATTGAAATTATGCTTTTGCATATATAGAACTTATTTCCTGTCGCTTTTGTGTTTTTGAGGTTGATTTCTAGCCATAATTAAAGGTAGAATTGAGAATTTCAATGCTTTTCTAGTGTCTGTGTCATTTTCAGGCACTCTATGTGCAGTGAGAATTAAGGAACAATTAAGGAACTTTTAGTACTAGAATTCAATAAAAAGAGGTCCGAAAATAAGGAACTTTTTAGAACTAGGTCTTTAGCTAGGTTCCTTATAAAAAAAAGCTTGTACTCCAGTGATCTCTACAATCTTGAAGATTGGATATTAGGACAATTCAGAGTCAAATATCTCATTAGAAGCGTTTCAAAACATATCCAACATTGGATGAGTAACTGCCATCCCTTCAAAAGCATTGTTTATGAACAATAAATACTCTCTAAAATATCTATAGCTGCCTTAACATTATACAAGCTTCCTAGAGAGGTAGCAAATACTTTCCTGACAGAAGGGTTTCAGGGGAGGGTTTTCCAGGCCCGGTAGCCCCCCCAAGGAATTGTGATAACTCATCAAAATTGAAATGCCAGCTTCCCATAGATGTAATCTCTAAAGATACGAAGAGAAAATCAAATTATATAAAAGCGCATTTCAAAATCAGCTTTGACACTGAAGCCTAATCAGTTGTCTGAAGTTTCCTTACATACGGTATTTTTAACCATGAAATTTTCCCCATGAAACACATATCTATAACTGAAAGACATACGCTGAAACTTCATAGAAAGGTTTTAACTCGAATTATCGTGTCGCTTCAAATTCATACTACGGTATTGTTGGGAGGATCTGAGTCCTGATCATTAGTCTGAAATCTCCTCACATGTGCAGGGACTTTTTTAACATACAAACTGGGGGGGGGCAAATGCCCTCCCCCCAGTTCTCAACTTTGCCCCGCGAGTGAAGAGGTATTTGACCCAAGAAAAATATCCCTTTTTGCATAGGTTCTCAGCTATGTTGTCAAGCAACTACTGCTGTAATCATGTTGCAATGAATGGGGCCCTTCGAGTTTCATCGGCTAAAGAATGAACCACAATAACATTTTTGCACAACATTAGGAAACTGTATAATACGCGAACAGTACGTTATTGTAACAATTACAAAACTAGAGATTTCATCTCCAAACTTTTTTACATCAAAACTTAACATTTATGAACATTGTTTCAATATATCACATGTGTCAACCTTATTTCAAATTAGGCTTTTGTCCTAGTATCACGTCCCTTTTTGAGAGTTTGCCCCCCACTAAAAATCCCTTTTTGAGAGTTTGCCCCCCCCCAGTAAATCTATGTTAAAAAAGGCTATGCACATGTGTTAGTCTAAACATGCTATTTTTACGATAAAATACATACCTGTAACTAAAGGATATGCTCCAAACCTTCCTAGACAAGTTTTAACTCAAGTTAACGTGTCAATTTAGTTTTCTGTTCACAACGGTATTGGTAGGACGTGCATTTCCGCCGGGCTTAGTTTTCACCAAAATACGCGTTTTTCAAAGGAGGATTTCCCCCCGAAAATGTTATCAGAATTCTACAAAACTGAAATGCCATCATTCCACATATGTACTCTCTAAATATATGAAGAGAAAATCAAATTATATTAACGCCTACTTCAAAATTAGCTGGGCGACTAAACCGGTATAGGATCGGAGGAGCGGTAAGATACGCGTTTTTCAAAGGAGGACTTCCCCCCGAAAAAGTTATCAGAATTCTACAAAACTGAAATGCCATCATTCCACATATGTACTCTCTAAATATATGAAGAGAAAATCAAATTATATTACCGCCTACTTCAAAATTAGCTGGGCGACTAAACCGGTATAGGATCTGAGAGGCACTAAAATACGCGTTTTTCAAAGGAGGTTTTCCCCCCCGAACTGTTATCAGAAGTCTACAAAACTGAAATGCCATCATTCCACATATGTACTCTCTAAATATATGAAGAGAAAATCAAATTATATTAACATTTACTTCAAAATTAGCTGGGCGACTAAACCGGTATAGGATTTGAGAAGCGGTGAAATACGCGTTTTTCAAAGGAGGTTTTTCCCCCGAAAAAGTTATCAGAATTCTACAAAACTGAAATGCCATCATTCCACATATGTACTCTCTAAATATATGAAGAGAAAATCAAATTATATTAACGCGTACTTCAAAATTAGCTGGGCGACTAAACCGGTATAGGATTTGAGGAGCGGTAAAATACGCGTTTTTCAAAGGAGGATTTCCCCCCGAAAAAGTTATCAGAATTCTACAAAACTGAAATGCCATCATCCCACATATGTACTCTCTAAATATATGAAGAGAAAATCAAATTATATTAACGCCTACTTCAAAATTAGCTGGGCGACTAAACTGATACAGTACTCGGATTAGGCCGTAGAAACGTTGACGCGGCTCGGAGTAGGACATACCAAAAAAGAAAACTTCGACCTAAAAATCGCATTGAAACACGTTGAAAAGCACATATTCATATAAAGCGAATGCTATACTGCTTATTTATACATTCTGTGTTGAAGTTTGCAGTTGATATTCGACAAACCAGCAAGAAATAATCCAGTGAAATTCTTAGGCCATTCCGGAAGTTTACCGTAAACTGACTGCAAACTGACCGTAAACTGGAGGTCGATCGGTTCGGTAATGGTGTTCCCCTGGTCAAGGTACGCTACGAAGGTTGGGGACGGGAATATGATGAATGGAGGCCAATTAGCGAGCTAACGGGAAGGGCAAACGAATGTGAGACGGATGAAGAGCGGCAAGATGATATTGTTACATTGGAGCTTGACAGGATTCGGGTTAGAATACAAGAATCACTTACTGGCTTGCGTAGGTGTGATACACGTGTCACAATCAAGGAGCCAGTAAGTGAGAAGACATGGATAATAATTTCTGGTGCTTCCAGGGTAAAGAAAGCCTTCAAGAAGAGGTCTACTTTGCACTCCCCAATTAAAATACGCTTTGATAAACTTTTCGGTAATGGCTGGTCTAGAAGATACTTTAACTGCAAGGGGGACTATTCTGAGGTTATACTGAGGACAATGCAACTTTACCTTGTTAAGAGAAAAGCTTTGCGATGCTATGAGAGAAAATCAAATGGGATCTTTGTGCCAAAAGCTATTGAAAGAGGGCTTTATGTGGTGATTAACTTTATCCGAAAAGATGGAAACTCCCTTTAGGATGAAGTGAGTTTTGCACATAAAGTCTGCTATAAAATCTTTCCCAATTGACACAAAGATTTGAATTTTGCATTTGGCTTGAGGACAAATAAAACAGAAGGTTTTATAATCTCATTGTCATGACATTTGATTTTTTCTCATTGTCTGCAAATCTTTCATAGAAATGATATGTTCTCCTTTCATCATCACACTATTTCACTTCATCATTGCAACCTATTGCTCTTAGGCTCTAAAGGAGAAGATACCATTTTTATAAGTTTTTAACTGGTCCTCAAAAAACATTCAAGAATAAATGGTTTTAACATTGAAAAGTTCGTTTCGGCCCCAGTACTGAGCCTTTCTCTACTTTTTCATGATTCCAGTATCAAAACAAAAATGAAACAGCTCTGTTTTACACCTGAAATGGTGATAAATCTTTCAACTGTTACAGGACAGGCAACATAACATACATTACATTTTGTCAAGCTTCAGCTCAATTTAGGTAGTGATTTAAGAACAGATATTGAATAGTAGATTCAACAAACATCTTGGACAACAGATCATTGACCAATGACAGGCCCATTAATAGCAACAGAAATCTTATAGCTCTTCAAAGGGATACCTACATTTTATTGGTATGACAGGTTTGCATTCACTTTATCTTTGTTTGGAAGAAGGATGATTATTTTTATGGGCTTAGAATTTTAACTTGATCTAAATTTAACAATTCGTCACTTTTGATGTGAGGTTGCCTAGTAGAATAGAAAATAGAAAAAGTAAATATGTAAGGTAGTATATATGTATATAGAATTGTATATATATCTTTTTGATAGAAAAGGTATAAAAAGCATCACCATATATACCACAGATACAGTGAATTTTATGACAAAATGTTGTATTGATTTGCTGTTCTTATCTGAATTGAAAGGTAATAGAACTTAGATTTATTCTCTGAAAGCTTAAAATTATGCTGGTCTTAAGCACTTTCTGCATCTTTGCAAGTTTTTGCCAAATGCCCTGTGCTGTTGCACTTGGTACATTTCCATTGAAATTTCAGCTGACGCTGGGCCTTCAAAGTAGCCAATATTGCAAGATGGTTGTGCTTTTGCATCACTTGCTTCAGTGCATATTTCAGACTGAAACTTGAAGAACGAAAAAACCATTTGGATACATTATCATTCAATTTCTCTAGACCTTGCATTGTAAAGTGGGCAATTGCCCCATTTAATTTGATGCTTTCGCAAACATGATACATCAAGATGTGCATATAAGGAGTAGCATCTTTTGACTGGTGAAGCTTAACATATTCTGTCACCCACTCCTTGGCTGAAGTTTGAAAACAGTCCAGGGATACTGAGTCATTCTTATTTAGACTTTGCATTTTGTTCATAAGCAAAAGAAATTGATCCCATACCTTTTGCAAATTCTGAGTCCTAGCTTTTGGGGTAATGAAATTACTTATCTTGATATTGGTCAATATTTCCTTTTTTTCTGGGCCTGTAAAATCTCTGTATTTAAGATGCTTTGTGTCCTTGTCTACATAAAACTTGAAGTCATGAAGCCCAAGATCCTTTACAAACTTTTGAAAAGAGCAAATTCTATTCATCCTTTCATCACATATTTTATCAAGTCTAGTGGTGCTAGTGATATTGTCCAATTGCTTCAAATCTCTGATCAACTGGTGTATAAGCTGATCAGAAATCCTCAAGAATAAATGAAGAGAATCAGGAACCACCCTTGTAAGTGGTATGAAAGGGAATAATGGGGGATTGCTGCAGTTAAACTTATTTGATTTGGACTTAATCACTGCCATACTTGCAATCTCTTCAACAGTCCTTGCTCCATGTATTTGATCCACCATAGACCATGTCAAGGCAGCATTATAGCGCTCTTCAGACGGGCATTTGCACCACAAGCATGAATACTTTGAGGAACATGAATCAATTCCACATACCATATTAAGGAATTTTAAATCACCACCTAAGTAATACTCAAGGACAAGAGTTCTGCCTAAAAAGGTGAATGTCTGGAGCATTTTTGCTTCTTCAACAATGTCTTGTATTGAATTCTTCACTTGATAATAATCCTCTGACCCCCGAAATATGGCTATCAAATTATTTCCATGTGCACTGGCTGCATCTGGAAAGTCTGGAAGAGTAAACGTAAAGCTCACTATGTGTATTCTCTTCCCAAGCCATGTCCCATCACCAGATAACTTAATTTTGATTTTTTCGGGAATTGGGAACTTCTCTGCAGCATGACGATTCAGAACCATGTCCAGCAGGTGACATATGGATTGCTGAAAGCCAATCAATTTGCCAGGTATGGGGTAGATGCTGCAAGAGCTATTCAGCTGGTTAATGCTAGACTGTAGCTGGTGTCTGCGTGGTAAGTTTTTGCACACCATGGCTAGTTCATGGTATGCTGCATGACTGATGCCAAAACGGTCCTTGATATAAAGAACAGAGTTTAGATTTCCTGTCTCCTTTGTTGTTTTTCTACTAGTGGGTCTTTCTCAAGAGCAATATTATCATAGTTTCCCTCCAAGCTCTTAACTTTTATACTCAAAGGTGTGTAACCACCTGCAATCAGGAAACTGAGGGCATTCTTGCAATCTGAGACTCTTTTCTTTTTTATATGGTATTGATGAGCCCTGCTATATTGATTGAATTGTTTTCCTGCCCTGCTTCTTTCTATATTTACATGGCTACATGCTTTCTTGATCAGTTATCTTGCAAATTGCTGATTTAGCTTATGCAAATTTTCATTTTCTGCTTTTACTAATGCCAGTTCTTTTTCTAGCTTTTGACATTTTTCCTTCTCAAAAGCAAGCTCATCTTGTGCCTTTCTCTTGCGAGAAATATACGATAATTTTAAATCATAAGTGCTCTTCTTAAATGAATCAATTCTCTGCTGAAGCTGTCTGCCACCCTTTGATTTTTTCAGGCTACAAATCATATTTTTTATTTTCTTAGCAAGTCTCCATATAGTCGACTGTGTTAATTCCTCATACACTTGGTGAGCAAAAATATTGCACCTCCGGGGTCCGTTCGATATTCCGACAGTTCAATATTCCGACAGTTCGATATTCCGACAGTTCGATATTCCGACAGTTGATTTTGACTATGTTATAGTACATTCCTTAGGTAAGTACATTTATAAGACTAGGGACGCCTGCACATGAAAAGGCCAAGGGGGTAAAACTTGTTTCCAGGGCACCACACATAATGAAATATTTTTATAAGAAACCCATTTTATTGGAAACCCATTTACCAGAGTGGAAAGTTTGCTTAAATACGCGGACAATTTGAATAAAAGTTTATGGTGCGCGTTAGTTATGTAAATTATGGAATATTTTTGCACGGATTTAATATCAAAAATTCTGTGAATAGTGTCGCGAATATTGTCTCAAAACCGAAAAGAGAAAAGAATCCACAACTAGTTAGCTCGGTTAACTAAGAAAGAAAAAAAGCAAAGAAGCTTGAGGCAAAAACATTGTTTCAAATTAATAGACAGTAGCAGAAAAATATTTTCTAATCCTACTGTAAGAAATTTTCCTTGATTTTTGGTATAATAGGTAAATTAACGTTGGTTGTCCAACTTTCGGAATATCGAACTTTCGGAATATCGAACTGTCGGAGTATCGAACTGTCGGAAAAGCGACCTGGCCCCGCACCTCCTAGTGATTTTCAAAATGGCGGACAGGGCACCATGTTCTGCTGTATGAAAACTGTCTACGGTTTCTCTGATCAGCCACTTGAGTTAAGCGTTAGAAATTAATATGTCATTAACTATGAATATTGCCAAAATAAACCAAGCTAGAATTCTGATTACAGTCCACAAGAATTTACAGTTATTTCAGTATTTCGTTGGGTAGCCACGCTTCTTTTTTACAGCCAAAATTCTTCGTGAAAGAGACTCGTATAATTTGCCAATAAAATCCCGTGGAATTTGGTCCCATTCAGATATGACTCAGTTTGACGCTCATCTTTGGTTGTTGGAGGACCTCTTGGGTCACAATTAAGCTTATTTTTTATAAACAACCATATATTTTCAATAATGTTCAAGTCAGGGCTTTGTGCTGGCCATGGCAAAACAGGAACGCCTCAAAGAGAAAGATATATCTTTGTGTATGCTGCTTGATGTGGGGGTGCATTATCCTGCTGAAATATGAAAGGCCTATCAGCAGTCCCAAACATCAATTCAACATTGGCAAAAAGGTTGTCATGTAATAAACAAACATATTTTTCTGCATTTACGGTTCTATCACTGACTACCAATTTACCAACGCCAGTAGGCCCAACACACCCCCAAAACATCAAAGAGGAGGCATTTTTGAATGTCTGCTGAAAAAGAGTAGGATCATTGACCTCTTGTTTTGTACGCCAAAATCGTAGTGTTTTACAGTCATTTTTAGTCCAAACCTACACTCGTCGGAGAAAATCACGTCTTTCCACTCGGCTACTTGCCAGTCCTGAACAGCACTGGCCCACCTTACCCTAGCTTTCCTATTTTGAAAGGAAACAAATGGTTTTCTTTTTCTGGCATAGTTTCTCATTCCATATTTCTTGAGAATACGTTTCACAGTCCACTTGGAAAGGTTTCCTTGAAGGTGGGTGGAAACTAGCTCGTTTCTGATAGTTTTCAAATTTGAAAACCTATGCTTCTTTGAAAGACGACAAACATACCTCTCTCCCCGAACATCAAATGTTTTTGGTTGTCCACGTCTTTCTAGCTTATCAGGATAGCCAGATTTTTCATAGCGCTTACAAATACGTATTACAGAAGAATGGTGACAACAAACAGCTGCT
This sequence comes from Mastigias papua, assembly GCA_964019165.1. NCBI lineage: Eukaryota > Metazoa > Cnidaria > Scyphozoa > Rhizostomeae > Mastigiidae > Mastigias > Mastigias papua. Next base: position 5,208,437 of record OZ025287.1, read on the forward strand.
CCAATTTTTCTGAAGGATAGTCCATTTTTTCGCAAATTTACCACCGAAGCCCTCTCAAAATTTGTAAATTCCTTAGTTTTAGGCATGGCTTCGCATTTTTGCTTAATCTCTTTTGTTTACAATGTTTTTCTTTCGTTCAAAGTGCTAAAATGGCGTCAGCAAGTTTTTCGAATCTCTCGCCAAAACTGAAACAAAACAAATATTGTTTAATGGAATAAAATTCACTCTGAATGGATGTGTTTGTGCTGATAGGCCTAAAGTGGCTGCCATCTTCAGACAGGAGGTGCAATATTTCTGCTCGCCTAGTGTAGTTTGATTTCAAATCATACTTTTCTTTAATCTTATAAAAAATATCCTGCAACCCTGTTTTCGAATTGGGATCTATGTGTTAGCCTGCCACGTCTTCGGTATATAAGAGTTCGAGTCATAAACGACAACGATTTGCTTTAATTAATCTTTAGCTAACTCAATGATGATATAGAGGAATTCAGAATCCAACACATGCACTTGCTACCATTTTACCTCTGAACACGCGAGCCAGTCACCATGGTTAGTTACCAGACCTGATCATTGGCTGCGCAGTGGCACCTATCAGGCAGCCTGATAACCGGTGTAGGCCCTTGCGAGGAGGAGTTGGAATTACCACTAAAATAATTAAATATATTTTTTTGGTGTCCTTCACACACTCCCCTGCTTTGAAAAATGTCCTTTGTGACATTGTAGAAAGTCATTGCGTGATGTATCCACTATGTGCAGTAATACTGCTAGTCCTCCTCTTCCTGTACGTCCCTTGTCAACAGCGTGGTCAGCACCTTGAATCTATTGATAATACTGGCCAGAATAGTATCATAGTCCTCGGTGCTCCTGTGACATCTCCTCTCCTACAGATTCTACTTTCTCTCTTAGAACAGTGGAGAACATGAAGTATTATTATGTACTGCTGATGCTGTGCCCTCATCTTGGTGTTCAAACAATCAGAAAACAATGTTTCTCAAAATTGTTCTCGGATCACTACAGTGAGTGATATTCGCTTTCAGTACTGTTTAGATGCAACAAAGGTTGATCGTAGTGGTGTAAAGAATGCTAGAAACTGATAAAAAAAAGGTGTCCATATCACAACAAAACAAAATAAAATTCGCTTTAAAGTAAGTCCAAGTCTAGAAGCGTCCTTTTATGCTGGATACTAGTTTAACTTATATGATACGAATGTCTATTTCCCTTCTTTTTCCACTTGCGAACCACAACTATGGCCAGTGCATTCCATACGGTAATGGATAAATTGGTTGCAAATATTGTCCATTTATTTTTGCTGGATACAAATTTAGGCCAATTGTTGGTGTAATAAACCTAGGCATGACTGCTCCCTGTGGTGCAAGTCCTGGAACTGGTATTGGAAACGTCTGTGGCTGTTTTGGAGAAATCGCTTGCACACGGTAGTATGGATTTCCTCCTAATGATGAATATGTAAAAACTGGTGGGGCCCGTCTGTTTCTTTGTGGTCTCCTTTCTACACCTTCATCAGTGTCAAAGTGAGTTGTGCTTCCTCTTGATGATGACCTATCTTCATTTTGCTCCTGGTTGTCTTCTGTTGCTTGTATCTCTGGCTCTTTGGCAGTTCTTTGACTTTCAGCTGGTTCTCTACTATGTGTTATTGTGTCAAACAGGTCATCTTCATACTGTGGCTCTCCTGTTGGTTCTATAGGGATAGCTTCTACGTCTAATTCATCATCACTATCTTCCTTTGTTTCATGGAGTTGCTCTTGTAACTGCCTATGGTCTCTCTTTTGTCTCTTGCCTTTCTCCAATTTGTCTTTGTCTATTGTGACTGCTAGATGTGGGCACGGATACAACATGTTCCGATGTAGTACTCGCACTTCTCCATTAGACCCCTCTATCTGGACCTTATAAACAGGGCTGTCCTCCCCTAGTCTCTCTATAACCTGATAAATTCGATTTTCCCAGTAGGATCGCAGTTTCCCTGGGCCTCCTTTTTCCCGCACATTTCGCACTAATACACGATCTCCTTTCTCTAGAGCTGAACTTGTGGGCTTCAACCGGTCATATCTTTCCTTAGAATGTAATGCTGACTTCCCTGCTCTCGCTTGAGCTATTTTATGTGCTTCTGCTGTCGCTTGTTTCCATTCTTCAATGTATGCTGAATACTCCTGCTTGTCTTTAGGCAAAACAGCACTGAATATGATATCAATTGGTAGGCGAGGAGGTCGACCAAACAACAGCTGGAATGGCGAGTACCCTGTAACATCATTCGGGCTGCAGTTATACGCATGCACTAGCTTATTCACATGTAAATGCCACTTTGCTTTATATGTTTCTGGTAGGGTTCTCATCATGGCCAATATTGTCTGGTTGAACCTTTCAACTTGCCCATTCCCACTTGGATGATAGGGGGTGGTTCGAGTTCTTTCAATTCCACTTAATTTTTCTAGGTGATGGAACAATCTGTTTTCAAATTCCCTGCCCTGATCATGATGTATTTTGGCTGGGTAACCAAATCGTTGTATAAAATCATTGAAAATCTTATCGGCAGCGGTCTGTGCTTTGTTATTTCTTGTGGGATAGACCTGCGAGAACCGAGTGAAGTGATCTACTAACACAAGCAGATATTGATGTCCCCCTGAGCTCTTCTCCAAATGTACTAAGTCAATTGAAATGAGATCAAATGGTGCTGAGCTTTGCAGATGTTGCATTGGAGCACGCTCTATTTTATGTGGTTTTCGCTGTATCATGCAAGGGCAAACATTCCTGACATAATGATTTATATCTGCTGCCATGTGTGGCCAATAGAACCGTTCTCTTGCCAAGGAAATTACCCTCTCTGTTCCGAGGTGACCCATGTCTACATGGAGGTGCTGATATACTAGATGCCTCAACTTTGCTGGTAATACAATCTGGTTTCTATTACCTATTTTACGTCTCATCAGTCCATCCCTTCCCAGGTCTAAATGGCGCCACTCATACACTAACAGTCGCAACTCTTTTGTTTCATTGGCAAGTTCTTCCTTTGTTGGGCGTTGACCCTTTTGCTTGAATTGAATCATTGTGTTAATAGCAAGATCATTCTTTTGGCTCTCCCTAATCTCATCAAGTGAAAGAGTTTGTAAAGGCATGATAATCTGTGGTTGGCAGTCTCTAAATACATCTATATTGACACCGATAGCTGCTGTCCAAGTGGCATTATGTTCACTACTTTCACGGATTGCATTCAAACTTGCATCGAGCACATCTGTTGAAATTTCATTGGTGCATTGCTCAAGTAAGTGCTGGATGTCCTTTGGTGGGCGAGAAAGAAAATCAGCATCTCTATTCGCTGTACCCCGTCGATATTTGATTGTGAAGTGGAAATCTGCAAGGTCTGCTACCCACCTGTGACCTGTGGCATTCAGTTTACCTGATGTCAACACATATGTCAGAGGATTGTTGTCTGTTAACACTGTGAATCCAGGAGCATAATACAAATAATCTCTGAAACGTTCTGTAATAGCCCATTTAAGTGCAAGGAACTCCAATTTTCCAGAATGAAGATGGTATGTTTGTTCTGCTGGTGACAGTGTGCGTGATGCATAAGCAATCACTCTCACCTTGCCATCTTGCTTTTGGTAAAGAACTGCTCCTAACCCTTCCTTGGAAGCATCTGTGTGAACTATAAATGGACATTCGTAATTTGGATAAGCCATCACCGGTGGTGATGTGAGACAGCTAATGATGTGGGCAAGAATTTCCTCATGTTGTCTTTCCCATCTGACCAGAGTAGATGAACATTTTTGTGCTTTATGTGGGTCTATCTTTCTTTTAGGTTTTATAGTGCAACTTTTATGCGTGTCTGTGTTCTCTTGGCTTTGAAGAAGGTCATAGATAGGCTTCACAATTCTTGAGAAATCTTGTATGTACCCTCGATAGTACCCTAACAAGCCAACAATTTTCCGGACCTCACCAACTGTCTTGGGCTTGGTGCCCCTCAAGGCAAGGAGTGCATCAATATTACTTGAGTCCATCTTATGGCCTTCTTCACTTACAATCCTGCCAAGGTAGCGGACTTCCTTCTGAAACATATTACACTTTGATGGCTTAAGTTTCACACCATGTTCCTTCAATCTTCTCAGCACCGTACGGACATTGTTGATGTGTTCTTCAAAAGTTGATGAGTATACAATCACATCATCTAGATATGGGGTGCAAATCCTATCTCTCAGATCTGATAGACAACCTTCCATAAATCTTTGGAAGCAGGCAGGAGCATTAGTTAAGCCAAAAGGGATCCTAATCCATTCATATAGCCCCCATGGTGTTATAAAGGCTGTAAAGGCTCTACTGTCTGAATGGACAAATCCTTGGTGATAGGCTTTGCCCTGATCCAGAACACTAAACCATTTCTTGTCTGCTAAGTTTTCTAGTGTTTCTTGCACTCTAGGAATTGGGTGTCGGTCTGGTGTTATGCCACGATTCAATTCCCTATAGTCTACACAAAGTCTTAACTGGCCACATTTTTTCCGTACACAAACCACTGGGCTACTGTATGATGATGTAGACTTCGTGATCCATCCCCGATTTAATAAATCTTCAATGTATGCCTTGACTTCTGGATACAAGGGGCGAGGAACTGAAACGTATGACTTTTGAACTGGAGTCTTGTCTGTCAACTCTATCTTTAACTCCAGGTCTGGAATACAACCCCCATCTTGGTCATCTTTTGCAAATGATGCTGATTCTTCTTCTAGCATCTTCTCGGCTGCTTCTTTCTGCAATTCTGTCAGGGTTTCCCCTAAAACCACCTTTGGTGCACAGTCTTCCGTCCTAAAAGTATCTTCCATGTGTATTTTCTGCTTCTCTGGATGTTTCGAGCTTCCTGCATTCCTATCTATAATTTGGACTGGTGAGACTGATTGTACAGTTTGCAAACTACCTAACAGTTTTTTTCCCCTTAGAAAAATGTCATGTGTTGTTCCATTGTAAGCATCCAGACTAATGGCATGAGAAGAGCCTCTTTTTAAATGCAGCAAGGATGAATGGATTTCAAGTCCTTCAGGTATCTTTTCAACATCTGGCTCAAGCAGCACAGGAGTAGCTTGTTCAGTTATCAGACATTTAACTCTACACTTGATGGTCACACTCTGATGTTTAGGAATAACTACGGTCCTTCTCTGACTTTTGACTGTTCCTAGCATCTCATCATGGTTAGAAGTTAGACATGCTACAAAAGGCATCAATTTATTTGCTGGGAGATCTGGGAAGCTCTGGCCAATTGCCTTTGGAACGCTACCAATATCCCGATAGTCTTTTGTCAGTTGGTCAATAACATTAAAGCCAATAAGTGGTTGTTCTATCTCATCCCTGGTCACTAACATTGGAACAATAACTGCACTGTCATCACTACTTTGCCCTAATTCGAGCTTCAATTCCACAAATCCCACAAAAGGAATGTCTGTCCCATTTGCTGCTGTTATGCTTAGGTCTTGTTCTTCACCTAATATTTCGCTAATCTGTCTTACTTCAACGGATGGAAAAGTCTTTTTCAACCATTTGTGTGACACAATGGACACCTGAGCACCAGTGTCCCACAATGCATTTACTTGTTTCCCATTTAAGTAGACATTTAAATTGCAGCGGTGTCCTACCAGTTGCACCACTTTTGCATGTTCTTTTGGTGTTAATTGACTTTGGAAAAGAGTCTTTACATGACTTTTCTTATCATGCTCCCTCAATTCTAGCTGTTTAATTGCAGAGCACAAAACTCGGTGCTTTTTCCAATGTGAAATTTGACAGGTTTTTGTGCAGTACACTACCTGCTTGCACTGGGAGCATCTTTGTATATTCTCTCGCTCAATTCCTCTACAACAATACATGCACTTTTGACGTGTCAGGGGTTCTTGGTCATGTTCTGGGTCTATCGTGCCCCCCTCCTCGACAGACCCCTCTCGTTTCCCTGCATTTGAGTATTCCTTTTAGGGCAATTTTGCTTAAAGTGCTCCCCTGAACCACACCCAAAACAGTGGCTACAAGATTCTTCCTTGTTCTCTTGCTTACATTTTGTACATGCTGGTCTTCTCTTTCGGCGGAAACTAGAAATGTTGTACTGAGCTTCTACTTGATTAATCAACAGCTTATCCATTTTTTCGCTCAATCCCTTAATTTGTACTTCCATTGCCTCAACTTTTGTTTGCAATGCCCCTGCTTTTGGTTCTTTCTTTGATTTGTTACTAGAATTTTCATCACAAAACCCTGCAACCTCTACTTCATTTGTTCTTGCTTTTGGCCTAACACCTCCAATCAATTGTCTATGTTCTTCCTCTCTTGATATTATGTCACTTAGCGTAGTAATGAGTCTCTGATCGGATATTCCTGTACTAGTAAGATGAGGTCCCATTTTTGCTCTGATAGTAGGATCTCTCATCCCCAGTTCCAAGCGACGCAAAAATAGAGATTGTACCTGCTCTGGGGTATAGTGGATCTCTGACCCCCTCCCTTGATCACAAGCAAAGATTACCTGTTGGCGTAGAGCAAGGGCTCTTGTAAGGAAAGTAAGAGCATCTTCTTCTACTGTCTGACTCAATTTAGCTAGTTCTGTAAACAAGTCAGTTGTGCTTTTCCTTCCATAGTGGGCCTGCAGAATTTCTTTCAGATCTTTGAGAGTCAGGTTTTGCATAGAATCCAGGTATCTCTTGAGCTTAAGGGATGGCGTTATAGCCTTGATTACCCCCTCAACAATTTCAGAATCATTGAAACCTTTAGTTTGACCTGCATCAATTTGTTTCACTAGGCTTATGTAAGTCATTGTATTCCTGTCATTAGGATCTCCAATCAGTCCACTAATCTTAAAATCACGTCTGAGAATATTTGTCATAGGGACAGCTAGGTTATATGCACTTCCAATATTCCCTTGTCCCCTACTTACAGCCCCCTTATCCACACCTTTGCTAGCGGCGCTTTTCAACCTGTCCAGTTGGGCTTGTAAAGTTCTTATTTCACTTTCTGGGTTACCTGCATCCTCATTACTTTCCATAGGGTTTGAATTGTCTGTTGGGATGCTTTCTGGTTCAGCCTGAAGGCTTTCCCCCACACCTGTGAGTTCCCTGGGATCTTTCTTCTCTGACAACTTAAGAATATCCAAAACACCTGTTAAAAACTCATGTTGTGCATTTAAGTCATCTTCATTTACTTCTAAACTTTGAGAAATATGATCTCTTACCACTCTGCTAACTGCGAGACGTTTCTTATTCTCCAAAGTGGCTTTCGGTATCCCCAGTAACTCAGCTAGTGAAAACAGGGTCTGTAGTGAAGTTTCTTTGGAACAAATCACCGATTCCGCTTCTAGTTCAAGTTCTTCCACGATATCCGTCGTAATATCCATATCCTGATGTCAATCAACTGATAATCACTTCATAAACCATGCAAACTACAACAAATACTCGAGAAATGCCCGTTAATCGCTGTCAAAATTTCAGTGCAGCCTAGTAAAGCCTTGTCGTAAGCCTTGTGAAAGGGAATTTAACTCCCTTTTCCCCGCCAATGCACCAATTTTGTTAGCCTGCCACGTCTTCGGTATATAAGAGTTCGAGTCATAAACGACAATGATTTGCTTTAATTAATCGTTAGCTAACTCAATGATGATATAGAGGAATTCAGAATCCAACACATGCAATTGCTACCATTTTACCTCTGAACACGCGAGCCAGTCACCATGGTTAGTTACCAGACCTGATCATTGGCTGCGCAGTGGCACCTATCAGGCAGCCTGATAACCGGTGTAGGCCCTTGCGAGGAGGAGTTGGAATTACCACTAAAATAATTAAATATATTTTTTTGGTGTCCTTCACATATGTATCCTTTGCCATCAGCTTTTTTCAGCAACGTGTAGATAAAGTAACTGGGATAGGAAAGAGTTTGAATTTCACGTGATTGCCAAATTACTAATGAAAACGTTGTACATAGAGGAATAGTGAAAGAATAATTAATGAGAATAATGAAGCTACTGTTAGATAATAAAAAACTAATATTAGATGCCAACTTTATATCATCACAATCAGAAATAACTTGTCTCTGATAATGGTTTGAATAATTTGTGTTGGTTTTTGCAGGGCATGCTGTTAACTAATAATTTCCCATTGACTTACTTTTCATAGTATATTATTGAATTGGTGAACCTGCCTCTTTACTTACTTATTCAATAAAACTTGTTCATCGAAAATATCACTCTCCTGGTGCTCTTCGTTCGGTAGGCCATACGTCGTTGAAGGGAACAAAATTATGTTAAAGGCAAGAAAAATAGTGAAAATGTGGCATATCAATGTCCAATTCATCGTATTCCGTCTCCAATCTCACGTACACTAGAACTAGTCCTCCTTACTCTCTATTAGACACAATGTACGAGAAGCGCAGAATGAAGGATTTCGAAATACTAAAAATGACATGAATTTGTTTGAAGATTTCCCGCGTAAACTTTGCCCGGGTAACTCAAGAGAGGCCAACATATCTAGTTCCTAGTTTCCAATCGGGGTTACTCCATCATGCCCGCCACACATAAACTTTGAAGTCAAAGTAATGGAAATTTTTTGTTCCTCGGGATTATAAAATTGACCGGCCAAAGGAAAGTTTCAGTGAAAATGACATAGGTTCTCTTCATAGCAGAAACAAATTGCCTGCTGTAGAAGGTAAATGGTACGCTAAACTTTAGTTTTCTATTTTTCTAAATGTTATTTTCCGCTCAGACAAAGCACTATTGGTAAAAGTTCCTGGGATTTTTTGGCCGTGCGCGAAGGCGGAACTCTGCGGCTGCCTAATTTGCATATTGGAATGAGACATGATTTTCTGGCATGAACTTGGTCTCAAAGTTTCGACTTCGACAGCTAACAGAATGGACCTTTTTGGTTTTTTCCTGTCTGTTAACAAGTTGTAACATCCAATCTTGAGTTGAGTCTAGGTATCTTTAAAGTCCAATGATTATGGTTTTATACATTAATTCCAGTTGTAGCAGTCCCTTTCCTCCGTCAGATCTTCGGATATACAGCCTGTCAACATCAGCTTTGGGATGATGCATTTTGTTTATGGTTAATAGTTTCCTAAACCTTAACATCTAGTCTCTTTATTTCTGGCATTGTCCAATATAGGATGTTAAAACCGTAGTTATCTACATGTATTGCGAATGAGCTAATTGCCATGATCTTATTTCTAGCATTGAGTTCAGTTTTGAGTATAGCTCTAACTCTAAGGTAGAATTCCTTTCCAACTTTGTATTTATTGGCAGCATTTGCTATCCCTTCACCTTCCTGGATACCCAAATATTTATACATCCCTTCATGCTCCAATTCTTTAATAGTGGTACTCACATCAAGAATAATATTTTCAGTTTTGACAATTTTTCCTTTTGTGAACGTAGCTTTCGCACATTTATCTAGCCCAAATTGCATTCCAATATCATCACTGAAATGTTTCACAGTATCCAATAACCCAGTAAGTTCACTGTCATTCCTTGCAAAAAGCTTTAAGTCATCCATATAAGATAGGTGATTAATAGACTTATCCATTATCTGATATCCATAACCAGCATTATTAAGTTCAATTGATAAGGGGATCAGTGAAATACAAAAAAGGAGTGGCGACAGTGAGTCTCCTTGGATTCCACACTTTATTCTTAAACTGTCGGTTTTTGCAGTACCATTTGCATGAGCTAACCTAAGGTTAGTACTCCACAATCCCATATTATGTTGTAGAAAGTTAATAATAGTTGGTGAAAGCTTAAATATATCGAGAGCTCTCAAGATTCATCCATGCGGTACGCTATTGAATGCCTTTCTATAATCTATCCAAGCCATGCTTAAGTCCTATGGCTCTTCTGGCAATTGTCCGATCCTTGCTTGCACCCCTTTTGTTCTAATGGGAACAGTTTGTTAGCTTCCATGAACGTGTACATTCTATCCGTTAGTGCTCATGTAAGAATTTATAAGTATTTGATAAACATGTAATTGGTCTAAAGTTTTTGGCATTTGAGGTCTCTGGTGTTTTAGCAAGGAGATAGGTGATCCCTTCAGCAAGCCACTTTGGGGTTTTATCTCATTCACTAATTATCTCCGGCATCTGTTTTGCCAAGAGTTTGTGCATTGCAGATATATGATATAACCAGAAATTTGAAACTTTGTCAATACCAGGAGACTTCCACTGTTGAGACCTTTTTAGTGCAATCTGCAATTCCTCAATGGTTATATCATCCCATGATTGTGTCTCAATATTTTTGTATTTCTCGGCCACTTTATTAATCCATTCTGCATCTGCATAAGAACCTTTATCATTGCTCCAGATACTACTCCAAAAATTCTTTATTTCATTTATACTTGGGATATCATTCACCACAATAGTTTGCTTACCAATTTCATGCTAAAATCTCTTTGGATCGTCTTTGAACAATTTGTTTTGTCGGAAAAATTTTGTTCTCTTTTCATACCTACGAATTCTTTGAGCCTTAAATTGAAATTTCTGTTTTAAAGTTTCTTTTATTTCAGAGATTTTAGCTTGTGCATGTGATAAATTATATTTCTGGATATAACGTTCCAAGCCTTTCGAGTTCTGACAGCCACCCTTGATAGCTCCTCCAGAATAGATATTCCTCCTCTGAAATGTTCAATCTCCCTTTTAATCTTTTCTTTCCATTTTGGTTTCTTACATTTGTTTGTTTTTAGGTTGCTGTTATTGTTGCTTTTCGGGCTGACCACCAAGCTGTAGCATATATTAGTTGGTTCAGTTCAATGAGATCAGGTTCCAGTTCTTCTAATATTTCTTTCATTGCATAGATAGCAATCTTTATCTGCTTCAAAGCTTGCTTATTACTTTTGACCTTTACTAATGACTGCTTTTCTTTCATTGCAATATTCCTTATTTTGGTATATTCTCATTTCCGTATATTCTCATTTGGTATATCAATTTTCAATTGCCCTATCACAGTTTCATTTTGTACTATGAAATTCAAATCACAAACTCCATTTCTGTTTGCTCTCTCTTGATTTGGGCTTTCAATGTTGTTAACTTCTCTGAAATCTCATCTTCTACAATGATCCGTAATCTCGTCTCTCTGGTTGTCACTCACGTCAGTCACAGGTTTTGAGAGTTATCCAGCTCTTTCCCATTGCGCTGGACATCAAAAAGGGTATTATTTTTGATCGCTTCTTTTTCCGCGTCAGTAAGACGGTTATTTTTAAGAATGTCTCTTCGGACATTTGCTAACTTATTGCAGTCAAGATATTCTCGTGGATTTTTAGAATGTGTTTTCCAGATATTAAAAGTTGTTGCTGTAACATTTCTTCCTGATGGTTCGTTAAGTGCACAGTAAAATGCAAATTAAACTTCTTCATATTCCTCTCTAGTCCATTTTGTACGGGGTGATTTTCTTTCTATTTACTTGATTTGTTGTTCTTGGGTTCTGGGTTCTTGGGTTGACCCCAGTTCTGATGGCTATCCAAGGATTGAGAGAAATCTGTTCCAGTAGCAGATTTTTCGACCTCAGCCTGGTTCCGCACTAAGGAAAGCGGTCCTTGGTTATCCGCGCTACAACCGATGTGGCATGATTTTGATCTGGTTTGCATATTTGTAACAAAGTGCATTTTATTCTTACTGCCAAGAATTAAATTTTAGGTTGTACCATCACCAGTACTTTTCAAGAGACACCATCTCAGTAATCAGGAGCATATTATCAGCAATTTACCCGGCTAACCCGGAACCGCCGAAAAGACACTCGGGTTATAAATCAGAGTTTTCCTTCTCCTAGGAGATCTACCACCCAAGGTTTAAGGAGCCTATCCTACCCCTCATTTTGAAATCGGAATTTTTCTTCTCCTATGTAGACTGCCTACCAAGGCTAAGGAGCCCTACATGCCTGGAGCATCTGGTTAAAAGGCGCCAGAAACTCGCCCTCACCAATTCTCTCTGTTGGTTCCATGCAGCTCCTCCACGAGCAGGTCGAGAGCTGGGCTTTAGTTATCAGAGGCTATTGGAGACGCAGCCAAATGGGGCATTTTATGAGACAATTGGAGCTCATCCCAATTGCCACCCCGGCAATAACAACCTTGAGAGCCTTATTATTATGTCATAGAATAAAGCTAAATACAAGTACCTAGCCAAAACAATAGCTAACTACCAACATATTTGCTAGTTAACAGTACCAAACAGAGGCCTATAGTTCAAACAATCACAGACTGATAAAAGAAAAACAAACAAAACAACCATTAACAACAACATCCTCCTAATCAATATCGTCTCCTTGAATAAGTCCAGATATAACTCTTCGAATGATACTTTCACTATCCATCAATACTGTCTTCTGCATCATTGCAGCGACTTTGTCTACGAGTTCAGTATTTGCGAAAATCTTTCTTAAATCGACCTTCAACTCCTTAATACCACCACCCAATGCTCCTACTACGACGGGTACCACATAGATCTTATAACTTGGGCGTCTTTCTCTTGTTTCAAAAGCGAGCTGTCTGTATTTTGTCATCTTCTCTGTTCTCTTTGGTCCAATGTTATGCTGTTGGGGGCACGCCATATCACATATCAAAATCTTCTTGTCTCTCTTCAACTCTAAAATTAGGTCTGGTCTTCTGGACGTTGTTGTTTTTCGCAAATGTAACTCAAAATCCCACACAAGCTTGGCTATATTATTCTCCAATACTGTCCCTCTACCCCATCGCTGTTCGTACCAGACTACTTCTTGATCAACTAATTCCTGTTGTTTTGCCCACTCTACTGCAAGGATCATAAGAGCACGGTTGTGCCTAGTCAGATATTCGGTATTTGTCAACTTTGCGCATCCAGCTACAAGGTGCTCTACTGTTTCAGGATATTGGTTGCATACTCTGCAACTATTATCATCTATCAGCCCTCTTACTTTTTTCCAAGCTCTTGTTTCCACCATTTGCTCCAACATTGTCGTCACTGCTGCGGTTTTTGCTGGGTTGAGATTCTGGGTCAACCACACATGACACTCCTTCTCCTGTGATCTATATAATTGACTTTGTTGATCCTTGACTCCATAGTGTTCTATCCTTTGGTTCTTCACTCCCCTTTTCAGCTTCTCTGTCAATTTCTTCCATGCTGATTTCCATCCTTGGTTGATCAGCTCTCCATCGATACAAATATTACCTTCCTCAAATTCAATCTCTACTCCAGCTTCCTTCATTGTCTGTATTGCCTCCTGTATTATGGAATTCTCCTCTTTTAGCACCTCTCTCTTCCAGGCAGCACTGATCCATCTGTTTTCTGAGCAGGCCATGTAGCAAGCAACTCTCATCCTCGTCTCGTTATATATGTCCCTCATCGATTTTATTCCTCTTCCACCATCTTCTCTTCTAAGGTATAATCTTTCATCACTTGTTTGTTTTCCTAGCATGTTTCTTGACCTCAATTCACGTTTGATTACTTGGTCAAGCTCCTTCAGTTCTCCTCCAGTAAACTTGCAAACGTTCATTGGGTAAGCTGCTACTGGTATCATTTTTGTGTTAATTGCACGTGCCAAATTTATATCATTCAATTCGGTGTTGGTCAGCATCTTAATTCTTCTATCCACTTCACCTTTCACTCGCTCAAATACTTTCTTGGTTTTGATTCCATCAGCTTGTTCTATCCCCAAAAACCTATAAATTTCATTTTTGTCTGGATCCATTGCTCTCATTCTCTCTTCCAAAACTTCTAATCCTTCTGCTCTGACCATCTTCCCACGCTCAAATACAAGTTCAGCACATTTCGATACACCATATCATGCCCCTGTATCGTGGCTTGCTTGTACGATAACCTCATTGACAACTCTAAGCAGTTCATGACTTTCTTGGTACACCTTCAAATCATCTACAAACAAGCTATGAGTTCGGATGACATCTCGGTTTCCTGGTTGGCCCATTCTGTATCCCCTACTCTGCTGTAATAATCGACATACTGGAATCTCGGAGATGCAAAAGCCAACTGGTGAGTAACTGTCTCCTTGAAGAAACCCACAAGATATATTTATCCATCTGCTTGTCAATTTCTCACCTTTGCTCCAGACCTCCAGCCTAGTCTTCCACAAATCCATAAACTTTTGATATCAGTTGAATCACATCCGCAGGGATACCTATCCATTGGTATAATCTCAGCATCCAATCATGGTGTACATTATCATACGCCTTCTTGTAATCATAGAACGCGACGGCAAGATTTCTGTGGTGCTGTTTCACCTCGTCCATGATGCATCTATCGATAATCAATTGATCCACCGTACCCAATACACCTTCCACTGCTCCTAATTGACCTTCATCCCAAATCTTATTCTCCATTGTATGGTTCCTCATGTACTTTGCTACCACCCCAGTCATGATCTTATATGAAGTATTCAAACACGTTATAGGGCGGTAATTCTTCTCATCCTCCAAATTTTTGGTTTTTGGAAGAAGTACGGTTCCTCCAGATGGCCACCAAGTTGGTATGTTCGTGTTATCTTCCTTGATTTTTGTGAATGCTCTTGTTAATGCCCCTTGGGCTGATTCTAGCTTTTTCCACCAATAGTTCTGTATTCCGTCTATTCCAGGTGCTGTCCATCCTTTTCTCTTTGAAATTTCCTTCTTCACTTTTTCAAGGGTGATGCTAAACTCATTAACTCGATTTACCTTCTCACTTAATTGTCTCCTTATCTGTTCCATCCAAGGCATGTATGGCGTTCTTTCTTCTTTCTCCCACATTCCCCCCCAAAACTCTACAAACTTTTCTATTCCTGGCATTTTTTCCTTCATGCGCCTTCTCTCCTTCAAGTGTTCTGAAGAATCCGTTCTGGTCTCGTTGAAACATGATGTTGTCTTGCTTCCTTCTCCGTTTTTCTTCGCATTTTGCCAACTTTATCTTTTTGTATCTCAATCTGTCTAACCATTGCTCTCTTGCATTCCTCAGGTTATAGTTAGTTGCATCTTTCTCAATCAAGACTCTCAATTCTTTAATGATTGTCTTTTCCTTATTGGTTGCTTTTCTCCGTTTTCTCCTTCTGTACAACTCATTACTCATTTTCGCTACAATCTGACGTGATTCTTTAATTTCTCTCTTCAACTTCCGTTCTCTTCTGTTTTCTCCTTTTGCACGTCCCTTCTTTTTATTAGCTTGATCCCTTTCCACCAAAGTACCTAGCTTGAAGCCAATTGCTCTTCCCATAGCATACACTTTATCACATATCTCTGGAATAGTGTCAACCTCCTTCAAGAACCTACCCAATACCCGATTTGCACTTTCCTTCAATTGATTATTATTATTATTATTATAAAATGTCTATTAAATCTTTTCTGTTCTTCCTGCAAATCCAAATCTAATCCATAGATCTTAGGACATACAAGGTCACATTAAGTCAGTTGACAGAACTTTCCTGAGGATATGAGCAGTGCCCAGTAGTGTGATCTTCTGTAGTTCTTCTAAATATATTTTCCCCGGTATCTTGTCAATGTTCGATTTCATTCCTTTCTTTATAGCTCCAAGCGCACCTATAACTACAGGAATTGTAGTTACTTTCATTTTCCACATTTTGCCTTTTTCAATTTCTAAATCCTTGTATTTTGAAAATTTTTCAACTTCCTTTATTGATACATTTCTATCCGAAGGTATAGTCGTATCAATCAGTTGGCACGTGCTGTTTATGTGATCTTTGATAATGATGTCAGGCTTGTTAGCCTTTATTTCTTTATCTGTGTGTACTTGCATATCCCATATTAAAGTTACTTGGTCATTGCTCACGACAGTTTCTGGGCTGTGATTATACCATTTGTCCGCTACAGGTAGTTTGAATGCCTTACTAATTCTCCAGTGTATGTATGATGCAGCTTTGTCATGTCGTTGCATGAGTTCTGATTTTGCTAATACAGGACATCCACTTACAATGTGATCAATTGTTTCATTATATTGATTGCATAGTCGACATTTGGGATTCATTCCATTCTTCATTATTTCACTTTGATATTGCTTTGTCATTAAACTTTGGTCTTGTGCTGCTATTATTAGGCCTTCTGTCTCTGATTTTAATCCTGAACTTTTTAACCACTTATGTGTTTCAGTTTCATCAACATCTGGTCTCTTCAATCTTTTCAAGTACTGACCGTGCAGCGGCTTCTGTTCCCATCTTATTCTTATCTGTTCTTTTCCTTGTTTTTTCACTATATTCTTGACTTCTTTGGCTTTATTTGTGACACTATCCGTTTCCCTATGCCCTGGTTGATCGATATCTAGCTCTCTACAAAATTTGGTAGCCTCTTTTGTAACAGAGTATAACTTCTTTTTCTTCTCATGCTCTAAGACCAATTTGATCATTTCGTCCTTGCTTTCTCTTAAATATGTTTCGAGACCAACAGTCACTATCTTGAAAGTTAACTCTATTTGCATTAGTCCCCTCCCTCCTTCGCTTCTTGGTAAGTATAGTCGATCCACATCTGCTTTTGGATGGTGCATTCTATACATTGTTAAGAGTTTCCTTGTCTTTGTGTCAAGCCTTTTGAGGTCATTTATATTCCAATTGAGTACATTCATACTATATGTGATTATTATTATTATATATACAAACAGCTAAATTAAGCCAATAGTTAAGACTACCAAAGTTTGTTAGTCTAGTTATTTTACAATGTACATGACAGTCTGAGGTCCTAATGTTCACTGTGGTTGCACCACTCCCGACAGTACTTTCCTCATAATAGATTCGCTGTCCATTAGCACTGTCTTTTGCATCCCTTTCACTGTGTTCTCAATCTCAGTTTCAGTGTCTAATACGCTTTGAACAGCCTTCAATAATTCTCCAACTCCTCCTCCTAGACATCCAATGACCAATGGGACAATTTCAACTCTGTGCCCAACCCGATTTTCCCTCATCTCAAAAGCTAGCTGCTGGTATTTATCCAATTTCTCTTTCACCTTTGCTTCAATGTTACTTTCCTGTGGACATGCCATGTCACAAATCCAGACTCGTTTTCTCTCCTTGTCTTCAAGTGTTAGGTCCGGCCTCCTAGCCGAACTGCTCTGTCTCATTTTGTACTCGAAGTCCCAAACTAATTTCCCCTTACCATTCTCTAAGACTTTTCCTTTCTCCCACTTCTCTTTGTACCAAACTGCATTTTCATCAATTAGTTCATATTTCTTCGCCCATGCTACAGCTATAACCATCAGTGCTCTGTTGTGACGTCGTAAATATTCTTTGCCAGCCAACATTTGGCAACCAGCCAACAGGTGTTGAACTGTCTCCCTATAAGACCCACATAATCTACACATGTCTCCCCCATCTGCTATTCCTCTTGAAACTTTCCATGCTTTCGTTTCAACCATTTGTTCCTGTAAGTTCACTATTGCCGCCGTTTTCCTAGGGTCCAAGTTACATTCCAACCACATATGGCACTCCACTTCCTGCTTGCTGAACGTCTCACTTTGAAATGACTTTTGTTTATACTTCTCAATTAACGAACTTTCGTTTCCTTTCTTCAACAGATCTTTGATCTTTTTCCAACGTTTCCTCCAGTGTCCACACTGCAGTTCTCCGTCTAATTCTATTCCTTCATCTTTAAATTTCAATGTGTGTCCAACCTCATTTGCCATTTCCTCAGCTGTAATTTTCAATGAGTTGTAATCTTTTAATTTTTCGTGATCCCACGCAACTTTAATCCATCTTCTTTCTAATACCGCCATATAGCAAGCTACCCTGATCTTAGTTTCCATATATACAGCTCTTAAAGATTTCAACCCCCTTCCTCCAACTTTTCGTTTTAAATATAGTCTCTCTTCACTTGATTGTCGCCCTAACATGCTGCTACTTCTAAGCTCTCGCTTTATCATCTGGTCTAGCTCTTCAAGCTCTCCTTTTGAAAAGGTACATACATTCATTACATAAGCCACTACAGGTATTACCTTAGTGTTAATTGCCTTAATCAAATTCTTATCATACAGCTCTGCATTCAGCAATGTACTCAATCTACTCTGCATCTCAGCTTTAACCCTTACTAGAACTTCCTTAATTTTGACTCCTTCTGCCTGCTCTACTCCCAAAAATTTGTAAACATCATTCTCATCTGGATCTAATGCTCTCAATCTTTCGTCCAGAACCATAAGTCCATCGCCTTTAACCATCTTTCCGTGCTTAAATACTATTTCTGCACACTTTGATATTCCATAGCAAGCACCTGTGTCGTTACTTGCTTGGACCAGTATCTCGTTCACTGCCTCCAGTTGCTGATGACTTTCTTGATATACCTTCAGATCATCTATGAAGAGACTATGAGTTCTTTTTACTTTTCTTTCTCCTGGCGGACCCATTCTATATCCTCTAGTTTGAGACAATAAAATGCATATCGGTATCTCTGTTAAACAAAACCCAACTGGCGAGTAACTATCTCCTTGTAAGAAACCACAAGAAATGTTTATCCATCTGCTAACATACTTTTTGCTCTCGTCCCACACCTCTAACCTTGTTTTCCACTTTTTCATAAGCGCTTGCAGTACCAACCTAACATCTTCTGGAATCCCTATCCAATCAAAAACTCGCATCATCCAATCATGATGGACACTGTCATATGCTTTCCTATAATCGTAATAAGCAACTGCAAGGTTTCTGTGATATGTTTTCACCTCTTCAATGATACAATTGTCAATAAGCAGTTGATCCACCGTACCTAGAACCTCCTCAACGCCACCGAGTTGGCCTTCATCCCAAATTCCATTATTGCAAGCATGTTCCCTCATATACTTCCCGATTATTCCTGTGTAGATCTTGTAGGATGTATTCAAGCACGTGATTGGCCTTCGCTCCTTTACGTTACTCAGCTCATTGGTCTTCGGCAGCATTACTGTGCGTCCAGCAGGGAACCAGTCTGGTATCAAACTATGATTCTCTTTGATTCTTCGTAGCGCCCTACATAATGCTTGCTGCGCAGGTTTAAACTTTTTCCACCAGTAATTCTGTATTCCATCAATACCAGGCGAGGACCAATTCTTTCTTTTCTTGATTATCTCAGTCAACTTCTCTTCCGTTAGATCAAATTCTTTCACTTCAATACTCATTCTCTTCAATTTTCCTGCAACTTCCTCCATCCATGGTAGGGATGGCGTGACCTTCTCGGTTTCCCATAATCCTCCCCAAAAAGCAACAAATTGATCAATATTGGGAATCTTCCCTGCTCGTGATTCTGATCTATTGACGTTCCTATAAAAATACCGCTCATCTTTTCTGAACAATGCGTTATTCTTCACTCTTTTTCCTTTTACCATCATCTTTTCCAATTTTACTTTCATATATCGCAATTGGTCAAGCAGTTGTTCCCGGTAGGTCATCAATGCAACGGTGGTTGTTTTCTTCCCTTCAATTCTTAATTCTAGCTCCTTCAAAAATTTCTTTTCCTTCCATGAGGCTTTTCGATGCTCTTTCCTGCGATGCACTTCATTACTGATCCGTGCTATCCACTTTCTCAACTCTTTCATCTCACGTTTTACTTTCCTCTCTCTTCTGTTTCCTCCCTTGGATTTAAGTTTTTCTTTGCTCACTTTTGTCTTGATACCTAAAATTGACGCTATTGCTTTTCCCATTGCATAAACAAAATCAGTTACTTCAGGAATATCCCTGTCCTCATTAAAATACTTTCCTAATACTCTATTTGATCTCTCAACTAATTCATCTGGCATCTTTAGTTTTGGTAATTTAGCTCTCTCTTGTAACTCAGTAAAATTACTTCTCTCTAATTTCTCTAATTCTGCCAGAAATATGATGTCAAGGGTCTTATCTTCTTCAGTCAGTTTATTCTCGCTTCTGTCTTGTAGATCCTCCACTTCATCAAATGCTTCTTCTATCATTTCCTCTAATGTATTCATTTCTTCTTCATATGTATTTGTCCCTTGATTTCTATCACCACATTCACTTGTTCTATTAGATTCTAATCCCTCTTCAAAGGGGGCCACCAGATTCCTCTTTCTAACCAGTACCAAGTTCGATATTTCCGTCTCTTTTCTAAACCTTGTCGCATTATCTCTAAGTGTCTGTGCTCCTATCATTCCTGCGTATATCGGATATTCAACATCCCACCTGTCCTTAACTCTTCTCATGAACCCTCTCCCTTTCTGCCTTTCTTCGGTGTCAATCTGCACAAGTGCTACTTTCATTTCTAACGTCCATTGAAGGTTCTTATCTTTCGTCACACTTTCTCTGTTATCACTTGTTATCTGCATTACTGCTTGCGTTCCCAAACTTTTTCTGAAGCGCCTAGCATTATCACAAAGGTTTTGGGCTGTTATTTGTCTTCTTAATGGAAATTCTATGTCCCATCGGTCTTTAATTCTCTTCATAAAACCATATCCTTTTTGCCTTTCTTCCATATCAATTTGTACTATTCTAATTTTCTCATTGTCTGTCCACCCTCCAATTGTTTTTCTATGTACACTGTTTTCCCTATGGTCTTCATTTTTATCAACACAAATCTGTTGTGTCACTGAAATATTTGAAGCACCATGAATTATGTTAGTTGAATGTTCAATTCGATTATCATGATCAATATCTCCCATTAGAATATAATTTACACGCACGGGTTTAAGCTGTCGATCCTACGTTGCCCGGCACATAAGATAAGGCTATTTACTAGATAGGTCCGCCACTCCCTACCAGGTTCCGTTAGTGACAGCATAACATTGCTACCATCCATTCATTAGCACGGTTAACACCTTGAATTACGGATTTTTTTTCGGGGTTGTTCTCCCCTAGATCCGCCGTGTTCTGCTTAGCACAAGGTCACCACTGGTAGGATGTGGCTCTTCACCACGCACGGACGATCTTCACCACGGAGAGGCTATTGACTTGCGCTTCATATGGTGCTGGGCTTGGGGAGGCCAGTCTAGGACGCCACACGAGGCCATCTAGGAAAGGTGCTACTCCTCCAATAACCCTTGACCTTTTATTATTATTATTATTATTATTATTATTATTTCCCTGAATGGTCTATTTTTGCTAATTTATCTTCATTTCCAACACCAAGCTTGATTAGTGGGGATACACTTAGACCGGATCTCATCTTGCATAATAAACATAAGAATATTTTATACATCTTTGAACTTACGGTTGGTTTTGAGAGTAATCTCAAGGTCAACAGTGACCGTAAGTTGAATAAATATAAGTCCCTTGTTCTCTCTCTACCGTCTTCATATAATACGGTACACTTTGTGAATGTCTCAATGAGCGCTTTAGGAGTACTGGATAATTCGTGTCATTCACTGGTCAAGATGATGAAAGACTTGGACATGTCAGAGACCCTGCAACGTCATATAGTTTCGAAGATCATGAACATATCTATTCGCTGTACTTATTATATATTTTGCTGCCGAAACAAAGACTGGTCTAATCCAGATTTAATGGACTTCTAACAATGACTTATATTTCTATGCTTCTGTTTTCATTTTCCTGTTCTTTTTCACTCTCTTTTTTCATTATTATTATCATTGTTATTATTTATTCATTTTTAGTACTATCATTTCCGTTTTATTGTTAACACATTATCTACCGATGCTGAAACAGCCAATTTTACACTGCCTTTTATTAGTGAGGTGTACAATTGTAATTTAATCGCTATGAAAGAATGACGATGTTTTTAAAAAATCCATTATTATTATTATTATTATTATTATCTTGGCCGCTACTTCAATTTTAAAGTGAACAATGATAAACATAAAACCCATCTTGAATCGTCTCTTCTCGACATGCTGAAACAAATCGACTCGCTACGCATCCTTCCCAAAAACAGGCTTCTCTCGTATCACCGCTACATCCTTTCTAAGCTATCCTGGCATCTAACTGTTGCTGATCTTTTCAAGACTTGGATCATTGAAAATTTTGATCATGTTGTGATAAGATTCATTAGACAATGGTTGGATCTTCCAATTAGCGCCACCCTCAGCGGCATTAGTCTTCCTCGAAACCAATTTGGCTTGAATCTCCTTCTTCCTTCTGTCAAATTCCAACAATGTCAAACTGTCCTACGGTCTACCCTGAAATCATCATCAAACGATGCAATAAAACCCCTCTGGAAAACTACTAGCTTCGGTATGAACATACAATATGATGCTTACCGAAACACTAAGCAAGTTCTAAAGGCAGCACGCCAGAACCATACTGACAAGCTTCAATCTAACTTAACCTCACAAGGCTTTATCATTACTTTCCTCCTCAGTCATTCGTTGAAAGCTATAAATTCTCTCTGGTCTTCTGCTCAAAGTAAAGTACCTAAAATATTTTCAATTTTACTGTCAGGTATCTTAACAACACACTCGCAACTCGCAAAAATCTCACGCAATGGAATCTCTCACAAACGTCTGACTGTTCCTTTTGTTTCCAGCCAGAGTCTCTTCTCCATATTGTTGCAGGCTGTAAAACTTATCTCAACGAAGGCCGCTTTACATGGAGACATTACTCTGCGCTTAACTTCCTTGCCTCATCATTGCAATGTTTGAATCACTGTACTTTTTATGTTGACCTCCTTCAATATCTTTCGCCTTCTCTTATTACTGGCGATAATCTACCTCATGACATGCTCATCTCCACTTCTTGTAATACTCTGTACGTAATTGAATTAAGCGTCGGCTTTGAGAGGAACCTTAAGACTAAATGCTAATAGAAAATTTACCTAATATCGCTACCTTCTAAATGACCTGTCATCGAAATACCGTCAGGCCAAATTTGTGAACTTGTCCATAAGTTCCCTTAGAATCTTTGGACAATCTTGCGATTCGTTTATTCAGATGTGTAACGATCTAACTATTAACACAGGACACACTAACTTCATAATTACTAAATTAGCTAGTATAATAATTCGCACAACTTATTACATATTCTGCATGCGCAACAAACCCTAGACTAACCCGGAACTTCTTTCTTATTAACAAATTTCTTTCCTCTGCTAGCTTGTTTATATATATAGTATGTCTCTATTTTTTTTTATTTTTTTAATGTTATCTGTCATTAGGCCAACCAAGTACAAATTACCTATCATTAGAGAGATTTGTATTTGTATGTTTAGTTTATATATGTCAAAGTTTAAAAAAAATTATTATTGTGTGTATTCTTCACGCCTTTTTATGTAAGGCGGCTTTTCTGGGCAGCGGATTGAATCCCTCAATCTTAGGTGTCCAGCATCCTTCTTATTATTTCTGCTCTACCAAGTATGCACGTTTTCTGCGATAAAGATGTTAACTGTCTCATCTCAAGTCCCTCAACATATCTCTTAAAATTTCTGCTTAGTGTACCAAGAGGTCCGATGACGATTGGTATTATAACTACTTCCCTGACACTCCATAACTTTGCAACATCTCTTCAGAGATCCTCGTATTTTCCCTTTTCCTCCTCTTCTCTGTAGATCGCTCTTCCATCAAACGGGCATGAGACATCAATTATTTTACATTCATTCTGCTCTCTATCGTGTAGCACAATTTCAGGTCGGTTGTGACTTAATTGCCGATCGGTTTGGAGTCTAAAGTCTCACAAGATCGTTGAATTTTCATTCTCCAAGACATCTTCTGGAATATGATCAGACCATTTCTCTGTGCAAGTAAAACCATATCTTCTGAAGAGCTTCCAGTGAATTATCCTACCAACTCTATCATGACGCCAATTCTTATACTGGTTCTGAGCCAATTGTTCACATTCAGCCACTGCATGCGCAATAGTTTCTTCTCGCTTTCCACACATCCTACACATAGGTGAAATATCTTGTTTATCTATTCGGCACTTAATAACGTTCGTCCTCAATGCTAAATCTTGAGCTGCCATTATCATCCCTTCTGTCTCTTTCTTCAAAGTACCTTTTCTCACACTGGCCACGCAGAATCTTCTCTTTATAAGCTTCCACCCTATTTAACTTTATTATTTCCTTTGGCGTTCCAGGTCTTAGTAAGACTTCATCGTGTACAGCTTTCAAAAAGGGGTCGTTGCTTCTCTCCACATGTCTAAATAAACTGTCTACTTCAATCTCAGCACAATCCTCAACACTAATAAAGGACACTCTCTAGGCTACTATATATTTGATGGTTCTAGGGGGCTCAATTAAGATTTATAATTGCTAAACCTATGTAGGGGTGGTAAAATTAAGGTAGATCACAAAAATTTTGATAACAATGTAACTCTTCACGTAATATGTCACGAAATATGTGTTCCCATTGTGACACAAATATCTGTATAACTGCATATCATACAAGGCTCATATTTGGCATGAAGAGACCTAAATAGATGATTCACGCAACTATAGAAAGGAAAGTTTGATATCATGATAAAAATTAATTTTTTTAAATAGGTAAAGTTCAAATACCGATTTCCGATGTTTTTCAATGACATTTGAGAGCTGATTGTTAAAAACAACAGACTCTAAAATCAATTATCTCTGTATAGTTGTGTAGAGTATGCTAAAGTGTCCTAACTGTGAAAAATTCAACACTGTATCTCATTTAACAAGCTTGATAGTTGTGACACAAGATAGCAAAGAGCTGCGAAAATGTAACTTGAGAAAATCGCAATTGACAATTCATTATATTTATAGTTGTTAATTTGCTCATGACATTCAATGCCAAAAAGGTGATTGCCTAATCAATGACTTTAAGATTTACTTACAGCTTGGCATACAAAAAAGAAGATTAGGAAACTTCAACTAATGCAAAATTCAATTTCATAACCTGCAGCATTGAAACAGTTATAACACGTGTCTATTGATAAAATAGGTGCCTCTACCACCTTCCACCCGTCTGCAATACAGTCTGTCAACATCCACCTGTGGATGCAATGCCCTGTAAATTGTTAGTAGCTTTCTTGCTTTCCTATCAACAGTTTTCAGC
This sequence comes from Mastigias papua, assembly GCA_964019165.1. Taxonomy (NCBI): domain Eukaryota; kingdom Metazoa; phylum Cnidaria; class Scyphozoa; order Rhizostomeae; family Mastigiidae; genus Mastigias; species Mastigias papua. The sequence continues at coordinate 5,233,274 of OZ025287.1, forward strand.
TCATCTACCCTCCAACTAATTATTCCTACACCGTATCTGATCAGTGATATCGCTCTGGCATTTGTTGCTTGGGTTGTGTTTCCAGCATTTAGTTTGGATTTAAAGATCTTTCTAACTCGTCTAAAATACTCTCTCTTCAGCTTCTTCTTTATTTCTCCGTACTTTACGTCGTCAATCTCTATAATTCCTAAATATTTGTACCCTTCGTCCTCAAAGCTTGTCATAATTTTATTGTTTGGCAAAGAAATACCATCAAATGTTACAATATTTCCTCTTTCATGATCAAAAGAGCACACTTACTGATACCAAATTGCATTCTGATGTCATCACTGAATACTCTCACTGTATCGATAAGAGTATCTAGTTGTTTTTCATTTTTACCATACAATTTCAGGTCATTCATGTATAACAGATGATTTATCCTGAGTTTCAACTCTCACATCGTAGCCTGCTTTAACTTCTCTGAAAATTAGAGTTAATGGAATTAAGGCCATTACAAATAGCAGAGGAGACAAACTGTCACCCGGAATTATCCCTCTTTTTATTCTAACTTCTCCAAAGACAGGTTTACCAAATGCTAAGTCGGTTCTCCACATATTCATACTGTTTTCAGTAAAGATACCATATTGCTTGCAATACCAAATAGAATCACACGCCTTTCTATAGTCAATCCAAGCCATTGCCAACCCACATGAACGCCTCTTACGATTTCTCATTACCATTTTATCAACTAGGAACTGATCTTTTGTACCCCTTGACCTCTTTCTACAGCCCTTTTGATCATCCACAAGTAATCCATTTTGTTCAAGGTGCTCATACATAGCTTTCGCAAGAACTGAAGTCAGCAGCTTCCACATTGATGGCAGGCATGTTATCGGTCTAAAATTAGTTACTACTGGTCCCTTTTCTCTATCTTTTATACTTAAACTTGTTTTTCCTCTGGTCATCCACTCTGGCACATTATGCACATGCAGACAGTCTGGAAAATATTTAGCAATCCTGTCTACACATGAAGTGAAGTTCTTAAGCCAGTAACCTAGCAATCCATCAGGACCCGGTGATTTCCAATTAGGTACTTTCCTGAGCTGAACCCAAATTTTATCTGAATCTATCAATATATCACATTGCTTCTCAATATCTTTTAGATCATTCTCTAACTTTTCAAGCCACTCTGTATCGACATTATGATTGGTTGGGTTACTCCAAATCCCACTCCAAAACTCTAGAGACTCTTCAGCTTCAGGCGATTGAACTATATTCCAATGGGTACCATCGATGATTTGATACAAGCTCCTCTGATTTGCTTCGAACATTCTATTTTGTTTATATTGTTCTGTTCTACATTCGTATCTCCTTATTTTTAGTTGAAGGGCTTTTATTCTTTGTTTTGTCTCCTCTAGTACTACACTTATTCCCTTCTTTTTAACAAGATATTTCCTTTCTAACTCACATTTGAGATCATTTCTTTCTAATTCATCTCGCTTCCACCGCTCATCCAGGCCAAGATCTGTTCTAATCCTTGACATCTTAAGCCGAAGCCTTCTTTTCCATAACGGTTCTTGCCAGTGACGGATTTAGGGGGGGCAGGGGGGCCATGGCCCCAGGCCCCGCGCTTTTGGTAATCCAGAAGGGGCCCCGCGTCTAAGAAAAAATTGAAAAGAAATCTCAGACACTTTCAAAAAGGGCCCCGCAAATGACTTCGGCCCCGGGCCCCGCAATCCCTAAAACCGCCACTGGTTCTTGCACCTTTCCATTATCACTCCTTTTAATACCTACTTTCATTTGTACCACTCTTCCTGCTGCAAGTAGTAAACTGTTCATTTCTGTTATATCTTTAGTTGGTATATACTTCAATATCCTTTTGATTTCTGCTGCATGTTTTTTCAATGTCTTACGATCAACATTTCCTAGATTATCGGGAGGTGAGTTCCTTTTTCTCTCTCTTCAAGGACTGATTTTACGAGACTTATATCATCTTCTGAAAGGCCTTCCCTTTTCAGTGTATTGCAAAGATCTTGCACAAATAACTCATTACCAATAATGCTATCACTTTCAACTTCTGCTTCATGGTTGACAGGTTCCTCTGTTGTTTCGGCGTTTATCCTCCTGGTGGAGTCAGAACTACTGCTTGATACTCTTACATCAAAATCAATATGACCATTTTCTGTATTTCTCTGTATCTCTTCTAACTCTATTTCGGATAACCATCCATTTGTCCTTATTGCTCTTGCTTGATCAGCCAGTCGTTGTTCAGTTAGTTTAAAAACACGAATCTCTGTCCATACATTAAGCACCCTTTTTCTATAACCTCTCTTGTTGGCTGCTATAAAAACATCTCATTATAAAAAATATTAACTTTCTTTACTCCATTTCAGCCTAGAAGTAGCTTGATGATGACCGAGGTCTGGCTGCTGTCCCCCAGAACCACTGCGTTGTGACGATAAAATCGCTGCACTGGAAAATAAAATCGACATGCTGGAAGGGAAGATGTATGTAATAGACAGACTCAATAAGAGAATCAATAATGGTGAATAGTACTCAAGACATTTTTGCCTTCGACTCGACAATATACCCCTCCAGGCTGGAGGTGAGAAAGAGGATTGTCTTGAAAAGGTTTCTGAAGTTATGCATGGTATGGGTTATGGATTGGAACCAGGTGATATCGACAGAGCTCACCGGATACGGAAAAAGGAGACAGACAACCATGGAATCACAAGACAATAAATGATTGTTCAATTCAAGTCTTTCGAGCAGCGAATGAAGATGTACCGAAACTGGAAAAATGCAAAGAATGATGTCAAAGTGAATCGAGTTTGGTAAGAATATTGACATAATAGATTTTGTTTTTGCCAATGCAAACTGCAATCTGGCATCGAAGCTGATTAATGGAAGCTTTGGGTGTTTTATTCTCTTGATGATTTGGAATAGAAATTAAATGAATTTGAGTAAGTTTTTACATGGATGGGCTATGAGGGTACGAGATGGGTGGTTTTGGGATGGAATGGGTGCTTTTTGATATCTTTGATCGGAAGTTTCTTAAAACCTACTTCAGGAGCTCTACTTTACATCTTAGTTCTATTTTCATATTGTAATGGATTGCCTTGTCTTTGCCTGCTTTTATACATTATTATCATTGTAACTACTGGAAATCTGCTCCTCCCCCTACCAAAATGGCGGGAATATCCGTTTAGATTATAAGAAATATCCTTTACAGGGATGCCAATTAACATTTTGTATGAAGGCCTAAACTACAGTAAGCATTTCGTATGGCAATTAACTCTTATGAATAACTGCTTTCTTTCGCCTCTACTTGAGTTAGTCAGAAGGTCATTTTGAGTGGTGATTTCAGTTTTCACCATTGATTCAACCTTCTCCAGACTTAAACCTTCTGACTGCTGTTAGGTTTTCTAATTAGATGAACGAGTGGGGGATGTCAGAACCCCACAGCCGCATTTAAGTACCTGCCTGTACCCTTTCGATCGTTAGCAAGACCTCGTTGTCACAAGATAGGTATCTCGTTTAATCAAAAAGTGGAGAATTTTCGTATATTAGGCTGAGTATCCGGTGTAGAATCTACTATAAAGCCGCGTCCACACTACAAAACTAGCCCAGGCTCGGCCCAGGTATATGTTGTGTCCACTCTACGCGGGACACAAACCTGGGCCGAGCCCGAGCGCTTGTGCACAAAGTCAACAACAAACATGGCTGAATGTTGGGGGGAAATTTTGTCGGAATAACATTCCTTAGATGCGAGATTTTGCCACCTGTTCTGTTGATAAAAGCAATGCTCTTGGCGTTTCAAAACTTTACAAGAAGAAGAGAGCAAGCAAGACAGGCTCGTCTTCAAAGGTTGAACGTGTGAGTGAATTCAGCCTTTTCGAGCCGCTTTGCAATATTTTGGAATACTGGCACTTTTTTTGGTGCAGTTTTCGGGTTGATGTTGGAGTTTTTCGTCCGCTCAAATGCTTGTTAAGATTTTGACTTCATCGTAACTCCATGTAGATCCACGGTCAGAGGGTCAGTAGCTAAGGCACTCATTCTCCTATATTTTTCACAACAAATCGCATCAATTAGAAGAACACTGTTCGCTTTCTCACGAAAGGTTGTTTTTCCCATCACATTGCTTCATACTTTACGCCTGCGCAATAGCTACTCAAAACGGGGCTCGGCCCACGTTTCTGTCCACACTATACAAGTCGGGAATCAGCCTAGGCCGATCCCAACTCAAAACCTGGGCCATGTTAGCCTAGGCCGAGCCCAAGTTTTTCGCGTCCACACTAGCATAGGCCAGGTCTAGGTTGTCGAAAACTTGGGCCGAGCCTGGGCTAGTTTGCGTAGTATGGACACGGCTTATGTAATTATTTTTGTGTGCCGATGATACGTTCGCTTTGAGATATGTATTAAGATGCTAGGAGCCGTTTGAAATCGATCCAATGCAATGCATGGAGTCCCTTCAAAAACGTTCACTACAACGCCTGCCAAAAGTAGTTGGAAAACCCATACAGTTCTTTGAATTCCAGACTTATGTCGCTTTTCCGTGGCACCATTTAAAATTTAAACCCCTTCCCCCTCCTTAAGCATTAGTGGTTCGATGGCAAAACCCCGTAGCTTTCTAGACACACATCACTTTGCCCTTTGAGTTGTTCATATTTTGTTCATACGAAATTGCCGTAGCTCCTCTATTCCGTAAATCATAGCAGGTGTTCCAAGACTTTTGGCAGGCATTGTAGGTATAAACTATCCGTACATAATTATTCTCTTATTTCTCTTGGGAAGCCACTGAAGTCATCATGCGCTTAAACCGTGTCTTTCAGCTGAGATAAGTGTAGCTTTCGGGGCGCGTGTTAACAAGACGTGACACCGAATTTCCTCATAATCTATACATCAAATAAAAGCACTCATCATGAAAATTAAGAATATGCAATAAAATTTGCGGGATTGTGTATGCGAGAGAAATTATATAGGAAAACATTCAACGCTTTGCGTACAAACCCCTTACGACTTGACAGTGCTTAAAACCGGAAGTGTGATCATGTACGGAGAAGAAATGACGATTCTTTCATATATTTCGTCGGTAGAAACACCATAGTATGTGAAACATACACAATCTAGGACTAACCCTAACCCGCGCTCCGCGACCCTGTCCCACGAGAAAATAAACAGCGTCGAGTTGGTTACAAGCAAATTCCATGTCACAGTTTGTTAACATCCGCCGATCTCGGTTTGTGATTTTAGGCCATCATTCCATGCTATAAGGTCATGCAACAGTGACATTTTGGCCTGACTGTGAGTCTACGAACAACTTCTGCACCAAGCGAAGTGTTTTGAATAGCTTCGTCATCGAAAATGAATTCTGTGAGAGCAATAAGCGCATCTGACAATTTAAAATATCGTGGAACATTTTGTCTGCACCAGTTGTGCACTGTTTTCCTTAGGCCTGGTTCCATATAGTCGTAAGGTGCCGTAAGGCTGCCGCAGGCTTTGCCGGAACCATTGCCGCCGGCATGCCGCAACCAGTTCAGTATATATGGAAACCACTTCTCCCGGTACCGCCGGCAGCTGCAACCATCATAGTTACGGTACCATAATGACCTGGAGAAAGTTGAATCATTTCAACTTTTCTCGATCCTTACGGCATCTTCAGCCATGAAATTTCATATGGAAACAGGTTGCCTGAGGCAGTCGCTGGCAGACCATTGTCTTCCTTTGTTAATTTAGACCAATTATAACATGTTTTAGTCCAGACTCATTCTCAACATGTGTCCGTTTGGTAGATTTCTATAGCTGTGTCAAAGAAATTTTACCTGTGATTAAAACAAGAAGTCTTAGTTCATCACATGCATTTCTTTGGGAGGCCTACTTGTGAGAGCACACTACCTTAAAGGGATTAAATCAAAATAGTCTCAAGAGTTCTTTGCCTTAAGTAGACCAAGAAACTTTTCGTGCAGTTTATCCAGTACAAACCTACCTGTAGAAAAAATCACGGTCGTGAAGCTTCAGTTCACGAAACAAAGTGTGAAGTTGTCCATGATTATTTCGTTGCTTGAAAATTCTTCCCACCCAACATTTATGCTTCCTTTTCACCTACTGCCTAGAACGTCTTAACTGCATGTAACCAAGAATAAGAAAAAGTAGGCCCTTTAACAAGAAACGTCTATCTACAGCGGGAGCCATTTTTCACAAAGAGATGGCGCCATTTTGAAAAGCGTGCAATTCTACTCTTAGTTACCGGCATAGCTACCCGTATCTTACGGCACTTCAGCCACGATGGTTGCGGCACAATATTCTGACGTTTCCATTTAAATCGCTGCGGTACCTGGGGCATGGCAAATGGAAGATGGCAGAAGACTGCCGCCGGCAACCTTACGGCACCTTACGGCTATATGGAAACCAGGCTGTAAGCCTGGTTTCCAATGTGCCGTATCAGCCGGATACTATCGCAGGCAAATGTGCCTGCGGCAGTTCAGGTACATTGGAAACACACTGCCTGCGGCTGCCTGCGGCTACCGGGAAAAAGTTGAAACATGTTTAACTTTTCAAGGTGCCGCAGGCAGTCGCAGGCAGTCGCAGGCAGTCGCAGGCACATTGGAAACACTACCTGCGGCAGCCGGCGGCAGTCTATTGTCTGTATTTTGTCATGTGATACAGATGAACCAATGAAGAAGCTCTCCTTCGCAGCTGACAAGCGATTTGACGTTTTGAAAATGGCTCCTGCAGTAAATAGACAACTTATATTGCAATGTCAGTCGGTTTTGGTGTCGTACCAATATTGGAGAAGCAGGCAGAGAGAACGAAGAAAGGGCAAAAGAAGACAAGTTATGGGTGAGGGATGTTTTGCAGCTGAGACAAGAAAATGGGCAGTATCATGACGTGACCGTTTTTCGACATAATATAATAGCTGCTATTGTTTCTATCGTTGTTGACAACAATAGGTTTCCTAACCAGTCGTTTTTTCATTTTTTTCATTTTATAATATTTATACAGGTTAGAGGTTCATACAAATATGTTTTTCAACCTGACCTGTTTAAAACTAAAAAGGAAATTAATACTAGTAGTAACAAAATAAATTTACTAACTAGCATAATTTACAATATATAAAACTAAGGCTATAAAAAGAGAACGTAAAGATTAAATAAAAAATGGTTCCCGACTAGAGCTGTTCTTTAAAAGTTTTCAAGGAGGGGCCAATTTAGTAGCTCTTTCTAGACTGTTCCACAGTTTTGGACCTCGATAAGAAAAAGCCTTTTGGCCATTTATCGTTTTTAGGAGAGGTATCTTGAGATCAGTTTCAGATGAACGCAGAAATCGTTCTCTATCATCCGAACATTTTGCGAATAATTTGCTTAAGTAGTCGGGTGCAAGCGAACTTAAAGATTTGTAAGTTAGCGTGGCTGTCTCCTTTCTTATAAGATCACTGATAGTTGGCCAGCCAAGATTCTGAATTATAGGAGCAGCAGACGCATCATATGGGCTGCTAGTTACAATTCTGGCAGCTCTATTTTGAATTTTTTGCAAGACATCAAGCTTTGATTCACTACAGCAGCCCCAAACGGAACAACAGTAGCTCAAATGGGGTTCAACAATTCCTCTATACATTTTGTTGAGTATGTCAGATGGTAGATATTTCTTAGAATACTTAATAAGTCCAAGAGCTCGATTAGCCTTGGTCTTGATAGTATCAATATGTTTGCCCCAGTTGAGCTTACTGTCTATCTGAACACCTAGGTATCTTGTGTTGGTAATCATTTCAATGTCCTGATCACCAATAGAAAAAGATGGTGGAGCATCAGGCTGGTTTTCGATCATACGGATGCTTGGACAAGAGCCTATAATAAGGGATTGCGTTTTCACAACGTTCAGGGAAAGTTTGTTTGCATGCAACCAATCCTGTAGATTCAAAAGATCTAAGTTTAGGTCATTTTGCAGGTCATCAATACTTTTTGAAGAGAGGGAAATGGCCGTGTCATCAGCATACATGCTGACATGGCATTTCTGCAAGGAAAAAGGCAAATCATTGATGTAAATCAGGAACAAGAGTGGACCAAGACAAGAGCCTTGAGGAACTCCACAATTTATTCCCCTCACACCAGAGGAGGTGCCATCTACCCTGCAGAATTGTTTACGGTTATCCAAGTATGATGTGAACCAGTCATGTTCCAGGCCGGTCACTCCGTACATTTTTAGTTTTTACAGTAGGATTTTATGATCAACCGTGTCAAAAGCCTTCTTCAAGCCAATAAAGATTAGACCAGTGTATTTTCTTTTATCTACAGTATATTCAGGTACCAATCATTGGTGCTAGCCAGAAGGGCTGTAGCTACCGAGTGTAAGAGTCGAAAACCAGACTGATGCTCGTATAGGGATTTATCTGCATCCAGGTATTCATAAAACTGATTGAAAATTAATTTCTCAAATAGCCTAGATATGAAAGGAAGAACCGAAATTGGTCTATAGTTCGACCTCTCATCCATTGCGCCACTCTTGAAGATGGGTACAATACGCGCTATTTTCCAGTCCTCCGGAAATTTTCCTGCAAACAATGATTTATTGAAGAGATCACACAAGGATCCGCCAACAACTGGCATAGCAATCTTCAAATAAAAGCTAGCAATGCCATCGTGACCTGAACCATGCGATGTCTTCATCTTATTCAATGTTGATGATAATTTATCTGTCATGATGGTAGAGAAAGAGAAACTTAATGGAGGAGTTTCAAACGGGTATTCACAAGACAAGAGTGGGTTGGCTTTATTTGGAATTTTCTCACTAAGTTTATTCCCAATGCTGCAGAAGTACTCATTCATTGATGATGCAATTGCTTTGTTATCCCTAATTGTTTGCCCGTCTACGGTAAGCATAGGCACAATTGTAGTGTTCGACTTTTTGTTAATGACTTGGTTGATGGTTTTCCAAGTTTTCTTGAGGTCGCCTTGAAACTGTGTGATTTTGTCAGAGAAATACTCACGTTTAAGTTGTATATTCAAGTTAGTTAACCTGTTGCGAATTTGCCTGTAAGATTCCATCAACTAGCTATCGCTATCTATTTACTATCGTCAAAACGAAATTTCCCAGTAATTAGAGGTTAGTTTTGATTCTGTAAGTAAAGTGCCATTGAATAGTCCTCGATGTTTCTGCCATAGTTGTCAAGGCTATGGTAATTGTTTGGGTGTGGTCTTTGGGTGTGGTTTTTGGTTTTGAAACTTTGAGAATGTCAGAAAATTTGCTGGATCCACCCCTGGTTACGTGTTAGTTTTCAATATATATCGTGGTTAAATTGTTTTGTTCTGTTGTAAATATATAAACAAAACGCAATACATGTTATATTCACTTCAAATCGTTGGCTCGACCCCTTCATCACAACCAGGGAAGTAGGAAGCATCTGAAAAGTGAGGGGGCCAAACCCTAAAAGGGGCACATTACCACACTCATTTTGGGCTTAAAAGGGGCACTTTTGCATAGTTTGCTAAAAAGTGGGGGGGGGGGACCATGGTTCCTCAGGCCCCCCGGTTCCTACGTCTCTGATCACAACTGGAAATGATAATGGCTTGGATAATGGTATGATAGCCTCGTATGCAGGAAGGAAAAACGAAAGTATTTCTTGGAAAAAACAAGGATCACAGGAGAGTACTACTTATCTCTCTCGCGCGTTGAAACTTGAAACAGTGCAAGAGATCGCAAGGAGCTAAAATGGTGGACTGTACGAATACGTCACTATTTGAAAAGCATTACTGGAAAAGGTCATCATTTAATTTGACCGTGATTTTGCCCATATATGTCGCAATTTTAATAACGTGCATCACAGGTAATTCGATTGTTTGTGCTACTATAATTGGGAATAGACACATGAGAAGTCGCTGGTACTTCTTCTTGCTTAATTTGGCAATTGCAGATATGGGCTTTGCGTTAACCACACCGATGCAGTTGTTGCAGTTTGTGAAGATAGATTTAGGTATGTATAATAATAATGTATACTATTTCTGCGCAGAACTTCCATTGTTCATACATACAACCATACCTGTCAAGTTTTAATGTTAAAAAGTGAGTTAGAAGTTCGCTAAAAGGAGGGAATTCAAACTCTTCCGAGGGGGTTGGGGGTTCAAGGGACATACCTGAAAATTTTGAAAAATCCGTGTATTCGTGGCATATTTACTTGTACAATTAATAATCTATCTTGACGTATGCCTCAAAACTTTTGTGGAGAATATTAGTTGGAGAATATATTTCAGTTTGCCACCACTATTATCATTAAAAAAGTAGGCAAAACAGGCTAAAGTTTACATTTTTATCTCCGTGAAGATTTTGAATCATCGGTAATGTAAACGTAATGTAATAAATAGCATTTTCGTAAAATGCTTGAGAATTTCCCTTCTTTGCGTTTGTACGTGAGAAAACTGTTTGAAGTTGTGCCTATCTCACGCTGAATGCGACTTGGAAGGTCTGTACAACAACAGATGTCATAGCTACTCTATTCACTTTCCATTTTCAATTTCTTTGTTGAGCAGATCATCGATTTCAGATAGTTTCTAGCAGCAGTAGTGACCTATGGTGTAGCATGCTCTTTATCTGCAGGGGAGGGAGTGTGCAGAGCAATACTTAGCAAATACTGGTTGTTAACCAACAAGAACCCTTGCATAAGTATTGTTTTCAGATCTGTTGATTAAAACTGTTGCCTCACAGACTCCATTAAAATTCCATTGAATCAAGTGCACACTGCATTCCAGCATTTTCTGTCCCCTTAGGATTGATCCTGGTCCTTCTGGATATGAGAAAAATCGTGCCAAATGCTTGTAACAATAAGTGGACAAAATCCACTACCAGGCAAAAGTATCAGGAAAATATGCCAGTTCATACTAATCATGTATCATTGGCAGTGAGGGGCAGATCAAGCACAATTTACCTGTGGGATGTTGAAGGATATATACTTTGATCACACCTTTTCTAGTGCCTATGCCATGCCCTTTAAACCTGGAGGTCTCTTTTCACAGTTAAGAAACATTTTAATGCCTATGATGTTAATGCCTAAAGCTCTAGTGTTGTTCAGTAACAACACAGGTGATTTTAAATTGAAGGTAGCAGAGGACTGGGGTCCAGCAAAATGCCCTTTTGTGATATAGAGATATCTCCATTCTGGAAAGAAACTATACAAAGAAGCTATGGATGAAATCCTTGATATTCATATGGGAAACTTTAATGTCTTAGTACTTTAATGTTTTAGTACTAGTTTTGGGCTAATCTAACATTTCACAGTTTCAAAATGTAAGGGGTGTGTATTTATCATTACTATGCACCCTGTTTCTTTGCTGTAGGGGTAAATTCCATTTGAAATCTACAAACCTGTATGCCTTTTCATGTCCCAAATTTTAATCAAACTTTTCACATATGTTTTCCTTGGTAGGAAAAGGTTATGCACCATATTCGAGCTCCTAAAGATTTCTCCTATTTCTCCCTGATCTGCAACCCCCAAACAGGGTAGCCTATGCTGAAGATACTGGAGGAGTTGCTTTAATTATTGGACCTCATATCTCCTTTTAGCTGTAATATTTTGGAAAGGGAAGCAGTACAGTTTTAGAAAAATCTATGTGCTACATAAAAATGCAGAAATCAGCCCAGAAAAGAGGAATATAATGTACAACACCAACTTTTGTATGAGGTGTTTTTTGTACAGCAAAAGCCTATGATGCAATCTTTCTTTCTGAAACTGATCCAAAATCATTTTCATTTCCTATCAGCTTTTTTTCATTGTAATTGGCAAGTGAGAATGTAGACAGATGAGCTGATTGGTTCAGAACATTTTTCTCCCTTGCTCCTGTTAGGAAGAGACTATTTTATGTGGCATATGAACATTTGAACTGTTTCTTATACTAATTATTGTTGTTTTTGTTTTAAAACATGTGATGATTTCAGAATGGTTCGATGCATTTCGCTTATGATATCGCTGTACTAGGTGTAATCAGTTTTGTTCCCGTTTATGGTTAATTGTTATTAACCTAATGTGTTGGTTTTATTTGGACTACTTTCCTATCACATCGCTTCATAATTAACAGCTCCTTCTAAAAGTATATGTTTTTGTAAGAGACATTAGAGAAATGTCACATATTTTCCTTTCTTTTGAATAATTTGTGGAGTTACTGTTTTTCCAAAGCCCATAATGTAGTCACCCATCCATAGAGGGCCCACTCTGTACATTTGTATCATGATTATCTATACTTTAAAAAAGTTTTTGATGTAGAATTTGGCTCAGCCCACCCCATAAACATTCACCTTGGAGCTTTGTCCACCCCCCACTTATTTACTTTCAGACTTTTTTCCAACCCCCCTGCTTATTGTCACCCGGGCCTTCTATTCTGGACTGGAGAGTAAATAAAGATCCAACTAAGGGGAAAGCAGTTTGTCTGCCAGGACAACAGTTTGTCCTAGCAAAAGTCATGCCAATATTTATTATTCATCATATACTTTCAAATCAATGTAATATGGTGCAGGGCAGAATGATGGTTGTCACTTTGACTGACTTTGTTTATGGCCTCCTCTTATTTGCTGAGTTTTGATCTGCACCCCTTAAAAGTAGCAAAATTATAGATGGTCCCCTCAATATCTTCTTCCCACCCTCACCATTTCAAAGTCAAAGCTACTGAACATATTACTTTTGAATATGAGAGTTCAGCTAATGAGTCTGAAGAGAACTGTCTTTAGGTGATATTTAGGTACTAAAATGCAACAAAAATGATATAAGCACATGACATATGAGATACAGTGAGTGCTATGCAGTTATGTAATAGTCAGTTTGGTATATTTTGCATTGCAAAATTGCTTTCATAATCATCTCTTATTCTTTAACACCTTTCCTGATTTTTATACTGTTTAAGGTTGACTACTTTGGTCAACTCAAATGCTTGGCTGAAGCTTTATGTCTCCAATATGCCCAATACTCCTGGATGGAATGTAATTGTTGTATCCTGAACTTTATTATTGTTAAGGTTTTAAGCCACCATTTTGAACTTCATAAGGTTGTTGTGGTTCGGCAACTGTAAAATGCAGGTCACCAGGTCATGTAAAATGCAGGTCACGCTTGCAGCCGCTTGCATTTTTATCAGAAGGCGACGCGGTTCAATCTACCCCATAAGGAAGCGAGGTTAGAGGCCGTCAATGAATCTGAAAATGTTTCGAGATGACAAATCCATAACTTGTCAGGCAGGGATGATGCACGTTCATATCAATATGCAATTATCAGATTGCCGTGTAGTTGCTTTGTAACTGGTAGGGCACTTAATGTTTTACAACACTTTTCTAGGAACCGTCTCAGTTAATATTTTATGGCAATGAAAATCAGGTATGTTGAACTCTGACCGTCGTGTCGTGATACAGCGCATTATGAAATCGAATACAATTTGCACCATGTTTGAGACGCATTGTCTTTATAGGCATTTCACTCATCCCTTGATTTGAAAAATTTGCCAGAAAACATGGGTAAAAGGTAAAACGTGTAGCACTTTCACTAACCGTCTCCGAAATTACTTTCGTCCTCTCGACGAAATCTTGGAATACTTGAATAAAAAACATTTTACTAATGCACTTCCAAATAAAATATTTCTAATCAATATGAATACAACCTTTCACCATTTGTTTCTACAAAACATAAGTTTAATGTTTAAAACCAGTGTTCTAGACTATAACCTCAACTCCCCCCCCGCGTCGTACGCCATACACTTTTCTATTTTATAAGAAACCTGACTCAAGGCCTAGTAGTAAAGGTTTCCTAACTGTTGTTCACAGTCTTTGTTCTAAAAGTTCTTAAAAGTTCCGTAAGTCGATAGAAAAAGTGTCAGTGATAACGAAAGCAGAACGGAAAACAGTTGTTTGCATTGAGGTTAAGGACATAAAGATACTGTAGTGGAAACTTTTTTAAATCCGTAGAGAAAGGTGGGGAGGGGGAAAGGTTGAAAGAAAGCACATAAAGTTCTACCGTGTCTTAACTCTTTCCTTGTAGTTACAAATGCTTCTTAAATTTTAATGTTTCTAGTACTAGGTTTCTTATAAACCTGTTCCCTATGAAAACAATCGTGTAATCCCCAATGATCGATTCTTATATGCGTACTTGTGCCTCTCAAATTCTCATTGACATTATTTCCCCTCTTCATTTGTTCAAATCCCGATTTACATTATTTTTCCCATTTTCTATTCCCTCTCTTGACAATCAGCTATTGCTTGCAAACTATGTACAAATGAAAAATACAGCAGACGGCTGCAAGCCGTTCCCACAGCCTTAGCCACTTAAATAGTTCCGAGTAACTTCCTGTTTTGTGGCATGACCTGCATTTTACATGACCTGGTAACCTGCATTTTACAGTTGCCCGTTGTGGTTGCACCTTCCTGGTGCTTTTTGTTAATTGCCAGGCCTAGGTTACAACAATTGGCGACGAGGTAATGGCTACATTTGGTACTATTGAGGCATATGATGCCACAAACGAACAGTGGTCACACTACATTGAAAGGTTGGAGTTTTTCTTCATTGCAAATGATATCACAACTAATGATAAGAAGAAAGCGGTCATGTTAAGTGTGTGTGGAGCTGAAACATACAAACTACTCAGAAGTTTATGTGCTCCAGATAAGCCATCAGAGAAAACTTATGCTGAGCTGAAAGTTTTAATGAAGCAGCATCTAAGTCCAACACCAAATATCATAGCTGAGCGGTTTGCTTTCAATTCTCGTAATCGGAATCCTTCAGAGTCGGTATCTAGGTATGTTGCTGAACTCAAACGCCTCAGTCAAGATTGTGACTGTGGAGCTTCCATAAATGATATGCTCAGGGATAGACTAGTGTGTGGAATCCAGGATTTACATGTACAAAGGAAGTTATTGTCTGAAGGGTCATCCTTGACTTTTGATAATGCATTGAAAATAGCTCTAAGTATGGAGGCTGCAGCAGAGCAATCAAAAGCGATGCAGACTCAGATCTCCAACGAACGGAAAATGGATGGTTCTGCATTACATAAGGTTTTCACCTCTGGGGCAAAGCAACAGGAGATCTGCTTTCGTTGTGGAAGTAGGCATAACCCTTCAACTTGTCCTTTTAAAGAGAAAAATTGTTTTTTCTGTAATAACAAGGGGCACACTGTTCGAATGTGCCGGAAGAAGTCTAGATCATCCAACAAGTCAGGTTCACACGAACAGCATCAGGTGAAAACAGATGATGTTATGCAAATGGCATGTATAACATTTATAGTTGTGCAGTAAAGCGTGAAAAACCAATATTTGTGACAGTTGCCATAAATAGTGTACCCACTGAGATGGAGGTAGATACTGGCGCATCCGTAACTGTGATGGGAGAGACAAAGTTCCATGAAATTTTTAAAGATTGTAAGCCAAAGTTGGAAAGTACAAATATTAAATTGCGAACATACACTGGAGAATTCATCACTGCAAAGGGGGTATCTGAGGTAAATGTTACTTATGAGAATCAGTCTGTGTTATTACCCCTCATTGTAACAGCAGGAGGAGGTCCAATACTGTTTGGACGTAATTGGTTGAAGAAAGTTCGCTTGAACTGGGAGCAGCTTTTTTCTGTCATGGGTGTCAACAAAGTATCAGAGAATGTGGAGCTTCATAACATACTTGGGCGATTTACTCATGTGTTCAAGGAAGGCATTGGAACAATGGCAAACATTAAAGTTCATATTGAATTGAAAGATGATGCTAAACCTCGATTCCATAAGGCAAGGCCAGTACCATATGCTTTAAAGGGGCGAATAGAAACCGAACTTGACAGATTAGTGAAGGAAGGCATCTATGAACCAGTTGCTCATTCCCAATGGGCCGCACCAATTGTTCCAGTTGTGAAGGAAGATGGCTCAGTTCGTATTTGTGGGGATTATAAAGTGACAGTTAATCCAGCAGCCAAATGTGACAATTATCCAGTGCCATGAACAGAAGATTTGTTGGCAACTCTCAACGGGGGAGAAAAATTTACCAAGTTAGATCTCAGTCACGCGTATCAGCAACTGCTATTGGATGAGCAGTCACAGGAATGTTTAACCATCAACACGCACAAGGGACTATATAAACCTACACGCCTTCAATTTGGAGTTCACTCAGCAGCTGGAATATTTCAACGAGAAATGGAAAAGAGATTGTCTCATGTACCTTTTACAACTGTTCGAGTGGGTGATATACTTATATCGGGTAGGAATGATGCTGAACATTTAAAGAATCTGACAGAGGTTTTCCAGATACTATCAGCAAATGGTCTGCGATTGAAACAGAAAAAGTGTACATTCATGGCATCAGAAGTCACATATCTTGGATTTCGTATTAACAAAGAAGGTGTTTCTCCAGTCAATGAGAAGATAAAGCCAATTTTAGAAGCACCAGCTTCCCAGAATGTTACTCAGTTGAAGAGTTTTCTTGGTATGCTAAAGATCACCGTCATATTCCCAATATGGCAGATATATTAGAGCCATTACATTGTCTTCTTCGCAAGAACTGTACATGGAATTGGGGGGAAACAGCAAGAGCAAGTTTTTAAGAAAGCAAAAGAACTTCTCACTTCTTCAACTCTTCTTGTACATTATGACCCAAATAAACAAATAATTTTGTCATGTGATGCTTCACCATATGGCCTTGGAGCAGTGCTGGCTCACCGCATGTCTGATGGATCTGAAAGACCAATAGCCTATGCTGCACGCACTCTGTCTACTGCAGAAAGGAATTACTCCCAAATAGAAAAAGAGGGATTAGCCATTGTTTATGCAGTTAAAAAGTTTCATCAGTACTTGTATGGTCGAAGTTTTATAGTTTTTTCAGACCACAAGCCACTATTAGGACTGCTGAGTGAATCTTCACCAATACCCAGTATGACTGCTGCAAGAATTCAGCGCTGGGCTCTGTTATTATCATCTTATGATTATGAGCTAAGATATCAGAAAGGCGTAGCTAATGCAAATGCAGATGGCATGAGTCGACTACCACAGCGAGTTCTAGAGACTGAGGTGTCAAATGTGAACAGTGATGTTATGATGGTTAACTTAAGTAGAGCTCCAGTTACTTCAATTGAAATCAAAACACATACAAGAAGGGATCCTGTTATAAGCAGAGTGCTAGAATTTGTATTAAATGGATGGCCTGAGGAATTCAGTGCTTCAGAAGATTTTCAACCTTATGGTACAAGATCCAATGAGTTGTCAGTAGAAAGTGGATGCTTGTTATGGGGAAGTAGAGTGATTATTCCCCCCAGCCTTAGAGAGGCTGTATTGACTGAACTACATCAAGTACATTTAGGAATGTCAAGAATGAAATCTTTAGCTCGTTGTTATTGTTGGTGGCCTTCAATGGATTCTGAAATTGAGCAATGTGTCAAATCTTGCAAAGATTGTGTACACAGTCAGAACAATCCCAGTCTTGCACCATTACACCCTTGGGAAAACACAACTAAGCCATGGGCACGGCTTCATGTAGACTATGCAGGCCCCTTTTTGGGTGAGATGTTTTTAATTGTGATAGACTCTTTTTCTAAGTGGATTGATGCCTATCCTGTCACCACAGCTTCTTCAGCATTAACAATTGAGAAATTGCGGCATTCATTTGCCATACATGGTTTACCTGAAATTCTGGTGAGTGACAATGCCACATGTTTCACCAGCCAAGAATTTAATGATTTTATGAAGATGAATGGAATACATCATGTGACTAGTGCCCCATATCACCCATCCAGTAATGGTGCAGCAGAGCGGGCAGTTCAAACATTTAAGTCAACATTGAAGAAACTTGTTAAAAATTCCAGAGACTCCATTGAGACTCAAGTCAATCGTTTCCTGTTTTCATATCGAAACACACCACATACCAGCACTGGAGTTAGCCCTGCAGAAATTTTGTTAAAAAGACAACCAAAGACAAGATTATCCTTATTAAAGCCTGACATGGTTAAAAGCACAATGAAGTACAATGAGAAGATGATAGCTGACCGAGGGGGCAGTAAGCTTCGAGGTTTTAAAATTGGTGAAAATGTGATTGCTCGCAATTATACTGGGGGTCAGAAGTGGCTGTGTGATGTTATATCTGAGAGAACAGGTCCTGTTTCATATAAGATAAAAATAAGTGGTGATGTGATTCGCAGACACATTGATCAAATCCGTCAGTATAAGACATCATCAGTACAAGATTCAACAATGGATGTAACAGATTTTGAATCTCAAATGGAACCTCCAATCCCAATGCATGAAAACCCTGTTATCCCACCATTTCAGATTGAACCTGGTACTCAGCAGCCAGTCAGTGCAGACAGTCACATGTTACCTCCCAAACATATAGAAGCAGGAACATCTGAGCATGAATCAGTGGATTTACACATTCAAGGATCATATGTACAAATGCCTACAGAAAGATCATCTGTGGTATCTAACCCACAGACCCAGGCTCCTACAAATGACTTACCTACATCAGCTTCAAACATGAGTGGTAGACCAGTAAGAGTGAGGAATGCTCCAAAATACTTGAGAGATTATGTTCCAAAGTAGACGTTCTTAACCAGAGGGAAAGTAGTGCTGTATCCTGAACTTTATTATTGTTAAGGTTTTAAGCCACCATTTTGAACTTCATAAGGTTGTTGTGGTTGCACCTTCCTGGTGCTTTTTGTTAATTGCTAGGCCTAGGTTACAACAGTAATGAAGATCACAGGCATAGGATTCACATGGGACTGTGGGGCTGCAGCCCATCTGTTGGGCAGGAATCAAGCTTATCTGGGTAATTATTTGAGAAGAAAAAATAGTCTTTGTGGAAAAATAGCTCCATTTCAATATGACCAGACAATAAATTTGTGAACTGTAGTCCATCTTAGGTTGCACTACCTGTTCATTCAGGCAGATAGCTTGAAGCACTCCTAAAGATGAAGCCTTCCTACCTCCATGGGTTGAGGCTAGATTTTCTTCCTGTCACCTCTTGTCTTGTAGAAAGATATTTCAGATCAAAATGAGGTATCCTCTGATGCATGACATAACTTTTTTCCTGCAGTATTCTGGTAGGGCAATCATCAATGAAGGTGCCAGATTAGTTTGGAGTGTCTGTTTTATTTTCCTTGACAATGCTGAGAATTTCTTTTCTTCTGCATTGCGTTTTGTTCAGGACTAAAAAAATTTCAATAACTTTTATAGTCTAAAAAGTAATGAAACATTTGTTCCTGGGAGGTGTAAGGTGAAAATATATCACAAGTACATATCAATTCTGTTATGAATAACTGCTGTATCTCCTTCCTCTTCAAATTTAGTGACTTTTTATCTCTTCCTATCTTTGCTTTTCAATGTCAGGACCTTTTGGCAATGCTTAGTAATCACAAAGAGTACCCAGAAGCATACCTAACAGCTGATCTGAGAAACGGTTCGCAAAGCACACTCCCCAGAGAAAGCTTCGTATTGCACAGGTTGATGAAAGTCATCATGACAGATGAGATGTTGGCATAAATTGAGATTTAAGTTAAAATTCGCCCTATCCGACTTTTGCCCATGCTTGTTAAGGATATAGCATACATTTTAAAGCAGAAATCATTCAACTTTTAGACAGTTGAATACAAACAGTCATGTGTTGCTATAATTATAAATCTGTGATCGACTTTTTGTGTGATAACCATTTGTGTTTGATACTTGCTTGAGACTACAGGGAATCGACCAGCAAAGTTTGACGGTGAAAATCTGAGATATACTTCTCTATTTCTAGACTAAAATATCATCAATCTCATCAATTTAGATGTGTAAGAAAAACAAGAAGAAGTTAAAACGTTCATGGAAATTTATCAACTATAAATCTTGTTAAATAACCTACATGTTTCCAGTTCCATAATTCTGCTTGTAAAGGCCTAATTCTAACTAACAGACCTTCTTCATCTCAAAAGTCAAATCTCAAATAGGTATACTCGTACTTACCCTCGCAATAGATACAGTAGGAAGAAGAGTCAAGGAAACTCGAATGCTTTTAAGAAACAAGTCAATAGGTGTGTTACTGTTACGCCAGGCTAATTTTGACCACTATGCGACTTTAGATATCAAATGCTTGAAGGATAATCGAAAATCCTGGAAACAGTCAGCCACTTTTCTCTGATAAAATATAGGCTACGTCAGAGATAAATCTCATGTAAGATGAGGTACTTGTTACTGATGACAAAGAAGTAGCTGAGATCCTTAATGAGGATATTGTAACTATAACTGATTCCTTGGGAATCATTCAACCAAAAGTCTCTTCCAACGTATGGATGGAATTCATGATCCCATAGAGATTACAATTAAAAAGTACAGCTCTCATCCAAGTGTGAAACCGATATCTTCGAATACTAACTCATCCCATACTTTTGCTTTTAGTTCCGTCACAACCCACAGAGTATCCGCAAAACTACGCAGATTCAAAGTAAAGAAAGCTTCTCATATTGACAGCATCCCGGGTAGAATTTTTAAAGATGATCTGGGTATATTTACTGACATACTACACCAGCATTTCAATGCAAGTATTGACGATGAAATTTTCCTACAGAACTTAAAAAAGGTGAGGTAACGTGGGTATTCAAAGCTAATGACCAGATAATACAGAACAATTACAGGCCAATAGCCGTTCAGCATGCTGCTATTACTATAATTTCCGACCGTTTAATGCAGAGCAAATTGTAGCTTTCTTGGGAACTTCATTCGGAATTTCTACCGCACATCCGTCAAAATGGCTCCCTAAATGAAAGGTGATCGATTCAAGCCAAACAACACGCGATTGAATCTGTATGTCTCAATCATTTTCAAGTTTCTGTCCTTTGGCCAGTGAAAACTTAAGACGTCACGATCCTGCTCTCTTATACGTGGAGGAATGTCTGCTTTAAATCTCCTGCCAATGTAATAGGTTGCATTCTATTTCTGATAAGAACTCCCCAAATCTGATTTTAGACAGTCAGTTAGTAGTGGTGATGCATCGTTCGCTCTGGCTAAAGCATCAAAAACTATACGTACTTTGATACTCTCAGCAGAATCTCTGACTACAGCTCTGTATGGTAAGTAAAATTCTTTGCTTGAGTGATGTGCGTCTTTTACTTTCTCAATAATTCCGTGATTTATTTGATCTGTCAAAATCTCTTCATACTTATCATAGAGATCTGGCTGTCTTTGAATAAATTTATTATTTCTTGCTTTGCTATCTTTCTCATAGTTTGGTATGTCTGGCACTTTAGGTTTCCAGATAAAACTGTTTGATACCATCCTTCTTCACTGCGCTCAAGTCGATCTCTGAATTGTTTATGTACTGGTTTACTATCTTCTTTACCCTTCACTCCTAGAATATCGTATGAGCATAAGCGTTCATATGACATATCATAGCAAAAAAGTGTGGCTCAGATCTGCTTCATGACCAGGTGACATTATGACCGATCTTGGTTTGGTAGGTTCTGCGGGTGGACCTCCAGGTGTACCAATTCTTGGCTTTGTGGGGATTTTTATCCTAGAATATGTACTTGCTCCCAGAATCATCTATACTGGTAATTCATTCTTGTCACCTTCATAAAGCATTTCTACCCCATGAAGATGAGAATGATTGTGGATTATTTCTTTATATTCTTAATACCTGAGATTCTTGATACTTGTGCTTTGAATTGATTCCATAATCGAAACCAGACGACGTGGGTACCCTTGAATTTCGTTATCTCAAGTTTTGGCAACTTATTAGTGACAGGTTTACCTGGCATATCACCTTTTGACTGACTTCTCTTTTCTTTGATTTGCCTTTCCATTTGCAATGTTTGTTGTAGTTTCATTTTTTCCATCGCAATTTCTTTCTCGTATTCTCGTTTCCTTTGCAGCTCTTTAATTCAATTCTCCTCGTGTTGAGATTTCTGTATTACCTTTTGCAACCTATGATATGAAGTCTCAAACATCCGTTGTTTCTCATTGACGGTAAGACGCCATTGTTTCACTTCGCTAGGGTCTTCTTCGGCTTGTAATTTCAACTCGTGTATTTGTAACTTCAAATCTTCAATTTCATCGAACTTTGCTTTGTAAGTCTTAATTTGCCTCTAAACTGATTTCTTCTCGTTGTTCTGGTTAGTTTCTTCGTTTTCTTCGGAAATGAACTTCAAGGATCTCTGTTTTACACAAATGGTTTTTTTGGCGTTCGTTAGGTTTGTCATGGTATGCATATGGCCTTTGCCAAATAACTCACAGAAATTGTTTGAAAATCCACTATTCTCCCATCTGGGGTGCCATGCCACTTACCGATATCCTCGATTAGATTGGCACAAATAATCATTAGTATACGGTTTTGAACTATAGTCTCAGCAAAGCACAACAGAACAAAGCAAAAAGCGCAAAACGAAAACTCTCAACCACATAGCTTCAATTCGAAAGGTCAAAGTCTCATTTTAGGATTAAGAGTGACAGTTTCCTTCGTGGAAGATGCGCAGGGGATTTCAGTTCTCTACAGCAGCCATCTTCTGACTCTCCTTCAAGCTAGAGGTCCAAAGGATTCAAAAGAAATGACGAGTCTTCAGGAAATACGTATGACTGCTAGCAAATGTACCATTGTTATTGGTCAAGGCACTGGTGTCTATTTTGCCAAGGATCTAATTGGAACCGTACCCGCGACAAACTTCAGAATAATACCAGACGAAACCACATATGTTTATCCTCAGTCAGCCGTTTCTTTGATTTCAGTTCTATTGAGAACACCAGTGCTGAAGGATATACAGTGCAATAAAGCATTCTTTTGAGGAGAAAAAGATTCCCGTAAAAATATTGTTGGCTTTTCGCCTGACACTTGTAACGTTATGTTTGGTTAAAAAGTGGTGTAGCGACCCTCCTTGAGAGAGATTTGCTTCATGTTGCTACAGTTCAGTGTAGTTGGCACATGATACATCGTTGTGCATCACATACTTGCTTTCAGATTTTGACTTCTCTTGAAGATCTGACCCGAAATATTTTCGTACATTTTGGTAAATCAACTCTAAGGCAAAAGACTTAACATATTTAAAAAATTCCCTGAGACACAGCCATTCACAGGCACGTCGTTGCCAAATTAAAAGTGAGGGGGGGGGGCTGGCAAATCAATAAAGGTTTTGATGAAAGAGGGCAGAGATAGCATTTTTTCTGAATCCAAAAGTCTCCATTTCGCTTTTTTATGAACAGCTGAGCTATGCATTTATGAACAAAATATTGTGAGCTTCTATTGCAGAATACAAACATATTAATGTGCAAAAAAGATATTTCAGGAACATGGATAAAAAATTATGAGAGCTGCATGCTATTTTTTGGAATTATCGTTCTAAGATATTAAATGAACTTTATCAAAAGCGTCCGAATATCGAACGCCTACTTTGAAGTTTGTCACAAAACTCATTTGCTATATAAGTTAAACCTAGATTATCTGTCAGTGTTTTATGTGTGTGAAGAATAGAAAGCAAGTTAAAACGTGTGGGGATCATTTTTGAATGAATCTAGGTCTTTATTCTTCTTGCTATGGAAAGTGATCGTCCTGCAGTTGCAGTAGTAGCTGGATTGACCAATAGCAATTGACACATTCGGACTGTGTTTGGGATCAATGCAAGTTGGCTCCCAGGAAGCTTCTTTATACAGGTTAATATGTCATCAAAAAAGTCAGGTTTTCTTCTTTATCAAACAATAATTGAAGGAGATCAGCTTCTCTCATAAATTGTGCTCCATTTATTTCTCCATCATATACCTCTTTTATATACTTCATTTCATCGTAGATTTCTTTAGAACTGGTTGGTTTCAAAAGGAGCGTTTCAATATTTTCATAGGCTACATAGCTTGTTTGGTTAAAACGGTATTTTATCGATAATAGTACATATTTCATTGCTTCGTAATACATGACTTGGTAGCGATCACAAAATGTTCCAGGGTTGAATGCTTCTTGAACACTATTGCAACCATCTGCAAACTGTAAAATGGAATAGTCTGGTGCCCTTCGCTTCCTTGGATGCACTGGTTGTTGAATAAAGTTAAAACATTGAAACTTTTTCAAAACACTAGCATAAAAGGATGCGAACGACTGTTCATCTCTTTGCTTTTGTAGAACTCCCAATGTTAATTCTGCTGCTCGTTTACTACTACAAGCTGACATATTTTGATCTTGCAATGTTCTAGAAAGCTTATCAGTGTGGGAATAAACTCGATAACTAATGTTTAGGCCAAAAAAGAAGTCAAAAGATTCAATTTTCTTCCTTACGCCAATCATGCGGGAGTTCAAATCTACTTTCATTTTATCATTCTGCATGCCATGTTCCTAGACTTTCCTCAAAGGGCCATAATTGTCGATGGTTCGTTTAGAGCAATCTGCACGAACTCTCCAACGTGTTTCTGACAACTTCAAAGTACCATTGCCTGTAAATTCATTCTCATCTTCGTACTGTATGTGCTCCTTTATTTTGCCAAGAAGGTTTTCTCGCTTGGGCGTTTATTTTATCAAAATAACTATTTCTCCAATGTTACTCTTAGTATCTCTCAAAATTTTGATTTTTTGGTAATATTTTTAACAGATAACGATAATGAATGTCCGTGACAATGAATATAATAAGCTCTTGCTTGAATAGCCAACATTCTCGCTTCAACACCAGAAAATTTACCTACCATGTTACTTGCTCCATCGTAGCACTGACCATGGCCTTTATCCAGACTAAGTTGATATCTTATTAGTACCCCACGCCTTTAATTACAGTAGCAATATTATATCACGTGCTATGTTAGGAATTTCATAATTTAATCCCAGGAACTTTTCAAACAAATCTAAGTTGTCATTGACCCAGAGAAAATTCAAAAAGATAGCTGCTCTTTGTTTGAAATATCCTTGTATTCGTCACACATCATTGAGTAGAAGTTAATTCCAACCAACTCTAGAAGTTTGCGCATATCTTGATTTGACATTGAATTTAAGATTTCACGTTGTATTTTATGACTTGTAAACTTTCCCCCTTTCTTTGATGACCAATCCTTGAGCTCGGGATATGATTTTGATCTCGCCTTTAATAGCTGATTGAAGTTAGATTCTTCATCATTATCTCCGTGCATGGCCAATCTTTGTCGTGCTAGATATTGCAAAAGTTCAAGAATAATCATACAACAACGACGATTAGTATCTCTGGTCTTCCTTTCAGTTTCATCTATCATTTCTGCGACATCACCATATTGTGGAATGAGGATTTCAATGCCATTGCAGTCTTGGGGAATTTGGATTGCTGTTGTTTTTCAAATTTTTCTGTCGCCTTGCTCCAGTTTTAAATATCTTTTTTTTCGGGAAAGTTTCCTCGTTACATGTTCTACAAGCTCATTTGACTTCACATTTTGCCTTTTACATACATGAAATTTCACAGAGTCAATATGAATGTCGTATTCCAGCAATTGATATTTTTCAAACCAATGATTGCGAGAAGACCGTTTCTGCTTTTTGTGCGTGGTTTCTGGAAATTTAAAGTTTTTGTCTGGTTGAGAAACATTTCCAGTGATGGAGATGTAAGCAGGAGTTGAGTTCATTGTAGAAATCGAATGCACCTGATTCTCACCAGCTGCTCCCTTCAGTTCTGCTGTTTTCACCTGCATTCGAACTATGATCATTCACGGTTTTACGACGTGCCTTACAGAAATGATGAAGTCCTCTTTGCGTCTTGTTCGATTTGATTACACACATGAAATTACTGTCACATTTATTATTAAAATTGCCACGAAGTGAATCATATAATATTGCATCATCCGTAGTGCTAATCACGGGACGAGTCACGCTGAGCTTACGAACGCTGCTCTTACTCGTAGCATCAAAAAGCCATTACATCATTTGCCCTTTTTAGCATACTTTACGTTGCATACTGTTTTAAAATTTTGTACAGAATATCCAAAATATTCGATGAACTCTATCATTTTTCTCTAATTATTTGCTTGCAGTAGGGGGCATCATTCTTCTACTGAGCTTCCTTTTTTGCACTAAAAAATAATAGCACAGTAATTAAAAAAGGAACTAATCCAGCTGCACTGAGCACAATATAGAAACGTTGTAAGATGCACAAGAACGTATTCCTATTCGAAGACAGATTGATTCTGAAGAATTTTGTGATTAATATTCATAAAGTGTATTGAGAAATGGGCGAGTACCGCTTGCCAACTGCAAGCTGAGTCGGTTACTCTTAAGTCATCATGGCTTGTTGGCGACTATGGTGCCTTGTTGAAACCTGCCAGCGCCCACTCAAGAGATCTTGGTCACACCACTGTGGGAAGGTGGGACCATACACCCTTCAAGCAATAGGAATTTCGAAGTTTAGCTCTTAAACTAGTTTGAATCTGTGAGTAGGATGATATGATACAATACTTTATTAACAACTATTATTTATCATTTCGAATATACAGTGGTTTCATAAAACAAACGTCGTTGAAAACACATACTTTCGCCTTCTACTGAAAGCACCAGAGACGGTAGACTTAAAAACGACCTAACAAAATGGAAGCCTCCCAACAAAAGCTGGAAAGTTGAAATGTATCAATTTTGTCGAAGGATATATTGCAAACTTAATTAAATTTCAAGGTATATTGCAACTCATAAGTGAAAAGCTCAAGGATAGTGCTTTTTAAAAGCAGATTCCTCATCACTGGTGACTGTATTGTCACCCCAAGGACCACTCTTCTTAAGTTTTCCACAGCCAAATGCACAAAACTGTCTTTTATTGCTCATACTTAATGTGGTATTGTCTCCTTCCATTAGAAGCTAATGTGTCCTAGTAATATGGCGCGCTTTTTATTCAACAGATTCTCGATCTAGTCGTTTTTTAGATCAGTGTTCATATTAGGCGCCAAGTTAGGCTCTCCTCTTCAACACGAAGTTCCAGGGCATAGTGTATCGGATAGCACCATTTACATCATGCCACAACCATAACGGGGTGCTTTTCATATCACCTGCAGAGCGAAGTGATTTTCCCTCTTATTTGAAGAGCGTCTCGTGCGGGATAGCTATGACATGAAGTAAATTGCACGCGTATCCAATACGAAAATCGTGGCGCTAAGATAGCTATCCGGTATAGTGTTGTAGCAATTACATTTTTACTTACTTTATCTTCCACTCAATTCATTCATTCATTGCGTGTTTTTCTACAACTCATTGCCATCACTTCCTCTCCGCTAACACTAAACTAACATCACACTAACATTCTATTGCGTCATAACACCTTGCCCTTTTTGTTAGGCCTATTTTTATACTAACTTTCCCTCAACACATTGTATAGCCTTTCCTTTACCACATCGATTTTTGTTATTCCATCTTTATACGTAATTCCGGGGAGCAAATGTATATACCAATTCAAATTGCAAAAGAGTCAGTTGAAATTCACACTAGCGAGGATAACACATAAAAGAACATCTATGAAATGTCCTTGTTTCAATCCTACAAGCGATAGTAAAGCCACGATTACATCGGGTGAGATCGAGCCTTTTAATTATACATAAAAATCTTTTATCAGATGTTTAGCCATTCTACAAAGTGATAATCAAGAATCACTAAAGTGTAAACTTGGCCTGAGACCATTCTTCAGGGGATTCGGAATAGCTTCATAAGAGCACAGCTAGAGTTCTTGAGCTGCGAGCTGCATCGCTTAAATGTGTAACGTTTAGCGTTCTTTACAATGGATAGGCAAAAGGATTTGTGAGGCGAGCCCTGGGGGCCTAATCCTTGAAGTTGTTCTCTGAGAAAAATAGGCCTAAACTTCGTGATGGACTTAGTGAAAGTGAAACAGATTAGAGATCGTTTTACTATCAACGATCCTGGCTTAAAGGTATATAAGATTTTACTGCCAGTCAGTGCCACCTAGTGCAACCCCCTACCCTTTGCGGAGGTATTTCACAAAATGTCATTGTTGAAGAATATTGTAAATATGCAGTCAGCGAACGGAGGCAGTAAGCATTGGACAGAAACTCGACAGCAAGTCAGGATGAGACGGCGTTGACTTTTTGAAAGAAGAGATTTGATGCCAAGACATTAGCAGGCTCACCAAAGTATGGTAATTGTAGGAAATTCGTTTCTGCTATCTATTCTTTGCCTTTTTCCAATGCTTCCATTGAGCGTCTCTTCAGCGCATTGGAGATGATAAAAGCATTAGCAGAGACCCTGGTGGGGTTGATACACACACAAGAAGGAATGAAAATGAGAGAATTGCATGCTCATGATGTTTCATTAGAATGGTGCCAGAATACCCTCAGGCAAAAACGCTTTGAAAAACAATTAAGTAGTACCTTTGTTTTTGCCTAAAACTTAAAAAATAGACAGTTTGACGCAGAACAACCAGAATATTGACGATTCTCACTCGCATATCAATTATTTCATTCATTTTTCTTTCTAAAATGGGTTTATCTCTAAATTTAGAAAGGACGTTTTCCTAGAATCTAAAGGGCGTGGTTGCAGAAATTTTCCTGGGGGCTATCCTACCCTCGAGTTTGTAATGCACTTTCTCATAAGCTGGAGGCATTTAGGCCGCCATTGGTGACATTGCCAGAGGATTCGGTGAACGATTTGTGCCGTAGGTATACCCTTTGGTACGTTGCAGTATACGCAAGAGTAGATTCAAAGAGGAAACCGAAATAAAATAAACGACAGACAATCCCCTTGATATATCCGTCGATATACGTATTCCATTGGTACAATAGTATAGAAGTAAGTAAGTTTTATTCAATATATTCGATTATTACAATAGTATGTACAATAATAATAGTCTGGTTCTGAACAATAGAACAAGGGCAGAGCAAATAAATGTTTCAAAATTAAAAGTATAAAGTACGGGTACAGAGGATAAGAAACATTCATCAGTTCTAGATTCGATTTTACATTTTGAGTCCCATATGAGTTTTCATGATTTTCACAGTTCCTGAGACCGATATAGTCTGTAATTTTTTTGTAATGCTTTTACTTCTTTCTCATTATAGTTCAACTTGTCCAGGTTGGTTTTCAATTCCCTAGGGACGTAGCCCAGTGCACCGACTATTATAGGGATCATTTCAAATTTGTAGGCTTCGTAGTAGGGGTGCATAATTATTAAGTTTTTCTTTTGTTTTCTTCGTTATATTTACATCGGGAGGACAGCTTATCTCAACAACTGCACAGGTTTTTGTCTGCTTTGTTCCTTATTAGTATATCAGGCTTATTATGGGCCAATTTTGTTGAAGTTCTGTTCGGAACGTTCCACCAGATCTTCTAAGACCCGATTTACACGACACAAGTGCGATATGGCACCTGTGAGACATCTTTTGTTGTTTGGTACATTGTTTACACGACACTGGTGTGAAATGCACACTTTCGTGTAAGAAAGTAGGAAAGTAAATAAGTAATTAACGGAATTGTACTGCCTCTAGGCACTCGAGCCTAATGGCTGGCTCATCTTCACCCGCCTACTGTCAACTTAAGTTGACTGACCCCCAGATATGCCCCTATAACATTGCTCTACTTTGCCTGTTTGCCTCCCAGGCCATTGTGCAGTTAGTCGATAGTTCCCAAAGGACCGAGACGCTGCTTTAAAAGCGTATTGGAGTAGGGATCGATCCGCATACGCCCTTTGTGTACAGCAGAGGTAGACACCGGTAGGCTATCACTGCAATTATGAATTACCCTCGTTTTCAGTTTTACTATAATTGCTGCGAAAATGGTGTAAAATAATCACGCTGGTTTGGTTACTGTAGTGGTATCTCGGGACTTTCACACCGGTGTCGTGTAAACATTGTATCAAACAACAAAAAATATCTCACAGGTACCATATTGCACTTGTATCGTATAAATTGGGTCTTGCAAAATTTCTAATTCTGTTTACTTTCAAGTTCACTTAAAATCAAGACCTTTCAAGTTTACATGTATCAAAGTCGAACATGCTTTATGGGGCTTTCCTTTTAGCAGCAAATGTCAAATATTTTCGAACGGCTGTTCTCGTTTTCCCCTTATTTTCGCTTTTGACTCTCAATTTGTTGCGCTATTGCTTGAACTACCTTCAGTCACCTGTTATTTGAATAAACGAGTATTCAGAGGCACTTTATTTCACGTAGCTAAGGAGAGAAACTGTATATCAACCTGCCGAAGATTATTTATGTGACTTGTAGTGAATACACTAAAGTGATCCTGCATAGCACGAAAGCTCTTGAGTTTGTCTGCCCTTGTTGCATGCATTTGGGGTGCTATTGGGGTGTTGGGGTGGCATGGAATTGACAATGTCTATATAAATAAGGTCTATAATCGACAAAATAATCATGCATACAGTTACAGAATGCTCATAATATGGTGATACTGACTGGCGATGCGCCATAATGCACAGGTCAAGTTTATTGCAACTAACTTGTTCACAAAAAACCCACTTTGGCTGCTTTCTTTAGGACTCATCTCCATCGATAAGTTAGAGGGCAATGAAGATAAATTCTCCTTGAATGGTTTAAAATGAAATGAAATGGATGTGTTGGGCACATGATTTGCACTGTATTGTTTGAAAAGACTACTGGATGTAATCTTTTTGTTTGTAAGTTACTATTCCTTGAATTTTATTTTTAATAAGACTTTATTGTCTTTGTTGGGAGCACCTGCTGATTTGGATCTTGACCAGGCGCAGTTTCAGGGAATTCACCGCATCAGCCTCTAAAGCCTTAAATATCTGCAAGATGACTTCTACACATCTCGAAAAAGCCGTAGATTTTGTCTGGTGGTAGCTCTTTGTACGGTACTTGCCCCTTTGGTCTTCTTTCAAATAATATGGGCTGAAATAGTTTGAAATAGCTATTCGATATGTTATTACCAGGTCTGAATTCATGCCGGTTCATAATTTTTGTGATATCAGCACCGTCAATTTTTTGAGAGTTCTTCGAGTTAAATTCGACCGTTTACAGGTGTCAGATATAAAGGAGCGTAGCTAAATATTTAACTTTGTACTGTATTCCTGCTTAAAATTTATAAGCCCTTAAAGTTATGAGATTATATTTTTCAGTATAGTTTATCATTGAAAAGTAGTCACCACAACGGTTCTGGAAGCGTGAAATCTAGAATAGGCTTCCCAATAATGTCATCTTGTGGCGCTTATTTTTCATAGGAATTCAAGGAATTGATATTCCTTTAAAAAGTATTGAATGAATTTGTGCTTAGTACCAATTTTAAGATAAAGTTGATATTGCGAGGTGCATTTTTACTGTGAAAATCGCTGTTTTCCTATTATTTTGATGGCCTAATGCAAGTAGTTTATCGTTTCTCGGTAATTCGAACACTAGTATACCACATCTGTAGCAGTATCGTTCATGGTTTGAAAGTGTTATAGTTGAAGTCAATCTTCACAATATTACTTCCTGAACGTATTGGGTCAACATACACTTCTTCGCAAATGGCACTGCATTATGTAAAAATCTTTCTTTTAAAGTCTCTACCTAGAGCCACATATTTTCTATAGCCTATGCTCAATGGTCTATTTTAAACAATTGATATATGAATGATCAAAAGTGTTGCTGTCGACTTTTGTCGCAGAAAGTTAATGAATGTACGCTGTCTGAATAAGGATTAGCATGTACCTCCCAGCATAATTTTTTAGTTCTGGAACTTTTGAAAAAGTAGAAGGATAGCTTTGTTACGCCACGTCTCAGTGAGTTTGAGTCATTGCATTTTAAGCCAATCTGAAAGGTGTGGTCGGTTAAAACTTTCCTCGTTTCGCTCGCTGTCGGCATTATGGTAGCATTTGACACCCCAGCATTTCTTCCTTGGCACCATCCTTGTTCGTTACCCTTAGTTAAGGTGGATGCTTCACCTGGTTCGTTGTTTAATTCTAAACATCTATTTGCTCATTAAATTATTCACATGTATGCCTTTTTACTATGAATAAACTCATTTCTACACAATATCAGCATGATAAGGTGAAAGAACTCTGCTATCTATTATCAGTAGAATTATTTGCTTGCACTTGTATTATCTTCTGTTTGCTTCTTTTCACATGCTGTTTTCATCCGGATTAGGTAGTGTATTCAATTGTGAATCGAAACACAGAGTTTCAAATCTAAATGCAAATTCTGCCACCATTTTATTGCGGAATTCAGCAATAGCTGAAATATCACAGTTACAATGTAGAATTAGTTCGTAGAGGTGCATAATAAATTTATCGAATTCAGTAGAAAGAGATATTTTGGCTATATTAAGTTAGATTAAGTCTTCGATTAGGTGATCAACTTTGGATAAGATAATTATTTATTTTTTTTTCCAATACACAGGAATCAGTAAACTGCTATTTTTGCGCGAGAAAAGTGATTTTAGCTGTATCTTCTTTGATATAGTGACATGGCCAAAGTAGCATGCATATTTGCACTATATAAAAGCAAAATATACGGTCAATTTTTGGTTTTTGTACAAAATTGATATCTGATATCACCCCAGCTCTAAGAATTTACTGTGATATTAAGCTTTAGTCTCCTAGCTATTTCTGTTTCTTTCACATGCTATCTTTGATTAGAGCCAAAATTTCTATGAAGACACGAATATTGACAATGTTGACATGGTCTATTGATATATAGTGTTCGTATTATGTGCAAGAGGTTGCTGAATCCATTTCTGTCGAGCTACACCGTTTACTTGGATAATTGTACAAGAGGTATTGGTTGCTTATGTCCTACTGTCTACGAGTTTTAACACAATTATGCGCTCTTTCAGGTGACATTGGTTGCAAGTCTGGCATATTCATCTTGGATATCTTTGTGGGTGTATCATTGCTGAGCCTCGCCTTCATCAGTCTTGACAGATATTTTGGAATTTGCACTTCTGGCCCATCACATATTGGTGAAAGAACTGCCAAGCCAATAGTTGTGGTTCCTTTGGTCTGGCTAGCAGCAGCTATTCTTTACCTACCAATGGTATTCGCTTGTCAAAGAAGTAGGAACTCTGGCAGTTTAGCATGCGATTGTCATTCTAAGTGGCCAGAGCAAAAGTACTATGCAATGTATGCATTCTTTGTCACATTTGTTATCTATTTCATTCCATTTAGTTCCATGGCAGTGTGTTATTTCAAGATATGTAGAAAGCTTTGGTTTGACCATAGTGAAATGATAGCACCAGATCCTCTGGGGACAAAAAAGAAAAGTATTAAAATGTTGGTTGCCACTACAATTATATTCTTTATTGCATGGACACCATACAACTGCTTGTATGTTTTGAAGAAACTGGAGGCCATCGATCCCAAGACATTTGGGTAAGTCTTTTAGTAGTTTATTATAGTAGCAAATTCTATCTGTTTCAAGCATAGCTACATCAATTTTGCTTCATTTGTTCGTGATCATAGCTGAGCAAGAACATATCATGCTAGAGAATTTTTCTTGTACCAGGCACAACTCTAGAATAGTTAGTTACTGTTACATGAAGTAGGATTATTGACAGACCTTTTACTATGTAATGGTCAAAAGTCATCAATACAACATTAAACGAAGCTCTGGAAATAACCGAGTTTTCTTAAAGATAGTTGTGCTCCGTTTTACCTGAATAGCTTTCGAAATATGACAATGTTATTCATTCTCGGCAGGAAACTTTTCTTACTGGCTCAAGTCCTTGCTTTTGCAAATTCTGGACTTAATCCTTTTATCTACTGTATATTCAGCAAGAACTTTCGTCAAGGCTTCAAGAATTGTTGTTGTTGGAGAAGAAAGCGTAGATCTGCAAAAAGGACATTTACAAGTGACGCAGATGAAAAAAGTCGATTACTGAGAGAAAGTGAGAGAAGTCGAGGAAATGACACAGGCTATGGTGGAAGCATATCTTCTTAATCATATGATAGCACGTTTACTATCATCTTTGTACAAGAATTTGGAAAATGTAGAAAACAGTGCTGAATTAGAGTCATAAAAGTGTAAACATACTTATAATGATTTTAAGGTTTAATTTGTTCGGAATATGATGATAGCAGCTGCAAATTTACAAAGCAGGTCATAACGAGGCTATAGCATTTAAGAACAATTTTGCAACACATCATCAGTTGGCGAACAAAAACTTTCCGAGGATTAGCCGAAGTGAAATCGTGGTCAGAAAAAGAATGGTCAGTTAAGTTTTTTCGTTGGTTATAGATAGATAGTATTGAATAAATGAGCCAGGAGATAGCTTATAGGACAACAGTTAGTTTATAATATGCTGAAAAGTTGGAGTTGAATTTCAATGGAGTTGGTAAATTTTTCCAGACTGGCTTTGATTCAGTTGACTATTGACTTTTTGTTTTGAATTGCTTAGAAACGATGTTTGATATAGGAAGCACTTCTGAAGGAAGTTGATTCAACAGAAGTAACTGTTATTAAACTTTAAATTTCTTTAGAATATTTAAATGAAGAACCTGTTGTTTGTGATTACATAATTTTTCTGAAGTACGTGCAGTCTCTATAAGTGTTTCAAATTAACGCCCTTCAGTAGGAAGCTCGACGGCCGTCAAATCCGGTAGTTGCGCAGAAGTAAATAATCTTCAAAGCTACTTGAAATCGTGTAGTTTGAAGTGTGACGCTGACGGATTGTTAGTTTCGAATGTAGAAGACTGCAAATATGAACATTAGCTTCGTTTTCAATCCTCCACAAACATGTGCGAATCTCACAAGCAACTTCACAAATTTGACTGAACTGTGTATTCTGGTGAATAAACGAATATCGGAAGTATCCTCGGACGGTGGTTCTGGTGATGCAACTTGGATTCTTACAAGTGCTTTCATTATTTTCACAATGCAAAGTGGATTTGGATTGTTGGAAGCCGGTAATACTACAATCATTATTTCTTCAGTTGTATATTTTTAAAAATCAACCCTGTTTGATTGATGTATTCAATATGTCCTTTACCGATATTCTTTCAATACTATTAATTTGGTTGCAAAAGGCATAGAATACTGGCTGCGTTTTAATGCATGCCTTGCTGTGTTCTGAATTTCAGTGATTTATAAGGATCTTCATCGGTTCCTGTTTCAGTATCTTGCGAAGATTTTCCTGCAATACCGTAAAAATGTTATATAGCATAGTTAATTTGTCTCAGAATATGTTAGTATGATTCAGGGATAATGGCGGGCTTGTTTAAAATGTGTTTCATGGTTTTTGAGAAGATCATAGTACCAGTGATCAGATGAATGCTATTCTAGGAGCAAAGAATTCTTACTTTCACGCAATACTTTCCTTTCCAAGGATCAGTATCTGCGAAAAATGAATGCAATATAATGATTAAAAACATGATTGACGTCATATTTGGTGGATTGTCCTATTGGCTCTTTGGCTATGGATTGAGCTTTGGCACAGATAAAGGATCTAATGAATTTTCTGGACTCGGAAGCTTTTTAACTGACGCTGATCACGAACAAATGGGACACGTATTTTCGCAGTTTTTTTTCCAACTCTCTTTTGCAACAACAGCGACTACTATTGTGTCAGGTTTGTCTGACTTTCCTTTATCTTTCAATGATGATTTTCGAAAGTGTATTCTTGCCTACCTCAATGCTCGTCGTTTGATATATTTCTAATTAATGGCAGTAGCATGTTACTTTGGATCAGAAAATGGATATACCTATAGAATCTCCTTTTGCGATGTTTACTTTGGCCGTTTTGTAATATCGATTTGATCTGTAACCCATTGAAACCTGCCTTTCAAGTCTGCTTTCCAAGGCTTCTTTTAATATCATATTTAACTGCTTTCGTTAAGGTGCAATGGCTGAGAGAACCCGTTTAGAGGCCTATATGTTTTACTCTTTCATAAATACGCTATCATATGTTTTTCCGGCTCACTGGATGTGGGCAGATAATGGATTTCTAAGAAAACTTGGAGCAGTTGATATTGCTGGCGGTGGTCCCGTACACTTGGTAGGTGGATTCTCGGCACTGGTTGCTACTTTGTATTTGAAACCGCGAAAGGGAAGATTTGATTCAACTTATGAATTAGAAATGGCTTCTCCTACAAATGCCGTACTTGGAACTTTCATGTTATGGTGGGGATGGCTTGGATTTAATTGCGGCAGTACCTTTGGTGTCAGTAAAGGTAAACTAATTTTATCAGCAAAATTTGCAGAAATAGTGCATTGCAAAATTTATGTGAAGCAAAGTTAATAAAAATTTTTTTGGCTAATTATAGTAAATATTGTCATATTCGGCACATATCGTATGGCATGTAATATTCACCAACACATATCATTACCTTAACATTAAGGAGGCCTTACACAGCACTGTAGTGTCTCCTTAAGCTTCTAGCCGTTGCATTACGGCTCTTTCGCACGGTGTGCCCCATACCGGTCAAATAAATTCAAATTGACGAAAACCAATTCAAATTAACGGAAACAGATTAAAGTTAACGAAAACAAATTCAAATTAGCGAAACAAATTCAAGTTAACGAAAACAATTCAAATTAACGAAAACAATTCAAGGTAACGAAAGCAATTTCAAATTAACGAAAACAAATTCAAGTTAACGAAAACCAATTCAAATTAGCGAAAACAAATTCAAGTTAATGAAAACAAATTCAAGTTACCGAAAACAAATTCAAGTTAACGAAAGCAAATTCAAATTAACGACAACAAATTGAATTGAAATCAAATTGAAATGGATTGATGTCAGTTATCAGCTTGATAGTCTGACATTTCTTCGCACCAATGTAGCGCGTGGAAATCACTGTGAAAACAGGGACCACGGAGCAGTCTGAAAGTGGGGGAGCTAAAATTTAGCGAAGCGAGAAAGAATGGGGGACTTGGGCTTGCCTTAGAATTTAAACCACGCCCCTTTAAACATCAAAGGAATGGTTGTTTTTGAAAAACTACAGTAATCAATCATTAGCGAATTCTTTTGACCTCTTTAAAGCATTATTGTTTATTTTCGAAAAAGTGGGGGGCTGTAGCCCCCAGACCCCCCTGTTCCGCGGTGCCTGAAAAATAGTGATAATCACATACCATTTCGAGGTCAAATGAGTCTGTCTTAACAAGCATGCTTTGCCCCAAGTGCGGAGTAAGTTTAGATATCATTGGCCAGGAATACTGCGGCTATTGCGGATATTCCCTGTCAAAACGTCCTAACGATGATGTATCTCCAACTTCCGAGGTAAGCATACATCACTTCATATTTAGTCCATTATGACGCGTCAGGATAAGATACCAAGTAATGAAAACAGGAATAAAATTATTACTGTTGTTTAGGGTTCTGTGAAAGTAGTGGGTTACTCATAAATATGAGAATCTATTCCAGTTTTCATAATGGACTAAATATGAAGTGATGTATGCTTACCTCGGAAGTTGGAGATACATCATCGTTAGGCCGTTTTGACAGGGAATATCCGCAATAGCCGCAGTATTCCTGGCCAATGATATCTAAACTTACTCCGCACTTGGGGCAAAGCATGCTTGTTAAGACAGACTCATTTGACCTCGAAATGGTATGTGATTATCACTATTTTTCAGGCACCGCGGAACAGGGGGGTCTGGGGGCTACAGCCCCCACTTTTTCGAAAATAAACAATAATGCTTTAAAGAGGTCAAAAGAATTCGCTACTGATTGATTACTGTAGTTTTTCAAAAACAACCATTCCTTTGATGTTTAAAGGGGCGTGGTTTAAATTCTAAGGCAAGCCCAAGTCCCCCATTCTTTCTCGCTTCGCTAAATTTTAGCTCCCCCACTTTCAGACTGCTCCGTGGTCCCTGTTTTCACAGTGATTTCCACGGGCTACATTGGTGCGAAGAAATGTCAGACTATCAAGCTGATAACTGACATCAATCCATTTCAATTTGATTTCAATTCAATTTGTTTTCGTTAATTTGAATTTGCTTTCGTTAACTTGAATTTGTTTTCGGTAACTTGAATTTGTTTTCGAATTTGTTTTCGGTAACTTGAATTTGTTTTCGTTAACTTGAATTTGTTTTCGCTAATTTGAATATGTTTTCGTTAACTTTAATCTGTTTCCGTTAATTTGAATTGGTTTTCGTTAATTTGAATTTGTTTGACCGGTATGGGCCACCGTAAAATTGTGACCGAACTAAAGAAAATTTCACAGACGTACATGTTTTGAATTTAGATTTGCACTAAACAAAACTTTTGTACATTGTCAATTATTAATGATAATGAGAGCTGTGCTGTCAATGCAGAAGTTTGCTTAGATATACAGTATATCCTAACAGCTGCTCATATCCTAGAAGACTTGATATCTTTTCATATATCGTTTCTGTCCTCAACTGTGGGCAGCCTCTTTGCAAAACACAGGCCTGTAAAACTACGCGAACCAGCATCGATTAAATTAGCACTAAAAGGCCCAATCATGTTATCATGAGCTTCTTAATATCCATAGAGGGTCATTCAAAAGTACGTTCGCTCAATATTCATCAGTTTTGGACCCCCCTTCCGCCTTGTACGCTTTTGTACGTTTTTGGAGGTACAACTTCCCCTAAGCGTACGCACTTGTAACTTATCATACCCTCCCCCCCGGTATTTTGAATCTATTGTTTATCTCGCGATTTTCAAAGTTTGCAAAATGTATTGCATAGAGAAATCTAAAATTTAGATTAAGGTTTTTCATGGTTATTATGATTTTGCGTGTATGATTTAAAAATGATAGTTTTTATCTGTATAGGATGCTTTGCAAGTAATTAGCGTTTGAAAATTACATAGGCGTACGTGGGTTCTTTGAATAGACCCCCCTCCCCATTTTGAATGGCCCCTTGTGCTACTTCCATGTTGTTTTATAGTATATGTCAACTGTTGCCTTAAAGAAGGCTTTACAGTTATTGTTTGTGTAAGGGTTATCAAGTATCTCCTTATTTATTTGCGTATTCGTTCTGTTTTCGTATTGGAGTAGGGTGAACGCTACGTACATACTGATCTTGCGCCGCTTTCGTATGAATATGAAAGTGTTCACAGGGCCCCAGTTTCTTATAAATTGATTGTCTTTATCAATATTTATCTGTTTGCTCGAACAACTTTCATTCTTAATTTTTTTAAGCAAGAAATCCTGAACAAATGCCTTTCTCAGTTTCTGTAAACCAAACTTACTTTATAGGTAAATGGAAGCTAGCATCACGGGCAGCCATTAATACAATTAGTGCATCGATTGGAGGTGCATTGTTTGCAGTAATATACAGTTGTAAACTGAACAAGAAGTACCAAAGAAAACTGAATGTGGCATTATTCACATCAGGAATTTTAGGAGGTTTAGTTGGGATAACA
This sequence comes from Mastigias papua, assembly GCA_964019165.1. Taxonomy (NCBI): domain Eukaryota; kingdom Metazoa; phylum Cnidaria; class Scyphozoa; order Rhizostomeae; family Mastigiidae; genus Mastigias; species Mastigias papua. The sequence goes on from OZ025287.1 coordinate 5,272,413, forward strand.
GCAATTTGTACGCTGTGTAGACCATGGGAAGCTTACATAATTGGGATTATAGGAGGAGCATTGGCCTGCATAGGTAAGCTTTGAAATCTTGGCGTCTCGTCTGTGTAGGACAGAAGGGATTGCCTTGTGGCTAACAATAATAATAAAGACTAAAGACCTTTTTACGTCCATCTTCACTTAGAGGATGCAAAAAAGTTGTCTGAACTGGAAGAAAGGATCATCCTTCACACATTCATTTTAACTTATCCTTTTATTAGACAGATAGATTTCTGTTGGTACTACAGGACTTCACTACAGCACGAAAAAGCGGTACCATGTTTTAGACATACTGAAAAGCTTTTCAGTATGTCTAAAACATGGTACCGCTTTTCCGTGCAATAGTAAAGATGGATTTGCTTACACCGAAATGACCGAAATGTACCATCCGTTTTTGCACACGTTTTGGCCTAATAGAAACAAAAAAGGCTCGTTTAAACTAGAAAAATTCATCCACGGCACATTTCACGTTGTTGCATTCCAAGCGGTTGCGTGGGCATCCCGCGTTTGTAAAGATGGATATGCTCGGCTAGCCGTAGCAAATGAAAAAATGTGGCCTCTCGTGAGGTTAGTACAGGATTTTACTGGTAATGCAGTCGCCAATTAAACATTTCATAACTCTAGGACCCCTATCTGGCTTGGGGCCCAGGGCAATCTTCTCCTTTTGCCTATGGCTCGGTATACCTAGCCTTATCACTCGCTTTCTTCAGTTCACTTCAAATGTCAAGACTATAGAGCCAGCAGATGTACTTTGCTTTGCTTTTCACATGATGAAAGAGCGAAAATGGCGTGAAACGCCTTTTTGTACGGTACATGTACTTACATACCTATCCTTCGTACTTTTTACCATCCATTTAGGTGAAAAAGACCTAACAAAGGATCGTGTTAAGCATCCACCTCTTATCATCTTCACATCCATCATTTTTCCTCCCCGAAGAACGTTTGTGCAGTTCAGCCGTAAAGGAAAACTGATTGTTACAACTATTGATTATAAATCGTGTTGCATCATCTTCAAGATGTTTTGTCATCATCACTGCCTGGTATTCGTCTTTATCGTTTCTTTTTAGGAATTGATGTTTTAGAATGGATGAGGATCGATGACCCAGTTGGCTGCTTTCCTGTACATGGAATAGCTGGTGTGTGGAGTTTGATTGCAGTCGGCTTTTTCGCTGAAACAGTTTCAACTGAAAACAAAACTATGAGTGGAAGTACCACAGGGTTATTCAAAGGAGGCAAACTTAAGTTAATGGGTTCTCAGGTTCTTTCTTGTCTTTGCATCACGGTATGGGCTATGGTTACCAACTTGATTGAAGTAAGTAGAAACGTTGGATACCTTACTGCTTATTTTTGCACCGACATCTATTAATGAAAAAAACTGAACCAGCATGTGCTTGGCACTTGCTATCAGCAAGCTTCAGTAATGATCACTTACTTCCATCGCAGGTTGAGAAGTCATTCTTTCAGATGAATATGTTCGTGGAAGAGTTATTTTGTTTCAATTAGCTGTGCATTGTTGTGCCGAAGAACTTTTGAGTGTGGGCGGGGAGAGAGCATGGTAGAATAAATTTCCCGACAAGCTTGAGTAATTACGGACATGCCTTTATCATTACGCAAACTGATACTGACATGACTAAAAATTACAGAAGCTTCATTGAATGTGATTTTAGACTATAGCCTTATAATTATGACCTTTAAGAACATGCAACAACGAACTTTTAAGATTGAGATATGTAGCACGCATTACGCTACACCAGCAGATTGATAATAACACCTAATAGAACTATGGTAATGGCTTGGCAACATAACATAGCAAAACCTGCATTTTGAATAGAAAGACACGTTATGGACGAGCAACAGGATGAACTATGGTGCAGCATTAGAAACGGTATTGAATCATTGCAAAAGTGGGGCGCTCATTTTAGTATATTTTTAAGAGGGACCCTCAATTGAGAGAGACGCTCTTTCGATATGGCATTTACCTAGAATAAATCTTGTTTTGATGTACGTTTGCAGCAAAATTACAACATCTATTTAGACGTTTTATTGATTCGAATACAGTTCGAGCTGAGCTTGCTCATTTTGGGGTTTGTCATCTAAAATCTTTTCAAGGTAGGTTATTTTTTCTTCAGTTTATTCTTGCTGATATCATATTTGGATTGCGCGTATCTGAAGAGGAGGAATTTCTCGGAGCTGATTTTTGTGAACATGGAATAAATGTAAGAAGAAATGAAAAAGTCAGAATGAATGGAAATGAAGAACATGATATAACAAGAGGGCAGATAAATACTGCTTGCTCTGATGAAAATTACGAAGAAAACGAGAGAGAAGCAGCAACAGTTGCCAACCATCGCAAAGAGCAAAGTAACGATGATGGCTGTAGAGATGTGGAGGAGCATGGGTATATAACAGAAACTTTTGATATAGACTTAAATGCGTGATTATGTGTATGATTATGCAGTAAAGACTACTTATAATGGAACTGCTCTTATCATTAAAATACATTATAGATCCGTTTGGCACCAATCATACAATGACCTTTGCTATGGTTTAACTCTATTCGCTCGTAAAATGTACTATGATCAACTCTAATTGTTGTGAGTCATAACTTGTCAGTTCAATGTTCATTTTTCAAATCTAGCTGAACTTGTTGATGTGCACTTTCTTATTTTGAAGTGTGTGGCTATGTTATTAAGGTTATTAGTGTTGAAGTTTTAGCAACATCATTCCATTCAATGATATATGCTGTATGCTGCTCTTTTGGAGAGTAAAGTTGCTCAAGACTTCTGCCATGAAGTTGAAGTGTATCTGAATTTTAATATGACTGTAAATGATTGTTTTCAGTATTTTCCAGGTATATTTACAACCATTTCCGTTCATATCTTCTGTAGAGATGCACATAATGTATTATTAATTTGCCTAACAGTCTACCATTAAAATTTGATCAATGCTCAGCAAAAGATGCATTGGAACATCTTCAACTTATCTCTGATATATTTTTGCTGTTCCTCTAGCAATTCGAAGAAGCCTCTTAAAGTTTCCATAACTCGTCGATCAGCATGCTCTTGTTGTCTTCAGTCCAAAGCCTCACAACGCATTCCTTCTAGTTCCAATATATTTCCCAAAATACCTTGAACAATGCTTGTATATTTGGAGGGATGATTCTGTTCTTTGTATTGTGTTTAATCCCTTTTCCATTCTAGGAGATTGTTCATTATCCGCTGATTTTGCTACTTATCTTTCCCCTTCTCTTATCATAGGCAATCCTTTTTGACCTTATTTTATCTTATTCACCACAGGCAACATTCAGGCATATATTCCTGAGTTCACATTTAATTTTGAGGCAATTATTCATACAAATAATCATCTTAAGGCTTCTAAACATTAGGATAGCACAAAATCTCGAACATTTTGATACTTATTCACTACCGTGCACTTGTTCGCTTACTACCTTCTTTGCATACGAAATCTCAAATTCACGTCACGCCCACTATCGGCTTTCAATGATATTGTCTTGAAATTTTACACAGCAGACCGTTTGAACTCATATTACATCAGTGAATAGCTCGTTTTGAGAATATCTTGAAGACTGTATGAGAATGGAATAACAAATGCAATTGGCAACATTTAGGCAGTTTCCACATTTTATTAAAATTTTGGCTTCAAATATATGCAAAGAGAAGTCAGCGCTAAACAATCAGCCCTTGGTTCATGTTCATATTGAATGCATAGAAATTTATTTGAAAATTTATGATTTCACTTCCAGTGTAGCTACCAAGCATGAGTAAAACATCGCCTGGTCAAAGGAGAAAAATTGGAATTTTGCTTCCTATCTATACTGATGTGAAATGAGCTTACCAACCGAACGTAAACGATGGTTCCCGTCGGGTTGGCAGTTTGGTTTGCATATGTAGGATGCAGGAAACAACCCCCATTGATTGAGTTGAACGAACAGAGTACTATGGCATCATACTTAATTTTTGATGTGCCAGAACTGACAATTGAACTAAGTTGTTAATTTATGCCTTAATCTAATAAGCTGCTTATGTAACCTAGTGTTGATTAGTTTTGATGAGTTAGTCTTAATTTTTGTTAGAGATAGCTGTCATGTAGCAAAACTTCATTTTGTTCGTCGAACCTTCTGGACATGGCACAGACTTGGTCCATGTATAGCTACACATACAAAATGGCAATCTGAGCCTGATCCTGGAACCATTCTGCTTCCAGTATTGATGCCACCTCACATATAGATTACAGAAAAACAGTTCATGAAAGAGAAAACAACATGGCAAAGGTACAAAATCATAATAAGACAGAAGTTCTCGAGGATGACGATGAAAAAATTAGACCAAGGCCAGGAATGCAGTTAACAATTGACGTGAAGCCATAGTCATTTGTAAATAATATCAATAACTTGCAGTGAAATGGTTTTGGAAAAGACTAATAGCGGTTCAGAAAATTTAATAGAAATAATTTTGTAGGCTCTTTCCTCTTGTAAAATCTGTTTACAGCATCTAAATACTATGAAAGTTTGAGATGTTACCTATCAAAGAAAAGAGGAAGGCACGAGATTGGGTCAAAGAGTGACAGAAAACCACAAAGCTAATGAAATAGCACTGATGGACACCTACATTTATTGATCGTATTATGGATCGTAAAAGCTAGTCATAATGGTGTACGGACAGAGATAAAAAGGTGCTAACGGTATCCCAGGGCAGTTTTTAAGGAAAGAGTGATATGGCCGCAGTTCTCGTTTGAAATCTTCGTTTCCAAGATTTCCAACTCTGGCCTACCGAGCTAGGATCAGTGCATGGATCGAATGGTTGAAAGGCAGGTAAATGGAGGCGAGCAGACATATCGGTATACGATATTCAGTGCAAACTGATTGCAAAGTACACTCCCCTTCCTCTTACAAAAGTTTTGCACAGGGTGACCCAAAATGGCGTCCAATGAAACAAGTTTTTCACAGGTTGACCAAAACCACAGCTTCTATCTGAACATCAATGAGCCCTGTGACTACTGTTTCGGCGGGAAAGTATTTGTTGCAATGCTGATGTGATATTTCATGTATAAAAAGTGTGTGCTTTCATTTGGTTTGCTTTCCAAATGGATCTTAAAGAAGTGTACGTAAATCATAAAAATGTCAGGTAAAGTGAAACTTGCTGTCAAAATTTTGAGGAAGAAGCAGTATTTGCCGTTTATAAATTGCAGCAATTGCTGGTTTTCAGTATGGCAGTTTATTATTGGTGTATAAGAACTTCAGACAAGCTGGCTTTATCCTGTCCACACCTAGAGGTGGTTGCTTAAAAGTACTAATCAATAGACAGGAAAGATTTGTATGCAAATTTACCAAGAAGCTAAGGTTTGTAAAGTTGACAACAATAATATAAAGTAATCAGCACCGTTTCCTGCAAAAATTTCCTGGAATCCCTTAGAAAGGCCTATTTTTCAAAATCATTGCATTAAGTCTTACAAAATACAAAGAAATGGCTTGTTTTTTTACGTTTGGTAGTTACCACCTGTATTGGGTTTGGGTATTTTGTCACTGGAAGATAGATCAAACGATAGAGGTTTCTTTTACAGAAGGGTGTTATTTGTAGCTGACAGGGGATGATAAAATGCTCGTTATTTGATGTAGGATGGAAGAAGCCAATAAAACAATATTTTCAGTTCAGCTTTGGTTATTCAGTTTTTTTTTAAGTTTTGGAGGTATACTAGGCCTACTGGTTTAGGCCATTTGGCAGAATCTGGTCAAAACCTAATGCATTTATATTACTTTTGAATTGTCGATAGTAAGCTCTTTCAGAATTCAAATATGATGTCAAACTGGAGTAGGGTAGGCCAGCTATCATTAATCATGAAAATAAACCTCCATAGTGAATTAGAAAGGCAAACATTTATGTAATGTTGATGTCATTACTGTGTTTCTCTGGCCAGAAAGCAGTCTACATAAATGAGCAGTTGTTTTACTCTATCAAGCTCTGAGCCTAATTTAGTTTTGGAGCAAATCATTAGTGCCCTGTGAACTAAGGTTTTAATAACCTTATTTAGTTCGTAGGGCACTTATGAATTGCTCTAAAACTAAGTTAGATTCTGAGCTGGACACAATAAAACAACTGCTAATTGCAATGGATATCCATATGATGTCCTTATTTCTTATATTAAGCAGAAACTTGCCAACTTTGAAGCGGAAAAACCGTGTGGCCCTGAGAAGTGCCCAGTTTACCTAAAATTGCCCTGGATTGGTAATGTTTCATAAAAAATTTGAAAACCAAATTAACAAAGCCATTACATCCTGTTTCTATGCTGTGAAACCTCTTGTGGTCTACAATACTAAGGTCATGCTACCATCTGCTAAAAAAGATTGCGTTCCTACCACTCAAAAAAGTTGTGTAGTTTATGAATTTTCGTGCCAATGTGAAACTCGGTACGTAGGGTGCACCACGCAGAGACTAGCAGACAGAACAAAACATGTATCCACGAGCATCAGGACGACAAACACTATGATAAGGGAACAGCCACCTCGTATGTGTAAAATCTCTAATTCTAAAATGAAAAGTGATTCGGCCATAGGACAACATCTCATTAAAAACCCAGAATGCGCCAAAACATATTCAGACGATAATTTTCGGATCACAGGGCAAGCAAGATCGTCCTTTCATTTAAGTGTTTTGGAATCGGTTTACATAAAGACTCAAAACCCAGTCTTGTGTAAACAAAAGAGCTCATTTTCTCACATGGACTCTTCAAGTAAACAATGATGAATAGGTGCCAAGTGGCCAATCATACGGCTAACTGGACACATTATTTACCATATCACGTGTACCCGCATATCTGGCTATAAATTTCGGTTCACCTTTCGGTCGCTATCCGACGTTTCATACTTCACACCGATCTCGATCAGTCCCTTGCAATAAGACTACTGAATGGTGCCAAAGAAGCAGCTACAAAATACAGCAATACACTAGTCAGCAGTCAGTTTGGTACCAGTACAAAAGCACCTTCTCTTAGCTAAGTTTGGGATGCAGAATTCAAAAATGAACACAGTTTTTCTGATTAGACTTAACTGTAAAGAATTTTGCAAATTTGCTGAAACACTAGGTTTTTCAGTTCCACAGTATCATTATTCAAATAAGTGTACTTTTTGATATAGAGCTTAAATTATCGCATACTTTGGTGATATTACTAATAGTGCTTGTTACACTGTACGTGGAGGTCAACCTGGTGATTTAAATTCATTTGGAAAGCTGAAATTAAGCCTTTAAATACCGCTCTTTAATTCTAAACGTTAAAAACCTGTAATGATAACCAGTCTAGTATTTCATACAAACAGGTTGTGTTTATAGCTGTAACTGTTTGGATAGAAGCAGAAGACTAAGCATAAATTTAAAGAGAACCTCTCCTTTGCTCTAAGTCTGTTCTTTGAACAGTAAGACACCGCACAGTAACACATCCAAGCGATGTGCCGGCCCTTCCATTTATCGGACTTTCTGTAGATGATTATGATAACTCTAGAATGGTGATATCAATCATGAAGTTGACATAAATGAAGATTTCAGCCTCATTGATACTACTATGGGGGAGGGGAGGGCTATTTGAGCCAATGTTGCATGATCAAAATAATTTATGTGGCTTCATTTGTGATGAAGATTGTGGCCTTTTTGCGATAATGTGGAAGGGGTTCTGTTGCACATTAGTATTCAAGACTCTGATGCAAGATTTAGCCCCCATCTAGAAGATCAAAATTTAATGTGCACAGGAGGCATATTAGACCCTTTACTATTCTCTCTGCATGTCAAATATAAAGCCCATTTAATAGCAGTTTTATTTTTATTATAAGCAGTTTTATTACTATTGTAAAAGAATATTGATTTCGAAATTTTTCAATTACAAAAGGCAATACAAAAACATGGAGAAACAATTGATCAATTCGCTGCACGTCCACTGTAACTAGCTACAAATTGTGAATTTCCTAATGCGGATGCAGAAATAAAATCCATGATAATTCAGAATTGTCTTTCTAAGCTACTCCGCCGCTACGCGTTACGTGAAGACACGCTCACTTTAGCTGCTTTGCTTGCAAAAGCACGAGCCCTTGAACTAAGTGAAACACAAGCTACTGACATGGAACAAAATCTTCAATCATTAGTGCCCCAACAGCCAAGGGACACAACCAATCTTGTGACACGCAAACGTCCCATGCTACAAAAGCCGCGAAGACTGCCAGCTAATAATCGCCGTCCGAATGGAAAATGCTAAAACTCACACGTTACCAGAGAGTATAAACAGAGCAGAATTACTACAGTTGCATAAAATTCGTCAGAAACTAACCGTAACCACCTCAAAGCTACTGTTACGGGCTACACGTATTGTTTTACCGAATTCGCTTCGTACTCAAGCAATCAATATTGCACATGAGGGCCATCAAGGCCTAGTGAAAACGAAGAAGCTCTTTCGTACTAAGATATGGTTTCCTGGCATTGATGCACTTACGGAAAATATTATAAGACTTTGATTAGACTGTCAAGGAAGTGGACCAATCGTGCATCAAGAACCGTTAAAAATGACGACAATACCGCCCACCCCATGGCACACCATAAAAATTGACTTTTTGGGACCTATACCGACAGGGGAATGTTTGCTCGTTGTTATTGATGCTTATAGCCGATTCCTTGAGGTTGAAATCGTTACTTCTATCTCTGCCCAATCCACCATTCCGAAACTTGAAGGAATATTCACCAGGCATGGTATTGCAGAAATTCTCATCAACGATAATGAACCCTATTTTCAAGCAGCAATATTCGAGATTTCATGAGGGAAAATGGACCTGTACATCGAAGAATCACACCGTTATGGCCTCAAACAAATGATCAGGCAGAAACTTATATGAAACCGTTAACCAAAGCGATACGATCAGCTGTTATTGATAAAAAAAATTGGAGAAAAGAGCTCCACCGTCTTTTACTCAATTGTCGTGCAATTCCGCACAGCACCAGGCGCGGATCCAGACTATAACGAATGTAGCTCTAGCATCAGTCAGATTATGAGGAAAGTGCACACAAAAGTTTCGAAAAGTAATCCTTCACACAACTGCTACATCGAAGCGGTACATAGCAAATTATTTCTTCAATAAATATAGACGGAATCTGCAGTGAATTCATTGAATAGGAAAATGCAACAGTGTCCATACGGTATGCCTCTCACTACTCTGATGTAAATTCGTAGGGAATGCCCAGGAGTGATCTTTCGCTAAAAACTGTTTTCTGTCATCATGAGGAGTCGCCTCAAATGCACCACTAGTCCGTAAATTTCCTCTTTAGCGCAACACAAGCTCTGGCGCGAGCAACAGTCATTCAAACTTGCCAATCAGACTCCGAGTTGACTGATGCTCAAATGTTGCTATCCAATCACAAGTATAGTTGACTGTTGCTCAAAAATCTAAAAATAAACCAACTTTGACATATGTAAAATACTGATTACCGACGAAACTCGATTCCAACTGCCAGCTGGAATAGTGTAATGTTTGTGTTTGTGATAATGGCAGATACGTCTCAAATTATCTTGAAAATGTGAAAAGTCTCATAAAAGACGAGGTACCATCAGGTGCAGAAAGAGAGGGTCTGTTATAAAAGCGCACAATTTCCTAGGGAGGACGTCAACTTAACATGCAGGATGAAAGTGCATAGTCTGCAGTTGCCAAAATCCTAACTTTCATGAGCAGCGAATCTTGATTCAGTATAGGTAAATGAACGCTGAATCATAATGTAGTGCTGAATCATCATAAACATAGTATCAGATTGCATGGGGTTCTAGGCACCATTCGCCATTGTAGTCTTTAGTTTGCTTAAGTAGCAGGTATACGGAGAACCCCTTGTTCTGCCTCTGCTACGACAAGTACGAGGGAGTTCCCTTATTGGATAGTCAATTGAAAAAATGATACTAAAAGAAAACAAATGTTGGATACAAATATGAAAATCTTTAATTCCATGCAAAATTGACTATAACCAACGCCAATAATCATATTCACAAAGTTGTGCTGGTACCATATTTACTCACAAGAATGCTTTTCAGTATGTTTTTACCATTACTCAGTAAGCTGTATGCTGTGACTGCTAAACTACCTAATATTTTGCTTGTTTCCCAGAAAACTAACTCTGCACATGAAAACACCAAAACCAAGTTTAAAATGTAGCATCAGGTTCAATTAAAACGTGTTAATTGTGAATATCAAGAAACAAATCTTTTGGGTAATCCAATTCGCTTAAATGGCTCAGAATGTTGTAATGCACAAGATATCGATTTGAAGACAAAATCAGTTCTTTTTACTTTCCAAAATCTAGAACGTCTGGTGATGAGACTTGCTTATATAACCAGCTCTTTGGCACCAATTGGTGATGAAACTTTGGCAGTGTATTTGAGACATTTGACAAGTCTTGAGTTATGAAGATGTCCAGAATGTTATGCATCTCATCCTATCCCCCATGTATTCAATGCAAACGGTCTTGTCAAAATCCAAATCATTAATTTCACGTGATTTATCTGTTGATTCAGCTGATTTCTTCCCATTGAAATTATATTTCTGGTAGATGTATCTGTAGCTTCTTTAAGTTGCTTTAAGGTACTTTAAGGTGCTTTAAGTTGCTTTAAGTTGCTTTAAGGTGCTTTAAGTTGCTTTAAGGTGCTTTAAGGTTGTTTAAGGTTGTTTAAGGTGCTTTAAGGTGCTTTAAGGTTCTTTAAGGTGCTTTAAGGTTCTTTAAGGTGCTTTAAGGTTCTTTAAGGTGCTTTAAGGTTCTTTAAGGTTGTTTAAGGTGCTTTAAAGTTCTTTAAGGTGCTTTAAGTTGCAGGGATTTCATGTCTGAGACATTTGATTTTCTTTCGTTATTTTTTGTTTATTCTCTGTTTTCATTAGATTTTCTTAGAGATAGTGTTGTGTAATTGTTGTAAGTGGTTGTGGTAGATGAAAATTGATCACAAAATATCCTTACAGCAACGGCAGTCACAGAAGGTTTCAAATTATTTGATGATATGAAAAAGAAAAAGCTGTAGTGAATACTGATAATATCAAAAGGCATTATTTCTATGCAATCTTACTTTTTCAATTGTACTGGACCAGAGATAGTGTGTAAATATCCAATTCAAAGAAAGCAGTGAACGCATCATTTTGATTTACGAAATCAGTAAATACCAGTTTACAAGACCTGCCTTTCATCTAAGCACAACAAATAATACTATAAAGTTCATAGCACTCTATATATTTGCATGTGTGTTACATTTAAGAGAACTGACCACACCCAATTTATATGTTGTTGAGCTACAGTCAAATTTTATCCTGGATCCGCCCCTGCAGCACTACTCAACTTTCATCCACTCAATTGCTATTTAACCACTCAATCACGCAACACAAAATTGTCCCAGATTATAACAAAAAGAACAGCTGCTACACACCAACTCTTTGTACGTCATGTACCAACTCTTTATACCTCTTTGTACGAATTTACTTAAAAAGGAGAAGATGAAAGAGAACACTGACAGAGTTCACAGAGCCACAACATCAGAAATAAGTATTGGTAGTGAAACAGCCTAAGCAGAACAAATTATCAACAAATTTCATCCCAGAGCTTTACACCGTAGTTGGAAAGAAAGGAACAATGAAAACTGCTTCTAGCCAACGAAAAGATGACACAATAACAATAAACATTTCACATTTCAAAAAGTTTCCTTTGCAGAAAGAATCCGCGACTGACTCTTACATAGACAAGGACAATCTGGTTATGCCGAACCGTCCAGAAGTTCAAGCTGAAGCTGTGATTCCCAGATACCCGGTTCGAGAACGAAGAAATGTTAAAAGATACGGACAGACAATTTCTGAGACATGATAACCTATACTTGAAAACATATTACTATTATTAGTTACATGTTCCAGAAGAGGCATTTGGTTATGACAAGGGGGAGGTATGATGTTTCGACAAAATCAATATAAATCAAAGTTGACTTAATCACGTTGTCATGTGTATAAATATATATATATATATATATATATATATATATATATATATATATATATATATATATATATATATATATATATATATATATATATATATATATATATATATATATATATATATATATATATATATATATATATATATATATATATATATATATATATATATATATATATATATATATATATATATATATAGTTAGTCATATCTTTAGGATAGATAGATTAGGACACGATAATAGCAGACTTCACATATTTAGAGATAATCCACCTCGATTGCTTTTTAACTTGTATACTAGAAAATACTAATACTTTTACAGTAGTAAAGAGAATACTTGAAAAGTCTGTGAGCTTTTTTATTCCGGTACTCGTCAGAATATGAAACGTCGGATAATGATCGAAAGGTGAACTGAAATATATAGCCAGCTGTAGATACACTTGATTTGATGAACAATGTGCTATAAATTGCAATGAAGTTTAAATCTATGGACTCCTTAATCCTATTTGAGAGATCCCTGCAAGAGCTTACCGTGTTTTTAATCATATATTTGCTTGTCTTGTTTTGTTGATTTAGAAAGAAAATGCAGTCCATTTGAAGGCAACTATGGCCTAATCTCTAAGTGAAATTTTCTTATAATCAATGTCAATAGGATAGCAAATTTATCATACAAGTGGTTCACCGAGCTGGATACACCAGAATGACAGAAAACGAAGACCTCAATGAAGCGATAGGCAACGTAGGCCACGATGTACCCGCTGGATCAGCGGAACCAATTCAGCAACTGAATAACGATCACTTGGCCGAAATCTAGAGATACAATCTTTGGAAGCGAAAATAGGAGAAATGCAGCAAAAGAAAGAGGTAACTACAGTCACTTTAGATATGATGAAAGATTCTTCGAGAGAAAGTTTGAAGCGTAAACGAAAGCGGAACTTGAGAGGACAATCGATAGAATCAGTGATAGAATTAAAGCCCTTAGAGAACATAATGCAGATTTAGAATCCCTAATGATTCAAGCTGAAAACCCCCCACAAGAAGCAGCAGGGCTAAATTATCAAACGAAATAGGGCTAAATGTTTATTTAGATATGCATTCAGATGTAGAAGAAGTGTTATAAGCCTGCGAGCCTCAAAAGCAAGAACAAAGGGGAGTGATCGTGACACCGGCCGACAAAACTCTTGACGCAAAGATTATCAAATTGCCAATCACCATTGTAGCGCCACATCACTATGGGGCGCCAATGCAGACAATATTCGGACTTAAAATATATGTTCCTGTTTTCATTTATATGGGCGGTTTTTCAAATATATCTGCGCAAATTGGAGCATGTCATGCTTATTTTTATATTCTCTTCAAAATTTTGCATATGCTTCATTTTTATATGCTGTTCAGATATTTTATATGCTGTTCAAAATTTTATATGCCGTTCAGAATTTTTATATGCTGTTCAGATATTTTATATGCTGTTCAAAATTGATATGCTGTTCAAAATTTTTATATGCTGTTCAAATTTTTTATATGCTAATTGAAATGCAGATTTATTTTCATAAATTATGCTATGTCATCCAACATGAAGTACCAGATGCGCGCAATGCAAATATTGTTCATCGCTTTCACGATGGACGGGTCTTCAACCATTGACATTGAATTTGGCTATATCTTTCCACCTAAAATGCTTTTCGCGGAGAAATAAGATTTGAGATGATGACAAAATGGTAGAGGGTCGCCCACGTTGTCCGCCTCTTGCAACCTCCGGTTGAAAACTTGCATCATTTTGACCCTCAAGATACATAGTGCCTTCCCGTTTGGTAAGGAAGAAGTCATAAATTTTGTGAAATGAATTATTAAGCGCAGTACATTGCGCGTGACCTTCGCTGCGTTCTATGAGATTCTGCACAAGTAATGAAAAGGAAATGCAACATTCTTGCAGTCTTGAAATCACAACTTCTATCTTATCTACTGAGATCGCTGTCCATTCACCCTCAGTGAGAGAAGCAAGCTGGCTATACTCCATCAATAAAGATGTACAACCCTGTTTGAAAGCAGCAAAATCTGCCTCACTGGTACTCTCCATCTTCACACGGCAAAGCCCTCGACGAAGCGCAATCACATTTGACAATTCATGTCATTACATAAATCATGTACATAAATCTACATTTCTAATTAGCATATAAAAGTTTTGAACAGCATATAAAATTTTAAACAGCATGCAAAATTTTAAACAGCATATAGAATATCTGAACAGCATATAAAATTTTGAACAGCATATAAAATATCTGAACAGCATACAAAATTTTGAACAGCATATAAAATATCTGAACAGCATATAAAAATAAAGCATATACAGAATTTTGAAGAGCACATAAAAAATAAGTATGACATGCTCCAATTTGCACAGATATACTTGAAAACCACCCATATATATCAAAACAGAAACATATATTTTAAGTCCGAATAATGTCTGCATTGGCGCCCCATACATCACAGCATAGTCATATTAGATATTGCTGATCATTCTGGCACTGCGCGAGCGAAAACATTATATAGTAATAGCTCCAAAGCTATAAAAGTCCTGCTGCTTATATAGTTACCAACCAGGCTGCATTCCATGTTGATCCTATGCAGGACGCCAAGGCATTTTTCTAAGCTCACACCGGACATATTCTAGCCAAGAACATGAAATGCACCCTGGGATACCAACAGTCCCTTTGATAGAGCATCTCTACTTTTGATTACTAAACTTGGATGGTCAACAGTCAAAGAAACGACTCAATTTGAAACAATAATAAAGCCTGGTTTCAATATAACTTTTCTTAGTCGGTGACCCATCGGTGATAAATCGTCGACACATCAGCGACAAGCACTTTTTAATGGAAACAGTCAGATGTAAATATATGAAATCAACTCACAGCAGGTATCTGTCACCGAAACGTCAGCGAAGCAAGCAAAAAAGTTGAGCTTGATCCAACTTTTACGAGGCATCGGTGACGTGTCGGCGACAGCTAACTGAGAGTGTGTCCATTAAAAGTTTATACATCGCCGATGTGTCGGCGATGCAATGCAGGCTAGAAAAAGTTATATGGAAACCAGACTTAGCAGGTTATAAATCTCGCGCTTGGATGATCTAATAGTTCACAAATCATGGTCTAGCGGCTGCATTTCATATATGCTATGCATGTTCAGAGATTTTCCGAATATCAAAATCGAAGCTTAAAGGATTCCGAAACAGACTTAAAGATTTCATTTCATTTCAATTCATTTCATTTCATTTCATGTCATTTCATAATATTTATGCACAAAACAACCCTTCAGCTTAACAAAAAGAATTACAAACTAAGCTATATATAATAAAAGCAACCATTAAATAGACAAAAAAACATAAGAAAAACCAATATGTTGTATAGCTGCTCTTCCAGGGGGTCGTGTGTATTCATGTCTTGCTCTTATATATTTCATATATTATATATTTCATATTTGATTTGTTTAGGGAGGGTTGCCTTTCAACGGAAGTTGTTTTTCAAGGGGCCCTCCAAAAAAATAAGGAAATAGTCAACCCTGTATTGATTTTTTGAAACCACCCAGGGAGGATGCCGACTTAGACTCAGGAGGAAGGCTATTCCATAGTCTAGCTCCGTGGAAAGAAAAACATTTTTGTCCATTTCCTGAACTTTTCTTTGGCAACCTTATATCAGTCTCAGTGTTTCGGAAACTGAGTGGAGCATGCTGAGCTTTTGGTGAAGAGGTTACACAAGTATTGAGGAGCCAAATCATTTAGCGACTTGAAGACCATTGTTTTGGTTTCATTACCAATGCGTTCTTCAATGGTCTTCGAGCCCAACTCTGCAATAAGTGGTTTGCTTGGAGTGTCAAAGCTGCTATATGTTATGATCCTAGCAGCACGATTTTGAAGTTTTTGTAGCTGATTGATATCTGTAGACCCAGCACAACCCTAGACAGAACAGCAGTATTGAATGTGGGGCTCAACAATACCAGTGTAAAGAGTTTTCAAACTTGCTCTTCATATACAAGTTCAGTTGCCTTGTAAAGGTAGTAATTGTTGGCAACTCACGTATATTAATAGACGTATTATTCCAGTCCTTAAGAGCTGAGTAATGAAAGTTTTTCTATAATGCTCAGTCCTATGCTTAGGGATCTGGAGGTTTTGGCTATTTCTCATATCGTAAACTGAGAAATTAGGCCGTCGTTTATACTTTTCTAGAAAGCTTTCTGGGCAAAGTTTGTGCAGGGTTTTATAGGTCATAACACTCCTATCAAAACAAATTATGCTTTCTACACTCATCACAGGACATGACCAAGTATCTTTAAATTTGGTGCTCTTGATTATTTTGAGAGCCCGTGTTTGGAGTCTCTGCAGGGCAGCCAGCTTTGTTTTCGAACTGCCCTAAACAATATCACCATAGCGCAATTGACTTTCTACTATTGCATAATAGGCCATGCATAATTCTGATTGTGGAAATATTTTTTCAATCTCTTTAATGCCCAGATCCCAGAGTAAATTTTGTCCATTGTGCGGTTGAACTGACCTTCTCATGAAAGGTTTTCATCAACAATCAATCCGAGGGACTTCGTTTGCGTTACTCTTTTTATGCTCTGGCTATTAAGCACTGAGCCTTCCAGGAGGCTGGGGTGTTTTGTCTTCCGTGGGTGCCCTATGATAATGAATTCTGTTTTTCTGGGGGTTCGGGCTGAGTTTGTTAATTCTCATCCATTCAGAAAGATTTAGCACCTCCTGCTTTGCATCATCTGTCAATCTTCTTATGTCATACTGGTCATTAGGTGCAACTGTCACACATTTGTGTCGTGTGGATAGATGCTAGCTTTTGAATATTGAAGACTATTTTCAAAGTCATTTAGGTAAATTATAAATAGAAGGGGGCCTACACAAGAATCCTGAGGTATACCGCATGTGACTTTCTTCGGTTTTGACTTGTTGCCGTTCAATGTACAAAACTGTGTTTTGTTTTTCAGATAAGATTCAAACCAATCTCCAGCTCTGTCTTCAGTCCCGTCAGAGTTGAGCTTCTTTATAAGTATGGTATGATCCACAGTGTCAAAAGCTTTTCTTAAATCTAGAAATATGGTAAGGTTCATTTCGTTGTTATCCATATTCTCATACCAGTGATCCTATCATCATCATATCATCACGATCATATCATCACGCAAAAACAGCAATAAGGCAACATAGTTTTTCATATAGAGGAGTGACTGTTTGGAATCAACTTCATCATAAAAATGGCCTTATCGCTGGCAATTTTCAAAACTAGACTAAATGCATGATGGAATATAAGAGTCTGATCTTTCCCCATCTATTTAAGTTTAAGTTTGAGTCACCATTTTCATAATTTTGTTCATTTAGACATTGTATTTAAATACTGAGATTTAGAACTTGTATTTAGCTTAAATCCTTGTTCATGACACTTTGTATTATTATTGGAAGGACACATTGAAAAAGACATTTACACAGAGCAATAATAATTATATGACATCATTGCTGGAGTAGTGCTTTGGAAACTTTGTGGTAGATGCAATCTGTAGATGGAATAAGCATCATCCAGATGGGGTTATTGGAAACTAATCAGTGAAAATGTTATGGGATATGATTATACAATGCAATGTGATCATCATATTGAAACTAGGCGACCGGATATCTTAGTTGTACAAAGGACTGCAAATGAGGCTCAAATGGTCAAAATCTTAAGAAAATCCTAAGAAAATCACAAGGCTGAAGTTCAAGAAATTGCTAAGAAAATCACAGTTCATCTTCGTTACATGCCAGAAATTGATATTGGCTTATTTTTGCAAACTCTCGTACAAAGATAGAGACTTATGGTGGCCCCAAAAATACAGAGTAGCCTGTCTTAGCCAGTTTATTCCTGCAAAAGTTAAGAAAATCTTCAGAAAATCTCAGCCTCAAATTCGTGAAAAGTTAAGAAAATTGAGCCTCAGGAAAAAAGTGTTTTTCTTATAAAAAGAGACGTGTACTGAAAATACTTACAGAGGAATGCCTCAATCACTGAAAGTGCTAATTGGATGTGAATGTTGTACCCTGGTAAAATGCTTAAAAATGAAATGAAAAAAATGAAAATAAATAAAAGGCTTTTTCATCCTCTTTCCCAATCATTCATTTAAAAGTTTCCCTGGCCTCAGTTTCCTTTTGAAATATATCTATAACTTTTTTGATTTCATTCATCTTCATGGGTTTTTCAGATCATTTGCAAGGCTATATCCTCCGAGATATCAGATAGTATGTCGAGCACTAAATGACTGCAGTACTTCTCTGAAGAAAGCCCAAAACTTTCCGACATGCAAATTTACAGTGTTTTTCTGTGTGAGGGTCTGTCTATTATATTGAGCCTTGCCAAATCCTTCCTTTATAAATTCAATAGTTTTACTATAGTTCTCCTTTCGTATTCTAAGATTTTTCAATGCTTTATAACCTTGCCCCTCTAAGGAATTAGTCAAATGATTAGTTTATACAAGTCTGACACCTTCCAGATTTCATCTATAGAGAAGCATTGAAAGCTCCTCCAAAAATACAGAAATTTTGCTGCATCCTCCTAAAATCTTGGGAAACTGAATCTTTGAGAATCCAGTTCCTTGGTTTCAGCCATTAACTGATGTGCTCTTGGCATCTTGGCATTTATATAATGCATTACTTATTATTGGTTGACAAGGTTTAGGTGCGGCTCTCGGGAAAGAGGTTGTACCACTTCGATTGGTCAAACAGAGCGCCATTTGCATTTACTGGCTTGAGGATAATGGTAGAGCAGTTAGCATAATCATAGGCTTTGGCTACTTCTTCGTCAATTGCATTGCGGGGTGCTTTTTCATGGTACTTCATATACTCTATCTGTCATCGAGTGACTATTCTATGACCAACAGTTTGTTTGACATATCCGATCAATTGTTCTTTCGTAGAGATATCTGCTCATAAGTTTGCATGCATTTTTAATCAATTTCGTTGCTTTAGCTCCATTGCCTCCACATAATTCCACTTACGGTTCTTTAGGTGTTTCAAATCTCCATCTTCACTACATTCCCTTGTTTGTCCTCTACAGTGCCGTAACATTTCGTTTGTATAAATCTCATTGATTTCTTATTTTTCAAATTTCGCACAATTTTCTTGTAGTTGTGGGCCTGAGAAAGAGACTAAAAAACTCAGCAACTATGATTTCTCCAGCTTTATATATCAACACAACAAAGTTAGAATGAATTTATATTGCTGTTGACTGCATTATGGAGCAACCTTCTAATGCACTCACAAACTTCACGTCATTACTTACCTAGGTTATAAAATCTGCTCTCATAATGCTTAACAGGTGACTTAAAACCAGGGGTAATCTTATCAAATGGTCGTTTTGGCCTTAATAAGACAGCAGCTCAATGAAGGGGAAATTTCTCCTCCCCATGGAAGCAAATAGTTCACATTTGTAATGATAAAGAATGGCTTACTTCCATCTTCATAGCCGAACTAAATCATACAAAAACTGTCTTGTGGAACTATAGTAAAAGGATATAAGCATCTCTTTTAATTTAGGAAGAAATTTAAATTATTAGATGATAAGTATAATCTTTAAAAAATGAGAAGAGAGCGAACTTACTATTTGCCAAGTTATTTTACTTTAATATGAATTCTCAAACTATTCGTAAAACTTGTCATAGTTCATTACTATGTTGAAAAATCTTAATGCAAACGTTTACTTCACTCCTATTAATCTCTTATACTCCTCTGCAGTCAGTTTATTTTAATTCTATAAATATCATACGATTCTAATCCTAGAGGAACCTGGACACACATGATATAAGGGATTTTACAACTCGGTGTACTGTTACAAATATCTTTTCATATGGAGATAGATTATACGACAATGGAGAAAAACAGATGCATAATGTACACATGTAAATATGTGTTATAGATCAAAGGATAATATGACCACAATGGAACGACATAGTAAGATAGTAAGTAGTTGTAACTTAAAACAAAATGAAAAACTAGTAAAATCAAACAACATGAATGAAAAGATTTGGCTAAATGATAAAAGGGCCCAACCGTCTCAAATTGAAAAATGAAAAATCATCATCGCATAATCCCAAATTATAAGTAGTGAAGAGCAGTCCCGGCATTAGAGCATTTCCGTAAATGCTTCCTTGTACTTACAATATAGAGATAAAAGTGTGGCGGCATACTTGGTAACCTGAAAACGAGGCAGCAAAATGATTTTCCTGTATATTTAACAGAATTTAATACCATGGTAGCAGACGTATTCTCTTTTATAAAATGGTAGTTTTAACATAGTATCACCTAATTTTTGTCACTTTTAGCTTCCGAATCAGCTGCTTCCTTCTTATCCTCATCTACTTCCTTACAATTTTGCTCGTTTTTCGGCTTTAGATTTACTACTTTAGCGTCATTTTTCTTTTTCTCTTCTTCTTTCATTTCTTCTTTCTTCTTCTTCAGCATCTCTTCTATCTTTTCTTTTAATTCCTTCAGCTTTGGATTTTTGCTGTCTATTTCAACTTTCTCATTTAAATTCAAACTGTTTATCAAACCTTTCACTGTTTGATCATCATCATCTATAACTTTACTCTCATCGATGGGTTGATCATCAGATTCAGAGTTCTCAGATGTCTTCCCCAGTACTATGTTAGTCATCAAATAAAAAATAATGCAGAATTTTATCATATCCCTCCCTTCCATTTTATTGTACATTTGGCTTCTTAAAATTAAACTGATACGATCGATAGAATTAATCTTTCGAAGCATACCTGTCCGCAGACCAAAAGATTGCAGGTTACGTATCAATTCACTGGAGATGTTTTGTCAGGATGTATAAGAGCACTGGTTGTCCTTTTCAGGCTACGACTTGAATTGTCGAGCAAACTTTAATAACAAAGCTCAAATGATCTCCTATGATCACTTCTCACTTAGTAGGCTAAACTCCTAGTTCAGAATATGAGACAGGGTTTAAAAAACATAATTAAAAAAGACATAATTGTTAGTCTTATCTTTAGTATAAATCATAGCGGTATGTTTGCTCTCCATATATTTTACATGATCGTTTTTGAAACGGTGAGGTCTGTACAATGCCTATGACTGAACCCACAGGTTTCAAGTTGGAAAATGTGCCGCTTTCTGTAAAATTTGCTACTAGATTACTTCTAGAACCATAGACGTTTATATACATAAACTGTTTGGTGGGGAAGTCCAGTACAAACGTAATGGAGGAACCTGTTCAAGTTATAGATTATTAGAAAAAAGTTGTTGAAACATTTATAAAGTTTCAGACATTGCTACCATCAGAGTTCTAATCGGTTGTATTGTTTTTCATTACAGTTACAAGCTTACTATATTGCTCTGAGCTAAGGACTAATGCGTTTGACTGTGCTGTGGCATCTTTCACATGGTGCTATAAGTACAGGGAAGTTCTAAGTTTTTTTTATTGCCAAATAAAGTTTGGGCTAAAGACTCTGAAAAATGCATTGTTAAAGCAGCTTGACACTAAATTATAAAGGAGTTTCTAGCCATTTTCTTTCATATCTAGGAACAGAAATTTGAAATGCCACGGTGAAGTAATGAAACTTCAACTGATAAAGCTGGATGGTCGACAGAGAAAATGAATGATTGACTGGTAAATATATGAAAAATGATAGATCAACATAATTTAACAGTATTGTCCACTTTAGCACGCGTTATTTCATAAGCTTATGATAATTTCTACAAGAGAGATGTCTGCCAAGCACAGCCTTCAAGATTTCAAACCTAACATCTACGTTAAAGGAGAGAAGGTAGATAGAACTGATACACGCAAGCTTTTAGGTTTGCATTTGAATGATCATCTAACCTGGGATAATCACATAAAGATCACTACTGGCTCTGCTACAGTACTCTAGCTATTCTCAAGAAGCTAAAGAAAATGGCGCCCTTCAATCTACGAAAGCAGCTGGTAGAGTCACTCATTCTCTCTAAGATTGACTATGGAGACGAAGTCTATAGACCTCTTACTGTTGCACAGCAGAAGCGCTTGCAGAAAGTACAATTCGCTGCTGCATCTTTTGTAACTGGTAATTATGTAAGGGATTTGAAAACTATTTTGAAATTGGGATGGCTACCTATAAAAGAAAGAAGGGAACTAAACCTCTTAAAAATGACATTCAAAGCGATGAACTACGAGTCCTGGCCAACATATTTGGCACTCGAAGAAAAAAGGTTTACTAGAGAGCTTCGATCAAGCAGTGCAAGGTCACTTGTGATCCTAAGGGAAACTGGGACTTTCCAGGATAGGGCAGCAAAACTATTCAACTCTCTGCCCGAAAATATAAGAAACTGTTGTATCTATGAACAATTGTTGACTTTATCTAAAGACTTTTTAAAGAATAACATTGTTACGTAGATTTTAATCAGATACAAGGAAATAAGTTACATTTAGTGTAGAGTACTGTTTAACGTATTATGGACAAATTTAGTTTATTCATGACAATCTTTTCTTTTTATTAAGGTTAATAATATTTTATGTAGCATTTAACAGAGAATAGCCATGTCATGTGGATCTGTTAATACCCATTATTATTATTATTATATAGTAAATATTCCTATTGTGTCTTGGGCGGGCGAAGAGTATATCAGAAAAACTCAAGAGTAAGCAATAAGTATGTAATAAAAATCATTCCGTAAATCTCTAATCTCCGACCTCATTCTCTACTCTATTTCTAATTCTCTACACTAATCGTGGATAACGCGGTAAATATAAGACTAAAAGACTGGGCCGAGCGCATGCTCAGTATGCACGTGACAGCCATGTGATCACACTGATCACATGGTGAACCCCCAGTGCATGCATCGTGCATACTTCACAATACACTCCCCCGGGTTGATCGACCAACGATCAACAAAAACAAGAAACGATTAATAACAAAACAAGTAGTCTCTAACTAGAACTAAACTAATTCATGTCTGCATTGCATCGCGTCTACGCATCTGACCAATTATTGCAGCGTTGCGTCTAGGTCTATCGCAAACTATACGGTTGCGAGCTGCGTCACTGCTAGCTCCGCCGCTTGCGTCGCTGCTAGCGCCTGTGCTAGCTGACTGTACACGTAGCGATGATCGTTTATCCAAGGTCTTGCTGTTGACTTCTAATGGTACGAGATGCTGTAAAGGCCGATTTAAATATGTCTTACCTTCCTTACCTGTCGAGACTTCCACCTTGGCTCCTCGGGTGTGTCCATCTGCACCTGTAAACAACTTAACAATTTTGCCTAATTTCCAAAACGATCTCTTAGTACCATCATTTCTTAAAACAACTATATCACCAACCTCTATTACTGGTTTGTCCATTGACTGCTTACCTTTGTATGACTCCATAATACTAAGTAAATACTCCTTTTTCCAGCGTTGTGCGAATTGAGTTAGCAAAGTTCGGTGGTATTTTGCTCTTCTTGAAAGTGTTTCATAATTGCTTACAATAGCAAAATGGTTATCACTAGGCTCATTTAAAACATTGCGTCCATTTATAAGGTGAGAAGGGCTTAAGGGAAAAGATACACCTTCTACATCATCATATAAGTATGTCAGTGGTCTGGCATTTATTACCGATTCTATCTCTACTAGCAGTGTACTAAGTTCCATAAAACTTAACATGGCACGTCCGACAATCTTTATAATACACCGTTTTACACTACGAATAAGTCTCTCCCACATTCCACCTTGCCATGGCGACCGATCCAGTATAAATCTCCATTTTATACCTTGAGATTCGAGATGTGCATGTAGCCCCTTAGCCGAAACCAAATTTTTTACTTCCTTTGACATAGCCTTGAACGTTTTCGCATTATCCGAAATAAGAGTGGATGGCAGACCTCTACGTGCCGAAAACCTACGAAAGCACCGTATAAATTCATTTACTCCTAATGCTTCTACTAATTCGAGATGCACTGCACGGGTGGAAGTGCAAGTGAACAGACAAATATAGCTCTTAAATTCGGACCTTTCTGTATTAAACACACCAGTTGTAATCAATGGGCCAGCAAAATCAATGCCCGTGTGCGTAAATGGAGGATCATCGCTTACCCTAAACTCGGGGAGATCTGGAGTTACATTAAACTTGAAGGGCAGGCCTTCAATTCGTTTACAAACGACACATTTCCTTATGTGCTTCTTAGCTACTTCTCTGCCTCGTAAAATCCAGTATTTTTGGCGCACGTGATTAAGTGTATCCCTAACTCCATTATGTAGCACCTTACAATGCGATTCAGCTACAACCTGCTCTGTATATGGATGGTATGATGGCAATAGTATTGGAGTAATGCTTGCATCTAACAACGACGAATTGTTTAAGCGCGATCTACACCTCAATATTTGCCTATCGTCAACGAAAACATTCAACTGATTTATAATTGGCGGCATTTTTCCAGTTACAGGAGACTTAAGATACTCTAGTTCCGCTTTAAAAACCGTTCGCTGTATATCCTTAATGATAAGGATTTCTGATTCTGTCATTTCTTCTTTACTTATGGTTTCATCTAAAATCCCACTTGTTCCAGCTACTGACGCTTTACTATTATGTATAAAACGTCGAACCCATGCGAGTGTTCTTATTAATTTACCCTTTGTGCTGAATTTGCTGACATCTATAATATTCGTGACATTGCAACTTTCTTCGTTTACACTTAAATTGATATGGTGAACCTCCTTACTAACATTAGGATTTCTTTCTTCTAATGCCTCAAAATTGGACAATTCCCAACACTGATCTGGCCACTCTAAGGGAGGAAACATCAAGAATTTAGGACCCTCCCACCACAAAGAAGCGTTAGGGAGATCTTTCGGATACTTACCTCGGGAAGGAGCATCTGCGGGGTTAAGAGAACCTGGGCAAAAATACCATTCGTCCCTCGACGAGACAGTAAGAATTTCCTTAACTCTGCGAAGAACATAAGGTTTCCACATCTTATCACTCTTAACCCAAAACATGGTTGCTAGAGAGTCTACCCAATAATACGACAAAACATCAACCAGCTTTAATTCTTCCTGTAGAGTAGTACGGATAGTATGAACGACTTTAGACATAAGAAGAGCCCCTAGCAATTCTAGGCGTGGTATGCTTTGCTTTTTTAGAGGTACCACCTTAGCTTTGGACGTCAAAAACTTAACAGATACTTCACCAGACTTGTAAATGGTTCGCAAGTATACAACAGTGGCATAAGCCTTCTCGCTGGCATCTGAAAATGCGTGAATTTGTACTTCAGATACCTCTCTAGTGCAATCAAATAAGTACCTTGGTATACAGACCCCTTGGAATCGCTCGATTTCATTGACAAACAAAAAATATCTACGACGTAAATCACCCTCAAATTCGACATCCCAATTGATCTTAGCAGCACATGCCTCTTGAAACAATACCTTCATGTTTATGGTGAACAAACTAAGACACCCTAAGGGGTCAAATATCTTAGCGGCAATTTTTAGCAAAGACCTCTTGGTGGGTTGCAACGTTCTTGCATATTCAAGTACCGAGCGCAAATCAAGTGACAACAAATCTTCTGCTGTGTGCCAAACAACACCTAAAATTTTGTTAACTTCATTAGCTGGCAAGCCTGCATGACCTCCAGTAGAACTGACCTCATTACACAATGTTACCTGTGAGTCAGGGGGTTGAGCCTGCTGCTCATTTCCTTCGGCTTCATTGATTCTACGAAGAAGACACTGATCATTGGAATTCCATTTCCTTAAGTTAAAACCCCCTTGGCGCATAATTTCCTTGCAATCTCGATAAAGTGCGAAAGCTTGTTCGGTGTTTTTCGCACCACACGACAAGTCATCGGCGTACAGTCGGGACAATACTTCGACTGCGTCCGGATTACCAACCTGAAATGAACTCAAGTGATGCCTAATTGTCGCTCCTAAGATACCTGGTGAGCATGTTAATCCAAATGGCAACCTATTAAATCTATACTGAACGACACGTGGCTCTGCTTCGTGGACATCTTCGTACCAAAGAAACCTTAGGGCGTTTCTATCGGCTTCTTTAATCTCAATTTGAAGGAATGCCTTTTCAATGTCTGCAGTTAAAGCTACGGGGTTTAATCTAAATCGAAGCAAAGTTTCAAACAATGGTGGCACAAAATTATCACCAACTTCTAACAAATCATTTAAGCTTCTAGATCCAACATTAGATTTAGCACTACCATCAAATACAACTCTAACCTTAGTTGTAGCCTTATCCTCACGGATAACATAATGATGACTAATGAAATGACATTTCTGATTCGAAACACTATGATTATCAACTCTTTCAATAACTCCTTGTTTCAATTGTTCCTGAAGAATACCATTGTATTCCTCCAACAAACTTGGCCTCTGTTTTAACCTGTGGAACACAGACTTAAGGCGACCTAAGCACAAATCATAATCATTTGACAAATTATCAACCCAATGACATTTCCAAGGCAGACTTACCTCGTAACGATTACCATTGAATGCAATGTCCAAGTTTCCGCACGGCTTGTCCTCAATATCCTCTACAATCCCAGTCTCGTGAAGACCACACGCTTCATTCTTCCAGAACTGGCTCAATGCATCGACAATTTCCGTGGTATCTCTGTCTTGCCCTTTCTGTGCGGCGTCGATTGCAAAATCTGTCGGCATGAATGTACCTTTCCTATCTATAACTAGATGCGATACAACATCAGTGCAATCAGTTTCACTGTCTGAAATACAGTTAACAGGGCCTGACAATAACCAACCTAATTTACTGCTGGTAGCAGTTATACCCGAACCACTACACTTAAGAACATCTCCTTCTACAAATTCATAGTACTTGTCAGCACCTATAAGTATGTCAATGTGGATAAACTCATCATTGCTACGATTAGCCAGCTGTATGCCCCTTAAATGCGGATAGTCCCTGATATCTACGCGCGATTGCAAAGGCGAACAAATAACTGCCTGCGTAAATGCTGAAATTTCTACATCTGAACTGCCTAGAACTTCAACAAACAAATGAACTTTACAACATTTAACATTTCTATACTTATCAGTGCCAAAGGTGTTCAAGTGCAAGTTATGACTGTTCTCAGCGTCCAATTGAAGCCTTTTCTTCAAATCTTCTGTTATGTATGACCGTTGACTTCCCAAGTCGAACAAAATGTTAACCTTTTCTTTTCTTTCCCTTTCATGCCCATAGACAAATGCAGTTGCCGTTTGCAGTAGCACGTTTCCTTTGCCTTTTGCAGTTGCTGTTATAGAACTTCCAGTCGCTGAATCATTTGCTGTGGTAGACTGTGTTGATTCCTTGTTAGCTTCGCCAAAACAGATGGCTTGATGGTGTTTCCCATTGCATTTGCGACAAACTCTGTTGTTTGTACAGTCCCTTGATACATGACCAATCTTGAGACAAATGAAACAACGTTTCGATTTCATTAAGATTTTCCTCCTTTCTGCAACACTTGTCACTTGTTCACATTTGAAGGCGTAGTGGTTGCCCTTGCAGAAATAACATTTTATTGTTGAATCTCTATTTTCATTAGTGGCTACAAATGCTCTCGTTGTTCCAGACTGCAATCTTGCGGGGTTTGGATCTTGACTACGAACCCGTTTGTCCGCTATACCCATGTTTAAACTGAGTTCATTCGCTTCGAGCTCTGTATGGATTATCTTTAAGATCTCATCCACCTTCCATTCAGATGTGGTAGTTTTTCTAGCGACTTGCATCGTGATTTCTCTTGGCATTCTGGCCATGATTATCGGTATCAAAAGATTTCCATACTTCTCAGCTTCCATTCCTAATGCCTGCAGGCCTCTGACATTAACATTAATGTGATCGTAAATCTTTCTCAACTGTTCGATACTTGCATTTGGGTGGTTTTGAAGCTTTAGCAGTGCCTGCATATGCGCATTAATGATTTGCTGCTTTTTACCAAACCGTGTCTTTAATATGTCTACAACATGTTCATAATTGTTCTCCTGCAGCTCAAGTCCTTCGACTGCCCTGTATGCAGGTCCTTCAAGCAGACTAAACAAATAATTCAATTTATTAACAACTGGCACCGAGTCATTTTTGTGCACGGCACACTCAAAGCTTTGCCAAAACTGATTAAATCTCGTAATATCCCCATTAAACTTTGGCAGATTTATCTTCGGTAGCTTTACACCAGTAACATGCGGTCCACTCGACTCTGATGTACTGGTCCTAGACGGAGACGAAGGAACACCACTCTGTGACCCAGGTGACTGAACAACTAGATCTTGTGTGCCTACCCTTGCAGGCGAAGATGCAGCACTATTCACATCATCATCAACACTATCTGAAACCGTCGTGGCTGGCACACTTGGCTGGCTTGGCCTTGGCCGTGAATAGTTCCCCTTTGCGAATTCCTCAATTCGACTTAAAACTTCGTAGACTCTTGCCTCCCAGGAGGTCGCTTCCTCGATCTCCTTTTCAATCCCCTCAACAGCGCAATTCTCTAATAATTTCGCATCCAACTCTTTTAAATAACGCAGTTTCTCACGCAACGTAGCCTTGATAGAATTGAGACGAGCATTAATGTCAGCTATATCAGTGGAATCAGTTTTGTCACGTCCATCGACGATGACCGAAGCAGCTTCTTTCTCAAGTTTCGTTACCACTGAACGATTTCCACCACGCAATGCCTTTAGCCTTTCCCAAGGCGAATTTCCATTCTCTTCTCGAGACATTTTCCAAGCAATTCTTTCACTATACTACGACAGCCCAGCCCCACGTTGGGCGCCAGATATTGTGTCTTGGGCGGGCGAAGAGTATATCAGAAAAACTCAAGAGTAAGCAATAAGTATGTAATAAAAATCATTCCGTAAATCTCTAATCTCCGACCTCATTCTCTACTCTATTTCTAATTCTCTACACTAATCGTGGATAACGCGGTAAATATAAGACTAAAAGACTGGGCCGAGCGCATGCTCAGTATGCACGTGACAGCCATGTGATCACACTGATCACATGGTGAACCCCCAGTGCATGCATCGTGCATACTTCACAATAATTCCTTTCGATTCCTACTTTCCTACTGATAAAACCGAGTTCATTCTAAGAACTTGAGGTTCTCATCAGGGTGGTATAGTTTAATTATTATTATTATTATTATTATTATTATTATCGTTGTTGAGCAGTGACGTCCAGACGTTGCTGTACACAGCTCTCGTTTTATAGCGCATTGCTTGACTTGGTTACGGATTTTCGCATTGTATTTTCATTCCCAATACTACATTGGATTCAAGACTTACTTTAAAATGTTTCGCTTACGTTTATTGTCAATTTTTGTTGTATTTATCGCTTGTGTGTATTGTGGGAAAGACTTCCAGTCGTTAGGCCGTCATAGT
The DNA here is from genome assembly GCA_964019165.1 of Mastigias papua. NCBI lineage: Eukaryota > Metazoa > Cnidaria > Scyphozoa > Rhizostomeae > Mastigiidae > Mastigias > Mastigias papua. Next base: position 5,301,828 of record OZ025287.1, read on the forward strand.
TGGAGGTGCAAGAAAAAGCTTCACAACGTGGAAGAGAAAGGTGATTCTGGGAATATCACGTTACAAAGAGATTCTGAATCAAACGGTGCCTGTATGATCGTCAAGTGCAGCTGCGGTAGGGAATGCAAAGGCATGAAAGGCCTCAAAATACATCAAAGAAAGTGTCGAATTAATGATAGTACAGACGTTTGTCAACCGCCAGTTTTTGAAAATTCAAATATTGACCCCCGCGTAGTTTCTTATGAGGAAGAGGATGTGACTGTTGACTCACTCGATACTTTTGTTTTAAAGCCCGGAGTCAAGCTGCCTAAGTCGCACGAACAATGGATTGAAGCAAACACCTACTTTCGATCAATATTCGCAAATATCAAATTGAAATCAGACTCATTGGATCAAACTATTAGATTTATAAACGATTCTATTTATGATTTCTTCAAGACCAACTATGGAACGATTAAATCCACTAATCAAACTGACAGCAATTTCCATAAATATAAGGATTTAACTACTAAACCGCTCAAGAAAGAATTGGCCCAATTGAAACATCGAGGTGCAGCCCTCTCAGATATTAAGTATGTATCTCGCCTCCTTCGTTCAAAGCTGAACAACATTCCGGGTGCTGCTAATAATTATACTGTTACTGACAATTATGATCGTCACATAGGCCGTAACTTTTGGAATTTTGTCAAGAATGTACTCGAGAAAAGTTCTTCTATCCTGCCTTCCTTTTCACGTGATCATTGTACAAGATTTTTCCTTCATTTGTTTCGTGAATTGATTCCAAATAGGACTTTTACCCGTCCTACCTGGATTCCTTCCTTGCCTGATCCCTCGATTCCTTTCAGCCAATCTCCTCCTTCCTATGAGAAAGTCACTAATGTAATTCGCAGAATGAAATCATCTGGATCCCCTTGTCCTTTAGACAAGATATCTATTATCTGCTTTAAGAGATGTCCATATTTACGATCTCTATTAACTGACATTATCCGCGTTGTATGGGAATCTGGCCATATTCCTGCAGAATGGAAAAAAGCTTGCACTGTCCTAGTTCATAAAAAAGGTAGCGGAGACGAGCCTGTTAATTTCAGACCTATTACTTTAGAATCGGTGCCCTTAAAAGTCTTTACCTCCTGCCTTTGTGATTCTATTTTCACATTCCTCAGACAAAATGACTTTATTGAGGCTGAAATCCAGAAAGGCTTTACTCCCAAGATCGCTGGAGTCCTTGAACATACTTCCATGATGGCCAATATTATTGACAAAGCCCGCATTAAAGAACGTTCTTTAGTTATAACATTATTAGACCTCAAAAATGCTTTCGGTGAAGTACATCACAACTTGATTCAAGAAGTTCTTGCATATCACCATATCCCAGCCAAAACCAAAGCTTTGATTTCAAGCCTCTATACTGGCTTCCATACATCAGTCATAACTGACGATTTTCTTACTCCTGCTATCCCTGTTAGACGAGGTGTTCTTCAAGGTGACTGCCTTAGCCCACTATTATTTAACATGTGTTTTAATACCTTCATTCAGTTCATTCGTCAAGAAAAATATAAACAACTTGGCTTCTCTTCTCATGATACATTCGATTGTCTTTTTAAGCCAGTTCACTGGTTTCAGTTTGCGGATGATGCAGCTGTTGTCACAACCAATGAACGTGAAAATCAGTTCCTGTTGAATTGCTTTACCAAATGGTGTAAATGGTCAGATATGGTTATTAGGGTGGACAAATGTGCGACCTTTGGGATCAAAAAGTTTTCCTCGCGATCTCTTCAATACGAACCAAAGCTTTTTATTAACAGTGAACTTGTGCCCAGAGTCAAATCTGGTGAATCTTTTAAGTACCTTGGTCGCTTTTTCAACTTTGAAATGAACAACGAAGCCCATAAAGAGAAACTGGAATCCTCTCTCTCTGAGATGCTTAAGCGAATTGATGCTCTTCCTATCCTACCTAAAAACAAAATACTTCTCTATCAGCGCTACATCCTTTCAAAATTATCTTGGCACTTCACAGTAGCTTCATTGTCAAAAACATGGGTAATTCAAAATCTTGATAATGTCGTAATTAGGTTTATTCGTCAATGGCTGGACCTTCCAATAAGTGCCACTTTAAGTGGTATAATCCTTCCTCAAAATCAGTTTGGTTTAAATCTCCAGCTTCCATCTATTAAATTTTTCCAATGCCAAAATGTCCTACGTACTTCCCTAAAATTCTCACAGAATGATGCTATTGTCTCATTGTGGAAAAATACCAGTAGCAGCATGAACTTACAATATGACTCATATAAGAACACTAAACATGTCCTACAGGTTGTACGCCAAGAACACAAAGAAAAACTGAGGTCCCAGCTTCCATCCCAAGGTTTTATCATATCCTTCCTTTTAGATCACTCTCTGGTAACTCTCAACTCTTTGTGGTCCTCTACACAGAGTAAGCTGCCTAAAAATATTTTCAATTTCACTGTACGGTACCTCAATAACACGCTAGCTAATCGCACAAATCTCCACAAATGGAAACTCTCACCGTCGCCCGACTGTTCTGTTTGCTTGCATCCTGAGTCTCTTCTTCATGTTGTATCAGGCTGTAAGTCTTATCTTGAAGATGGCCGCTACACTTGGAGACATAACTCAGCTCTACATTTTGTAGCATCAACACTACAATGTATTAAAAACTCCACTCTGTATGTTGACCTCCCAGGTTTTCTCTCACCTTGCATTTTGACAGGGGACCTATTGCGTCCCGATTTGCTTCTCTGCATTGGAACGGATACGATCTATATCGTCGAGCTTACCGTTGGATTTGAAACCAATATAACTACCAACGCAGATAGGAAGCGTAACAAATACCTGCAGCTCACTCGTGACCTCTCTTCAAAATACCGTTATACCAAATTTATCAACCTCTCTATGAGCTCTATAGGAATTTTTGGGAAATCCTGCAAATCTTTTATTGAAATGTGCAATGATCTTGGTATTGAAAAACAGTACTTAAACTATATACTAAGCAAAATTACAGCCATCATCATTCGATCCACCTATTATATTTTCTGCATGAGAAACAAATCCTGGACTAACCCTGATCTTCTAACGTACTAAGAATTATAGTTACATCTAACTTCACTGTGTATGAACTTGTATTCCTAAGTGCATTTTTTTTGTTTTTTTTTTGTTTTTTTTTTGTATTGTATGATTTTGTTGACTATGTGTAACCTTGTCTGCCAGATACAAATTACCTATACTTAGAGAGATTTGTATTTGTATTAGTAATTTGAATATATACATGAGAAGTTTCAAAAAAAAAAAAAAAAAAAAATTATGACAGTCTAATCATTGTCATCAGGGAAGCCCTCAGATGAGAAAATTCAGACTGACCTGAGGATCAGATCAGTTTGAGACTTAGCTAAGTCTTCTAATACTGCTCCCACTCACATGACCATTTTCATACCAGTTTGAGTTATCCTTGCTTATTCTGCACATGCGCATTTCATAATATTCATCTTATAAAGTCATTTATTTTCCTTTAATATATCATTTCGCTCCGAAATGAGAAACGTTTCCATTCACATGACGACTTCAGGCCGATTTAAAATCTCAGGTCGACATGAGAAACCGAAATGAGTTTCAGGTCAGTCTGAGTTTCAAGTCGCCTGCTTCCTGTGAGTACTCCAAGAGCTTCGACCACAGACCAATCTGACAGTGTAAAGTCAATCTGAAATAGTTTGAGCTTGCTCATGTATGGGCTGCTTAAATCTGAAGAGTACGAAAATTGTACCTCTAGAGATTATCTCATTGAATTTGCAAGGATCTCAATGACCATCATCGGAAACATGTGACGTAGTGGGACTTTTCACCATATCTCTTCTTGGCATTATTACTACTTTTCTATTTAAGGTATTAGAAATAATTTTAGTACCATGTAATGTATAGCGTCTCACTGGATGTTTGCATGTACCCGATCTGAAAATTATATTAAGATTGGTGTTCGCAACAGCTTGATTATCTAAAGCATATATGCAAAAGATTTTGTGTCAGGGCTGCTGGCGCGTCATTCCCTTTCTAGTAAGTGGTGCTCATTAAATGCTAGCAATAAAGACCTACTTGTAAATGCGGCAGAGAATGGCTCAGCTCAGTTAGGTCAAATTAGAATGTAAGTATCAAAGTAGAAAATGAATGTGGAGAAAAGTTTTGTCTTAAAAGTTCATATGAATAGCAGTTTGGCAAAAGTTATTTCTTTCTTGTTCTTATGGTCACAATTACTACATAGCGTAAGTTCAGTAATTCTACAGTAGGCTTGTATCGGGCAGTTTTTTGTTTGACATGGGAGATAATTTGTGCATGAAGGTTTCACAAATTTTAAGAGGAGAGGTGAAAGTTTGTTTCTACCTAGAAGATGTGCGAGGTAACAACCATCAAGAGTTTCATTCTCTTTTTTGCAAAAATAATGATAGATTCAGTGGAGCGTGTGTCATAATGGCCAGTAGTTTTGAAGAAATATCTTAATTTGACTTGCTAAATATACGTTGTGTGGGGAGATTTGAAATGAAAATGGCTCTAACTCATCTATAATTTAAACGTCAAGGAGGCGAACTATTTGAGTTTGAAGATACTTTTTGAACACAAATCGGCAGGATTTGTCAATACTAGATAATGAGTGTCCAAATTGCTTCTTCGAACTGCAGATTTGAAATCAAATAGGAAAATGTTTCTTAGAAATAGGCTGATCACAGATCACAGATATACTATTCATACACATTCCTACTCTGATGGTTTTGTTTTGAATTCGAATGAAAGGGTATCAAAATTACAGAAGCAGCTAGCAATATAAAATTATGAACTTGCATGAAAGCTCAAATAAATTTTGGAGAAAAGATTGAAAACCAGTTTATTGATAGAAAGATTAATGCAAAAACCTAACCATTTAACAGAAAGTAGGCTGCATGCTATTAAAACTTCTGCAATGAACTTAAAAAATACATACAGGAGTAATTACATGGAATTAAGCATAAAATGTTTGCGTACTTTCTCTAAATTTTCTTGTCCTTGTGGTTTTCTATTATCTCCTTTTTTATCTTTGCTCTTCAACGCTAAAATCTACAATCATATGATAGTATTGAATCAAACATGAGCACTATTGGCATGTTGTATCATATCAGGCAGTTTGCAAGCTTAATTTGAAAGGATCCTCTGCCAAACAGATAATGAGCATTGCATGTCATGAAGTGAGACTCTTGAAAAGCGTTTTTCAGATAATGCGTCTACCTGTGGCATCTATATTTCCTACTAACATTGCCTCAATTTTTTAATTTTTGCCATTAACTGTTGTATATTTCTAACAATACTGGCTGAGGACCCTTCATTTCAAAAATCATTGCTTTAGGAATAGTTCTATGCATATCAGCTGTCTTCGTCTTTCAATATAACTATTACTTGAATCTATGATTGGCTCCTCTCAAAATGAACTTGCTAAATGGTTATCAGAAATTTTGGTACCGGTGCTAAAACTCTACTCCTCGAATAGCGTAAAGGATTCTTTTACGTTAGCCAACTTTATCCAAAATTATAATTAGATGAGCCCATAAGAATTTGTGCTGATGCTTTGTATCGAGGTCACATTGATTGTCCTCCATTTCCCGATGACACCTTTAAAGAATTCAGCTAATTGCAACGCGAGGAGTGGAATTTAGCTGTAACAATCAGGTGTATAAGCAATTAGACGGGGTGGCAAGGGGTAGCTCTTTGGGGCCCGCTTTAGCAAATATTTTCGTGGGTTTTCACGAAAGTACCGTAGACTTTCGATAACACCGTACAACCAGGTGTCTACTTTCGTTATGTTGACGATACTTTTGTCATTTTCGGTTGTGAGCTGGAACGTGATCGTTTCATGTCAACCTCAACCATAAACTTTAGAGTAGAGAAGGAGCAAAGCAACTCCTTGAATTTTCTAGATGTTTCGGTAGAGAAAGGGGGCACTGGATTTCTCATCAGCATTTATAGGAAACCAATGTTTACTGGTCAATACATCTGTTGGAATTCCTTCAGCCCAAAAGCAAGGAAAATCAACCTTATCAAAACTTTAGTTCATAGGGCACTTATGACCCGCTCTAAAACTAAGTTAGATTCTGAGCTGCTGCTAAAACAATAAAACAATAAAACAACTGCTAATTGACAATGGATATCCAGAAGATGTCCTTCTTTCTTGCATTATGGAAAAACTAGCCAACATTTCATCAGAAAACAGTTTGGTCCTGAAAAGTGCCAGGTCTACCTAAAATTGCCCTGGATTGGAAATGTCTGATCAAAGTTTAAAAGCCAAATTAATAAACCCATTACACCCTGTTTCTATGCTGTGAAGGCCCGTGCGGTTATGATACTAGGGTCATGCTAACATCTGCTATAAAAGATAGTGTTCCTACCACTCAAAAAAGTTGTGTTGTGTAGTCTATGAATTTTCGTGCCGATGTGAAGCTCGGTAAGTAGGACGCACTATATAGAAATCAGCAGACAGAATAAAACAAAATGTTCCCACGAGCATCAGGAAGAAAAGCTATATAGTTCGAGAACAGCCACCTTGTATGTGCAAGAACAATATCTTCTTACAAATCCAGAATGCGCCAAAACATTCACAGATGATAATTTTCGGATCAATTAACAAGCAAGATCGTCCTTTCATTTAAGTGTTTTGGAATCAGTTTACATTAAGACTCAAAACCCAGTATTATGTAAACAAAAAGAGTTCATTTTCTAACTTGATAGGAAATACAAAGATAGGATCGCTTTTCTGGGCAGATGACATTGTCATTTTATCTGAATCAAAGAATGGTTTACAACACTCCCTAAACCAATTAAGTCAATACTGTTATAAAAATGAAATGAAAATAAACGTTGACAAAACTAAATGTATGATATTTAATAAAAGTGGCAGAATATTAAATTACAATAAATTGTACTATAATAATCAAGAATTAGAGATCGTCAAAAATGTCAATTATTTGGGATTCTTGATAACACCTTCATTCTCTATTAAAAAACTTCTCGACGACTTATACAAAAGAGGTCTAAAGGCGTATTTCAAACTAAGAAACTGTTTAGATGAAAGCTTTAGAAATCATGTGCATTTGTTTTTTAATCTCTTTGACACCCTAATCAAACCTATACTAATGTATGGAATAGAATTATGGGGGAGTCTAAAACAAGGTTTCAATGATATGAACCCAATTGAAAAGCTGAATATAAAACTCTGTAAACATATTTTAGGAGTAACAAAGTGTACCTCAAATATAGGGTGCCGATGTGAGCTAGGGCGTAAACAACTGCATATACTGGGTTTTAAAACAACTATTAAAAATTGGCTACGTGTGATCAACGATCCGATTAATAGTATCCTTAAAACAATATACGTTGAAAATTTAAATCAAGGACTAAATTGGACGAAAAACTTAAAAGAAATTTTTATGAAGCATGGTTTAGGAGACATATGGATATCAACCAATTATAACTCAAACGAACAACCACCTCATAAACAAGTCGTAAGTTACATATCGCAACGTATTATTGACGTGAGTGTACAAGATACTCTTTCTACTTTAAGAAACCAATCGAAAATGCGCACTTACTGCTTATTTAAGAAAGATTTTGAAAGGGAACAATACGTAACAGAAATAAAAAACCCAGCCATACGAAAGACCATAAGCAAATTTAGACTATCTGATCATAAACTAGACATAGAAACTCAGAGATATCATAGGCCAAAAAAGGGGCCAGATGAAAGGATTTGTATAACGTGTGGGGAGGTGGAAGATGAAATACATTGTCTCATGAGCTGTAAACTAACCATAGATAAAAGAGAAAAACTATTTTCAAAAATATCGGAATATAACAAAACTTTTAATCGCTTAAACGATAAAGCAAAATTTATCTACTTATTGGGAAGTACTCAAATTTGTGATGAAAATGTTTATCAGTTTATAAATCAATGCTTGAAAAATAGCTACTCGGTAAAAAAATGAAAAAACAGAACTTTTATGATCTAGTACAAATCGCGAAATCGGAACGAGTTGCACAGATATCGACTTTAAGATTTAGATTTATATTTAGATGTATAATATAGTAACTGTTTGTGTTGTCTTCTTTATGTTCTGTTTATAATGTCTATCATTAGCTGCTTGACATATACAATAAACCATTGTAATAAGGCTTTTGATAGAAAATGAAATTGAAATTAAAATTGAAATATAACTTGGACTCTTCAAGTAAACAATGGTGAATAGGTGCTTATTGGCCAATCATAGGGCCAAATAGACGCATTATTCATCATATCAAGTGTACCCTCATCTGGCTATATATTTCAGTTCACCTTTCGGTCGTAATCCGACGTTTTATACTCTGACGAGTGTTCGATGAAAAAAGCTGTCAGTATGCTAAAAGAATATGACTGAAATGACGAATGTTCCATTTATGTAGGGACTGCATTCCGCTATATTTTTTCGTATTTGTGGTTTACAGTTGATTCATTCATTCATTCATTATTATTTTTTTTGGTCTTCTATTTTTGTTTTATACACGATATCCCTTCAGTTAAAAACCTAATACAACGCTAGTAATATCTATGATAAAATTAAAAAAATAAAAAAAATCGACTGTTCTTCCAGTGGGTCGTGTTTCAGTGTTTTGTTCTCAGCATTCTCAGCTCGTCAGGTGCGCTTTTAGTTCTTTTTTGAAGCGCCCTAGTGCTTGGATTTCTCTAATATTAGCTGGGATATCGTTCCAAGCTTTTAAGGCAGAGTAGTAAAATCCTTTTTTGGCATGTTCAGTTTTAAGCCTTGGGATCTGGAGATCCTTACAATTCCTTGTTTCATAATTTGAGTACGCGGATCTATATTGGTACTTGTACCAAAGGCTTTCTGGGCTCAGCTTGTTCAAAATCTTATATGCAATCACAGAATGATCAAATCGAATAAGATTTTCAACACTTAGCCAATTTGATGACCATTCGTCCTTTATGCGTGCATTTCCTGTTATTGCATGGGCCCTGGTATGCAGACGTTGGAGAGTATCTAATTTTGTTTTTGAGAGACTCCCCTAAATAACATCTGCATAGCGAAGATGACTTTCAACGATTGCGTGGAATACACTAAATAGTTGCGATTGCGGTATGATATTTTTTAACTTTTTTAAGGCCGACAAACCACTGCAAACTTGGAGTATAAAATTCAACATAATAACTACATATCATAGTTTGATTATTACCCATAGCTGTAGGTATATGGAACTGAACTTCCTTCAATAAAAGGGCGCGTTCTGTGCTGTTTGATTCAGGTTTGCTCGTTAATTTGCTAAACAACTGTATATTCAGTTAGCCTAGGGATATATGCCAAGTTTCCGAAGACTTTTCCAAACACCTGGAAAATATCTTAATAAAAGAGGTAGTAATAAAAGAATTACCAATGCTATCATAGAAGGTGTTGCATCTATGCAGGTCTTGATTAACAATTTCAGTATTAGACCAATTTAATAATGTTTGTCAACCGAAGTCAAGATACATGCATCTTCCCCAGAAAGAACATTAACATCTTCGAAGAGATATTGCTTTGTTAGTGTCAAATCATTTAATACTATAACCTCTCAGTTAAAAATATCATCAATTTCATTCTTTACTTTCTCTTTCCCTTTTACAAGAAAGTTGGAAAATTCATCCTTAGTGTTAGATATAGATTTTGAAATTACGGAGAAAGTTAAATTACGAAGACTGACGGGTTATTTGATAGTACTAAGCAAACCTACATCCAAAGCAAAGTACCCAATGCATATGCAAAACACAGTCTGCAATACAATTTCTTCCATCAAAATTTCTAAGAAACTTCTTAAAAAACCTACCTAAACATGAATCGTGCACTGAAGTCATCTTTGCATCGGGTTTTCTGTTATTTCTGTCAAAAATAAGAGACTTTTGCAGGAGTCCGCATACTCTCCTCAACTGAGAGACACGTAACATAATCCAATCTCTGATGCTTTCACCCATGAAAAGAGTAAAGAGAACAACTCGATGTCTCGGTAGATAGATCAAATTCTGTCTCTCTTGCTTCATGTTTTGCCTGAATCCACTTTAATGTGGACAACATCATACTTCGACTAGATCTAAGATATATACTGCGTAGCGCATTTAAGTGTCCTGCACTGTGATTGAACCATACTCAAGACTTCATAAAATAGATCTAGGCAAAATGTTCTTGTTAATACTAAGTAAAGTACCTAGTTTTATTTTTTCTTAACTGGACAATATTATTGTTTATAAGATGTAATGGTCCTATATGTTAATTAATTGATATGTTACTAAGTGCTCACTTGGCATCTTGTAATGTCTTACATAATTAGTAAGTGCTCACTTTTTGTCATGGTCTGTATGATTCAAAATCACATGATGTGAACGGACGTGTAAGGAGACATTCTCAAACGTATCAGGAACCGCGTAGGAAAAGTATAGTATCATGAAAAAAGCGTAAACAATCTAACTGTTATAATTGAACAACCTAACTGCTATAGTTGACAATGCCCAAAGATGACAATTCCATTACGATTAGGAATCTAAAAATCTAAAATATACGTATATTTTGAGACCCTCATGTCTCATCATCAGCTAGCATATGGAACCTCTTGTAAGTATATGCAATGTATGTAGACAAGATAAATTAATATAATTAGTGCTTAGCATTTGTTGGGATAAGGTTATGGAAATGAAATCATCTAGAAAGATCAGGGAGAATTAAGATAAGTTCGCAATTGTCTCGAAATATCCGTAAAGTTAATTTTCGAAGTTTTAATCTTAATGGAGTTGACATCGCTTTGACTCTGTAAAATTATGAACAGCACGAGCAGCACGAGCAGCTCGAGCAGCACGAGCAGCACGAGCAGTAGGAGCAGCATGAACAGCACGAGCAGTACGAGCAGCAAGAGAAGTACGAGCAGCACGAGCAGCATGAACAGCACGAGCAGCACAAGCAGTACGAGCAGCAAGAGAAGCACGAGCAGCACGAGCAGTACGAGCAGCATGAACAGCACGAGCAGTACGAGCAGCAAGAGAAGCACGAGCAGCACGAGCAGTGCCAGCAGCATGAACAGTACGAGCAGTACGAGCAGCAAGAGAAGCACGAGCAGCACGAGCAGCATGAACAGCACGAGCAGTACGAGCAGCAAGAGAAGCACGAGCAGCACGAGCAGCATGAACAGCACGAGCAGTACGAGCAGCAAGAGAAGCACGAGCAGCACGAGCAGCACGAGCAGTACGAGCAGCATGAACAGCAAGAGCAGCACAAGCAGTACGAGCAGCAAGAGAAGCACGAGCAGCACGAGCAGTACGAGCAGCAAGAGAAGCACGAGCAGTACGAGCAGCAAGAGAAGCACGAGCAGCATGAACAGCACGAGCAGTACGAGCAGCAAGAGAAGCACGAGCAGCATGAACAGCACGAGCAGTACGAGCAGCAAGAGAAGTACGAGCAGCACGAGCAGCATGAACAGCACGAGCAGCACAAGCAGTACGAGCAGCAAGAGAAGCACGAGCAGCACGAGCAGTACGAGCAGCATGAACAGCACGAGCAGTACGAGCAGCAAGAGAAGCACGAGCAGTACGAGCAGCAAGAGAAGCACGAGCAGTACGAGCAGCATGAACAGCACGAGCAGTACGAGCAGCATGAACAGCACGAGCAGTACAAGCAGCAAGAGAAGCACGAGCAGCACGAGCAGTGCCAGCAGCATGAACAGTACGAGCAGTACGAGCAGCAAGAGAAGCACGAGCAGCACGAGCAGCATGAACAGCAAGAGCAGCACAAGCAGTACGAGCAGCAAGAGAAGCACGAGCAGCACGAGCAGTACGAGCAGCAAGAGAAGCACGAGCAGTACGAGCAGCAAGAGAAGCACGAGCAGTACGAGCAGCAAGAGAAGCACGAGCAGCATGAACAGCACGAGCAGTACGAGCAGTACGAGCAGCATGAACAGCACGAGCAGTACGAGCAGCAAGAGAAGTACGAGCAGCACGAGCAGCATGAACAGCACGAGCAGCACAAGCAGTACGAGCAGCAAGAGAAGCACGAGCAGCACGAGCAGCACGAGCAGTACGAGCAGCATGAACAGCACGAGCAGTACGAGCAGCAAGAGAAGCACGAGCAGTACGAGCAGCACGAGAAGCACGAGCAGTACGAGCAGTACGAGCAGCATGAACAGCACGAGCAGTACGAGCAGCAAGAGAAGCACGAGCAGCACGAGCAGTGCCAGCAGCATGAACAGTACGAGCAGTACGAGCAGCAAGAGAAGCACGAGCAGCACGAGCAGCATGAACAGCACGAGCAGTACGAGCAGCAAGAGAAGCACGAGCAGCACGAGCAGCATGAACAGCACGAGCAGTACGAGCAGCAAGAGAAGCACGAGCAGCACGAGCAGTACGAGCAGCATGAACAGCAAGAGCAGCACAAGCAGTACGAGCAGCAAGAGAAGCACGAGCAGCACGAGCAGTACGAGCAGCATGAACAGCACGAGCAGTACGAGCAGCAAGAGAAGCACGAGCAGCATGAACAGCACGAGCAGTACGAGCAGCAAGAGAAGCACGAGCAGCCTGAACAGCACGAGCAGTACGAGCAGCAAGAGAAGCACGAGCAGCACGAGTAGCACGAGCAGTACGAGCAGCATGAACAGCACGAGCAGCATGAACAGCACGAGCAGTACGAGCAGCAAGAGAAGCACGAGCAGCAAGAGAAGCACGAGCAGCAAGAGAAGCACGAGCAGCGTGAGCAACAACGGAGTGTTTTGGAAAAAATCTACAAAAAATAAGGAAGCCCAATGGTTCTTCACTGAATTTTATCAGTCTGTTAAAAGTGATGATACCATGGTATTTGAGCTTCCAAAAAGAGGTACGCTTTATTGAAAGTCTCGATAAGACGAATGTGGTTATGGAATTACTAAGGAAATTGAATGGAAACAACGCAAACGAAAGGCATAAAGAATGCCACAAAGAAATATGCCGTGATCTGAGTTTAAAAGGTAGTCCAGTTGGTCTCTGGATGAAAAAATACATCAGGTATGGAAGAGGTACAGGTATCTTAAACAAGAAAACCTCATAAATCATAGCTTGAATCGTAGCTATCAAGCCTTACGACTATTCTGCCACATCAGGCCCGTAGCCAGTTTGAATTCACAAAGGGGGGCACAGCCAATATACATAATACATATATCTATATAATTCAAGTCTTTGGAGGCACAGAGTCAAACCTCACAAGTCCAGGGGGCCTTGCCTGCCAGGTTTCCCTTAGCTACGGGCTTGTGCCATATCTGTGCTGAAAGAACTAGGCTGGCCCTCTGCAAAGGATATTATAGTTAAAGAAACAAGTATTATGACATTCAAGGCACTCAAGCATGAACCTGGGCCATCATATTTAAGTGACATATTTCAAAATCCTACCCAAGTCCAAGAAAGTGAGCTTAGAAATACACTGACTTAACTCCGAGTTCCACTGAGGACAAGCTGCAATGGTCAGAAATCTTTCTCATATCTTGGTGCCAAACTTTGGAACAAATTGAATAATGACCAAAAAAGCGCCTCTTCCCTATCAGCATCTAGGAAGACACTTGCGCCATACTTGTATTACCCTCCTTCTGTTTAATTTTAAGTTATTTATTTCCGATCTTAAGTTGCACGGCAATTATATAAGAGTCTCTTAGAAACGTAAGCAATGTTTTAGTGAATTTGTATTTTCTTTCTGTTAAATTAGCTATTTTGTTTTAGCATTTTAACACAGGGCCAGTTTTAAAACAGCTAATCCGAATCTATACCCTGTATAAATATGTAAAAATGAAATGAAATAGAGAGCTTTCTAAGAGAAGATAAAACTTCAAGCGCCTCGTAACTTCCCCAACCCTTACTCTAATGTCTCTGATAGATGGACCCCCGTCTAAAAATCTCAGGACAATTTGCTTCCTCTCTTGCTTATTAACACCTCCCTTCTATTAATTTTACAAGTCGACCATGACCAGAACACCTAGAAAGTTGAATGAAAAGGCGATGAGATTTATTAAAAACGGTACGATTCTGTATGTGAGAACAAAACGCCCAAATTGAGGCGAATCCTAAAGCTAGTGCTAATGCTCTGACTTTATCTTCATTTCCAACCACCTATCCATTATTAAGTTACCAGTTTCACAGCCCTAATAATTCTATTAACTTTAACGAAAACGATTTGTCAACATGAACTCCCTTCTGTTAGCACCCCTTTCTATTAAAAACTTGCGGACATGCATACCCCCTTCTATTAGCACCCCCATTTTTTAACTGAAATTTGGCTGACATGAACACCTATCATGGGAATGAAGGCTCGCACCTTGGTTCTCTTTTATTTCTTGTCTACATCACCGATCTTCCCAAAGTCATAGAAAATAGCAATATTACCATGAATGCCGATGATACTGGTCTTTCCCTTCGAGGTGTTAGTTAAGCTCAGCTATATGAGACCATTAACAAAAATCTTGAGAGCTTTGATCATTGGCTTAAAGGGAACAAGCTATCGCTAAATGTAGTTAAAACTGTTTCTCAATTCATCAAAAAGGTATCTTAACTCATCAAAAAAGTCAAAAGCAGTTGGGTGAACTAGACTTAAAAGTATGTGACACAAATATCCAGAGTGTAAAAGAACCAAAATTTTGTGGTTTTTAGATTGATAGGCATCTCACTTGGAAAAAGAACGAGAATATAATGTCGAGGAAGGTTTCCAATGCCATAGGAGCACTGAAGCCTTTTTACACATTCTATATAGATAGCTTATTGTCAAAATTTTTTTCTGATTCGAACGGGGGGGGGGGAGCTTGTTAGAAGGGAGCTAATTCAAGGATTTAATGTATTGCGTTAACACTGATATTCTGATATATAGTAAACTTTGATAGCTCTAAAACTCGCTGTTTCTTTAATATAACCAAAAAGATCACAGAAGCCTTTCACACAAACTATAGTATCTCGCAATATGTATTTTTCACTCCTACTGTTCCTTGACAAGTTTACATCTAGCATTCTAGATTTGTTGTTAATATTTGCTGTTGAGCACCAGTTAACCAAACCTTTTGCCTTTGTTTTTAGGATTCTCATGTCTATTATAACTTTCAGTGAATATTTGTGAACAGTACAAAATGATCTGATTATGACCGCATCACATATACGCGGCATCATTTCTCTTTCTATGAATGCTTGAAAGCTCTTATACTTTTCTAACTTGAGTTTATATGTTTCAGAGATATAAACATCGTATGGACAAGCAATATTCAGGATGGTCACTCTAGTTCTTTCTTTGACAATAATATCAGATTTAGATTTAATAATTCCTCGTTTTCGTTTTCAATTTCTAGTCCAGATTCTCTTAGTGCTGTCCTAACTGTTTTGATTATCGTCTCTTTTCGCGTAATTATGTTTGTTATATTGCTATGTTGTTGTAAATTAAATTAGTTAATTTTTTCCAACCGTTTAAAACATGGAAAGTACATACAGTGTTATAGCCACCAAGAGCAAAAGTACAATACTCGCCAAAAGTCCTGGGACACTTTGCACTTTTTGTATTCTGCAACGAACTTCCATCCCCCTCTCCCCTGAAACAATGTTGGTTTTCTGGGGAAATACCAGCGATAATGGGAAAATTTTGCGTGCTCGCCAACTTCAAGTGTCCCACAAGCCAACCAACATTGTTCTAGGGGGAAGGGGGGGTGCATGTTTGTAGCAACTATGACAATATGTAGAGGAAAGTGGTTTTTTATCTGTTTCTTCTAAGTGTCCCAAAGACTTTTGGCGACTATTGTAGTTGATTGATTTCGATACTGCAAGGATAGAGTGTAATAACATGGAAGACTATTATGTCTTGCTGTGTACCAGAACTGAATTGGTTTGTCTGCTACTTTATGGTTGAGAAAAAAATTCTGTGAGCTCAAATAGTCTGCTCCATCACTGCCAACTAACCGGTCTTGCATTGGAAGCTCTTCTAAATCGTATAATTCTTTATTTAGCTGTTCTTTAATTAGCTCCATCTGTATACCTTTTTGTCTTTTTGTGTTGCATTTTAAACCTAGCTGATGACTTCAATATTAACTGAGCACGTCTTAATCAGATGCAGTCATAATCAGATCACTTGGTACTGTTCACAAAAATTCACTGAAAGTTATAATAGACATGAAAATCCTAAAAACAAAGGCAAAAGGTTTGGATAAAAGGTGCTCAACATCAAATATTGTCAGTTCGCTTCAAATCTGGAATGCAAGATGTAGACTTGTCAAGGAATAGTGGAAGTTAAAAATACAAATTGCGAGATACTATAGTTTGTGTGAAAGGCTTCTGTGATCTTTTTGGACACATTAAGCAAACAGCGAGTTTTAGAGCTATTAAAGTTTAACAAATATCAGAATATCAGTGTTAACGCAATACTTTAATCCTTGAATTAGCTCCCTTCTAACAACCCCCCCCCCCTTCGAATCAGAAAAATGTTTTGACAATTAGCTTTTTTTTATAGAATGTGTAAAAATGCTAATATGCCCTATCCTAAGCTAAAAGCGTCCCAAAGGGTTAATTCAGGGATTTAGGTATTGCTGCAATCCCCTATGGACTTGTCCATTTCATGAAATGCAAGCACTGTAATAAGAGACGCTTTGAATAACTGGTAATAAAGCACTATAAATTTTGCACCTCTCCTCCTCTCCTCTCTCTTTAAATATGATATTATGGTGTTCTCTCTTACGAATAACACTCTAAATTGATCACCCTTTCTCTGAACCAAAATTAAATGAGTACCCCTGCAGTCACTTAAACTACAATTGATTTTTGAGGGGAGGAATGGAAAGCTGCATTGCACCAGGTTGATATTATAAAGAGCAAATCCCGTAATAGATAAACTGCAGAGGCCGACAAAAGCATTGCTCTAGCTGCCACAGAACCAAGGATAAAAAATCTCATGAAGATGAAGCAGCGCCAATTGTCTTATTTAATTTATATTTTTAGAAGCTTTCTGACTAATAACTATTTAGTGTCTAGTACTAAATAATTGCCCAAATGTTATTTTCTAGAAAGAGCTCACCAGCTAGAAAAATTCTCAAGTTCGAACTGCTATTCAATTCTGGTATGAAGTCCAGCTTGTTGACATAAAAACACAGCCCAATGTTGATCAAAGTATAGCTTCAGCTTACTTTGGCAATGGGACGGGGGGAATCTCTTTAACTGAAATTTGTAAAAGGGGGAACAACAAAGAATGGATCGAAAACCATTGTATTGGAGAGATCACAGTCTATGCACGTCGATTGTTGGTTGATATTACCGTAAGTTCTCTTTTCAGCCCCTCTTCTCAATTAAGCCCCCCTCTCCATTAAGCCCCTTTTCTGGACTAAAAAGTTTATTCAGTCCCCCTCTCTATCAAGTCCTCCCTTATAAAATATTGAATAGTACCAAGCGTAACTAAGCTTCATAGGAGTAAGTACGCTCAGCTCAGTAAACAATAGTTCCCAACCTTTTAATTAAAGAATCAAAGTCATTCATTGACTTCCTGCAGATAAAAACGTTCTATATCAACAGTTACCAAATAATCTTTCAATTTTGTTTGTTCTGCTGGGAACTTATGATGTACTCACTAATCAATTTGAATATTGTTCTCAATTTTCAAAAAGCAAATAGAGTAACAGTATACTATCAAAAATTTAAAAAAAAATTATTTAGCCCCCTCTTATAAGCCCTCCCTTTCCAATAAACCCTCCCTCTAGAATGCTTGAAATCAACAAGCCCCCCTGGGGCTTAATAGAGAATTTACGGCATGTATGTCAATCGTAAGATGCTATATGATAAATTGCCATGCCCTCTTAGGCATTGCATTGTAATATCTTTGCTTGTTGAACGTCAGTAATAGGATACGGTAAATCCTCGAATTAGCCTCCTTTAAGGCTTATTAATTTTTCATGTTGGTTGGCTAGGAGGTTATTCAAGGTGGGGGTGGCATATAAAATTATTTGACACATGTCGCATAAAAAATTCATTGTCAAAGCTCCTATTCGTCATAATATTAAAAGAACAGTCAGATTTAAGCATTCATCTTTATCCTACTAATTAACGATTTGAAGTTCTTGCATGTGGTTTATTCGAGGGAGGGGCTTATTCGAGGGAGGGGCTTATTCGAGGGAGGGGCTTATTCGAGGGAGGGGCTTATTCGAGGGAGGGGCTTATTCGAGGGAGGGGTTTATTAGAGGGGCTAATTCGAGGATTTTTAAGGTATGGCCATATAAAAAGCTTTTTATTTTATCCTCTATAGGAAAATGCATGCAGATTGGAATAACAATTTCACGCCAATTAGAATAGCACCTATAGTAATTAGGTATATGGACCAGAAATAGGCAGGTACGTTTAACGAAAGGTTTTCGACTATAGACAATAATCCACAAAATAAGTCCCAATATATTATGGTAGATAGGAATTGCAAATTTAAAGCTTTCAAACCATGACTAATGCAATGACTCAAAAGCTTTTTGACTATAAAAATGCACACTAGACGTTTTGCAATTAGCTTATATCAATGCAGTATACCATAATACAACTAATAGACTGTGTAACTGGAAAATCACGAGGAAAATGATTGCCTCCGCAATGAAGGAAAAGTTAGCACTGAGTACATTAATACCAATAGGGTGCACCCCATCCGCTACCAGTCCATCCAGGTGCATACGCACCCCAGCCTGCACCAGGTGGCCCATAGTAGTGACATGGGACAAGCTGTCGCTTTGATTTCTTTTCTTTTTCCTTTTTCTTTTCTCCTTCTTTCTTGTCATCTTTCTTTTTGTCATCATCTTTTTCTAAAAGCAAAACCAACAAATTATGCCTTGAAGTTAAATTTATCAAATTACATTACACTCCGATATCTGCTCTTGCTTGTGTACATATGCTAAGAAGTTGAAGAAAATGAATCTCTAGTTACCAACGACACCTTGCACTTGTATCAAATGTATGGATCCTACTTACTAGATACAGGATGGTCACCAAAATGTAGATGCTATTAGTTATAATCATGTATTCAGTGTAAGAAATTCATAGAATTATTTGGGCTAAACACATTTCGATTATACATGAAGAATGGCGATAATTCAAAAAGTAGGAGCAGTTACAACATATTTGCAAATGAATATGAAAATAACCTACCAATTACACACATTGGGAGTGGGTAGGGTAATGACATATACCCTGGGAAATGTGTATGATGAATTCCATGATGATGATGATGTGATGGATAAATGATTGGTAATTCAGGTGCATGTCCAATCCGGATATGATGATGATGAGGAATAGGGTGTACATGATATGGGTATCCATGACCGTGAGGAATTCCAAGTCCATCTTCAATTGGAAGACCAATTGGTATATGATGGTTAAGATGATGATGGTTAAGAAATCCCCCATGGTATCCACCGTAGTATCCTCTGTTAATGACTCCATGCAAGTGTTTCTTTTTTCCCTTATGGTGCTTATGATGTCCATTTTCCAACGGCAGCTCTGCATTGTCACCGTCCTCTATTTCCTTTGCATACATCTTTGTTATGAAGGGGTCATCTGCGTTTGTTTCAATGTTCACTTCTTGCTTGTTTGCAGCCCACGCAAGCCCATAAATATGACAAAGAATAACAAGCACAACTGTTGCTCTAGGCATTTTGTTTACAATTATTAGCGATCCTGTTCATCAACACTTACTTTATTTACTAAACTTTCATCCGAGGCTCAAATTATCAAAGGCAGTGATACTTCAATTTGCTGGTCCTTTAGATGATTTGACCTACCTTCAGGTTTTCATATAGAAAATCACTTACTACGCAGGTATTCTTTCATGCGTTGCAACTCTATGAACAGGTATTCATTAAATACATTAATATGATAACACCAGATGTTGAGCTAAATATTACGAGATAAGTGATAAATGGAGCTAATTGTTTTGAAAGCATGACATGTTGCATGCAAGTCACAGCTGCAATTCGGTGCAATGACAAAAATAAGGAAATTTATCAAACATTTAATACAATCACCGTTTATGCAATAGTGTAATCTTATCTGTTAATTTTCTCTGAGTATCTAGATCATTTCAAGTTATACTTACATTTGTTTTTAAAAATTAGTTAATTTAATCGTATGATAAAAAAGTAAAAAGCACAATGAAAATTTTATGTAATATTATGCGATTTTCAGCACTTAGCAGCTTTGACTAAATCAATGTCATGTAATTGTCTTATTGAGATAAATGATGGAATTATCATCTTGAACTTATTTGCCAATTAATTCTTGTATTTCAGGATTGGCAAATATCCAAAAATGACATTTGATTATAAGGAGTAGTAGTTGAAAATATAAAGATAGGAATTAAAGCATCATCCATACTACTGTTTCCAAACAGAGATATGTAATGAAGGGGAAAATCATTCCAGCATAGAATGAGAGTTCACCCTAACGTATGTGAAGAATAAAATCTATCATCTGGATATAAGAACGGTGAAGAGAATGAAACAAGATCATGAATTTAGCTTGCGGAAAGCCTATTTTGAACCATGATCCAATTGAAGTTTCCATGGTGAAAATCTACGCTGTTTACGGGTAAAGTTACGATTTTGGCTCGAACTGAAAAGACAGAATAGGCACAGCCACCCTCATAAAACTTTCCCGGGATGGTCCTGGCTTGTGCATTAGAAATCCCTTCAAAAATTGCAGCTGAGCTAGGTTAAAAGAACTTCCTGCAAAACTGATGAACCTGTACATGATAGTACATCACATCCTATCTTCATCATTCACATGATCTCTTATGCAATCAAATCCTTAGCAAATCCTGCATCACATCCCATCTTTATCATCAGGGGTGTAGTGATCTCTTATTCAATAATCCTTCTCATAAATAACCCAATTCTCACCAGATCTCTCCTGTCTCTCCCAGTTGACCCATCCTAGATCTTTCCATCTTTTATAGATACTTTCAGGGGTATGAAATAAGCGTTATTATTCCTGCTGCACTTGGGCGTGTGCGTACCTCTTGACGCTGCACCCACTTGCACTCTTTCCAAGTTTGGCTAACAAATCCATGAATTGAATCCCACAAGTTATAATTCATTCCAAGAACTTACAAACTATGAAGCGTCCTACCTTCTTCCTTTCCAAAAGTCCTACATTATGCCTTCTCTCAAGTTGAAAAGCAACAAACTAGATCTTATCTACCTCTCTAAATAGTCTTTCATTTCGGTGAACGAGAAATTGTAATGAAAAAATTAAAAGCACATTGAAGGATTATGGTGTTGGTGTCTCTTCGGCGCCAAACATCGTACTAACCATGCCACAACAAAAGGAGATGGGAAGACGTCCCTGTTGGACATTCTCAGACTCGAAGGATTTTGAAAACGTATTAAAAGTCTAAAAAGCAAGGTAGAAGCTGATAAATACGGAATATTCCTTGAAATAGACAAAGAACTGCGCGGCGGTGAGAGACAGGATAGGTTCACCTTTTGAGCAAACCAACTGCAACCTATCAGCTAAAATAAGATAGAACACCAGCTTGGTATTCCTATGAAGAAACACTTGTTTCTTGGTATTTAAGATAGGTATTCCTATGAAAAAGTGTGTGTGGTGCAAAACGCAGTAAAAACAACGCTCCTGTAATGATTTCTTGAATTTCCAACTTTTAGTTTCCTGTAGAATATTTTTTATTGCTTATTATTATTATTATTATTATTATTATTGCCATATATTTATACACGATGATACCCTTCAGTAAAATAATACTATAAAATTAGATAGTAAAGAAAGAACCTAGCACAGTATGATTATATACAATAACTAATATACTATTAAAACAACATCTTCCTAAGTTACTGTTCTTCCAGTGGGTCGTGTTTTGTCACGCGCTAGTTATCAGCTTTTCAAACGCACTTTTAATTGTTTCTAAATTCACTGAGACTCAAGGTCTCTCTGATACCCGAGGTTTTCTGTTCGCACTGTGAGCTTTCTAAAGATATTTGATTATACACATCGTATCGATGCATTTCTATCAATCTACTGGCGTTGCTAAAAACATCAAAGCTTTATACATTGAACTAGCCCCTGAAATTCTATCATATTAGTTACTTCCTTCGTTGCTACCATCATAATGAGCTTTCTGATAAGGCAGCAATTTCCTTTAAATATCTTCGAAAGAGATAGCTATGGTAATAAATGTAGTCTACCCACAAGGAAGAAGAATGCACAGCTATGATCATTTGCATCAAAATAGGGTAGGGGAGCAATACAGGATTGATCCACTTGGAGATTGAGCTATTGAATCACGGAAAGATAAGACACAGTGGTTTTTAATATTATAGCCAGGTCACCAGTTAATGCCTGGTAATCTAAACGTATGACTTAGCATGTTCATTGAACTTTAAAGCTGCATTAGATACACATAAGGACAAGTAAAAACATAGCTAAAGGTTGAAAACAAACACTATGTATTCAATACAATTGCTAGTTCAAGTGACACTTTTGTTTACTATAAGCAATGCCACCCCAATCTTCCAAAGTGTGGATGATGATGATGAAAATGGAATGGTAAGATCGACTTATCTAAATGATGACTTAAGAAAGCAGCTGATATTCCCACAACCACATGTATATCATGATTTGCCACCACATTCTGAAGGTGTATTTGATTCATTTGGACACCACTTAACAGGTTAGTTTCGCACGTAATGGTAACTATAGTGAAGGATCAATATAATGAAAACGATTTCAGCCGAGAATGAAAAAACAAAAATAGTCAAACGGACATTATCCACAGTGTTCATAGCTATACTGGCCTAGAACACACCTGCTCAGTCTTGATACATCTTATATTATAGGTAGGCGCGTTTAAATATTGAAAAGAAAGGAGGTATTATCGCAGAACAGACTAAGCCAGCAGGCGGCAAAGTATTTGCTCATTATACTATATATTGATTTGCATTAGTCATTCGTTCAATAGGACAGCTTGATTAACACAGGGGTAGCAATGTGTACGTGTGAAATAAAAAGTTCAATGGAATCTGAACAAATTTTTGGCTAGAATTATGCACAATGGACTCCACATTAGCAATTACCTAATATCAATCGTTGACTGTGAATAAAATGCTACAGCCAAAATGTACAAGAAGAAATCAAGCTACCCTCATTCAGGGAATGGAAGCATATCAGGGTTTGCCTCAGTAAATATATTTGTCCCAACAAGCGGAAGATGAAGTTGAGGTTACAACGTGCGCGTTAGAAGGGGGCTCAACTGTATGTAGTTTAATACTATTTACCTCATCCCTTCAGCCGAAATGGAACCTACAAAAAATTTGAATGCCCCCCCTTGGGGCCAGGCTAGGCGCATCTCTTTGATTTTCCTTCACGTAAAGTGAGAAAATGTACCGTTTTGCTGATTTTGTGCTGCTCGGTATTATGAAGCTGTTGGAGGGATGACTCCATCCCCAAAGGCCCTCAAAATGTCAGTACCTATTTTTTTTCTATTCGTATAACAATTAAAATAAATTACAGTTACTTTACCAACACTACAAAAGACGATACCATGGGGAGCAATATAAGCTGACTACCCCACGGCCAATACAGAAAACAAACAAACACAAAAGAAAACAACTACATTGACATTCGCTAATTCGACAATTCAAACAAAGCACTAAGTGTTTTTTGTGTAAAAAATGGCGGAGCCGTAGGTTAAAAATATGTTGAGGGGACTCTAACGAATGCCCGAGTTAAAGAGCAGTTGAGTTATTGAACGCCAACTACTTAAAGTACACTACAAACAATTAAATACTTAAAAGATTGTACAGTATAATGACTGATTGGTAAATGATAGAAGTGAGGGGGATATTAGTCAGATCGACCAGATTTGCAAATGAACCGTAGAGTTAATTCAAGTATAGCTCTATTCACGCGAGAAGAAAGATTCTGGTCACCGTATAATAAAGGATGTATCAGATAGTCCTTAGACAGATCGGTGATGTTTACAGATGGTCATAGTAGTTCTTCAGTTTCAGCGAGATTGTTACGTCCTTGAATATCAAAGGATGGGCAGAGCAACAAAGAGTGTTCCGCATCTTCAATTCCGTCATTTGATGGGCACATTGAATTTACTGTATTTCTAAAATTATGCTGAAATTTATGGAGATTCAACTTGCTGAGACCAACTCTCAGTTGAGTAAGATACGATAATCCTATTGGATCATGAATATCAAAGACAGATCTGGCTGAGGGCCCACTTTTTAGATGCTTCCAAAGTCCCTGCTCGCAACCCAACTACCTCTGCAGATTGCTCGACTTCCATTGTTATAAGAGCAATAATGGCAGCATCGAGAGCAGTCGAGGGTGGCACTTCATAATTGTCCAAACTTTCTGGTTGGATCAGGCTATCATCACTCCCATTAGCAGTTATAAGACATCCTGGTTTTTGGAATAGTCTATATCGGAACGAGTCGCATTTACTTTCAACAAACTTTCGGCAAGCATTCCCTATCAAGTGAGTGAGAAGTATGCAGCGTTTAGACACTGTAAATTTCTTAACTCCATACCATCTATCAGAATTATTATCATCATCTAGCCAGTCAAAAAAGGAATGCTTAACCATTGTTTTCAATTTCTCATCATACCCAGCATCGACTGGCTGCCAAAGATCTGTAGCATTAGTCAAGTCATACCAGACTATTTCATTTAAATTGGCAACAGATTCCCGAAATACTGCGTTATTCTGACCAGCAAGCCTATCACAAAACAAAAC
Organism: Mastigias papua; assembly: GCA_964019165.1. Classification (NCBI taxonomy): domain Eukaryota; kingdom Metazoa; phylum Cnidaria; class Scyphozoa; order Rhizostomeae; family Mastigiidae; genus Mastigias; species Mastigias papua. The sequence continues at coordinate 5,326,625 of OZ025287.1, forward strand.
AAAGCGGGATTCTTTTTCACAAAGTGGCTTCAATGTTCTTTCAAAGTAATCAACGCAGAAGTTCTCGTCAGCCCATGCACACTTTTGAAGGTAAAGATCGACATCCTTATCCTATGCTTGTTTTCTCAGCATCGCTGATTCTTGTTCTCTATACTCCTCGAAAAATGACAGCAATACGTGGTTGCTCCCCATCTAGCCTAAAACAAATATTCCGTGAACACTGCCGTTTATTTGCTCCTGAAAATGGTTGGCTTAAACATATTTTCCTATTTCGGTTCTCCTTGCTTCCTTGTATTACTTGTTCAAAGGTCTTTTTTACATGACTAGCAAATGGAAGGGGTGGTTGATGCACATTAAATGATTGCGTAGGCAAAAAACATCCTGACTTAGGATGGTAGTTATCAATTACGCCTGTACGAACAAGCCTTTCTCGTGTTTTTGAGTGCCATCGCTTCAGAACGCAAGGGTTTTTAGGAATCTTTTTGTTATGTTGAGTTTGACGAAGTGTCAAGTGGTACTTCTTTATGAAGTTGACAATGCCATGCTTGTGGATGATTGTATCTTCATGCAGCGCTTTATGATTGATTTTATGTGCTTTAGACCAAATCCAATCGGAATCTACCTGTCTGTCTTGCTTTCTCGCTGCGCTGTAGAGAGCTTCTGGATACGTTCACTGTAAAGCCGAGCGTATTTCTCAGTAGGTCGACTTTTCAGCATGTCTTATGGTCTTCAGCAGCAGATTTCATAATTTTTGCTGGAGTTTTAATCCACTTGGATACTTTGCTCAATGCAATGCCAGAAAATAATTCCAAGATTTCATTCTGAGTTTTTCCAGATTCGCGAAGCACAACTATTTTCGATTTAAAAAGATTTGTACTAGATGTACGGTGTTGACTTTCCCTTCTCTTCTCTATCTTGTTCGTTCCAATATCAAAACGATCATTGTCCAACTCAACTGCCGATGAAACTGCTTCAAGCCGTGTGGTTGGTTCCTCTGCTTTCTTTAATATCAATTATGGTTGGCATTAATTAACGCATAGCTATCACCTAAGCCAACCTTAAATAAAGAATTTACTTATTATTATTTATAATTATATTCTCTTGGAAGCAGAGTGTATCACTACTTCAAGGTTGCTCCCCATCATGTTTACATTTTATGTGCACAGATAAACCCTGGTTAGTACAAAACCGGTCATGACAAACACTACATTTAAGCTTTTCATCAGCAGCAGTAGTATCAATTGATAAAGGGATGTCCAATTTTTCTTACTGTCTACGACAAACTACGCTTTTGGTAAATCCGAATGCACCAAGAGTCATCTGCTTCGACAGTTTTAGGCAAAAATCCATAACATTGGGGTTTGTAAACCAAAACAATACACACAATGCTTGATGCTAACATTCAGCAAAAGGTCTCCATGTGCACTGAAATGGCTATAATACATTCGAAATGCTCATGATGAAACTTATATTCTCACGGGTTACATTGAACCTGTGTAACACCTCTCCAGTTCGGGACATCAGTGTAATGCAAACTGGTCAGACAATCAATACGGTTCAGGTATTGCACCTGTGCGAAATCACACCAGAGCTTACAAGACACCGGTATGGTGCATATGAGTCACATCTGCACGAGAATAGCTATGACGATAAGAAATTATAGGTTTGCGCACCAATGTCGATATATGGTATATCAAAATCAAGAGACATCACACTCGTGCCACGTAACACAGTCACCATGTGATAAAAGTTTAACAAAGACAATGTAACCTCTTCTAGCCAGTTTATTCGAGTAACAGTTAAGAAAATCTTAACAAAATATCAGCCTGAATTTGGAGAAAAGTTAAGAAAACTGAGGCTCAGATGAAAGTGGTTTTCTTATAAAAAAAAACGTGTATGCGAAGGCTATTTTCTGGCCAGGAAAACTCAACAATGATATAAACTTGACATATATTTTCGTCGCTTTAGTTTGTCATGGAGAATTATTATCATTACTAAAGCAGATCCACTGCTAATTACGAAAACATGGAGAAGGGGACAGGTGCCTAGCCTTGCAAAGAAGCTAGAACTCTAAAAATACCCTTTGAAGTTGATGAAAATGAGTGACTTCATGGCAATGTCAATTACAGACTACGGGTAACTGTCAATTTCAGTGCAACCAGCTTGCTGAATTTTTCCCTAAAACCAAAAGAGACAGTTTGCCCTTGTTCACAAATCCATATGCGGCCTCGGACAACTACGTTGATGATATCTTCAATGATGATAGTAACATTCTCAAGTGGAGTTCATTGGTTTGCAGTTTGGTCTAAAATTGCATTTTCGTTCCCACTTATTGATAAACTAGTCACCAAGAAGAAGCAACAGCCTTGTCATTGATGTTGTTTGCAATAAATATGGCATTACATATCAATAAACATACTTAATGGTTTGCTATTCCAAAAATACAGCTGCAAGATATGAAGCGGAAAAGTTTGGCTGGGGTCGTAGGGTCACTGTACACTTACTGAACGTCCACATAAATTGTGTGTCTCCCAAAAAGGAACAAGGTCGTCAACATCACATCCAATAGTTATAAAGTGAAAATAACAGATGTCCAACATTGAGTGACTATTTATGGGAAGAATAGTCATATTAAAGAGCATAAGTCCATCGGTATGTAAGTATAGGCATTAAATGTCTCCAGGATGAATGAATTAGAGGTTCTTAAATATATCCAGTGCTTTTAAGTACAGACTACTGTATGACTATTGAAAGTGCGAGTGTTTCCCAGAAAAGAGCAAGGTATTCGCCATGACACCCAACAGTAAATTATGGAAAATTATCTGTCTTACAGGTGCTCAAAAACTTCAATACTCTCAAATTAAGAAAGCGTCTTGCAGATCACTTAATATTATCAAAGATTTTATAGAACAATCATGCCAACCAGTCCTTGAAGAATACACAAATCACGAGGATTATAGAAAAAGAAGCAGTAAGTCCTTTTCGGAAGATAAGTCTCCAAGAAAGCTATCCTAAAACTGAGCTGGCTTTCTGCAGAACAGAGACGGTTCCCTACAACTATTCATTATGAAAACTGACCTGTCATCACTAAAATAGAAACAAAAACTACAGTTCACACCCTTTGTAATAGCAACGCCCTATTGTTGATGTCTTCACTGACAAAAGTAGCATTCCCAGATCCAGCAAAGATCCAGCAAGCAAACAGTTCAACACCCTTTCAACAACTTTCCAACACGAAAACTATATCCTCTTTCTGCAATAACCACAAGAACGAGCTTTTTACACAAGCCACCGATCGTCTGATCAGTGACCTCTTCCTTTTGACTCTACACTGTAATCTTTACACTTGTTTGAGCCCAATTTAGTTAACCTTCTAATATTTTTAAACATAGGGGAATAACCTGTTTAGCTAGGGCTGAAGAGCCAAAAAAGACAGAAAAGATGCGTTAATGTTATCCGCCATGAATTATCTTCCTGCTTGACAGGCAACATAGCCCGTTTGAAACAGATACTTTTCGAGATTTGGGGCAGTCTGCCCTGGTTAAACCATCTCATGATCTCTATAAAAATTCAAAATGTATAGCTTTTCGTGCAGAACAAGCTTGAGTTAACCATTGACAGACCTAAACTGAAAGAAATGTAAGAGCATGCGAAGAATATAAATCGTCAATGAATAATCTGAATAATGCGAAGCCATGGTGGAACAGGGCTGTTGTGAAAAAGCATGGCTATCCTTGTTATTGAAGGGCGACAGGTTAGCCAGTAAGACAAACGGTCTAGATTTGCGGAAAAAGTACTAATTGTTGTATAATTTGATAAATTTCCAATTGCTCGCAGTTGTCACAACATACTAGATAATTATTCCGAAAGAATACTTGGTGAAAGCTTGTGAAAGCGGATTGTGTTCAAACTGATATGGAAGTGTAAATGTGTTTTGATTCAAACTCGTAACAAAGATATCTTAAGGTAAATCACGATGATTATCTAAATAAATTAAAATAAATCATGTTATATTAATGTCAGGTCACATAAATCATGGAGGTTACGCATGTGATATGCATCCAGAAAGTATGGTTCACATGGATAAACAAATGCCATACAAGATTCATCATCATGAATATCAATTTCATGCACCTGATATTGATTATTGGTGGCCCTACCATTGGCCTCTTCACCTACCGCCACCGTTTCCATTCCACAAAAAGAAAGGTACGTAAACAATCAATGCGGATCTGAAAATACGTTATTTGTTAAATATAACTAAAATGTAATGCTCAACAATCTCTACATATAAATATATATATATATATTTCTAACAAACTATAATTGTAATGAAGAATACTCATATCTACAGTATATCAGCTATATACAATGATAACATTTTGATCAGACAAGATATACAAACCTTCAAAGTCAGGTTATGATGAAAAGTCTAACTTTACAACTAAACAAGAAAAATTCATGATCCCAACTTTATGGAAGACCGGATGTACATTGGAAGGCGATTCAGATGACAAGAAGACTTCCGACTTTTAAAATGTTCTCTGTTAAAAAATAATTCAATTAGGAGAGTAAAATAATACATTCTTAATTCACTGATAGATCAAAAGAAGAAGGATGAAAAGAAAGAAAAAGAGAAGGAAAAAGACAAAAAGAAAGGAAAAGCAGGGAAATGAATGGAAATGGAAAGGACAATTGTAACTGCCATGAATAATTAATCCAATCAGGTTTGCAAAAAGCCAAAATGACTGGCTAGGTGGACAGGGTAAATGCCTCATACACCCTCCCTTGATTCAGATTCTTCAAATATTATATATAATTATCAACGAAATTTTCAGAGTAAGAGCTTCCTAAAATTAAACAACAGCTAAAAAAGAGCTGTAAAAGGATGAACAGAGACTGATATATGATATGTAACTTTGAAGACTTTACTCTCAACACAAACTGCCTAATGCCGTGTTCACACTGATCCGTTTTCAAACTTATCCGTTTTTGTAGATATCCCATTTTTCTACAAAAACAGAAGAAAAATATCCGCTTTTGTGGCCTCGTTCACACTGCTGCGTAGTTAGGTTACACTGAGTTGGTGCCATTCAGTATGCAATTTGAGTTATTGTTGTCGCAGTGTTTTGCTTTTATCTGTTTGGAGAACGCTCTTAAAACCTCCATTTTTGCGCATTTCTGAGCGGAGTAGAGTGAACAGTTTCACAAAAACGGATAGTTTTCTTCTCCCGTGTTTGTAAAAAACTAGAGCAGTGTGAACGGGGAATAGATTGAGCGAAGAGGACAATTGATACATAATTAAGCAATTTGAAGAAGTCTTGGCTTGTATCTAATCCATTCAATTATCCATATCCCCAACAAAATCTTTTCAATGCTGCTAAACATTGATCTGCACTGTTCGGCCCATGTACATGCTTTCCAATTATTGCAAAAAATGGATTGCTTCACTGTAATAGCTAGTTTTCGGATGTTAGTTAATTAGGATTTAACATAGTTTCCTACGATTTTGCTGTGTTGAAACCCAAAACGATTGGCGACAAGGGCGGGTGAAGTATAATTAGAATGACTAGTTCTCCTTCAGCACTCTCGAGAAAGTCAATTCCATTAACAAATGGCTATCGAATTCGACAACAGGGAAAAGAAACAACTTGAAGCAAAGAGAAGAATAGCTTACATTTAAAACCTCTAGGACAGAAAATGAAGACAAAGGGAAGGCCATGCTGTTTCACGTAGGTAACCGACAGCCAAGAACGGTTTGAGTTTTGGGATCAAGAAAATGAAACGAATGACGAAGCAAATAATAGTTATAGTTAAACACATTCCGTTAAAAATAACCGACAGCTCAGGAGAATATGTTGTTATTTGGCAAAAAGTAGACAAGTTGATAAAGTAAAAAAGCAGTCTACATTCTACATCTTAATGAAATTAAGCAAAGCAAAAGAAATCAGGCATGTTATTAACAGATAGTAAATCGCATAATCTAAATGAAAACCACGATAAATAAAAAATCTTCACAAGCCATGTCAAATAACACATTTCAAGAATTATCGTTCAGTATCGGTACTATCTGCTCCATACAAAACTTAGAATGCATTATCTATGAACAAACAGGCGATCATTTGGCAAGCTAAAACATGTTAACAAAGTCAGAGTGTCAATTTGGCTTTAGGAGAAGATATAACACAGGGTATGCTGTTACGCTGTTTACAGACAATTTTCGTCCAGCAAGGATCATCCTTACAATATGAATGGTGTAGAACTTCTATAGGCAACAGGTCATCTAAAGGATAGATTACAGCAGTGTGCTCAATATGAAAATCAAAATCGTCATGTGATTTAGTCAAAAAATTGAGTACCTTAGGGTTAGAGTCTGGGGCCACTATTCCATATGCAAAATAATGATCTGAAAAAAGTTGTCCAAATGTTTAACACTCAAAAAAAAACTCTTCACTGCCAAGTAAATGGAAGAGGGGATAACAATAATCCAATACTTTGTCACCAATGGGCCTATTCAGACCCCACCCCAGCTGCTAAATGTTAAGAAAATGTTCACAGCCCCGTTTATTGAGGCCTCAATTTATTTGTCAGTGAATAGTATGCAGGCGACACTCTCATATACGTATCTCAAAAATATCAGTGATACGGAGTAAGATTGACGAATGATATGGCAAACGCTGCAAGATGGTCTAAGAACAAGAGGCTCACCATAAACGCAATGAAAAAGGCAAACTAGAAAATAGGCTTTATGGAATTGTCAAAAGATTAAACTCAGAAATATACAAAAAGTACAATGGCTGATAAACTCGAAAATCTACAAGAAAGAGCCACTAAAATCATTGAACATCGTCCATATTGTGCCAAAACAAGAAGAGTTTTCATGATACAAAACCAGAAAAAATTTAAGGTAGAACTATCGATGTTCAAGTGCTTGCAAAGTACTGCTATCTTGCCAAAGATCCACCCGACAGGCAAAGCACGCGCAAAAAAGTCTGGATGGATACTCCATATAAAATCCGATATGTTATCCCAACTATGTAAAATATATGCAGAAAAGGGGGAAGAAACAGACTCTAAAATACTCATTGTATGCCCTACTATGACGATGGAAGATCTTCAATGGGGCTGGGAAAAAACAGGAAAGAATAAGATAATGATAATTAAGTACATGGCAAAACTATATGAATATCAATTCTGCCAAATGTACGTAATGCGCAAAAAGGCGTAGCATCTCAATGCCATATACTGACACTATTATGGTATGTTCTTGCACACTATTTGAATGATGAGTAACAAATAGTAAATACAATGAAAGCGCACACAAAACAACCAACAATTGCAAAATGAGCTTGTTCATCTCCTTATGCAATGAGGTGGCTCAGTGATCAGGGTGTAGTATTTTAATGTTACTCCTACACTTGCAGATCTTGCCCGAAACAAAATATGAATGTAATGTTCGTAGCATCCATGAACAAGGCTGATATATAAATAAGCCTCATTTACTCTTAAATGGAGAAAGAAATCAACTAAATTTCATTGGAATGAAATTCAAATTCTAGTACGAAAAAATCCCAGGAAATTAAGTTTAAAATTAAGCTTAGTAAGAGTCCCAAAGAGGTGTCTTCAAAGTAAATAAACTAACAGGATGAAGCCCCCCCCCCCCCGTTTGCTGCTGGAATTTGCAAATTCTAAGTCAATATTAGGTAGTTAGTGTCTATAAGAATCATGGTATAAAAAAATTGTATAATAGTAAAGACACACAAGTACACTGAATGTCAAAAGTAAACTTGAAAACAACTGTTTCTACAAGAAGCCTACTTATCAATCAGGAAACAAATCCATCCTGTAAATTAATTTACTTTGCAAACAATCTAATTATAAAACTGAAATTCATAATTAATCAAACATTAAATTCCTGATTGTTGGCAGTTAACAGAATTGCTACTGAACATTTAAGGTCGGACTTGGCGAAAATAATATGAAACATCCAATCTATACAGCAGAAAGTCTACACTCCCATTACAAAGTATTGCACTGGTTGGCTAAATTCATCATGCGGATGCATCAAGGTGTTGGTATAAATTGAGATTCAACTTACAAGTCACCCTATCCGACTTTAAATCATTGCTTGGTAATAAGAAAAACAACCTTTCAAACTAGAAATCATTCAGTATTAAACCAGCTGAACATAAGACAGTCCCGTATTCTATAAAGCTATGATTTATTGGCAATTTGTGCGACAACCATCTATGTTTCAGATTGGTCTGAGCATATAGGGACTTGCCCAGTAACGCTTGAAGATAAAACCAATGAGATATACTTTCTATTTCATGAATGAAAGATCATCAATCTCATTTTTGGCTGCTGGTGAACAATAAGAACTCTTTTTACTTGCATATCAAGAATAGTTTCAACATTTGAAAACCATATTGGTATAGACTGCTTTCTGGTCAGAGCAACATAACAATAACATCAACTGGCATATATGTTCGTCTACTTAGTTGGCTGTGGAGATTTGTTGTCATGATCAAAGATAGTTGGCCTTCCCTACCTCTGTTTACTTTGATAATAAACTTCTGAAAGAGCTTATTTTCAAGAATTAAAATTTATATATATGCATTAGTTTTTACTATATTCTGCCAAATGACCCACAACTGAGCTGACAATATTGAAGCTATTGGCTTCTTCCGTCTTAGATCAAACAACAAGCATTTTACCCCCCTTGTCAGCAAAAAATAACACTCGTCTGAAAAGTAGATCTTATTCCTTTGGTGAATCTTCCAGTCACTAAATATCCAAACGAATTCCAGGCTGTAACTACCAAAAGTTAAAGAAACAAGCCATTTCTTTGTAATTTGAAAGATTTGACACAATTATTTTGAAAAATAGGCTTTTCTAAGGTAGTCCATTAATCTTTTTGTTGGAAACGATGCTGATTGTTCTTTCAATATTGTTGTCAATTGTACACACCTGAGTTTCTAGGTAACCTTGCATACAAATCTTTCCCTTGTTTTGATTCATGTTTTTAAAGGACCACCTCTAGGTGTGGACAGGATACCACAACTTTTTCTGAAGTTCTTGTTAATCCATAATAAACCACTATACTGAAATGAAGCAAGTTCACCAATTTATGGATGGCAAACAACGCGTTTTCCACAATATTTTGAAAGCAAGTTCCTCCTTATCTGACATTTTTGTGATTAGGCACGCCTCTCTAAGAGCAGTTTGAAAGCAAAAGAAATGAAAGCACAGGCTTTTTATACGTGAAATATCACGTAAGCATTGCAACAAATACTTTCCCGCCGAAACTTTAGCCACAGGGCTCATTGATGTTCAGATAGGAACTATGGTTTTGGACAACTTGTGAAAATTTTGTTTCGTTCGAAGCCATATTGGATTAACCTGTGTAATACTTTTGCGAGAGGAGTGTACTTTTTATATAAAACAGCGTGTAGCACTTCATTGATAGCTACTACTGCCTAACGAAACTGAACTTTTTGTGCATTGATAGGATTGATCTGAAAAGCTGATCCAATACGTCGAGTTTTCTGCAAGTCGAAAGCACAGACGATTGAAAGTCTCTGTAATATGTCGTACATCAGCAGCATTCAATCTATTTCTCCTGCTTTGTTGATACCCTGAAATGTAGAATATCGTTGCAAGTTCTACTACAAACGACGACTGTGCAATAAAAGATTATCCAAAAACAGTAAAAGTCTCTATCTTAAGCCTAATGATTAAGATTGAAACAACATACCAATAATCAATCTTTAATGACTTCAATGCACCCTTGCAAATTCAGATCTAATCCAGGCTGAATCTCTATAATATTTAGGATCACCTAGCTTCAATACCGTCCTTTTGTACAAGGAATAGTACAGCACAGACCCTAAAAAAATGAAGCAAAATAGTGCATTTACTACACTACCAATAACATGGCAAATATAATGAGATGATATCCGTTGATTAAAATTGTGAGCATCACCGTGAAGAAAATGTATCTTAGGAAAACCTAAAAGAGCATTGCATAAGTTGAGATTTTCGCATATTTCTTCACTCAGTTTTCAATGTAATTGCGTAACTGTAAACTTGATATAAGTTGATCTGCTTTTAAACCGAACAAAGCAGATCTGGCAGTCAATTTAGTACTGATGGTTGAATCAACCCTAATAAACAACGTAGTAATATTTACTTTAATAAGCAGCATAATACTATGGGAATTTAATTATCAACATAGGGTTCAGTCTGATCCCTGAGATGCAAAGTATTTCCCTCTGCATCCAACAATGCAGTCTACTGCTAACATGGAATAACAAGAGGGCTTTCTTAAGGTGTGTTTGAAGCTCTTAGGAAACTGCTACGAATGTAGCTAGCAGTACAAGTGCTTTAACTTGCTTAGTTTCTAATGTCTATGTGTAGCTCATAGTACTTTGTTCTCTCTTTGGTTTCTTTGAAGGTGAACAATAATACATACTCTATTCCACATATCCAGAATGGTCATATAAGGCCTCCAGCATTCTGGAGCGTGTTATCAATTTCCACTGTGACATTCCAAAGGATCTTACACCTCTCGTTCTCTAGCAAAGCTGGCATAAAGTAATTGCTGCGTCCGTGATACTTTAAACGCAGTTAGTTCCTAGGGGTCTGCTTTTGAGCATTATAAATAAAACTATCTATTTCCCATGGAAATTCTCCTTTTCTTAACCATTCCAATCTTCTCCTGTTTGCATACTTTTCTGTTTCGAAGAGGAAATAACCACGTAACGTTTTTCCTTTCAACCCCTTTGCCTACCCTTTCCTTCCTTGCCCACAACTGCCACAAAATTCTTAACAGATTTAAGTTAATAGTTCACAACTGTAAGTAGTTTCTCGGAGCTTTCCATGACGTAGTTAATAATTACTAGTGTTTCTTCCTCAAAGCAAACAGGAAAGCTTGAGAATCTTCTACTACATATCTTTCTATGTTCATCTCCAAAGTTTTCATTGATCCTCCGTCATAATTGGAGATCATTTCCGTTCTAACCCCATTCCTCTTACTGGCAATAAAAAGATTTACAATCTTGAACATCCTGTCGACGAATTGTCTGTCGGTACTACAGCATTTCATTATTGCACAAAAAATTGAGAATGTTCTTTAGCATATTGAAAGTACTTTTTTCTAAGATGCTCCTCAATGTATGAAAAGTCGGATAACGACCGTAAGGTGAACTGATATAAATAACCAGGTGCAGATAGAGTCAGATATGAATCTAACTCTCAAAGCGTCGTTTTAGTTGCCAATATACTTCTGTCTCGCATTTCCTAGCAAATATATTTCAATCAATTTCATACTCTCAAGTGCCAAATAAACGGGGGGGGGGTCCTAATAAACAGGGGGGTCGGAAAAATTCTGAATTTTGATAAACGGTGGGGGTCAGAATAAACTGGGGGGGAATTGAAATTTGAAAAAGAGCTTAAAATGATTATAAGTCACTTTCGTAGGTTGCCATTGCAGCAGCAAATTTTCGCGATATTTCTTAGATGTAGTTAACATGCCAGAAGATATAATTACAAAAGTTGCTTTGAACAAAGTCAATTGACTATGTTTTGATATCAATTGACAGGTGCTTCGATATCAATTGACACTTGCTTTGATACATTTGACACTGCACAAGGAAGCCACAGCAGACAAAATTCTGGATGCTTTGCTCGATCTTAAAAAGGAAATCGAAACGACATTACCTGATTGTACTGTCGTTCTCTGAATGCCAATTCGGAGGTTGGACAACAGAGCAGCAGGAAAGGTAATCGAGACGCCCAACAAGAAAATCCCCAGCCTACGTCTAAGCATTGTAAATAATAAGAACATTAGCGAAAAATATGTTGGAAGAAGAGGGCTGCACCTGAACAACAAGGGAGTGACTAAGTTCGCCTCAAATCAGGCTACAAAGCTTCAGAGTCTTTGATGCTTGTTGCTGGACTAAAGGGGCGGATGTAGTAGTGCTACCATCCCAAGGGACTTCCAGGGAATATGCCTGCCTAAATGGAAATCAAGCAGACTCGTGTCACCAGCATCTAGGGTTTAAAACGGGTATGGCACTTGCATCTCTGAACATAAATAGGCTCCGTAGTCACTTTGATGAGGTTCAGCTGCTAATTAGGAGTCAAGGCATTTATCTTCTTGCACTTAATGAGACTAAGCTCGATCCTAACTACCCTAAAGATTTAACCAACATCTTTGGCTACCAACAGGAGCGTCGAGATAGGACAAGAAATGGGGGTGGTGTTTCTATTTACATAAGAGACACTATTAAATATAAGTTGCGTTCTGATGCTCCTACAGATGATCTGGAAATCATTTGCGTTGAAATTAACCCATCAAAAAGCAAATCCTTTTTAATTCTTGCATGGTATAGACCACCCAGTGATCCTGTTTCTTCCTTTCATAAGCTGGAAAAGGTTCTGCTGCATTTAGACCGAGAAGGAAAGGAAATTATCCTTCTTGGGGACACCAATTGTGATCTCTCAATTAAACAGGCTGAACAGTCCATTGATAATCAAACAAGACATTTGACCTGTTTATATGAACTGTTTAGCTTGAAACAGCTTGTGGAGGAACCAACCAGGATCAGTATAAGCACTTCCTCCATAATTGATCATATAGCTACAAACTGTACCACAAACGTGTTAAAATCCGGAGTGCATAAAGTTACTATGGGTGATCATTTTATGGAATACTGCGTTCGTAAATTTAACGGAGCAGTAAAAAAGCCATAAGATGATAAAGACTCGAAAAATGAAAAAATTTAAGGAGTCGGAATTCTTATCTGATGTTGGTGGCATAGCTTGGGAGCAAATGCTAACTAAAACAGATGATATAGATGCGCTTGTTGATCATTGGACTGGCATATTCTCTTTCACAATTGACAAGCATGCCCCGATTTGTGAAATACGTGTGTCAGAAAAGTACTGTCCTTGGATCAATAAAGAACTTAAGGGGTTGATGCGGACAAGAGATAAGCTTAAAAAATCTGCAGTAAAAAGTAAGTCCTCGCTTATAATGGACTCATACAGGCAAGTTCGCAACAAAGTTAATGCTCTGAACATCCGGCGTAAAAAGGAATACTATAATAATAAGATCTCAGCATGCAAGGGAAATGTTAAAGAATCTTGGAAGACCATCAACGAACTTCTCAATAAGAGGTCTAAGTCAAGTAGCATTGATAGTCTTGCGGGATCTGGTTCTGACACTGTTCCCAAAGAGGATATTCCTGATATAATGAACAGTTACTTCAGTTACATAGGCAAAGAGCTTGCTGATAAAATCAGTGCGACACCAAATGCCCTTCTATCAGGAAATTTCAAGCTAAACAAAACTAATGCAAAGTTTCATTTCAGAACTATTCAAGTGCAGGAAATCAGAGATACATTTGCCAAGGTTAAAACAGCAAAAAGCTTCGGAGCTGATAATATCTCAAGTTTCTTTTTGAAGCTTGATATTCTTCAATTGAAAATTCCCTGGCTCTCTTGTTTAATACGTCTATCGAAACTAGCGCCTTTCCCGATTTATTGTTTTGTATTTATATAAATAAAAAGAAATTGGTTAATATTCCACCCCTTCTTGAGAATGGCACATTCATTACCAATGTTCAAACAAAAGCCACTATTTTAAATGATGTCTTTGCGCAACAGTGCTCAACCATAACAACTGGTAGTACGATTCCAGCCTTCCTACCACAATGTAACAACACTTTATGTGATGTCATGGTTGACAGAGTAAAAGTACTTTCTTTGATCAGGTCGTTAGATAGTAATAAAGCTCATGGCTTGGATGGGATTTAAGCTCAAATGATTAAATTGTGTGATTCTTCCCTTGTCGAGCCCCTATGTATTATTTTTAATAAATGCCTTGAAACTGGCATTTATCCTTCAATCTGGAAAAAAGCAAACGTTGTCCCTATTCACAAGAAAGGAAATAGGAAGAGTAGGGAAAACTATCGACCGATATCATTGTTACCAATTTTTGGCAAAATTTTTGAAAAGGTCATTTTTGATGCAATATATAAGCACCTTTGTGACAATAGACTTCTAACACCCAACCAATCTGGTTTTCGACCAGGTGATTCGGCTATTAATCAACTTCTGGCAATAACTCATAACACCTATTGTGCATTTGAAAGCACTCCTAGCTTGGAGACTCGTGCCGTCTTCTTAGACCTCTCAAAAGCATTTGATAGAGTGTGGCATGATGGCCTTTTGTACAAGCTAGAATGTAATGGAATATCCCGTAATTTGTTAGATCTATTGCGTAGTTTTCTTCTAAATCGGATGCACAGGGTTGTTTTAAATGGAAAATGCTCCAACTGGGAGTTTATCAGTTCAGGTGTTCCACAAGGATCTATTCTTGGTCCACTGTTCTTTTTAGTTTATATAAATGATCTAGCTGATAATGTAAATTGCTGCATCAAACTATTTGCTGATGACACATCATTATTTTCAGTGGTTCGTGATGAGGCCAAAACAGCTCTAGAGCTAAATCAAGATCTTGAAATTATTAGTCTGTGGGCATGGCAATGGAAGATGCTGTTCAATGTCGAGAAAACAAAAGAAGTTATCTTTTCTTCTAAGCGATCTAAACCACAGCATGCTCCATTAAAACTTGATAGTGAAGCGATAGCCAGAAAAACTGAACATAAACACCTTGGTATGATTTTGGACGAAAACTTGAATTTTAAGAGCCACATCCGAGAGGCTATTCTTAAAGCAAGAAGGGGAATTGGGATGATCAAACTTCTGTCTAACTATGTTTCTCGTAATGTACTTGACCAAATCTATAAACTTTATACTAGACCTCATCTCGATTATGGAGATGTTATTTATCATCGACACGATCCTCAAATCTCCCTAGATATCACGAAAAGACTCGAACAAACACAGTACTCTGCTGCTCTTGCTATTACGGGTACTTGGAGAGGCACGAGTAGGCAAAGACTCTATGAGGAGCTTGGCTGGGAAAGCTTGCATGATAGAAGGTGGTTTCGAAGGCTGTGCCATTTCTTTAAATTGCGGAAAAGCCAGCATCCGGCGTATCTATATGAGGTAATTCCTGATACTCGCGAAGTTCCGTATTCCCTTAGACATGTTAATGAATATGAACCAATTATCCACAAAACTGTTCGTTTTTCTCATACATATTTCCACAATGTGCTTGTTGAATGGAATGCGCTAGATAATGATATCCGTGAGTCAAATACGCTGGGTGAATTTAAGGGCAAATTGCTCGCTAAGATAAGACCTAATATGAAATCCGTATTTGAAGTTCGTGATATACGTGGCGTGAGATGCCTAACCAAGCTCCGTGTTAAATTCAGTCCCCTGAATGAACATAAATTTAGGCACAACTTTGAATCCTTAAGTCCCATCTGTGCGTGCAACTCAGGTATTGAAGACAATGAGCATTTTCTCCTGCATTGCCCTATTTATGATCAGATGCAAAACGACCTCCTTGACCAGCTTTCGAGAATCCCTGGACTTGAGCTTGGAAATCTAAGCTCCGGTGCCCTTTGTGAACTTCTCCTTTTTGGAAATCCGCGTTTTAACGATATAGCTAATAAATTAATCCTGGAGGCAACAATATCATTTATCTTGTCGACTAGAAGGGTGGTGTGAGCACATACAACAGCAGCGCATTATCTATTTTCAATTTGTCTATCGTCGTTGGGTTTGTTTAGAATAGTAAATAGCTCATCTCACATCAAATGTCTAGTATTATTGGACATCTTCAAATGTTCAATATATATGCTTAAATTGTTTTTCCTGGACATCTAGCATGTCATTTTATCAATAATTGTTAATCATGGGACATTTGATGTGAGATGACCTTTTCTTATTTTGATGTAAATATGCTAAATAGTAAGCACCATATGCAGTTGGGACCAGATGACTCAGAGTCCTTTCCGGCTGTATGTGGTGCAAACAAAGTATTATATTGTATTTTTATTTTATTTTAATATTTAAAAAAAAGGGTCATGTCTGGGCCCCCTTCTTTTTCTTATTTATATAAATGATTTACCGCATGCTGTTCAAAATTATGTTGTCTCCATGTATGCTGATGACACGAGTCTATGCTATCAAGCTTCGGATATAGAAACCTTAAACGAAGCTATCAATAACGATCTCATACAACTGGAAACGTGGCTTAAAGGCAATAAACTCTCCTTAAATGTTGCAAAACAAATTCTATGCTTATTTCTACCAAGCAAAAGCATAAAATCCTCAAAAATCGTGATGAAGATTTGAAGTTGAAAATTCGCAACAAGGAGCTTGAAGTGATACAAAAAACAAAATACCTTGGTGTGACGATCGACAATTCTCTAAACTGGAAGGAACACACAAAAACAGTTTCTACCAAAGTTTCCAAGGATATTGGCTTTCTAAGGCATTCAAAAACGTTTCTACCACAGTAAACACTTAAGACCCTATACAAAGGTATTGTTGAGCCACACTTTCGGTACTGTTGCTCTGTCTGGGGTTGCGCTAGTTCGAATGAGCTTAATCAGTTGCAAAAACTTCAAAACCGAGCGGCAAGGATCCTAACAAACAGTAGCGTTGACACCCCTGGCAGACTACTTATCGACAGGTTGGGCTGGAAGACCATTGATCAGCTTATAGCTGAAGAATCGAAAACAATGGTCTATAAGTCCATGAAATGAAATGGTTCCATCATACCTCTGTGATCTCTTTACAAAAAACTCAACGAGCTCTTCGTATGTCCTACGAAATACAGCGACAGATTTGAAATTGCCCAAGAAAATGTCACGTAATGGGCAGAGATGTTTTTCTTATAGAGGAGCTAAAATGTGGAATGACCTTCCTGCCAAAACTAAGCAGGCATCTTCTCTGGCTGTTTTCAAAAAGTCTATTTAAATTTTTCATGTTTTTCTTTTTTTCCTTTCCTATATTAGGTTTTATCTATGTAATTAGGTTTTTAGCTTTTTCTTTAACTATGTTTTATATTTTAGATTTAAGATATTCATTGTATTATAGTTTTTAAGTGGAGGGCCCCTTGCAAATCAGCTCTGGTTGAAGGTCAACCCTCCTTACAGAAATTAAAATGAAATGAAATGAAAATGAAACGAGACATGTAATGATTCGATTTTTAAACGAAACATTCGAACGTTTGACCATGAATGGCACTAACAAAGAAAGGAAATAAAATAACGGGTTTTGTAGACAGTTTAATTTTCTTTAAAATCAATAAACAGGGGGTCCTAATAAGGTCCGAGGGGGTTGGAAAAAAATCAAAAAATAAATAAGCGGGGAGGGGCGTTTATTTGGCACCTGAGAGTAGTCAATTCATCATGTGAATGCTTTCCAGGTTAAATTACTTCCCATCACTACTAGCGACACCCCTCCTCTTGATATTCTTTTGTACTTTTTTCCACATAAATGTCCTTGCATATATAGCAGGCTGTAGGATTTGTAAATCTTATCTAGAAGAACATGCTGTTCACAAAGAACTCAAGTATCTCGACCTTCTAGAGCTGAAGCAAAGCTAATGGAGTCTAAAGCTTTGCCTTATATGTTACTACACAGACTGAAGAAAGTGTTTCTCTGAAATCCTCTAAAAGCAAGTGCTTCTCTAAAATCAATAATGCTCTGGATATGTAGAATACACACATTAATATTGCAGTTATGAAAGTAATAACTATAGTCATAAGAGCTTCGTGATTTTTGTATTGTCGTAGCACGCAATGAGAAATCTGGAACAATTGAAATATTAATGTTATGTAAGATTTAAAGTAACGTAGCGCCAATAACAAACTATCTGTTTCACTCAAATATATTGTTGTTTTAGTTGTATACTAGTTCTTGAAATAGCCCTATCGATGTGGACTTGCATTTGCAATTTATCATTGTAAAGAAAGATTAACGACCTTTGTCCCCCCACCTCCTGCAGGTTCTAGATTTTCGATGCGCAAGGACCGAAAAAGTTTGCATGGTGCCTAATAAACGGAAGCGATATCAAGATAGGCCGAGACCCCAAGGAACATGCTTGCAAGCATAATTTACAAGGCAAGACCGTTCTTCAAAACATAAAAGTTAAAGATGGGGACTCTGTAAGCCTCTGGAGGTAGATTCCGGAACAAGATTCAGTTGTAACCTGTCTAAATGCACTCCTGGAGAAAGCGAGACCCTAAGGAAAATGCTTGCAGATACAACTTAAAAGGGGCAAGACTGTTCTTCAAAACGTAAAAGTTAAAGATAGGGACGTTGTAAGCGTCTGGAAGTAAGTAAAGATTCCGAAAACAAATACGTTTCCCCTGTTTACTAGTCAGCTGTAAGCAATAAAATGAAATTGCGTTTTATTTTACTTTTGGCATGACTATAACATTTGGACCTTAATAAGAACAGAGCTAGCAGAAATATAATGATACAAAAATATTGAGGTATTCATACCAACTCGTTGCAAAACAAACAGGGCTTGAAAGCCATCTTCCCATATATATTTACTGGAAGTCTTCCATTTCTTGGTCTAGAAAGGGAACAAACATACAATAGAGATAACTACCCTTAAGCATTTAAGAAAAGTTTATAACTCACTTATTGTTAAATACATATTTACATATTGATACTTATTAAATTGCTATAGCTCTAAAACTCACTGTTTGTGTAATGTGTCCAAATAATCACAGAAGCCTTTCAAACAAACTTTAGTATTTCGTAATTCTATGTTTCACTTCTAATATTCCTTGACAAGTTTACATCTTACATACCAGATTTGATGCGAACTGATAATATTTGATGTCGAGCACCATTTAACCAAACCTTTTGCCTTCGTTTGTAGCATTCCCATATCTATCATAACTTTCAGCGCATTTTTTGTGAATAGTACTAAATGATCCGATTATGATCGCATCACATATATACGGTATCATTTCTCTTTCTATGAATGCTATTTACATACATTCATAGGGATACTTATTGAACAAGTTTTTTTAAGAAACAGTAGCTTCTCTAGATGCGTTCAGTGTTTATACATACATTCAATATATATTTATACATACATTCATACATATATATACACATACATCCATAAATTGATTATCTGAAAGATCTTGATTTGAAGACAGCTTTTGATAGCTTTGGTGGCAGGCCTGATTAAATTCAACAGACAGGGAGGAATAATCGATTTCCAGTATGACACAGCGTTTTGTCCCAACAAGCCTAGCACCATAATGTAGGCCAGCCAAATGAAAATAAACTTATATTCTGAAGGTACTGTCTTACATAGTGGCTGCCAATGCAGTTCTGTCTCTCTATATATACTACAATTAACTGTTATTAGCAGCAGACGAATGATGCCAAGACTTAAATATAAAACAGAGGGTACTTAATAAATGGACATCAGTATTTCAACACTGATCACTAGCCTCTAGATCCATTGTCCAGCAATATATTTGTTATATTTTTATTCCGTGGATTCTAGTGCCATTTATAGTCTATACGCAAACATAATTCTTTACTACACTTATACCCTGAATACACTGCATTCAAATGAAGTGGTCCGAAAATTACGATTTTTACCATTACAGATGGGATTTCAAAGCTAAAGGCTAATTATAAGGAAAAAAGATTTAAAATCTACGATGCAATTTTACCGTAATAAGAGTTCTAAATCTTGCATATCTTACAACTTGTGTTCCTTTCTATTCAGACATCGCTGTCAAAGTAGTTGGAACGCTTTGCAAATTTCTAGGAATATTCTGCTTTCCTTCCCATCTCCTCCGCAGAATGTTGTGTACATGTAACGTAACTGTGGTATCTCTTACAACTCATTCTTTTTAAGGTGCAGTAGTGTCCTATTCATAAAACCCAACATATGTTCTTTTCTTGGGAGGATGGGAAGAATGGGGAGTTGTCTACATTCAAAAGCTCTTTTATTAACAATGCCTTCCCAATGAAAATATTGCAGTGTAATTGCAAACAAATCTGGTGTTTCAAGTGGTTTTCATAACGATTGTATGTACTTGAAAGACACCCCCATCCCCCCCCCCCCCCGTGTACAAAAGCTAGCTCTACACCACTGAATGGAAGTATATGAATACATACTTATATACGTTTCAATGTTTGGTGCTAGATGATAATCCTGTACTTACCACAGTCCAAACATGTAAACCAACTGATAATGCCAAGTAAAAGATAGTAACAATGATGGTTGCTCTGAATTTGCGAACAAGGAGGTACACCAGGCCAGCTTGGAAAATGTACGTGTTGAAGAAAACAAGGAACAATACAATCAGTGCAAAAACAAGGCAAACATCTTGGATCCTATGAGAAAAGTATTTAAGAAAGAGTCACCAGTAAAAATGATTAAGTTGGGGACTAAATT
Source organism: Mastigias papua (assembly GCA_964019165.1). Lineage (NCBI taxonomy): Eukaryota > Metazoa > Cnidaria > Scyphozoa > Rhizostomeae > Mastigiidae > Mastigias > Mastigias papua. The sequence continues at coordinate 5,346,996 of OZ025287.1, forward strand.
GCACTAGTGTAGCTAAGGGAGAAACAGTTTGCACATGAGGACCAACAATAACACCTGATGAAAAATGAGCTAATTAAAGACGAGATAGATTGCTGATGTTAGCTGGAAACAGTGAGATAGCGTACTCTTTGCTGCCTAATAGATGTCCCGCCGCTCATCAATTTGTCATTTTTTCCCATCCAGGATATCTTATTCCAGCCCCCCGGCAGTTAAATTTCTGAAATACAATCCACCCAAGAAAAAGATCTAGAATTATATTTTTCGATAATTATTTTCCTCAATAGAATTATATTTTAGTTTCTCCTTTTTATTGACTGTTATGTATTTTCGAAATGACCTAGACCAAAAACACAGCGTAGTATGTATGTATGTAAGTATTATGAATATTTTAAAAGGATATGTACAATTCAGTTTAATAAAACTGCTATCAACATGTGTCCTTTTAGACCTAATTAAGAAAAGATGACTAAATTAACAAATGAATAAGCTAATAAATTAAGATATACTTATAATTCAATAAAAACCTATTGATGTCTTGCAATCAAGATTTACTTGAAAAATATGAATTTACTTTGTTCTCAAAATCATCTGCACTTTCTCTGATATCTTTAGGGAGTGAGTTGTATAACCTAGCACCCATAAAGAAAAACCCGTTCTTAGCAATCTCTAGTTTAACTTTGGGAATTTGTAAAAGAATGTTTCTGTTCCTTGTCCTCACATTGTGTTCGTTTATCATAAAGCAGCCTTGAAAGTTTGTATACACATTTCCATTTAGACATTTTCTCACTAATAAAATAGCACGCTTATCGATTTCGTGTTTTAAGTCGCATGTCTTTGACTTCAATATAGAGGAGGCTCTTGCCTCTATCGATTTCAGTTTCTTAAGTTGGGTTTGTGTGAGATTCAACTGAACGATGTAGGTGTATAAAAGGGCTGGAATGATGGCGTTCGTGTAGACGGCATTTGCGGCCTTAATGGTCGTTCTTCGAGCCTTCAACTTGCTCAAAAGGCCAAGTTTAGATGATGCTTTCTTGTACCTCTGGTCAAAATTTGCAGCGAGATTTAGTTGTTGATCTAGAACATTGCCAAGATATTTATATGACTGAGTACAATTGATCTTTGTACCATTGCAAGACAGGTTTAGATCTCTCAACTCGGGTGTAACAGTAGCTATACGTTTTGAAGTAACGTTTTGAAGTAGAAAGAACAGCAAGCAATTCACTCAACAATCTTCCCCTCAACTCCTTCAGTACAACAACACGAGATCCCCAAATCAAAATTCCATCGCATACAGTTAACTCAGCCTCACGTCTGCGAAAAGCAACGATTTCACAATCTTCAAAAGTCGAATTCCTACTCAATTTTCTGCCTAACAGTTATCAATAACTCTCTAGAATACAGCATCCCTCTTCGAAGCGTCCTTCACTACATCAACTGAAACTGGCAAAGTTCCAAATACTTCGTATTCTATAAGGTCAACTAGAGCATGTCCAGATTCAAACTGCAGATCAAAACTACACGACAATCGAGATAAGCCATCAGCATTTCCGTGCTTAGAAGTTGGTTTGTACACAATCTCATACGTATAAGCAGATAATATGATTAACCATCTCTGCAAGCGACTTGCAATTACTGTTGGATTACCCTTCTTTGATCCAAAAATAGTTACTAATGGTCCGTGGTCTGCAACTAACTTGAAAGTATGTCCCCACAAATAGTGATGAAATTTCTTTAAACCAAACACTATGCTCAAACCTTCCCTCTCTATTTGAGAGTAATTTTGTCGCATTTTTGGAAAATGAAATTATCCTTACTCTGAGGAAATTTCTAGGGATAATCAGTTGAAAAGACAAATTTCTTTAAAGAATTACAAACTGGATAGAAAAAGAATTTGATGTTTGGACGACGAGAAAACAGTAAAAGATGAAGAAGAATGTCTTGTGATGAAAAGCAACCAAATGTGAATATTCTTGAGATGCGCGAGCGGTCTTTCTTCCAAATAGATGTCCAAGAGAACGAGTCTTCATAATAGTGTAGATGTGATCTTAAACTACAAATTGTCCCAATAACTATATATACATGGTTCGGCGAGGTGACTTGCGTCCCTGCCATTGAACCTTCTCTCTCTCCACTCATTACAATGCATTACAATAAATGGTGTGACGACATTAGGAAACAATCTTAACTCGGAACCTAAATAATGGAAGAAAAAACGGTGATTACTCAGCAACATAATGGATACTACAATGGTGATTCACTAATACAAATCATATATACCTCTTAACACTTAGGTCTTAAACAATATTTCATGCGTCATAACTCTACGATAAACAATAAGAAATGCTATCTTTAACCTGAGAACTAACGTGATTCTGTTGGCTTAATATCCTATGGAGCCTCTGACGTTACACATAAACAAACAAGAAATGGCACTCCTCAGCCTTTTTCAAGCACTGAGAGTCCAACTACAAACAACAGCAATACTACAACTGTAACGTACTAAAATAGATACAAGTGCTTTTACAAGACGCTTGATATCTGGCTTAATCGTCCTACAATAGTTGTAACAAATGTGAAATATTAAATCGAAAATCTATATATATATATATATATATATATATATATATATATATATATATATATATATATATATATATATATATATATATATATATATATATATATATATATATATATAAAAATTAGCACTATTACAGAATATCTTTGATGACACTATAAAACATTTATCCCAATGGTCAAAAACCTGTCTAAAGTTGGCAAAACTACCTTCAAATTAATGGTAGAAGTTTTGTTCTACTGCTTTAAAATGACATTAGTGTACCCCGTTCACAATCTTTTTCAAATTAACTTTGCGGACTTAGAGCAGGTCTTTGCCGCCTGGAGGAACATATCTCCTAGTCGATAACTACAGTATCAGCTAAGTTCTTCCTATTTTGTGCAAAAAACATCGCTCAAATGTATCTGTCTTTCGGAGGTGGTTTCTTATTGGGAGGTTTTTCTTGTTGTACGCGAAAATAAGTTCCTGTGAAATTCCCATTTAAGATAAAATTGCGAAAATCTGTAAAAATTAATGCCCCTTTTTCAGCGAAATTTCGAAAAAAAGAAATCCGCGAAAATAAGTTCCCGCTAACATTAATTCCCTTTAGGTAAACAGTGGAGGGCATACTATACAAGAGGCATTAGAATTATATAGATGCTCCAAGAAAACAATGAAGGAAGGCGGCTTGAATCTGCGCAAGTGGGCCTCAAGCTCAAGAGAAATTATGGATGAGATTCAATTAGACGAGAGACCAGAGATTAATTCTCAAAGAAACATTACTAGAAGATGACAAGTCATCTACTAAGGCCAGTTTACCAGTGAATCAACAAAACAAGAACAATAAATTAAGGTATTTGGTTTCGTATGGGACAGTGAAAGGGATACATTAAACCTTGACATTGATAAGCTGGTACAAAATGCACCAGAAAGTTCAAGAACGAAATGAACTATTCTTGGATTAAAAGCAAGGATCTTTGATACAAGCGGGTTGATCTCACCAGTGACAGTTCCATAGAGGGTCTCTCTCCAGAAGTTATTTAAAGAGAACCTCGATTGGGACGAGCAGCTAACCGGAGGCCTAGTTGACCATTTGGACTTTCTTCCGTGTAGCGTTGAAAGCCATTCCACGGTTTTATTTTATAGAAATTTAAGGAACACCACAAGGAATTGAATTATTCGGATTTTCAGAGAGTTCGGAACAAGCGTATGCAGCAGCGGTATATGCAAAATTGACTGATAACGGAGAATCAAGGGTAAGCATGGTTATGTCAAAGACAAGAGTAGCTCCGTTATCGAAGTTAACGGTTCCATGCCTAGAGCTTCTTTCAGCCTTAATTCTCGCTCGATTAACAAGGACAGTGACAGAATCCCTGAATACTATTTCTGCACGAATATCATAAGGTGATGGTCTGACTCCATAACGACCATGCACTGGATCAAGGGGCATGAAAGAGAATGGGACCTTTTCGTAGAGAACCGAGTGCAAGAAATATGCAAGCTAGTGCATCAAGATCTTTGGGATCGTTGCTTAGGAGCTGATAATCCTGCCGATATACTAACGAGAAACAGCGGTATTAGGAATTTTATAAATAAAGGTCGTTGGATTCAAGGTCCAGAGTGCCCATCAGCGGATGAAAAACATTGGCCCAAACGAAATCTACGTGGATAGCCCTCTAAAGACTGCATTAAAGAGATGAAAGTAGGAAGCTATACATAGTGAGGGTCATCCAAAAAAAAGTCAAAGAGCCAAAAACCTCAGCTGCATCTAAAGCTAAAGTTGCAAGAAAGAAATGCAAGGCTCGCAAGTCAAGTAGAATGGAAGTAGCTGACATAACCATAAAACATAAACTAGAAAATCGACTTGAACTATTGCGGTATGCAACTGAACTATGAAATTCAGGCAGCACAGATTTGTATAGATTCTGCATAGAGAAATCCTCAAAGACATTAGTAGACTTTATAGGTACTGTGTGGGGTGCGGAAAACGCAGAAAAAGTCATCGAACGCAGAAAGTCGTCCAGAATGGAGATATTGATGAGTGCACATGGAACATCTTGTGTATGCATGCAAAGATAGTGGTAGTAATTCTGTAAATAAATCCCTGACTATACATCAACGCAATTTGCAGTTGCTTGCGATAGAAATATTCAAGACAAAGAATAACATTAATCCAACTTTTATGAAGGATGTCTTTGCCGAAAAATATAACTATTATAGCTTGCGTAATCCAAATCATTTGCAACTGCCGAAAGCAAGAACAACAATTTATGGTACAGAAAATATTCAGTTTAGAGGTTGCTCCTTATGGTCCTCACTGCCCAATAGTTTGAAAGACAGTGACACTTTGCAAGAATTTAAAAGAAAAATAAAACAGTGGAACAGAATGCCTTGCAACTGCAGATTGTGCAAAGTTTATATTAAAGATTTAGGTTTTTTGGCTTAGTTCTGTATTTATATTCTCGTTTTTTTAGTCTCTTAGTTTTAGAGTTAGTTTAGGTTGGCCTTAATTAGCTTCTTTTTTAGCTATAAATACAGCCAACTGTAAATAAATTGATGATGATGATGATGATGATGATGATGATGATGATGATGATGATGATGATGATGATGATGATGATGATGATGATGATGATGATGATGGTGATGATGATGATGATGATGATGAAGATGATGATGATGATATGCGAAGAGGAATGGATGCAATGCGCTTTGGAATTGTTAGAAAAGAGCAGAAAAGAGCGTGAGGAGTTTTCAACTGCGATTAAGGAGCTCCTGGAGAAAGGTAGAGGGAAAGGTCGAAATATTTTACTCACTGGGCCTACATACTGAGGAAAAACAGTTTTATTAAATCCATTGACAAAGATTTTTGATGGATTTTGCAATTCCGCAACTGGATCATTTGCATGGATAGGAGTAGAAGAGAGAGAAATCATTTTTCTAAATGATTTCAGATGGGACAAGGGCGTCATTCCATGGGCAGATATGCTGCTACTATTAGAGGGCCAGGTGGTTCATTTTCCTGCTCCAAAGACACATTATTGTAAGGATATAACACTAGAGAAGGACACACCAATCTTTTGTACCAGTAAAGCTGAATTTACACTGGACGCAGTGCGGCGCGGCGCGGCGCGTCATGACGCTGACCATATATGGTTCGCATCATGTGGTATTATGCGCACGCATAGAGTTTTTTCGACCTCTGCGTCACGATGCGTCAAAGTTAAAAAATTCAACTTTGACGCTTGGTGACGCTTCAGAACAATAGAAACTTTAACGAAAATGGCCGCCAAAACTGTGAACAAGGAGCTTTTGATAGAAGCTGTGCGAAAAATGCCGTGCTTATTTGATACAAGTCGAAAAGAGTACAAAGACGAGCTAGTAAGGGAGAATGCATGGAAGAACGTATGTGTAGAGGTATTTAAGAAGGAATATCACACCGAAAAGGAACTCAGTGAAGGTTAGTGATTTTGTATAGTTGCTTCAGTCGTTTTTGCTTAAGAAATAAGTTTGGTACAATCTTGTTCCTTGATTCTACTTCTCTTGAGTTAAGAGGTTTTCAAAGCCTTGCTTATATTAGAAAGCTTTCCTGGCTTAGATTATGTTAAAATGGAGATTATTATTGTTTCGTCCGATATGACTATTGTCCGAAAGACATTTAAGAATATGCGGGATCGATTTATGAAGATCTGAAAGGAATATAAGCCTTCAGGTAGTGCTGGTGGTGTCCCAATAGAACCCACATGGCCATATTATAAGCAAATGCTCTACCTCGCTCCCTTCATGAAGCATAGGACGACGAAGGGGACTTTCACTGTCATTGAACAGGCCACGTTAAGCGCCGAATCCAGTGAACCTCCTGTAGTTGAGGATGACAATGGGGTATTTAAAACAAATACCATGTCACATTCGGAAGAGGAACTTGTAGATGAAGCAGTTTTTGTCCCAAAGGCTTCTTCTTCTCATGAATGTATGCCCCAGCAAAATATAAAAAGAGCTGAAAGCTGTGCTGAAGTATCATCTCCCTCTCCAAGTACCAGCAAAAGCAAAAAAGCAAAGCGCAATAAGGACCAATCAGAGTTATTGCTTGAGGTGGTTCAGAATACAAACCAATTTATTTCAAAGGCTGGATTGCGCTCTCAACTAGATGAAGATGACTTGTTTGGACAGAGTGAAAGAATTGAAAACATTATCTCCATATCAGAAAAGCTTGGCGAAAATGAAAATACAACAAATATTGCATGAAATACGATGGTCAGTAGTAGAAAAATGAATTGATATTAATGATATTTTTGTTTATTGTAGTAGCTCTTTTAGGTATGCGTTGTAGTTCATAAAGATATTCACATTATACCTTATGGGACCATTTCTATAATTTCACTCATATCCTGTTTGTTCACCGGCAAATCAGCATGGTGGTTTTGACTTGCCAGCGTTCTGTCCATTTTACATAAAATATTTTATAGCACCTTTATCTAACATCCAGCTGTTGAGGGATATTAAATATACAAACATGGAAGTATCACTAGAGGTAATTTGAAGGGAAACCACTTCTTATATGTTACTAGATACATGCTGTTACATAAAAAAAACTAGAATATGAATTTACACCAAAAGCTCTACATAAGCAATTCAGTTCTTCTACGTTGTGAAATAAAGAAATAAACAATCAGAAATCTGTTTAGGAAACCGGCTCATAGGATGTTCTGCGAACGTAATCTTGCTGCCAAGATAGTTCACCCTGTTGAGACACAAAATAGTTAGCAAATACCGATCGATAGTATTCAGCTGACTTTGCGTAATTATTTGCCCCCATTTTGCTGACTTTTTGCAAAGGCCCTGAGTCGCAAACTTCGGATCTCCAAACTCCTTTATGAAGAATTCCGTGAGAATCTTCATAGTCAACGTAACCGGGTGGACAGTACAAACGGCCATAGCATTTCTCACTATCTTCATGCTTTTTTAGCCAGTTGTGAAGAGCAACTGCGGCCAGTATGCATTTGACAGCTTTTTCTGGTTGTGCTTGAATTGGAGATCTTAGAAACCTCCACCTTGCCGATAGTATTCCAAAAGCATTTTGAACTACTCTCCTCGCTCTAGAAAGCCTGTAGTTGAAAATACGTAGCTTCTCATCGAGATTTTTACCCGGGTATGGGCGTAGCAAATTTTCTATCAAGGGGAATGCTTCATCCCCAATAAAACAAAATTTTGCAGTCTGATCCGTATTTGGCAGTTGACCTTCATTTGGTACATTCAACAAGCCTTTACTCAGTGCTTCCCCAAATGGGGAATTGTTAAAAATGCTTGAATCAGTTTGACGTCCGAAATCACCAATGTCAATGAAAGTGAACACATAGCTAGCATCAACAACTGCCATCATCACAATGCTAAATGAACCTTTGTAGTTGGAGAAGGCACTACCAGAGTTTGGGGGCATTGAATAACGCAATGTTTCCCGTCAATAGCAACTAAGCACAGTGGAAAGCCCCATAAATTCCAAAAATCGTCAGAAAGTCTCTTCCACTCTTCGGATGAGCTTGGTACTTTAACAGCTTCTGGACTCAATGCACTCCATATTTTCTCTGGCACTTCATTCAGTATATCGCATAAAGTAGATCTCCCAATGCGATAATTGTAGGAAAGAGAAGCTTGTGACTCTCTTGTTGCAAGATATCTCAAAGCAACAGCAATCCTCAACTCAGGTGATAGTGGTTTGCGAAAATTAGTGGTTCTTTTGGTTAGCGATGGACCAACGAGGCGAAGAAAATCATTGAAAGTTGACGGTAGCATACGCATGTAGTTGAAATACATTGTATGATCTTGTAGCTTCATTTCTTCAATCAGATTGGCGTGATGTCCCTGACGCTCACGTTCTTTCCATAGTTTCCTTACCCAAATAGATCGAAGTTTATGCTTTCTAGCTAATAGTAATGCAATGGCTTGATTTTGTAAAGCAAGAGCAACAAGTACGTCGTCGGGAATGGAGGCCATGTCACTAATGTTTATAAATACACGCGTCATGACGCTTTCAATGAGAACAAGGGAAAAAGGCATGACGCGACGCTTGGTACTATTGATGATAGGGAAACTGAAATGATGCAGGTTAGGTGGCATCATTTTCAATTTCGCTTTCAATCAAAGTTGAGCGAATGCAAAGACGTACCAAGCTGCCCAAAATGCTTTGCATCATCTATTCTGTAGAATAGGGACTATATTACCTTCAATTCTCCAATTAAAAGCACGACATCTCTGCGGGGCTGGGGGCTTGAGCCCCCTTACTTTCTTCCAGCCAGCACATTTTGAAGAGCAATTTTCCTTAGGGAACTTTATTCACTTTGTAGCCCCCCAAATGATATTTGGTGGTGCTTTGCTTGATATATAGCTACCTTGTACAGAACTGGTATCTCGGACGGTTTCCAACGGTTACCAGTTTAATGAACCCCTTACTTATGGACTATAGGTAGCGTATTCAATCCAAAAGATACCTCTATATAATTGACATTTCACTGATGCTTATGAGGACGCCCTGTTATGCACCTCCCCCTTGCACATTGGATAGAAATACCGAATTCTGTCAGCTTGCGAGCGGTTCCCACTCACAGTAAAAAGGATAAGATATTCACTTCCTCTTTCCTCCAAAATCCTCCGGTAACCGTGCAACCGTGCACAAAACTCGACGATCTCAGTCGAGCGTGTGGAGTAAACAGTGTAGAAATATTACCTAAGGTAGCCCTAACATCAGTGGACTATATTTGGCTTAAGATATCGCAGAGACGCACACTTACAGACGAAACATAATGAGATATATAAGTGGCAACCGTTGTGGCAACCGTTGTGGCAACCGTTGTGGCAACCGTTGTGGCAACCGTTGGCTTCGCTATCATAGTCTACTTTTAGTAGCATTGTAGTATAGTAGTGCACGCTCAATGGTTCCTGCAATGAGTAAATAGTATGCGCGACGTAGTCTTCTTTCCTACTATTCTCTTCGTAAGTAATCAAACACAATTTAAGGCTTTAGTGCGAAGCACTAGCCCTCATCTTTCTTATTGTGCAAGGCTGAATACACATACACCGTAGAAATAGTAAAAGTAGAGGAGTTCATATGCCATAGAGAGAGAGTTCAACTCATTTAGACAGAATATTTGTGTTCATATATAAATTAATACTTCGTTCTATTTCCTCTAGTTTCTACAATACATCTAAGTCGTTTAGGTATAGTGTCAATTGTTTTCTTAATAAGGTCTCCGTTAACACAGAGTAGTGCATTTGATACCCTTTGCAAAAAAGAATTGTATGGTTCATATGTTATTGTTTTTCTCAGCGCTTCTTCCTGCAATGCCCTTTTTACATTATTAAAAATGTTCTCGATGGGATTCAGGTCTGGTGATCGTGGGGGTATTCTTAATAAGGTAGCACCAATGTCCTTCAATGCTTCCCCTGCAACTTTACTGTTCTGACACGGATCGTTGTCCATGACGAAGACTTTTTGTATTCGACTGCTTCGTGAAGACATGCGTGCATTAATAAAGGCTTGGGGTAACTTTCTTGCTACAAAGCTCGCAAAATACTCTCCAGTCTCCTTCTTCCTTGGCTGCAGCTTTTTGTATCCAGCAGTATTTAAGAGGCAAACAAAAGATCTATAGCTTCCTCTCGTCATCCCACTTTCTACCAAAACAGTTTTGACTGCAGGATTTTGTCCATCATCTCTGAGTTTTCGAAAAGTTCTCATGAACTGCGCTGCATCTCGATTCAATATAGTTCGTGGTCTCCCTCTTTTTCCTATTTTAACATCCTTCTTCTGTCCCATTCCCTCTTTGCAGCAGCGATGTACCGAGGATACAGATATTTGTAAGTTCTTAGCAATCTCTCGGTATCTCTTCCCTTCGGAGGTAACCTTCAGATATGCTAAAGCTCTAGTTTTTCCGGATAACTTTCTGCTGAACGTCATTGCTGTACTGCTGGTGATTTCAGGTAGAACCTTCTTCTATACATGTAGCTACTCATACCGTATAGTAATACGTGTAATGGACCGCTATATTGATGTCCTCCGTCTTATCATAACGTCACTATTGACTAACAGGTTACAATAGCCTCGTTCCCGTCCTAGTGCATTTACTCTTGCCCAATCCGAATGTTGGGCCACGAGTGTACACTCCTCTCAATAAAATGGTGAAAAATAACTTACCGGTCCTATTTTCATACTAATGATACATTTTACGTAAAAACTGACTTCAAATTCAGAATCTACGATGTAATTTTACCTTTATATGAGTTTATCTCTCACATATCTTAATATTTCTTTTCCACCCTCCTCAGACAATCGTTGCCAAAATTGTTGGAACGAATTGCGGATTTTTCACACTTTTCAATACCTAGCTTCCCCCCTCCCCCGTACAATGTTGTTTTACTGTCGTATACGCTTGGTGTCTCGTAGAAATCGATCGGTTTGACGCGTAGCAACGCCTTATCTATAGAATCCAACATTGTTCTGGGGGGGAGGGGGCTTTAAATCACTTAAACGGCCTGTTTAGTATGAGCACTAGTTGTATCAGTATCACGCCGTTTAATCTCAGAAATGTGTTGTATTCCAAGTAATTTTGGCAACGATTGTAGCAACAGACCAGCTTTCTTGGATGTTCTGGTTGACAATACTTCATTTTCTCCTATAGCATCTGTCTATCACAAAACCACTTATACTGGACTTCTCACTAACTTTTTCAGTTTCTCTTCGCAGTCCTATAAGCGTTGGTTGGTTAAAACTCTAGTAGATAGAACAAATTAATAATACATGGCAAGTATTTCATAAGGACATCGAAGATCTCATTATCACTCTCAAGAGAAATGTGTTCCTATCCAAAATTATTGATCGAGTCATCAAATGACATCTAAACAAAACTGCTCTATTCTCAGCCCCTTTTGCTAAATCTAGTACAGGATCGTCTACTGAATCTGTAGCTACTGCTACTTTAAATTTCAAATTGCCATACTTAAACATCTCATTTGCCCAAAGAAAAGTCAGATCTATACTCAAAGCTTATCGTTCTAATTTAGATAAACAATTGGTCTTCTCATCCTATAAACTCAGCAACGTGTTTTCTAGGAAATATCTCATCCCTAAATCACTGCGCTCACGTGTAGTTTACAACTTCTGTTGTAGGGGATGTAATTCCGTAACGTTGGCGAGACATCCCAACATTTCTCTACTCACATTCGTGAGCAAATATCACGGGATAACAGCTTGCATATTTACAAACACCTCCTCTCATCTTCCAACTGTCATAAAAACTTATAAGCGAAGACTCTTTTACCATCCTAGATACTGCCACAAGCAGTTATCAACTCAAAATTATGGAAGCTCTACACATTAGCTGGCTCAAACCTGATCTTACTTCCCAACTAACACATAGCACCTTAACATTAAGTATCTAGTTTGTTTGTTTTTTCCTTTTGTGTTGTTATTCTGCCCTTGCTCATGATATCTGCCACCTATTCATTTGCTCCTACTCTAATTATCCCATATCCCCAGGTATTTCCCATTGTTATCATATTACAGCGCGCATTCTAAGCACTTGGCACCCATTGGTATTATCATAGGATTTAATATAACCCTCATTTCAAGCACCAACGCATTCTATATCATGGAATACTTTTTGCTGTAAGACCCCTAGGGAGTAATCATTTGCTGTTATATCATTTTCACCATGTAATATGCTTATTTTGTAACTGAAGATGATTGTCCAAGCAATGGAAACATGTTCTACAAATTGAAATCAATTGTCGTTTTTCTAAGGTTTATTTCTAATATATATATATATATATATATATATATATATATATATATATATATATATATATATATATATATATATATATATATATATATATATATATATATATACATATATATATATATATATATATATATATATATATATATATGTATATATATATATATGTATATAAGATAGGGTATCAAAAATATACTTTATTTAAGTTATAGAAGTTTGATAAACATCTTCATCGGTATATATATATATATATATATATATATATATATATATATATATATATATATATATATATATATATATATATATATATATATATATATATATATATATAAATATATATATATATATATATATATATATAAATATATATAAATATAAATATATATATATATATATATATATATATATATATATATATATATATATATATATATATATATATATATATATATAAATATATATATATATAAATATATATAAATATATATATATATATATATATATATATATATATATATATATATATATATATATATATATATATATAAATATAAATATATATATATAAAGTGATTTGTCTGTGTGTGTGTGTGTGTGTGTGTGTGTGTGTGTGTGTGTGTGTGTGTGTGTGTGTGTGTGTGTGTGTGTGTGTGTGTGTGTGTGTGTGTGTGTGTGTGTGTGTGTGTGTGTGTGTGTGTTTGTCTGTGTGTCTGTGCACATATATATAGATATAAACTCAAAAAATAACAACTAATTTCCTCACGACTAGTTTCATCCGTTCAAAGCAGACTCTTCTGGAAGAGTCCACTTTGAACTGATGAAACTAGTCGCGAGGAAATTAGTTGTCATTTATTGAGTTTATATCTATATAAGACAGTACCTGGGGCACTTCGTGTTTCACTTTATATATATATATAAAGTGAAACACGAAATGCCCCAGGTACTGTCTTATATAGATATAAACTCAAAAAATGACAACTAATTTCCTCGCGACTAGTTTCATCAGTTCAAAGTGGACTCTTCCAGAAGAGTCTGCTTTGAACGGATGAAACTAGTCGTGAGGAAATTAGTTGTTATTTTGTGAGTTTATATCTATATATATGTGCACAGACACACAGACAAACACACAGACACACACACACACACACAGACAAACACACACACAGACAAACACACACACAGACAAACACACACACAGACAAACACACACACACACACACACACACACACACATACAAACACACACACACACATACAAACACACACACACACATACAAACACAAACACACACTCACATTTACATATTTGCTCTTCAAGAGACAACATTACACATTCTAAAATGCTTCAGCACAAACCTTCATCAGTAAACTCCTACAAGATATTTTTAAACTCATTAGTGTCTTACTTAGGCTGATAATGATGCTAGAATGACATACTAAAGTATCTCTCAAGAAAATTACTAATCATAATTTCATTACTAGGTTTTAGAACACAAAATCTCTATTAGCAACATGGACAGTAAAGACAAACAGCTAGATGCAAGCTCACAACTTAAGGCATTTTGTTTTCTAAGACAAAGACCCTCAACTATATATCATGTCACTACTGAAGCTCACTAATAACACTTGGCAAAGATCAACCAACGATCAAGCAAAATGTGCATTGAAAAATTCTGAAGTGGATATCTAAGACAATCAGTTATTTATTGATCATATTTAGTAGCAAACCAATGACCAATGGCATTTTCACAACTTGGGTTGAAAAAAATTAAGTATGATTTGATACTACACCACAAATTGTTACTTTCAAATACCACATTCTGAAATTTCAAAAACACTATCATAGCCAAAGGACATCTATTGTTTTCATAAGTGTTATGGAATGTGGTCAATACATGCTTCATTTGCCACTTTGATACCTTTTGAGTTCAACCTACTACTTTTTTTCTGTAAAAAGTTGTATCTGCTATATTTTTATACTCGTAATGGGTCTTCTGACAGGCCCAAATTGGATTTAACTTAAATCAGCCTTCAAAAGTTACATTTGTTAACATAATACCATAGAAATGTACAATGCTTGATAGTATAACAAAATACTAGAACTGTGTATCAAGGTGTTGAAATCTAATCACGGCAGCTATAGCAAGATCAGTGCCATTAGCTAGAATGCAAATCATGGCCTTTTCTTTGAGATCCCAAGTACGCATCAGCAAAAAGTCATGTATGAAAGTGTGCACTAGGTTGAAGTGGTGTACTTTATAAGTGTACAAAACAAATATGAAAAATAAAGCATTCTGATTCAAACAGCAGGGACGCCATAGCAACTTTTACTTCATATTTGAGACAAAACAATGTTGAATGTATACTAGCCATCTCTGCACTCTGGGCCACCAGAGAATGTAGTAGTACATAGTAACACACGGTAAATGTTTGCATCAGTGAATACATGACTCACTTGTGGCGCAGAGAGAATAAGAGTATGATGAAAATCAAAATTACAAAATTAGCAGATACTTTAAAGGTATATTTCAAAGCTATACATTGGATTCATGATCCCTAACCCAAGAATCTCGTCTACCATACTGACCTGACGGCCTAAAAACAGCAGGAAATCATTGGAACTTACACAAATATCACTAGTAAAACAACATTCTGTCCTTGAAAAAGAAGGCCAAATGAGTTGATGAAGAGGTCAACAAATATCAAGAACAACTGCAAATATACCACAGATCGGTATCTCGAGACAAGCATTGTGTCCTACAGCAAGTAATGTCCAAATATGCCCACCTCGGCATTCAACATTAGCATTTATTGATTTACTCTTCATATTCTCCAAGCGAGGCCAACTTCATACCGCTTATTAATTTTTTTGAAAAGCACCCACCCATGAGATCCTTATTTCATGCCCCCTTTATTATTTTGTGTCAGTAAATAGATCGAGTATTGTGTAACATAAGAAATCGTGCCTTTTATTTTGTTTACAGTTGAAATGAGCTGTAAAACTCATCCATAGAAAGTGTCCACCTACTCCAGTTATTCCATCTCCCCTCGTTTATTGGGACTTTAGGAAATTTTCAACCTCCGACTATTCCACTCCCGTCTATTCAAGACTTAAGGGTAACAACGAAATTCTACCTTCCTAAACATTTCATCGTTTACTTCACTCTACCGGAATGTATAATGGCGTAGTCGTTGTAAAGAACAGCTTTTGGAGAGGGGATTCTTGATAAATTTTTGAAATATGACAAGATTTTCTGTGGTGACAAAATATGTTAATATCAGGCATCTTCACAAATAACACAGTCATCTTCATTAAGTAGTAAATTGAAAATATTTTTCTGATTAATATCCTCTTCTGGAATGTAACATTCAAAGGACCAATTTCCTTTGTCTGAACACGAATGGCCTGTGACTTTGGCAAAGGGGCCATCCACATAATACGTACGCAAGTTTAAAAATTTCGACTCTACCCTCCCTCCTGTACGCAAGCATACGCTTCTTTGAGAACCCCCTGTCTGCGTATATACTTTCGCAACAACCCTCCCCGTTCGTTACCGATATCATTCAACGTGGTATGAACAAGAAGTAAAACAAAGCAAGTAATAAAAGATATTGTTGTCAATATTTTGTGCGGCAAGTTGTTTAAATACACTTATAAGAAAACCACTTTTTCGTCTGAGCCTCAATTTTCTTAACTTTTTCATGTTAACGTTCTTAACTTTCAATTATAAAAATATCGTGTATTGTCTGTAAATGGCCCTTCAATCTCAAAGTTCAAAAATATTTTCTTTCGATCCTGTCAAGGTAACTTCTGAATATAGTCGTCATCACTGGATTATTCTGCATAGCTGATCTTCATACAGTACTGCTATGTTTGTCCACATCTTTCAGATGGTGGCATTTCTTGTGGCGCAGCACAACAGCTTCAATGTGCCAGCAGCTGCAACATTGTGGACAAATTCCCCTTTTAAATTTATTCTCCAAACTTTTTGGCTGCTTCTGCTATCCAATCAGATTATAACCAAGGTACAATGGCTCAATCCTATGGATTGCTGCAAATGAAAATCCACGGTCTAATCTTCAAATTCAGATGCATTCTTGATGTTAGCATATTGGTAATTGTAGACTGTAAGCGAATGAAGGTACCCTATTGCTAGTGTGGTTTCTGCATTGGTGGCATTGCGTACGTACATATTGCTAGGATCTCCCGTCCCCCCTTGTACACAAACATACGCCTTTCGCTGAACCCCCTCCCCTTTGTGTGTGCGTACTATGTGGATGGCCCCAAAAGGCTCTTACATGGCCTGTGCCTAACTGCGCTTTAAATCTCCTTCTTCTCCGAAAATTTACTATGACTTGTAGTACACAAGTTTACTACGGTCATCAATTGCACAAAATTTACGCTTTTTAATAAAAGGTAACTTATTTTTGGCATTATTCACATTTTAATCAAAATTCAGCTTTTTATTTAGATGTTGAAAAGTAACCTGCCTGTAAAATAAAAGTTACTTTCTCACATAAACAGGGAAACAGGTCATGCTTTGCTATGCGTACATCAACGAAATCAACAAGGTAGACTCAAAATGACTTCAACACAGATTAGTAAATGAACAACCACAGCATCTTTATTAAGACTCTCACAAGCACTACCAAAAGCACTCTCACATTGTGGTATGCAAATAATTTTAATTGACAAAATAATTTTTCCGAACAGCTCCATGATTTCTTTTCCAGGTCTTCTAGGTGCACTTTGTAATCTGTCTATGTATACTCAAGAGCCACATTTGTCCTGGTTAATCAGATAAGTCTCATGAAAATGGAATTATTATGAACAGAAACATGACAGTCATGATGTAATTCTCGGGTCTCTTGATTCAAACCTCACATTGAGGACATCATTCATAATGAATGATATACTTGCAATAAGCATGACACATCAAACTATTTTAATAATGAAGAGCAAAAGAATTGATCTTCATATTGTTGTAACTGTCTGGTATGTGCTCGTATAGCATAATATTTGTCTTAACAATATGAAAATAGAACATTATACAATTTTGTTTCCCAGGCAATCAAAATGTGTTTACTTACAAAAACATGAAAGGAATTACATATAATCTAATATCTGGACATCACTACCCTCCATTCAAGACAATAAATTTGCATATAAACTCAAAACATATCATTCAAATACGAAAAAGTTCTGAAAACAATATCTCTTGACACAAGCCAATGTGTAGAAGGGTTTTCTTTAATAATGGAGTAGCCTGAAACCCCAGCCCAGGGTGAAATTCGGTGATAAGAGGATTCACCCTTCAGTGCTGATAACCTACGGTTATGATTGATTTTACAGTCAAAGTTGGTTTTCATGATTACAAAGAATCAAATAAAAATGTTAGCGTACATCAAAACAGGTCTAGGCTACTTTGAACTTGACAGCTTTTCCGGAAAGGATATGACACCAGAAGGCCACTTTCCAAATTTTGCGAAACTAACTGTTAACCAACTGGGATGGGGGTAACACGGCAAAAGATCTGAACTTGATAAACTCTTAACCATAGAACTACAAAGGCGATCAATTGGCCTAATATAGATAATTATTCAAAAGTTCTAGCTTGTGGCTTAGACCCTAGTTCACAGAATTCTACGAATTTTCATATGTTTGAACTATTCTTCAGCATATTCAAAACTGATAAATCTTCTTTGCATATATTCTGAAAAATATATGTATATCGAGAACCCCCAAATCGATCAATTGACTTAGTGTACAATGTAGATGCTAAAGGTTTATAAAATGCAGTAAATATGAAATCTAATGTTTTAAGCAGGTTTTTATTGAGGATGATAACAGGTTAACAGGCATGATTCAATTAGTCTAAGAGGTACTCTTAGATCCATTCAAGGTTGCTATATCTAAAGAGTGCACGCAAAGTTTATGATACACCTGAAAAATTTCATTTAATATTGAACGGAATATACAATAATGGCTGTGAAGGAAGGATACAGAGGCCAGGGGTCATTTCAACGTTGCTGCTTTAGTTCAGTAGTGCCTGAGAATATAGTTAACTTTGGAATGAACTATATAAGAAATGAAATATAGAAGAGATACGTAGGAGTTAGACCATATATGTAATAAAAGACATGACGACATTAATTGACTGGTTTAACAGTTTTGAGCCCACTCATAGGCCCCGACTAGTATAGGTCATAATAGGCGGGGGAGGGGAGGAGGAGCAGAAAATTCTCAAACCAGAATAAGCGGGGGAGGGGGTTGGAAGTTGGTTTAAAGTGGTACAAACTTGCTTTCATACAAAAAACATGATTAAAACTTCTGCAGATAGTGCTCAGTTATCATTTGGTTATGATGACAACATTCGTAAAACCAGAGTACTGCTTATGCATTGTGATAAAGGAAATTCAAATCCAGCAACTGAACGTCTCTTCACGCTTGTCTAAGAAAATGTAAGAATCTAATAAGCGGGGTCCTAAAAAGAGTAGGAGGGATAAGTAAATTCTTCCTAGAAAAATAAGCGGGAGGGGGCGCTTGTTCAGGACCTAAGAGTATAAACTATTGAGGAACTTTCACATTGGCATGTTTACGCTTCCCTGATGAACAAGACATTGTAGTAAATTGACCGGTATGAAATTACTATCTGCACTGAAATCCTGTTATTTCTAGGGTTAAAATATGAATGTAGTTGATTTTAAGATACTTTGAAAACTCCCTATGGTTCACAATGATTGGGTTTACAAGGTCACCTAAACTGTTTTGAAACTGATATTATCTCCAGTATGCACTAGTACGGAAAAATTAACGTTAATCTTTACTACATCTAGAGTACAATCAAAGTCTGCAACTTTTGCTGGAGTGAGTCTTTTTTCTCCAATGACAATTCAACTAGCAGTTTACGGTAGGGTTCATTTCAGTACCACTGTACTTGTCTGCTAGAAGATTAAAGTAGGCCATATCTTCAATCTGCACAGAAGAATTTCACCTCTTATCGGATACATGCACCTATATTGAAAGAAGCAAAGAAAACGAATGAAATAGGAACAAAGTTTTTTATAAGACAAACAAACTAGGCACTTAAAGTGAAGAGCTGTTCGAACAGTAATGTAAATACATATAAGTAGGTACTGCATTATAGCTGTTGGTTTTACAAGCTAAGGTAGATTCAAACTGAGTTGCTTCATTGAGTTTGGTAGTCTCACAAACCAAACGATGCTGTATGTTCTAGGGCGCATCTCGATATTTTCTATCTTAGGGGCAGGCTTTACTGAAAAAATACGAAACACAGCTTTTGTGCAGTTGGAACAGAAGGAATGATAGGATCTGGAGCAAAACCGCAGGAAAACATTTACCTTTCCAAAATCTCATACAATGAATAATATTTAAGTCACACTTAGCCTGGTGCAGATGAAATATGTGACGTGGCAAAATACTATCGAGAAACGCAACGGGGTAGGGGACAGCTTGGATAGGAGAGGACAAATTTAACAAATACACTGACAAATGTCAATGAGTAAAGTCAGAAAAGTCAAGGGGTATACATAAGCATCAAAGAGTTATTTAGAGTGGAACATTGGTACATTATTCGAAATCTTCATTTCATTTCTCAAATATGTGTGCTGACTACTGAACATTGAGATAACATAACTCAAGAGCACAGCATGAGATAATCAGCTAAAACTGTTCGGGCATGCCTCCTCTTACATTAGCTATTCAAATGCTGGAATATGAAAACAACTCAGTTCTTTGATTGAAATACATAGATCTATTTATTTTGCTGACAAAGTGACCAGTAAGAGGAATTACGTAGATCAAAACCACTATCTAGTAACAATCATAGCAGTCTACAATTAGACTTATTATCATTTTATTATCATATGCCATTGTTTATACACGAAAGGTACATTAAGATGTAGAACGTAGGTTACTACAAACTATCTCTCCGAATGAAGAAACAAGTGCTCAGGATGCACGAGTGCTTCTCTTTCTCCATTGTTCTCCATAGAAGCGTGCAAGGGCGAATTTAGCACGATTTGTTAGCGGAAGGGGTGAGAAGCATGCAAGTTTTCATCAGGCTGGTTTTAGTGTGTGGGCCACCCGTTATAAATAGGCAGATAACTTTTCGCAGTTGAGATACACAACTTTAATCAATGTCAATGTTACTTATTAATGTATGAGTTTCTGGAGTAGCAGCACAAGGCATTACAAAATGAGGTGAAAGGAAGATGAGACTCCGAGGGCAAAGTCCTCAGGGAAATTTCTAGGCTCTCACACTTTAGGGAGCAGTCATTGAGTATCAGCGGGAGAAGGCAGAGACAAAAATAGCTCCAAAAACTTTTCTCCAGTGAAACATGGGAAGATTATTTGGAGCCCTGTCTGAGGATTCAGAATATTTTGATACCCAGCTATACAAATATTAAAATTACTATACCCATCAATAAAACCTGGGTATTCTCCAGGTACCTGCCACCATACCACTTCTAGTTTAAATAAAAAGGTCTGTAAAAAATCATCTGTTTCCATAGTGTTAACCTCTGAGCATAAGGGTCAACCTCTGGAGACAGTCCTGACAATATCTTCCCAGTTTGAAACGTATTAAGAATTTGATACCCTGGTATAAAACTGCATCATAATTATACACCTTAGCTTAATTCCCTTTACCCCAGTCTCCCAAAAAATGTAAGTACTCCTTTCCTACATTTCAGGAAAATGCCCTTTTTGACTGCAGAGATGAGTCCAGTCTGGATAGATTCAGGTGAAATCATCGATATTCATGTGAAAAACTTCAACAGTTTTATACCATTTTCGGTCTATTCCAGCTAGGCAGTTTTAAAATGTGAGCGAGGGTGCTATCTACCCCAATCCTATACCTTGTTGTCCCACTACATGTCTCCTCCATGCATTTCTGTCAGTGTACGCTGGTAGTCTAGGATAAAGTATTCTTGGGAGCTTTCAGCCTTACCTACCTTTAGTGTATTTAAATTCCTTTAGTATCTTTTTTTTGCACACCCTTTAGTGCGCGAATTTAAGTACTGCGCGAAAATTTGTCTGCGCGAAAATCCGTCCGCGCGAAAAGGCTAAAAATACAAATATTGAATTTTTGCATTAGGTGATGTCTTGCCCCTTACAACAACTTTCATACATTTTGCAGTATAGCAAGTGAAACTTCCTTTAATATGAAACTTCATATTGAATACATAAAACTGCATCCGGTTGTAGAGTTTTGACGTGGGATAATGAGGTTACCCTTTGCTACAACTACCTCCAGGTCACCCTTGAGCAAGGTGTAGTACCTGTCAGCTCTCCCCGAGACTACGAAATACCGAGTTGGCATCCGGCGGGGGCTAGTCTGTCTCATGGATAGGGGGGACTCTTTAGTCTTGGTTGACAACCTCCCTAGAGATGGTGTCTCGATAAAAACACCGGTGGTAGTGTAACCTTAAAGTCACTATCCTCTTTTTGAGTGCAATGAATAATTCTAATAATGAAGATAACGGCGTGAATGAAACTGGAACTGCAAGTGAAGGTTTCTCGCCCGGCAAGTGTCCCACTGTACGGCAGGGTGGGCCTGGTCGTCATCAAGCGTCTGCCAAAATGAAATGGACTAGGGAATTGAACCTTGCTGTTATGGAATGCTATTTTTTGAGTAACCCAACAGATGACAATGGAAAGCCGATACGAGGTTACAGAAAAAGGATGCATAATATCTGGAAAGAGAGAAATTTACCAATAGTGACGGAACAAAGACTATGTGATCAGGCTAGATTACTAAAAAAGAATGAATGGTTTACTGTTGTAGAGTTAGAAGAAATCTGTCGAAGGTTGGATGGGAATAGTGATAATGATGAAGGGAATAGTGATAGTGTTGAAGGAAGTAATGATAGCGTAATAATAGGAAATACAAGCAGACTGTTAGGTGAAAAAATAGTACGCAATGATGAGCGATTTGAAGCAATAGAAGTGCAGGTAAGAAGTAGCAATGTGCAAGATGAACAAGAAAGATGTATGATGGATGAAATAGTCGGAATTATGAAAAGCGGTAGAAGATGTGATACAAGAGGATTGAAGAAAGTAAACAGAAATATTTTGTCTGAATGGTCAAGTAAAGTAAATAGGGTTTTAGTGAATATAACAACAGATAACATAACTGATACAAATAAGTTGATATATGCAGTTGCTCAGTATGTTTCTAAAAAGGTTGGTTTAAGAGTAATGGGACGTAATGTGAAAAGAGAACCTTGGTGGAAGAGAAGGATACAGAATACAATTAGAGAATTGAGAAGTCATGTAAATATTTTGCAAAGAAAGAAGAGGGGCGAGCTTACAAAGGGTGATAAGTATAAGATTTTGGACAGGAAATATCGAATTAAGACAAAAGGAGAAGACACTGTAATTGAAGAACTTAAACAGAGACTACAAGCTAAAGCAACCAAACTGAAGAGGTATGAAAATAGAATCCAGCAATTTAAAATCAATAGGTCGTTTCAACAAGATCAGAAAAAGGTATACCAGGAATTGAGCGGATTGAAAAGAACTGAAGGGGTAACACCAGATGCGGCAGAAAGTGAGCGATTTTGGTCAACTATTTGGGGAAATGAGGCTCAACACAATAGGGATGCTCAATGGTTGAAGGACTTGAGAGAGGAGTGTGATAAAGTAAATCAGCAGGATATAGCAATAACTCTCGAGATGGTGACTGAACGGGTAAAGAAGATACCAAATTGGAAAGCACCTGGACCTGATGGGGTACAGGGCTACTGGTTAAAGAAACTGACATCTCTGCATGATAGAATCGCTGAACAAATGAATGAATTAGTAAACAACAGAGCCCCCTTGCCTGTTTGGATGACAACTGGTAGAACGGTAGAACGGTATTGTGTCAGAAAGACCCAAAAAAAGGAAATGTGGCTGAGAACTGTAGGCCAATATCCTGTCTACCACTTTTGTGGAAGTTGATGACAGGAATAATTACTGATTATGTTTATCAGATGCTTTTAGAAAGTGACATATTACCGGTAGAGCAGAAAGGGTGTAGGAAAAAGAGCAGAGGAGCAAAGGATCAGCTTTTGATCGACAAGATGATTCTGAATGACAGTAAAAGACGACAAAAGAATCTTGCAATGGCATGGGTGGATTATAAGAAGGCTTATGACATGGTACCCCACTCTTGGATAGTCGAATGTTTGCAATTGGCACAGGTACCAGAGAATGTGACAACTTTTCTTCAGCGCTCTATGGTAAATTGGCAAACTGAATTAACTTCAAGTGGTACGTCACTCGGAAATGTAAATATTAGAAGAGGGATTTTTCAGGGAGACAGTCTTTCCCCATTGATCTTTGTAATTTGCATGATACCATTATCAAAGGTGTTGCGGAAGGCAAAAGCCGGGTACTTGCTTGGAGATGTGAAAATCAACCACCTGTTGTTTATGGATGATCTGAAGATATTTGGGAAGAACAGAACTGAAATCGATAGTCTTATATCAACAGTAAAGGTAATAAGCCATGATATTGGAATGGAATTCGGAGTAAAGAAGTGTGGTATTGCAATCATGAAACGAGGGAAACTAGTCGAAAGTGAAGACATAAACCTAGGTAATAGAGAGAGTATTAAGGCGATTGATCTTGAAGGATACAAATATCTTGGTATTTTAGAGGCTGATAAGATAAAGGAGAATGAGATGAAAGAAATGTTCTCAAAAGAATACCTGAGGCGCACTAAACTAATTATGAGATCAAAGTTGAACGGTAGGAACAAGATAATGGCAGTAAACATACGGGCAGTATCACTCATGAGATATGGAGCAGGTATACTTGGATGGAAAACGAATGAACTGCAAAAGCTTGACAGAAAAACAAGAAAAATCATGACAATAAACAAGGAACTCCACCCAAGAAGCGATGTTGCAAGAATATACGTATCAAGAAGAAGAGGGGGAAGAGGTCTTATAAGTTGTGAATGTTGTGTAAGGGGAGAGGAAAATAGTTTGAGTTGGTACGTATTGAACAGTGGAGAGGTACTTTTGAGAAAGGTCGGGGATTCAGATATAGTTAATGTTGCTGAAGCAATTGAACCAAATGAGTATAAAAGGTTTCATAGCCAGAAAAGAGAAGACGAATGGAAGCAGAAAATAATGCATGGACAGTTTTTGAGGGACAAAGAGGGGGTGGATTGGGATAGGTCATGGCATTGGATTGCAAAAGGAGATATGAAGGGATGTACAGAGGCATTGATCTGCAGTGCTCAAGAACAAGCTTTAAGAACAAATTATACAAAGTTCTATATTGATAAGAGTTCTGAG
The DNA here is from genome assembly GCA_964019165.1 of Mastigias papua. NCBI lineage: Eukaryota > Metazoa > Cnidaria > Scyphozoa > Rhizostomeae > Mastigiidae > Mastigias > Mastigias papua. The sequence goes on from OZ025287.1 coordinate 5,371,656, forward strand.
TCTCCTATATGTAGAATGTGCGGGGAGAAAGCGGAAACTATTAGTCATCTAGTTAGTGAGTGTAGTAAGTTGGCCCAACGAGAGTATAAGAGAAGGCATGATAATGTGGCACGATACATTCATTGGCAGCTCTGTATCAAAGGAGGGTTTGAGAGAGCTGATAGATGGTATAATCAGCAACCTGAAGCAATAATTGAAAATGAGAATTATAAGCTCTTATGGGATTTTACGATCCAATGTGATAGAATGATTGAGGCAAGACGACCGGACATTGTGTTGGTAGATAAAATGAATAAAGAGGTCAAAATAATAGACATTGCGCTACCTGGAGATTCACGAGTAAAAGAAAAAGAACGTGAAAAAATGGAAAAGTATCAGTACTTGAGGGAAGAGATTGGACATGTATGGCAAATGAGAAGTGCAGCAGTAGTACCTGTAGCGATTGGAGCACTAGGAGTTATATCTCACAAGTTTGAAAAGCATATTAAAAAGTTGGGAGTAAAGATTGCGACAGATGTTATCCAAAAAACAGCATTGCTTGGCTCAGCTAGGATATTGCGAAAAGTTTTATCTATTTAGATATCAGAAGAAAGGAACTTTGAGACCCTTGGTGACTTGTTGTCACCCGCTCTCAAAGCATAACACATTAGAACATTCCAGAAAACTCTATCTGTGATGGACATGATGGACAAATAATAAAATTGAAATAGGCAAAATGTGGAAAATGAAAGTAACTACAATTCCTGTAGTTATAGGTGCGCTTGGAGCTATAAAGAAAGGAATGAAATCGAACATTGACAAGATACCGGGGAAAATATACTTAGAAGAACTACAGAAGATCACACTACTGGGCACTGCTCATATCCTCAGGAAAGTTCTGTCAACTGACTTAATGTGACCTTGTATGTCCTAAGATCTATGGATTAGATTTGGATTTGCAGGAAGAACAGAAAAGACTTAATAGACATTTTATAAGAATAATAATAATAATATGTCTCTACCTTACAAAGAATACATCAAGGGGGTCAAGGGTCCTTGGAGGAGTAGTCCCTTTTCTAGTTGGCCTTCTGTGGCGTCCTAGACTGGTCTCCCCAAACCCAGCACCTTGTGAAGCGCAATATAGAGCCACTCCAAGGTGAAGACCGTCTGTGCGTGGTGAAGAGCCACATCCTACTAGAGGTGGCCCTGAGACAAGCCAAACACAGCGGATCTAGGGGAGTAAACCCCGAAAACAAATCCGTAACTCAAGGTGTAAATCGTGCTGATGGGTGGATGGCTACAACGGCATGTAGTCATTAACGATACAAGACAGCCACTGCCTTGTGGAATAGGTGTACAAGCCAAAGGCTAAGGGTGAAGATCCCTAACAGAAAGCTTCTTAGTTTTCCCCTGATAGCTATGGCGTTTAGGGGAATTACCCCAGTCATGGGCAAATGACCTGGTAAACTGGACCAGAAAGTCCTGGAAGACAACCAGTTTAGGAGAATGTCACTCTGATGTAAAACATCCAGCTATGGGAAAATAGTAAAACCTTTAATGGATAAGTTAAAGAATAGTTTATCATGCCGCATCGCTCGTCGCGCGGATGAACAAGGAGCGCGTCCCCCAACGAGGAACCAGGCTGGGGTCGAAAAATCGATTACTGGAACAACCTTACCCAACAATGATCTGGCAGGTAACCTTACCGAGACCTTCTCTCAAAAAGGCCCTCCAGACACAAAAAGTCTGTCCAGAAGTAAACAGAAAACAATTAGACAAAGATGGACAAGGGAAGAATATATACAAGTCATGACAGCATTTTATGAGGCAAAATTTTCGCCAGCAGAAGGCTCAAATACAGAGCAGACATATAAATTATGGAGAGAGAAACACCCGGAAATTAGACCAGCGATGGATGGTAATAAGCTTGCTAATGTAAGACGTGATATTGTCAAGAATAAGAGACTAGAAGACACCACATTACAACAGATTCAAAATGATATAAGAGAGAAAATTGAAATACAAAATGTAGATAATAGCTGTAGTGCAACCAATGATGGTACAGAGGAGAGTGAGATACTGCATGAAACAACTGTCATCAGTCAGCCAGATATTGAAACCTCAGATCAGACCAACACCATTGATTCAGCTTCAAGTGAAGAGGTAAGTGCAATTTCAGAAAAGATAATGATTAAATTGGAAGAACTGAAGCATCAACATCTATCTGATAGAATCCAACTTCCTAAAATTAGAAAAGATAGAAAAGCAAAAGATCTTATACACAAGGGAAATATTGCGATCCTCAAATTAAAAACACAGACCATGGAACCGCTCACAATAACTGAGCTTAATCAGATGGTATATGCTACAGCATCAGTAATAACGGAAGAACTTGGAGTAACGATACAAAGAAAGAAAGGCCGACAACATAAGCAACCCCAATGGAAAGAAAGGATTAGCAAGGATATAGAATGCTTAAGGAAGAAACTGTCAATTTTAACCGAAAAAGTGAAAGGTAGCATGGTATCTCACAGAAAGATCACTCGAGTGCTGTCTCAACTTAAGTGTAAGAGTGAGGCAGATATACCATCAATTATAGAAAAGATAAAGCAAAAAATTGCAGCCAAAACACAAAGGATAAGGCGGTACGAAAAGAGAGGGAAGCAATTCCGTCAAAACAAACTGTTTAAAGATAATGCGAAGCAGTTCTATAGAGAAATTGGCAAGAAGCAAATTGATGTAACTGAGCCACCTATATTTACTGAAATCGAAGGTTTCTGGTCGAGAATATGGGAAAATGAAAAAGTCCATAACGAAGTAGCTGAATGGATTAGAGACCAGGAAGAATTATATAAAGATCAGCAATGCCAAGAAACTAACGATATCACAATTAATGAGGTACGCACTGCAATAAAAAATGCGAACAACTGGACATCACCAGGGTTAGATAAGATTCCAAATTTCTGGCTTAAGAACATAGATAAGCTGCACACGGACCTGGCAAGGGAATATAATACCATTCTCAAAGAACCAGACAAATGTCCAGAGTGGCTAACACAAGGATTAACATTCCTGATTCCTAAATCTAATGATACAAATGAAGCTAAAAATTACCGACCAATAACTTGCTTGCCAACTATGTACAAAACATTAACCTCGATCATTACAGATAGAACATACTTGCACCTGGAGGACAATAGATTATTACCCAATGAGAAAAAAGGATGCAAACGGGGATCATATGGTTGCAAAGATCAGCTCCTAGTGAATAAAATGATAATGGAAGACTGTAAAACAAGAAAGAAGAATCTGACAACATCAAGGATTGACTACAGGAAAGCATTCGACAGTGTGCCACACAGCTGGATTATAAAGACATTGGAACTTTACAAAGTATCGCCTGAGATTGTTAACTTTATGAAAGTGAACATGAAAAACTGGAAAACAACATTGCTTCTAAGACATGCTACCGGCACACTGACGTCTCGATTGATAGAAATAAGGAGTGGCATATTTCAAGGCGATTCTTTATCCCCGCTTCTATTTTGCTTGGCTCTGGCTCCCCTAAGCAACTTGCTTCATTCTACTAATTGCGGATATGATATCCAAGGAAAGAAAATCAACCATCTCTTCTGTATGGACGATTTAAAGGTATTTGGCAGAGACAATCAGCAACAAGAGCGCTTGCTTAAAACTGTTAAAACATTTAGTGACGACATTAATATGAAATTTGGACTAGAAAAATGTGTCACAGCAGAATTAAAACGGGGTAAACTAGCTACAACTACATCAATCAGACTTGATGAAGAAACGACTATCAAAGAGTTGCAACAAGAGGATAGCTACAAATACCTTGGAATAAATGAAGCTGACGGTATTCAGCATGCAAAGATGAAAGAAAAGATAAGAAAGGAGTATTATAGGAGAGTTAGACTGATACTCAAGAGTGAACTGAATGCAGTTAATCGTATTGCAGCCATCAACTCTCTTGCTATCCCAGTCATCACATATAGTATGAATATACTCAATTGGAAGATAAATGACCTCAAAAGGCTTGACACAAAGACAAGGAAACTCTTAACAATGTATAGAATGCACCATCCAAAAGCAGATGTGGATCGACTATACTTACCAAGAAGCGAAGGAGGGAGGGGACTAATGCAAATAGAGTTAACTTTCAAGATAGTGACTGTTGGTCTCGAAACATATTTAAGAGAAAGCAAGGACGAAATGATGAAATTGGTCTTAGAGCATGAGAAGAAAAAGAAGTTATACTCTGTTACAAAAGAGGCTACCAAATTTTGTAGAGAGCTAGAAGTCGATCAACCAGGGCATAGGGAAACGGATAGTGTCACAAATAAAGCCAAAGAAGTCAAGAATATAGTGAAAAAACAAGGAAAAGAACAGATAAGAATAAGATGGGAACAGAAGCCGCTGCACGGTCAGTACTTGAAAAGATTGAAGAGACCAGATGTTGATGAAACTGAAACACATAAGTGGTTAAAAAGTTCAGGATTAAAATCAGAGACAGAAGGCCCAATAATAGCAGCACAAGACCAAAGTTTAATGACAAAGCAATATCAAAGTGAAATAATGAAGAATGGAATGAATCCCAAATGTCGACTATGCAATCAATATAATGAAACAATTGATCACATTGTAAGTGGATGTCCTGTATTAGCAAAATCAGAATTCATGCAACGACATGACAAAGCTGCATCATACATACACTGGAGAATTAGTAAGGCATTCAAACTACCTGTAGCGGACAAATGGTATAATCACAGCCCAGAAACTGTCGTGAGCAATGACCAAGTAACTTTAATATGGGATATGCAAGTACACACAGATAAAGAAATAAAGGCTAACAAGCCTGACATCATTATCAAAGATCACATAAACAGCACGTGCCAACTGATTGATATGACTATACCTTCGGATAGAAATGTATCAATAAAGGAAGTTGAAAAATTTTCAAATACAAGGATTTAGAAATTGAAATAGGCAAAATGTGGAAAATGAAAGTAACTACAATTCCTGTAGTTATAGGTGCGCTTGGAGCTATAAAGAAAGGAATGAAATCGAACATTGACAAGATACCGGGGAAAATATACTTAGAAGAACTACAGAAGATCACAGTACTGGGCACTGCTCATATCCTCAGGAAAGTTCTGTCAACTGACTTAATGTGACCTTGTATGTCCTAAGATCTATGGATTAGATTTGGATTTGCAGGAAGAACAGAAAAGACTTAATAGACATTTTATAATAATTTTTTTTTTCAAACTTCATCTCATATGATATTTAAGTCTACAAATACAAATCTCGCTAACAGGTAATCTGTATTTGGCTGGCTTACAATACTACAATACTAGGTAATAGAACAAACAAACACAGAAAAAAAAGGAAAAAGCATACAATATGTAGAACAGTAAAGAAAGAAGTTATTAAACAGTATTAACTGTATATTCAATAACTGAGAAGCTCGGGGTTGCACCAGGATTTGTTTCTCATACAGAATATATAATATGTTGTTCGGATGATAATAGTAGATAGCTTGGAAACAATGAAATTGAGATGATGATTATCAAAGCCTAATTCAGTGCACATTTTGAGAAAGGAGTCTGATGACTGACCAAATATACCAAGGCAGCTCATGGAAAGATTAACAAATTCTATTGTATGATAGTCACTGCTGAGATCTGTTAGGAGGGAACGATATTTGAGTTCTTTTCGACGAGTATTGTTGCTTAGATTTGTCTCAAAGCCCACGGTTAATTCAATGATATACAAGCGGTTGTCAGCGGTGGAAAGAAGCATATCAGGCCGAAGACTGTCTCCCGTAATAATGCAAGGAGACAGGTAGCCAGGAAGATCCGCGTATAACTTAGATGAATTTACTGATTGGAAAGTTTGAGCTAGAAAACGTAGAGCCGAATTGTGTCGCCAAGTAAAACGACCCTGGTCTAGATATGTTTTACAGCCCGCTACAATATGGAGAAGTGATTCAGGCTGAAGACAAAAGGAACAGTCAGAAGTGTTTGAGAGGCCCCACAAATAAAGGTTCTTTCTAGTAGCGAGTGTATTATTAAGATATTTGATAGTGAAATTGAAGATATTGGCAGGTAGCTTACTTTGTGCTCGAGACCAAAGAGAATTGAGATTTTTTAAAGAATGAACAAGAAGGATTGAGATAATAAATACTTGTGATGGTAACTCGGTTTTCAGTCTTTCCGTATGTTCAGTGCGAATCGATTTCAAAATTTGCTTTGTATTTTTATAAACGTCGTATTGGATGTTGGTTCCGCAGTTGGTATTTTTCCATAGCTTTACTATGGATTCGTCCTTAGAAGATTTCAATGAAGACCGGAGGACTGTTTGGCATTGTTGAAATTTAACCGAAGGCAATGGAAACGCTAGACCAAACTTCTTGGAAGAGAGAATAATAGAGCTTAAAGTGGCAGAAATGGGAAGCTCAAGCCATTGACGGGTAAATTTTGAGACAATGTTATCCAAGTTTTCAGAAATCCAAGTTTTACCTAAATCTGTAACTGTAAAATGCCAGGAGATTTTGGAAAGAATGTAGCGATGGTACAGAAGTAATTTATTCCTAGGATGAACATGCAGGGAGTCCACTGTTCTTAACATAGATTGAAGCGAAGATTTAAGAGTTTCTTTATGGTCCTTGTTATCCATATCAAAGTTGAAGAAACGTCCAAGGTATTTAAAGGATTCTCCATTTTTAACAGGAGGTACGACTTTAGAGTTGATCAAAAGCTTTGGCTGAAATTGAAGTGAACAAGTAGAAAACTTTTTATCCCGAAAGTGGTGCATTTGTCAACACGGATTAGCATACAGGCCCATTGACACCACCGTGAGAAACAGTTTAACAACAATTGATTTTCACGCTCATTGGTAGTAATAACAGCAGCGTCATCAGCGAATCGGAACCAGTGAACTGGGTGGAACAAGCGGTCGTTACCATCATGAGGTGAAAACCCCAGTTGGTTGTATTTTTCTTGCGTAACGAATTATATAAATGTGTTAAAGCATAGATTGAATAATAGGGGACTAAGGCAATCCCCTTGAAGCACTCCACGTTTAAAAGGAATAGCTGGAGTAGAAAAGTGGTCAGAAATTATATAGGAATGAAAGTCTATGTAAAGATTGGTAACTAGGTGTTGAATCATTTCAGGGACATGATGATAATCAAGTGCACTTTTAATCAGATTGTGATGGATTTCGCCAAAAGCATTTTTGAGATCTAGTAAAGTAATGATAGCAGAACGTTGTTTTAATCGAGCTTTATTGATTAGATAGGCCATCATAGATGTGTGTTCTAATACACCAGAGACTCCATGAGTGAAACCTTTCTGTATCTTTTGTTCGATCAGATGATTTTGTGAGAGGAAAGAAAAGATAGAATCACGCAAGCACGAAGTAAATATCTTCAGTGGAACCGACTCAAGGGTAATAGGTCTGAAGTTTGCTGGGTTGTCACTGTCTCCTTTCTTGTGCACTAAAATTGTGCAAGCTTTTTTCCACTCGTGTGGAATGTTTCCTGACTTCCAAACAGCGCATATTAGTCGTGTGATTACAGTTCGGAGATACGGACATCTTTTAAAACAGATTATTGAGATTTGATCTAACGGACAGGGGCTTCTTGAAGCTTTCATTCTGCGGATGATATTAGTGACTTTGTCGTAAGACGGGGGTTCAAGATTAAATGGTATGGATGCTTGTGGTAGAGTAGGAATCCAGCTTGGTACAGGAAATTGTCGGCTAGGTGAAGCAGATGAAAACATTTTGAGAAAATGGTTTGCATATTCCTCGCCTGAAAAAGATGGTAGGATTTTGAGCGGCTTGTCAAGAACATTTTTGACAAAGCCCCAGAAATTCTTTGATATGTAGCGATCATGTTGTTTGTGCGAAGCGGAACCGACAGAGGAAGTACATTTGCGTTGCATTTTAGATCCTAACAATCGAGAGACATATTGTAATAATAATAATAATAATAATAATATGTCTCTACCTTACAAAGAATACATCAAGACCACTTTAGCATTGACAAAACAAAATGCTGTGCAAGAGATATGATCTATTGGCCAGGCATGAGTAAACAAATCGAGGATATAGTATCGTTATCCAGTTTGTTTACACTTTCAACGTAGTCAAATAAAAGAGCCAATCCATCAACATGACATTCTTGAAGGTCAATGGCAGAAAGTAGGAGCAGACCTTTTCAATTTCCCTGGGAGAGACTATCTCATGGTTGTGGATTATTTTTCTAAGTATCCAGAAATTGCTAATTTTTGCACTAAAAGCGCATTCTCTGTTGCTTAAGCCATGAAGATTGTTTTTGCGAGCCATGGAGTTCCACAGACGGTCATTGCTGACAATATACCATATAACTCTTATGAATTTAGAGATTTTGCCAAGCAATTTTAACCTCATAACATCAAGTCCAAGATGTCCTAAAAGTAAGGCTGAGGCAGAGAAATACGTTGGGACAGTAAAGATGATGTTGCGTAAGTGTATAAAGAATGTTACAGATCCAAACCTAGCTTTACTACTTAACAGAAACATGCCAGTTAAAGGTATGACATACAGTCCTTCTCAAATGTTATTTAACAGGCGCTTAAGGGATAATTTACCAATAAAGCATAGTTTAGTAAAGCCCCAAGTGGCATCAAATGTCAAGCAACAAGCACGACAAAGAAGAAAAGCAGAATATTATGATAGAAGTTCAAGACCACGTTGTGAATTCGAAAGAGGAGACTCTGTAAGAGTTAAAGTAGATAATGAGAGAGAGTGGATTCCTGCAAAGATAGAAAGTGAAAACTGGACACCACGGAGCTATGTTGTTACCGAACATAACGGGCAGACAGTCAGACGGAACAAAAGCATGACAATCCATTCGCGTAATAAAGTTGAAATCAATCCATCCTATCCTTCATCAGTCTCAAAGCCTCGGTAAGAATCTCGGTAAGAATCTCGGTAAGAATCTCGGTAAGAATCTCGGTAAAAACCTCGGTAAGAATCTCGGTAAGAATCTCGGTAAAAATCTCTGCAAGAAAGTCCACCTGAAGCGACAAATGTACACAGTAACTTCCAGGCAATAGTAAAACAAACTAGCCCACTGCTTACAAGGACTAAAAGAACAATAGAACCTCCAGTCTGGCAAGATGGCCATAGCACTAAATAAGTTTAACTGGTACTCTAACGTCATGGGGAGGTGTCATATATTGTGTATATATTATATTGTAAAGTGAAAGTGCGAGAAAATAACCGACCCGAGCGGGATTCGAACTCGCGACCCCTGACTTTGTACGTCGGTGCTCTACCAACTGAGCTATCGGGCCACGCTTCCAAATCGTTGGTCAAGGGTAGGTCATTTGCTCGCACCGCCCCTCTCTTAACCAATTTGCACAGGGCAGCCATCGCAGCTCCATCGCAATGTGCATTGGACCTGCTGTTGAGAGAGGACTGCTCACACCAGGGGGGCCAACGATTTGGAAGCGTGGCCCGATAGCTCAGTTGGTAGAGCACTGATGTACAAAGTCAGGGGTCGCGAGTTCGAATCCCGCTCGGGTTGGTTATTTTCTCGCACTTTCACTTTTCATTTCTTCCAAACCCTGTTGCTTCTACTAATATTATATTGTCTCCAGGAACAATAAACTTTCACACTCTTGCTTCACGGTTATATGGTTCATGTTGTTCTGTCAATGTCTTGTAGTGTTGAGTGTTGAGAAAAACAATTTAAAAGATGAAAGCGGACAAGATCTACTTCTTTACCCTGAGAATATTACAGGTTCTACGTGCTTTCTCTTTCTCGGAACAGGTTCTACAGAGTTTGGAATTTACTTCAATCCTTGTCAGTTGGTCAACAGCTTTACACACTCTTAAATTCTGACAGTAAGATCTATATCCAAGTATACAGAATATTCATCACTGTCAATCCTTTCATCCATTTTACCCACCTATTGTACAGAATGATTGATATAATTATTAAGATAGAGAAAACATATCAAAAGAGTAAACTTTGTAAAATTTGTGGGCATATTGTTAGATGAGCATCTAAATTGGAAGTACCATCTGAATGAACTCTCCAAAAAAATGTGCTAGATATTGTGGTTTGCTTTTCAAAATCAAGAATTTTCTGCCACATAAAATTAAATATGCTTATATAATGCATTATTTTCATCATTTTTACAATATGGAATAACAGTGTGGGGTCAAACATAGATCCAATCTTCAAGATACAAAAAAGTAGTGAGAGCAATGGCTTTAAAACCATCTTCTACTCCTTCCTCTCCTATTTTCAAAGACCTCAGACTTCTAAAATTGTCTAATATCTTCAAATATAAACTTCTAATTGTTGTTTTTGATTATATTCATGGAAACGTGCCAGCTTGCTTCAACAAGTATTATTTTCTTGGCTCATCTGTTCATCAGTATTCTATAAGACAGGCACGACGGGATGACTTCATCTTGTCAAAAAAAACACCTCTCAGTATGATCTAAAATCATTGCTTCATCTCAGTGAAACACTACAGAATGATGTACTCTAGTTAAAATCAGAAGTGCTCCTAAAAAAATTCCTCTAATCCAAATCTAAGATGTATCTGCAAAGCCTATAAAATGATGAAGTCTGTTCCTCTGAAATCATGCCTCCTCATCTAAAGTGACCAAAGGGGGGGGGGCTCTTTCCTTGATTAGTTTATCTATTGAGTGAGTCCCTCCTTAAGAAACTCAAGAACCTACAAGTTGCATTAAGTACCTTTTCCATTTTACATTTGTCTATATTTGTCCACTTGTTGTTAGTATAAATGTATATAGTACTACTTTAGTTGAATTTTGAATATATGAACTGAACTGAACTGAACTCAACTAAATGGTGGAATTGTTGGTGAGGCACACATGGCAAATACTCATTAAGCTTTCTGCTTTTGGGTCCTTCAAACTCACAACTGATAGTCATACAATAAATCTAAATAATAAAACATCTTTGAAAACAATACAGAACAGAAGTTAATAATGGAACAGTAAAGGAAGACATCTTTTCCATACAGTTGAGATAGGAATACCCTATTTCGCCATGTATAAGGTGCATCTTTTTCGAATTACTATTGGCTCTGTTTGAGTTTCAAATTATTAGTGTCTTATGAGTGGTAACATTGACTGTACCATTATGTTCTTTTGGAGGCAAATGGGTTATTTCATACATAAAACATTATATACAAGATCATATGGAGTACCTGTTTTCTTAATTTTGTGAATGCAAAACTCAAATTGAAAAACAAAGACCAAACCACAAGTGACAATATCAATATCATTTGCAAAATCAGTTGCATTCATTGACCAGGAAAATAATTTTGCAACAGCTGTCACTTCTGTGGAAACATACAAGTCGTAGAATACACTTTGGCATATAGAAATGAAGAAGGGAGAAAATTTGGAGCTAATGAAGCAAGTGTCCAAGGTGGCCAAAGACAAAGGATAAGTTGATAAAGTACCCAAAGTTGAAGCATGCTAATATTGGAAAGCTTGAAATCTTTCCTGAACTGGAAGAACATCTTGCAAAATGGATCTGTGAAAATGCAACCCTTGCATTGGTATTTCAAAAACAGCTATCCATCTGAAAGCAAAACTTATAGCAAGAGATCATGGTATATAAATTTGATACAATGATTTTCTCTACAGAGTTAGGCTCTATAGGTTTTTGAGTTTATCCTTTTACAGAAATATACATGCTTTTAAAAAGCTGAGAAAAGGGGGGTGCACCTTATACACAGTAAGACACAGTAAAAACTATTTTCTCAGAATTCAAACATGGAATTAAAGGCACATATTATTCAAGGATTCATCTTATACATGACACAACATGGTATATAATCAGACTAGATTCATGACAATATCAGTCCATTTCTAACAACATTTAGGACCTCTGAGAAACAGACAGAGAACCCTTGACATTGAAGCACATTTTGGATTGCTACAACATATTTCACTGCAAATTTTGTCATTCAAGAGCAGATAGCCATTTTTGGCTTCTTTTCATGCAAAGAACAAAATGCATAAAAATTGGGGGGCTTTTTAATTTGATCCACTTTGTGTTGTACTTTAGGTGTATAAAACGAATACAGGTTTTTCTATTAAAAAGTTTATTACAAAATTAGGCTCAAAACACAAAAATCTTAACAAAATGTTAAGAAAACCACAAGGCTCAAGTTCAACCAATGAATAACAATCAATTTTTGGTTAAGTAGGTAGCTCATAGCTGGGTTCATGATTAACGAAAGTTAAAACCTCAAATATAGTGTCTATAGCTGTCTTCCAAGTGTCTATGGATAGGCAACTTTATGGTCAAGTTGCCTAGGAACCATATTTAGCATACATGAGCAAATACACACTCACACATACATATACACATACAATATAGAGAGAAGTTGCCAATTTTTTGATGATCACATTCAGCATGAAATTCAGATTCACAATTTAACCAGTCTTGTTCCACACTAACTGTCTAACTGGCTCTGTCTGGTGACATTGAGCATTGCATAAGAGATGGACAAACAGTATTATAAACACGCCCAAACACAAAGAGAATTCGTTAATCATATGATAATATTACACTAACCTTGGCATTGCTCATCTGGCTAATATCATCTTTGTTAAAGTAGGTATACTTATTTGATTTTGCCTTGCAATCCCTTTCAGTAGCAGATGAATGACTAACACGCCGTCGTTTCTTTTGTTTCATAAAATCTGAATACAAAGGGTAGTGCTCATAAATGAGTTTCAGCTCTATGAGATCTCAAAATGTAGAAAAATTTGGATATGAGAACTAAATCAAACAAATCATTGCATAAAGTCAATAATTTTAAGGAGAAAATTAAGTGACTTCTACTCTGCAATCTCATACCCTGGGGCTCTGATTTATAATATAAGTTATAACAGCACATGTTGTGCTTGGCCCTGGTAATGACAAAGAAACTGGCTATGAAGGAAAAACATAGTTGTAAACTCTACTTGTACATCACTGTCAGACAGAACTCTAGTAAATTTACTTATTGACTGCATCAAGGAATACTACAGTTCAGTTCTATTGATCAAACAAGGGCAAAAACAAATGACAAAGTAAAATCACCAAGCAAAATAGTATACATTTAGATATGCTGCTACGTGCTTGACATTGTCAATTACTTTTAGTATACCTCAAGACGAGCACTCTCACCCTTTCTCTTTCTACCATCCCAATCGTAAAATCCCATATGAAAATTAATCATCAGATCTCAATCTAGCACACTAAAATGAAGGACCCAATGGTCTATTTTGACACAGTGGGTGAATTAGATGCCACGCGCCCTCGATATCGGCGTAGATAAAAGCAGTAGCACCTGGCTTGAGAAATACAATCAAGAGGACCGATGCACTTAGAATTCTAAAGGAATTACTTGGTGTGATTTGAAGCACATAGATCGTACGCTTTTGCATACTTATTGAAGTTCATCTGAAGATCACACGCCACTTACTACCGTACTGGTCTGGCATACTATTAGAATAGGTCATCAACTGCTCCCAGTAAACTCATTGAAATTTCGAAAAAAGAAGAGTAAAACATTACCTGTGATTGTCCTGCATTGTCTTTTACGTTTTCTGTCGCTGCTTGGTGGGATATCGTTCTCATTTGACGGCGTTTCCTTTCGAGATATACTTGATTTCTGTAAAGTTACAGTTGGTTTCAGTATTGCATCAGTGGCAACTTCAGAGCATTGAGCTCCGATGTCTTGTGAGATACCCAAAATATAATTGCATTGTTCACTATGCAAGATTGGAATTCTGGTGTCTTTGACTACTGATTCCTGCGATTTAGTAGATAGTTCATCATCAGTCCTCTGCGTTACCTTTTCCCATAAAAGTCTACCATGTCCGAGCGGGGTACCTTCAGAGAAATTGAAACACCATTCCTCATTCTTCTCCTCCATATCTCGCTTTAGTTCAGAAGTCAAAATGGCGGAAATTTCTTCGTGATCAACTGGACCGAACAGATTTCTAGATAGTCCTTTCGATGGTACAACTCTGTGAGTTAATGGTGGTAAAGTTGACGAACAATTCGCTATTGGTATTGCCTCCATCTTGTTTATGAATTTGAATTTCTGAGGCGGGAACGTTGCTGAATACCGCTGGTCAATTTCTCCTGGAGAGTATGGGACAAGAGAGTTTGTGATACTATCCTTATTCAAAGAGAGTTAAACAATTTGACTGATTTGATTGGTCAAATATATAAAACACGTGCGAGACAATTGGCTAGAGAGCAAAGAAAAGCTGTCGATCACTTTGAAAACAAAAGAAAGTATTTCTATTGATTGGTCACCTTACACAAATGCCACGCTGCCTTTCGCAGATGGAGCAACAGTCAAATACGTTGTCATAGAGACAATAACAAATAGCTGTTTCCCATCTCCACTCTCCAGACACACACATACCGTACATACATACATACATACATACAGTAGACATCCTTTATCTTGAACTCTGAAGGGAAACGAAAAAAAGTTCGAGATAGCGAATGTTAGAGTTATCGGATGACCCAAAAAATCCTATTTTTTATCATATTTGGAAAGGGAAAAAATGTGAAATTTGCGAGAACAATCTTTTTTCATGAGAGCTGATCAGTACAGTCAGCCTCATGCAGTTGTAAAAGGGAAACCTGTAAACTTAGGTGATGGTGATGGCATGCAGGTCGCTTGCAAATTGATGATAGAAGGGTCAAAGCGATTTATTGTCAGACTGCAAGAACAGTTATAGCTCATTTCATAAAACATTTAAATTGTATACTGTCTTTTTAATTTGATAAATGTCATCTGCCGTCTGAACAGATTTTTACTCGTATTTTACTCACATAATCAAAACCAAAAATGGTCGAGATAGTGAACACTTTTCGTACAGGGGAAACAGAAAATGGTTCGACATAACGAATATTCGAAATAGCGAGCAGTCGAGATAGCGAACGGATTTTCTATACCCTATAGCAAAACGGAGGCGAACAGAAATTGGTTCGAAATAGCGAATGTTCGAGATAGCGGGCAGTCGAGATAGCGGATGTCAACTGTACATACATACAGACATACATACATACATGTGATATTTGTTATTGCAGGTAAAGCTAAAGTCAGCTTGTTCTGATGTGGACTTGCATATTAATACGTAAAAGTTTACCTGAAAATGTACAAAAAATGTTAAACAGTTCAATAATGATAATCCTTAAGCCTAGTTTTTAAAATACACGTTTCAGGTTTAAAGGAAAATTTATTTATAAAATCAGTATGTAATTTGATGTTGTTCTTGAATTCTTCCTATATCTAAGACTATTTCTGCCAATCTCTCTTTTAAATCGCTTTATGTAAAATTGCAACTTATTCCGAGTTCTACTCTTTCGCTTTTCAAAAGGCCTTGAGAGTAATGCAGGGGAGCTTCCATAGAAAATTGTGTGCATGTAGGTTAACAGCATTTTCTTATAGATATAACTTATTGGCTGCCAATTTACTATATATGCAAGACTAGTTTATCAACAAATGATGACCTTCATCGAAGAGGAAGCGATAATGAGGAGTAATATATCGGCATACAGGAGAGGACAATCAACCATTAATGTTCTACAAGCCTTTTGCGATGACATCATAAAAGTAATGAAACGCGGAGAGGTAACAATGATGATCCTCGCAGATCTTTCTAAAGCTTTTGACGCAATTAAATTCAAAAGTCTTATTGAGAAAATGAATCACTTGGACTTCTCAACAACTTCTTAAACTAGGCCTTCAACTATGCATCTAAGTGAAAACAGTTAGTTGAAATCCATGATACGCTATCCAATGAAACACAAGCCAAATTTGGAGTACCTCAGGGGTCCATCTTTGGACCAGTTCTATTCAACATTTATATTGCTGAACTCCAATTAGATATGAAAATGAAAGGTTATCAATGTGCTGATGATGCAACATTATATTGTCATGCTAAGCCACAAGATATTGAACTCTTAACAAGAACTGCCAATGAATCAATTGAGCAACTAGGGACATGGGCCGAAAATAATAATCTTGTATTAAACAAAGAAAAGACTAAATTTATGATGCTTTAAACACAAGAAATGTCTAGGAGACATGACTTAAAAAACTTCGCTCTAGATGTTTACATCAAAGGAGAAAAGATGGACAGAACAGAGACATTTAAGTTACTCGGGGTAAAGATAAATGACCGTATGAGTGGGGGAATCACGTTAAAACGACCATAAGCTCATGCTATGGGACTTTATCAATTCTAAGGAAGCTAAGAAATGTGGCCCCTTTTCCTCTTAGAAAACAACTTGCCGAATCTCTCATCTTATCAGAGATAGGTTACGGTGATCAAGAATATACGCCATTAACCATGATGCTTCAACAACTTCTACGGAGAGTACAGTATGCTGCCGCTTCCTTCGTTACTGGTCACTATGTAAAAAGTACAAAAGATATCTTGAAGTTAGGATGGCTTCCGATAGAACAGAGAAGAGACTTCAATTCTCTTAAGCAGATTTTCAAGGCCTTATACTCGTACACATGGTTTGACTATCTAAAATTTAAATGTAAGAAGAAATAAAAGAGGACTGAGATCATACAGCACCATATCCTTAGAAATACCTAGGGAAAATGAAACTTTTCAGGATTATGCGGCCAAACTTTTTAACTTTCTGCCAGATACCATAAGGAATCGTTCAAACTAAAAAACTTTTCCCCCTGTAATCACCATGGAATAGTCTTCAAATAATCTAATTGTGGTCTCTTTTTGTCGTCACTCTCGTCTTAATCTTCATCAAAAAGCTGCGATTTCAATCTACAACATCGATTTTTTCCCTGTCAAACAAACTACTGATTAATAGAGCAGAGCAGCCAATTAACCGTATTTATTGTATTTATATATCACGTCTGTTTATTTATTTATTTATTTATTTATTAGTTAACCGTAATTAACAAACTGTTTTATTTATTGTATTGTAACTTTAACAGTGAAAACCAATCTACTTATTAGGGGCTTTTCTTTACCAATGAGGGCCAAATTTAACCATAGTCTTAGAATCTGCACTAAATTAACAAGAATTAAAATATTTGATGCAATAACGCACAATCTCAAATTTGAAGTCAATAGCTGCCACTGTTTTCAAGTTACGTGCGCTTAAATTTTCACATATTTTGCCACATTGTTTCGCAATCCGCCATTTAGAATTTGGATGTCTGAAAAACGCTTCCAAAATTCCGCAATGATGGTAGACTTTCATCACCAAACTATGCATACTATACACTTCCTGGATGAGGAAATCAATAATAACATCCAAATTGGCATAAAATTTTGATAAGTTGCAGTTAAAGCCATTTGCAATTTTTCTATTAGCCTCAATATAGAATAGACGTCTTCGGATTTCGACCAAAGTTTGACGATGTTTATCTAGATTTGTCAGTCTGAACTTTTGTATATTTAAAGCAGTGATATCAAATTATCTGTCTGCCAAACTTTGTGAGGGTTATTTTTTTTATAAAAAAATATCAAAATTTCAATTTTATCAACATTTATGGACGTCGCGACATTGTTCGGGTATATTCTTATCTACTTGATGAAACTAAATATTAAAAACCTGCTTAATGAACAGCATATATAAGTGCTTCTTTCTGTGCTACACAACTCCAATAACATAAGAGGATACTGACTTATCTCCTCAATCTTAAAATGCGAAGACATCAGATAATCTATAGATTGTGAGATGTTTCAGCTCAAATTGTGTGCTTTAATGCAGCGTATAAGTGCAGCATGGTCACTTGAATCAAAAGTATATTGGAGGCTTTGTGTGATAGATAATGTTGGCTCTTTTGCTGTACTAACTATTTGCAAATGTGAAACCCAACAAACATCATCTTGATCTGGCCACATGAAGGATCTTATAGGGAAATGAGGATGCATGAGCTTAACTAGAACATCTTCATTTCCTTTGTCAATCTCAACGGCCATACCTAACCAAAAGTACTCATCATACAAGCAAATCAAGAATTAATATCTCCTGTTTTGGAAGACTCACGAAACTAAACGAAACTGTGTAATCTGATTCCTCTGATATTCGTTTTGCACCTATTGAACGCTGAGAAAGTGGTGTGAATTGATGGAATCTGCGTGTAACTGGAATGGTCTTCGTTAGGACAAATCGTTCAGTCAATTTCTTTCTTACTTCATTTAATTCTGTTTTTGTCAGGTACATAAACTTAATGCCCTGAATGTTCCGCTCACAAAATGATACATGGCTTCTGCTGTCAAAATTTGGTAATCTGACGGGCGTTGTAAACTAGCTTTGACAGTAAAGCGTTTCACAGTTTCATCCAACCCATCACATGGAGATTTACCATGACTGGTTGTAAAGAAATTCCAGGTGCAATGCATAGAAAAGTCCTTCTTGGTGGTAACAAAGATTTAGAAAATGCTTGCAGTTTTTGTATTGACTTGTGCAAACATCTGAAAAGTAGTTTACTGTATGAATATCCTTCGAAATAGCGGCTTTCATGTAGGAAGTAGTTTCATTCATTACTTTGTAAACCATGTTGACATTTTGCTCAAGATCATCCGAAATGAAGCATTGGGATTTTGTTGCTAAAATTCCTTTTAATTTGTGGTACATTACAACAGGGTGTAGGGTGCATTACTGTTTATTCCAATGATATCCCTGAACCTCGTCTTGAAAGAGAAACTTGTAATTTTCAGAGAAATCTCCTAAAACTATCACTTCATCTGATTGCAGTTCGTTCTTGAGTTTCTTCAGGTAACCCCCTTGGGCACGTGCTAAGTAAGAATGTGAAGTGATATTGTCCAGTTTCTCAGCTAGCTTTGTAATGAACTCCTCAGTGCTCACTGTTTGGGAAATTAGATCTGTGCGATCGGTTGTTGTCCATTGTTTAAACGTTATTACGTCGTCATCATCAGCATTAATGTCTTCTTCACTTGATTCACCTTCAGTATCATTATCCATTCGATTGCTTAGAAAGCTACGTCTCAGAAATCCTACAAGATTATCTATACCTGGACAGGAGGGACAGCGATGAACCATGCATTCTTTAGAATCTCTGTCGCAAACAATCATCTCCAAAAGGTCATGATAGTCCTTCTCCAAATTGGCTGCACTCAACACTAACTTCACATTCTGGTGAATACAACACACGCAAAGTGAGTGGGAACCCTTTGGTCCAACAGTTATACACCATTTTTGATGCAAACTTGCAAATTTTAAAAAGCTGATCTTCATTTCAGGATACCTTTCTTTAAAAGCAGCACGTAGCTCCTTAAGATTGCACAGACTCAGTCACTTTGTCATGAATTGCTTTTTCCCAATACTAACACAATCTTTCTTACCGGGTAGCTGCCTAGTGAATTCATCATCGTTGTAAAACGCTATGACTGCATGAACAGTGTCTTTATCTAACTTCCTTCCGATACCGGACTCAGGAAGCTCTATGATCCCTTTCTCCGCTTTAAGGCGTCTTGCTTTCTGAACAGTGCTCTTGGAAACTTTAAACATTTCTGCTGCTTTTCTTAATGCTCAGCTACTCGGTGTTAATGTAAGAATCTGAATTTTTGCCGTCTACTTGATGTTTTCTATTTTCCCTGCATAAGGGACACCAGATGATCTAGGTCATCTGCTTTATGTTGTATACCACTAAACAACAGCTTTTCTTGGGGCTCAGCCATCAAAAGGTCACCTTCTCGAACATCTAGATCGGACTCAAACTTACCATGCAAACTATGACGTAGCTATTAATTTGTGCAACTTATGGACATGCCTGCAGCTATCAATAAAGTTTCATCCCTTCGAGCAACATATGACAACATCGAGAAGCATTTACGTTCCTTGAATGTATTGGGAGAAGATACCAACCAAAGACAAATAATATCTATGATACGATCGAAGTTGCCTAAAGTTGTACTTGCAAGACTACAAGAAAGAAAGGATGGAGGTGAAAACTGTACGACACAGCTGTTGAGGAACTATTTGAAAGCCTATATTACAGCTCAGGAAACTGCAGAGAATCAATTCATGATACACCAATCTGAACAAGGAACGGTGAAAGGCCATCAACGAAGTGCTTTCTATCCAAAACCATTTGGTACGACTGAAACCCTGCTCTCCAATGAGACATTAATCCATAGAAAGAGAACATGTTTGTACTGCCAAGGGTCCCACTGGAGTGATAAATGCCGTACAGTGAAATCTCTAGCTGCTAGGAAGGACATACTAAAAGGAAAGTGTTATATCTGTTTAAAATCAGGCCATTTAATGAAGAACTGCACAAATGAAAAGCAGTGCTATCATTGCAAGGAGAAGCACCATCATCATCGAAGTTTATGTCCGAGGTTATTCGAGTCCAACAGCTAATAGGAATAGTGCACTGACGGTAACAATGAGCAAAAAGAAAGAAGCATCACAAGAATCATCTATGCTATCAACTGGTGAGCAAGTTGTCATGCAAACAGCACTTGTGGAGGCAGTAGGTCTTGATGAATCACACCATGAGCCTGTGAGAATACTTTTGGATACAGGCAGTCACCGAACTTACATAACAGAGGATTTAGTTAAGAAGCTAAGGCTTAGAACAGAGGGGACAAACAAGATTACCGTTTTCACTTTTGGATCAGGCAAGCCAAAAGACATCACATCTGAAGTAGTCACCTTGATGTTGAAATCAAAGGAGGGAAATACGTTCACAATCAAAGCAAAGGTTGTACCAAAGATAAGTGGAAACATTCAAAGAAAACCTATTCCATTGAAGAATCAATTTGAAGTACAAAGGAAATATAGTCTTGCAGATTCATTACCTAGACAAGTTGAATCATCTTCTATTGGAGTTCTTATTGGAAGTGACTATTACCATGATATAATATCATCAGAAAAAGTACAGATTCAAGATGGACTGTATGTTGTCAGATCAAGATTTGGATGGATCATATGTGGAAGGACAACTGGAAATGAACAAGATAGCATGGAGAATTCAATGTTGGTTATGACTTATTCGCGAAGCGATATTCTTCCCGATACACATCATTTAATAAAGATTGAAGATTCTTTACAAGTGCAGCCAAACATTTCAGATCTTTGGAAATTAGAAGCTATTGGTATTAAGCCATACGAAGAAAACAGAGTTGACGAGGAAGTTATGAGACACTTTCAGAGCACAGTTAAGAGAAAAGATGACAGATATCAAGTAGCATGGCCATGGAGGAAGGAAGAAGTTGTTTTACCTGAAAATTATGAGCTATGCTTTAAAAGACTCAAATCATTGTACAATAGACTCAAGTAAGATCCAGAGCTTCTACAGATATATGATGCAGTTATCAAAGATCAGTTGCAGAAGGGAGTAATTGAGACACTTGTAAATGACAGTGAACAAGGAAACAGGATTCATTACCTTCCCCATCATGCTATTATTACACCAGCGAAAGACACTACAAAGGTTCGCATTGTGTATGATGCTTCAGCGAAGACAAAGAAATCAAACTTGAGCCTCAACGAATGTCTTTATCGTGGTCCAGTCATATTCGAACATCTAAAGCTACAGCAACCTTTCCGGACATTGTTTCGTTTGCTAGCTTTTGTCGTGAACGATCATGTGACTTTAATTCGAACACCTTAATCTTTTAAAATATACATTTTTAGTTCGATTAGAAAACTGTTTTTAAGGTTTAAATTGGGAGTTGTTTGGCATTGAAAGTTTAAGTTAGGTTTTAGGCCAGTTAAGTTAGGAAACGGAGCTAAGTAGGAATAAGCACCAAGCCATAAGGATCACCGCAACAGCTTTAGCTTGTTTTCACGCAACTAATCTCTGAACTTCCTGGAAGCCCATGCAATTTAAACGGAGACAGTTCTTAATCAGTTATTAAAGCATTTACTGAATCTTTGTTAGAGCTGACTGAAATTTCATGCTCTATTTCCATTGATAAGTCGTCTATTTCATCTAATGACGAATCTACTTCCGCTTGGCTTATTTTAATCTAATTATCTTCACACGACAAGAAGGGCAAAGCCTGTATCCTGGAACTACTTTGATGCCAATAGATACCATTTCCTTTGCCAGTTGTAGATTTACAATTTTTAAACCACCTGTATAAGTTGAAGGCCGTTGAAGCAGTTCATGCACAGAAGATATGAGCACTTGCTAGAGGAAGTAGGTGAAATATATGATAAATATGCAGAAAACAAAGTTGCAATGCCCTGAAAACCAAGCACTACCTACATGACACTCTTTGCTGTGAAATGATAATATTCTTTACATTTATCGAATAATTTGAAACCCTCATACCGTAAATCCTCGAAGTAGCCCCCCTCGAATAAGCCCCCATGCTAGAACTTCAAATTGTTAATAAGCCCCCAATCCATTAAGCCCCCACCCTAGGTGATGATGAAAACTGTAATAAAGAGTAATGGTATCTATTGGCATCAAAGTAGTTACAGGATAAAGGCTTTGCCCTTCTTGTCGTGTCAAGATAATGAGATTAAAATAAATGTGGCAAAATTTGTGAAAATTTAAGCGCATGTAACTTGAAAACGGTGGCAGCTATTGACTTCAAATTTGAGATTGTGTGTTATTGCATCAACTATTTTAATTCGTGTTAATTCAGTACAGATTCTAAGACTATGGTTAAATTTGGCCCTCATTGGTAAAGAAAAGCCCCTAATAAGTAGATTGGTTTTCACTGTTAAAGTTACAATAAAATAAATAAACTTTTAAGTATTAGCATGCAGGTCCGCATCAGAACAAGCTGACTTTAGCTTTACCTGCAATAACAAATATCACATGTACACTACCGTTCAAAAAGTGTTGGGACGATTCGAAGTTTCGAAGGACGTTTATGTTAAAAGCTTTAAACAACATGCAGTGGATCCTCTTTTATCAAAAAAGAAAACTGACTATTACCATGAAATTTTTATAAGACATTGTTTATGTTTCAAAGCTTTTCAGTTGCGCCACAGTACTCGAAAAAGATTAACCGAAAAATTTTTCTAGGCCAGAAACATGAACATGGCATTTATCAAACGTCATGAAATATCATATGAGAAGCGTTTGGACATTGTTTTTTACATGGTAAAAGCTATCAAGAAATGGCAACAATTGTAGGCTGCTCAAAGAATGCACCTTTCGCTGTATGCATAAAGTTCTTTGAATTTAGAACCGCAAAATATCTGCCAAAGGTTGGTAGACCAAAGAAGATCAAGATGCCAAGACATGAAAGGTCTTTATTAAGAGTGCTGCGATGTAGTAGGTTTGAGCCTTTGTAAAACATTGTGTTGGCATGCAAAAAAGGCTAACTTTTGAAACATTAGCAAAAAACACAGCAAGAAAAATCATTAAAAAATATAGCTTTACAAGCCGCATAGGAAGACAATCTTCATTGATAACAAAAATTAATCACAATAACTTAACGTTACCACATAGAAGCAAAGTCGACCCGATTATTCTTTTATCGAATCGTCCCAACACTTTTTGAACGGTAGTGTATTTATGTATGTCTGTATGCATCTACAGTATGTATGTATGCATATTTTGGATGGGGCTGGTTAGATAAATATTGGCTTTAGATCTTGTTGGCTGGCTGTTGACTTGAATCCCTTTTGGGATAGCACAGATGCGTGCAGGTTTTCATGCTGTTGGAAAGAGGGGCTTCTCAATTGCAGAGTTTAATATATTGGTCAATGGTGAAAGAATTTCAGCAACGAGCTTTAACATCTTGACTGGTATCTGATCTGGACCTGTTGAGCAGTCATTTCGAAGCAGACACATTTCTTTCAAAATTTCCTCCTGACGTACTGGTCCAATGTCAAAACTTTTCTGTTTAAATCAGGGAGACCATCGATCATTCTTTGAATTTTCTTGTATTCATCCTCTTCACTAGGTGTTATTCCAAGCGTTCATTCAGCAGTTGCTGCAAAGAATGTGTTCAATTTGTTTGCATCAAATGTCAGACGCTTAGGATTTGCATGAAAAAAAGATCGGTGTTCGGTGGATCCGGGTTAGGTATAAGATTACTATGATTACTTAATCATTACGTTATTCTTGGTTTGATCCTAGTCCTGTTAGTATTTTGGTTATAAACTAATTTATGATTGTATCCGCTTTCATCGAGTGCTTTTTGGTATGGTGCAATTGTTTCATTAAAGACGTCCTGGTTAGATGAAATGCTTGATAGTCTCTTGTTAATATTTAATGGTATATTTTAAGTAACAATGGTGGATGGTTGCTTTGACTGTGTACATAAAAAAGTGTGTTGTTAGGTTTTATGTATGGTTTGTAGGTGCCATTTGCTAGGTTTAAGGTTACGTCTAGAAAGTTAACGATTTTTTTGCTGGCATCGATTGTGATCTTTAGATTGTTTGACTTGAAGAACTTGGTGATTTTTGTTTGATTTTTTCTATTTGTTTAGGCTTTGCATTACAAGCTATTAGGCCGTCATCTCTGTATAATCCAATTTGATCATGTAGCATGGGCTTGATTAATGATAGCATATATATGCCTATAAGCTCACATGTTTCGGCTCCGTCATATGATCCCATAGTCACATCAAACATATCATTGGTGTTTCTTTTAGTCCATGGAAAATCTTTGTGGTATAGCAGGGATTCTTTTGCATGGATGATGATATGCCTTTCTTCTTTGGTGATACTGGTCAACGTTGATGTGTAGTTTAATGCTTTAGCCAGTAGATTTTCAGTTATGGATGGGTAGAATTCGCATACGCCAAAGGTGACGAAGGCGTGGTTGTATTTGTCAGGTATGGCTTTAAACCAGTTGATTGTGTCGGTGGTACTTCTCCATAAGTTTACGTTAGTAGATTGTAGTATACTCTTATTAATACGGTCCAACATTTGTTTGCTGATTATTCCAATTTCAGATTTAGTTGGGTTGGTAAGTCTGCATTGGGGCTTGTTCGTAAAGTCATCTTTATGATCTTTTAGTGTGATGAATGGTGCATTGCGTGCTGTGGTTTCAATACGGTCGTCGAGATTTAGTTTAGTTGCAATATCTTTGTCTGTATGGGTTATGTTGTCTGGTTCGTTAATGCTAGCCTTCTTGTATGATTTTGTTACGTTCTTGTCGAGTAGATTTTGGTAGTCTTCTGGTTTGGTTTTGTAATAGTTGGTTGTTTTATCGGCTTTTACGTAAACATTTTGGTCTTCTTGGATTTCTTTGAGGTCTTTCTGTAATTTTTTCTGTAGCTCGTTAGTGTGGTTGCTATATTTGAATTTGATGGACTTAAGTGTATTCTCTAGTACATTCTCTGGTACAACCTGCCCTGGGATTCTCAAGTCAAAACCAACCTCGGGAAAAAGTTCCTAACAGCAATCGACAAATGCTTTTACCAAGACCACCTGCTATACCAGATCTTCAATAGACACACACTGAAACTAAGCTACTCCTGCATGCCCAACGTTAAGACTGCCATTGCCTCCCATAACAAGAAGATCCTCTCCAACATTAAAGACACAAATGCACATCACCCTACAAAAGAATGCAACTGCAGTAAAACGCCTGATTGCCCTCTTAACGGAAAGTGCTAACAATCAAACATAATCTACCAAGCAACAGTAACTACAAACACATCAAATGAAACGTATTTAGGACTGGCAACCAACTTTAAAGAAAGGTATAGAAACCACTTGACCTCCTTTCGGCACCACAAACGAAGAAACGATACAGAACTGTCTAAACATGTATGGAACTTGAAAGACAAAAACAAAGCATTTGACATAAGTTGGAGAGTCATAAAAAAATGCAATCCTTACGACAATATTAATAAAAATTGTAATCTATGCCTTAGCGAAAAATTAATACTTATTTGTAAAAAACACCTATGTAGCCTTAATAAACGCAATGAACTAGCAACCCAATGAGAGCACAGAAATAGATACACACTAAGAAATTTCGAAGCAAATGTCACTTAGCAACCTAATTCGACTTAACCTCGTCAGCATCATGTTAACGGTTATTCATTGTAACTTGCCTGATGAATGTGATCATGTTATGATCATACGAAACAAATTTGTAGCAACAAACAATGAGTTTCTTTGTTTCAAAGTCTTCATACAATTAATGGTATATTGCTCCTTCATGTCGAGCACTCTGAAAAGGATATTCTTATCGCAAATCAAGAATTTATATATATATATATATATATATATATATATATATATATATATATATATATATATATATATATATATATATATATATATATATATATATATATATATATATATATATATATATATATATATATATATATATATATATATATATATATTTATATAAAGATTAACTAGAAAGGAGTATAAGGTTAACTGTTCGTTTAACTGTGATTCGTCGGGTGTTCTGTATTTGTTTGTCTGTGTTGTGTGTGGTGTTCTGTATGTGGGTAGCACTAACACGCCTGTTAGGCGTAGGTTTAATAATTATAAGGCGTGTTATCGTAGGTTTAGGTCTGGGTCTTCAGGTCCCCAGATGGACTTTTTCAGACATTTGTCTGGGGAAGGGCATCATGGGCTCGTGGAAGACATTCGTGTCACTATAATTCATAGACCTATTGGGAGGGATAGGACACGTGAAAGTTTCTGGCAACATAAGCTGGACACTTTCACACCTGGTGCTATCCATTGTAAGTCCTGCTTCATTGTGTAATTAGATATTGTTCCTTTGTTTTTATCGTTATATATGCGCTGTATGTACCGGGGAATGTAAGAACTGATGGAGGCTTGTACCGAAACGTTTTAAAAGTTGCAACTTTTTGTTGAGGGTCTATATATATATATATATATATATATATATATATATATATATATATATATATATATATATATATATATATAATAAAATAAAGTCGGATCTCCAAAATACCGAATACAGTGCTCAATCTCAGGAGAAGAGCATAAATATTTGCAGAATACTGGTCAGAAAAGACACAGCAGCTTAGTCAGTACTAATAGTTTCATGCCATACGGGAATCCTCAGCCAACTAAAAACCGTTAAAACGAACATTACATAAAAGGAACATAAAAGTTACGTCAGATTTGACTATCAAGCGAATACTTAGTTCTGTGACGGCACTGAGCCATAACTTCACTCCTCTTATTCAGCAATTTGTCCCGATCTTTGACGTTTATAATTTCATACTTCTCGGCCAGACACAGAGGGCATCTATTCCACTCTGGTTTAAATGAAGGTGCCCTGTGAACAATCCTCCATGAAATCCGCGGTTCTGCGTCCATACTTTTTAAACGCCAATATTCTGATGACAGTGAGGTGCTGTTTTTATAATCCTCGTGGTTGAAAGAGCGTTTATGGTTTGCATACCGTTTTTTAAAAGTCGTTTCACAAAGACCAATGTACTTCATAGCAGGTAACTGAGCTTTGGTAGCCAGGATGGTTGCCTCATATATGACATTGGACGCCAGGCAGTTCTGATTCACGGGGCAGGTTTGCTTTACCATACAGTTAAGTGTCTTTTCGCTGGTATGTGATGTGCTGGAAGTAAGAATGCGTTTGTTGTGGGCCGTAATGATTGATTTAATGTTGGGCAAACAGCTATAACTAACTTTGATGGTGTTCTTGTTGAAAATTTTATGGTACTTGTGAGATGTGGGAAAATGGTACGCAATAAGGTGAAGGAAGTTTTTACCAATATTAGTAGATACTGATTTATCGTATGGAGGGTTAAACCAAATGATGTTGCGTTGTCTGCTCCTTCGTTTATGATGTACCTTGTCTGGGCTGTACGTAAATGTGTGTGAGTAGGCAGAACGCGAAAGAGCCTCCTCGTAATATGGAACAGCACATTTAAAAATATCCTCATTAGAAGGTAGGTTTGAAAGACGCTTCTCAATGGACAATGGTACTTGCTTGATTATACACGGTGGATGATTGGACTGTTTGTGGATGTAATTGGTTTCGCTCCCAGGTTTATGGTATGGCTTATATGTTGAGCTTTGCAGATCTAGTGTGACATCAAGGAAGTTAACCACTGTCATGTTGCATTGAATAACGATGTCCAAACCATTCTTCTTGAATGTTTTCTGGAAATCTTTTTTAATGCGCTCACTTTGAGGACCATTGACATTGCGGAAGAAGGCAAGGTCATAATCTCTATAAAGACCAATATTTTCTTTTGGTGCCATACCGCCGATTTGTTGAAGGACGTAGCACCCGACTAGTTCACATATTTCAGCACCGTCATATGTCTCCATTGTCACATCAAATAGTTTGCCACCCTTTGTCATCCAGCTCTCACCATTGTTAAAAAGTAGAGACTTTCTTACGTGGAAGATTATTTCATGTTCATGTGGAGTGATAGTGGATAGCTTGCTTGTAAAAGTGATCGCATCAACCAGTAATGATTCCAAGATGGACGGGTAGAAATCCGTGACATCGAAAGTCATGAGTTTATATAAGTGCTTATTCTCAAGTCCATTAAACCAAGTCAATACATCTTTGGTACTTTTCCATTGGTTTAAATTTAAGGAATTTCGTATGGTGATGTTTATCTTATCTAAAATTGATTTGCTAATTCTTCCAAGTTCATTCTTTGCAGGATTGATGAGTCTGGTAGTAGGTCTATTATCAAAATTCTCTTTATGATCTTGTAACGTTATAAAGCAGTTACCTTATCCATTAATGGTCATGCGACTCTTGATCTTCTGGTCTTTCAAAATGGATTTTCCTTCAATGTTAATCTGGGTTTTCAAAGATGTTGGTGCTGTCTTGTATGCTGAGGTTACAGACTTACTAAGGAGATTTACGTATTTGGCTTTACTAACCGTGTACATATTAGAAGTTTTATCGGCGGAAACATATACCTTGTCAGAGGAGCTGATACTCTTGATATCCTCTTTCATTCGTGATTGAAACCATTCTGTACGTTTACGGAATTTAACAGCTCTGCCTGGCGTCCAATGTCATATATGAGGCAACCATCCTGGCTACCAAAGCTCAGTTACCTGCTATGAAGTACATTGGTCTTTGTGAAACGACTTTTAAAAAACGGTATGCAAACCATAAACGCTCTTTCAACCACGAGGATTATAAAAACAGCACCTCACTGTCATCAGAATATTGGCGTTTAAAAAGTATGGACGCAGAACCGCGGATTTCATGGAGGATTGTTCACAGGGCACCTTCATTTAAATCAGAGTGGAATAGATGCCCTCTGTGTCTGGCCGAGAAGTATGAAATTATAAACGTCAAAGATCGGGACAAATTGCTGAATAAGAGGAGTGAAGTTATGGCTCAGTGCCGTCACAGAACTAAGTATTCGCTTGATAGTCAAATCTGACTTAACTTTCATGTTCTTTTTATGTAATGTTCGTTTTAACGGTTTTTAGTTGGCTGAGGATTGCCGTAAGGCATGAAACTCTATATATATATATTACTCGCTAGCTACTGATTATATATATATATATATATATATATATATATATATATATATATATATATATATATATATATATATATATATATATATATATATATATATATATATATATATATATATATATATATATATATATATATATATATATATATATATATATATATATATATATATATATATATAGACCCTCAAGAAAAAATTCCAACTTTTAAAACGTTTCGGCACAAGCCTTCATCAGTTATAACATTCCAGGTACGTACAGCGCATATATAACGATAAAAACAAAGGAACAATATCTAATTAACTTACGACAATAGAACACTTTAGCACAAAAGCACAAAAGCGCCTGGATGGCGCAATTGATTAGCACAGGAGTCTTCTGATCTAAACATCGCGAGTTCGAATCCGCACTGGGGCCAAAATAAATTTTCCAATTGTGGTAGCCCACTCATGACTTAGTATATATATATATATATATATATATATATAAAGTGAAAACCATTGATCTCTGGTGAAAGCGCAGTATTGTTGTTGCTGCTGCTTGACTCGAATTTAAGTATATACACACACACACACACACACACACACACACACACACACACACACACACACACACACACACACACACACACACACACACACACACACACACACACACACACACACACACACACGCACACGCACATGTATATCTAGCTGTGAGATAGGTATAGAGAAAGGGGAGAGGAGAAGGGGAGGATTAAGATTACTCCTCATGGTTCAATGTCAGGGACGCAAGTCACCTCGCCGAATCATGTATGTAGAGTTATTCAGCTAATTCAGTTTACAGTTTATTGAAGATCACGTCTAGAAGTATGAAGTCTCTCCCTCGGATATATCTATTTGGAACAAAGACCACTCGCGCATTCCAAAAACAATTGCTTTTGTTTGCTTTTTACCTTAGGACATCTTGGTGCATCTTTTGCTGTTTTCTCGTTCAACCAATTTTCCAGTTCACAAAACTACTGTCTTAGTGGTGAAAAGTGAAAACCATTGATCTCTGGTGAAAGCGCAGTATTGTTGTTGCTGCTGCTTGACTCGAATTCAAGTCTTGCGCATGACAAATGCTGATACAAGTCTTTGATAGGAAAGTTATTTGTACAGGTTTGTCCCCAGATCGTAAGGTGAAAAAGACGGAAAAATTGTGATGAAATGGCGATAGATGTCGATCATTGGATAGAAATAGCCAAGGGATGCAAGTACTTGCCAGAGAATGACTTGAAGGTAAATAGCCGTGATTCTCCCATTGAATGGGCCTCATTTTGTTTCATGTTTTTTCAGCGGTTCACTTTTGGATTACCGGTACAATCATGCCTGCCTATTATGTATCTGTCTATTGCTATATGTATTGCATTGTTTATTCATTTTTGCTTAGAACCATAACTCATGCAGGCCTTTGGAGTAGATAGGTTTGAGTAACCTCGTAAATGTTGTGCCCATTGTAGGCTTGACAAGTGTTGCAAACTTTCCTTTTGGAGATGAGGCACCTGCCGGACTGCAGGGTTTAGCCTTTTTTCGACACGAGCACAATTTCTGGTGTGCACTTGGTCTTCGAGTGAGCACTTTTAGTGTGCACTTGAGTTTTTGTCTTACAATGCAAAAAGTTTGGCTATTTTCTGATTTTATGTTGAGGAGTAGGACTAAAAAAATTAAAACAAATGTTTCATATCTAGCATTACGATAGCTGGAAAAACGTCGTAAACCACACCCGGTCACGCCTTTCAACGTCTTGTTACACCCATTTCAGGGTGTACAGCACCATGTACGAATATCAATCTAGAGTGTGTGCTGAACCAAACTCTACAGTCTGAGGGACCAGTCTGATTATGAAACTTGGGCTTGAATGAGAGGTACATTTGTTGGGGTAATCATAATTCTATCATGTCAGAAATAGTTACTATTTTAGTGTTATGTGTTTTGGTTACAACAATTAAGTAGTCTGTATAGTGCCATCAGATTTAAGAATATATATTTATAACACTAGGTACTTTGAATTCATATTTGATATGAGAACCAGCAATACAGCAATCTGTGTTCTAAATATTAGTATGTTTCATTCAGATGTAATGTCGTAAGTTTTATTACTGATTTTATGAAATGCTGGTACCATTTTTAGATTTGATTCCATCTCAACATTGTTTGTAAGTAGTACTATAAAGTCACAGGAAAGTATTATTACTGACATGCTAGTAGTTGGAGATATACATATACAGGCCTGGCCATAGGAATTTTAGTAGGTGGATGATAAATCACTCTCCTTGTTGGTGTTGGGTGGGTGATTTTTACAGTGCATAAAACTGGCTTGGAAGTGCCTTGAAGCATACGTCAAAGGAAAACACTCATATCTCTGAACTAAGATTGAAGGGATTTATTGACATATAAAATAGAGTTTGTCCTCATCTGGCTATATATTTTAGTTCACCTTTTGCTCACTATTTGATGTTTCATGCTCTGATGAGTTTTGGAATATAAAAGCTTGTCAGTATGCCTAAAGAATTCTCCTGCTTTGTTGAGCCATAGTGAAGCTCTGTAGGAACAACAGATTATTCAAGTAGAGGGTAGCAAATCACCAGAATAAAAACCAAGGTTGGCCATTCCTGTAGTAAATCATCCACGCACCTCAGGTGATCCAGGGAGGAGTGGAGGGGCAAGCAGGTGATCACGTAACAGTTAGACCTGCATATTATATCATTGCAGCATGTTCAACTAAATCATCTGTCAATACTAAAGGAGATTAAACCACTGCATAACAAGTATCCTAGTTTTTTAGGTTGATAGTAGCAAAAGTAGATTTTTATGCTTTTATTTATTCAGAAATTGTGTGACTATGTGAGTGACCTGTTACTTGAAGAATCTAATGTTCAACCAGTTCAAACACCGGTTACAGTGTGTGGCGATATACATGGCCAGGTGATGTATTTTTTTAGGTCTACTTTCAAAGCTGCTAATAACTACCATATCCTTTATTACTTGAAAGTGCATTTGAGATCAATAGTTCTCAGCAGTAAGAGTTGTCCAAAGCTAAGTTAATAGCAACATGTAAATGCATTATGCCACTTCTGGACAATGTATGACAGGTTGGGTAAAGCCTGGTTTCCATTAAATCGTAGAGCGATCGGGGACAGTCTGCATCAGTCTGCGTCAGTCTGTGATGTGCTCCCGATCCTTCCTGATTTAATGGAAACACTTGCTTACGATCCTTACGATTGTCTGGGACCGTCTGTGATCACAGATCGTAATGGTCGGGAAAGTTGAACCAAGTTCAACTTTCCCGATCATTACGACTGTCCTGATCCTTCCTGATCCAAAAAAAATTAATGGAAACACATGTTGCAGACACTCTGCGATCATCGCAGACCGTTCCTTTGTTCAATTTTGCTCATGTGAACCAGATTAGCCAATTAGAGAATATCTGATTCCCACCCTCTGTTTCGGGGTCAGGTCAAAATTAAAAATAACCTTATGAACTTGAAAAGGATCATGGTCGCAGACAGTCACAGACAGTTGCCGATCTATGGAAACATGTCACAGTTGGAAAATGGAAGATGAGATCGCAGACTATCGCAGACTGTCGCAGACTGACGCAGACTGTTCCCGATCGTTCTACGATTTAATGGAAACCAGGCTTAAAAGTCCAGTTGCTTTAATGTTTCAGTGATATATGTTTAATTGACATGGCATCAATTACCTTTTAGTTTTATGATCTTGAGGAACTTTTCAAGACAGGTGGACAGATACCTGAAACATCATATATTTTCATGGTAAATAATGCCAATTTGGGCAAGTTGCTTGATTATATATAGAGTTACCAGAAGCTTTATATTGGGAGAAAGAAAGCATAGCTATGTCTTGCTTTCTTTGAAGCTGTGTATTGTAAATATGATTTAGAGATGTTGAATGTCATGATCATACTCTGTTCATAGTGTACTATTTGGATTAACTAATTGGGAAATAAGTATAGTGCATTATTATATAGTCAATTAGCTGATGCATTATTAGCTAGTTCATATGCTTCCATTGGAACAGGGAACATTTCTTTTTGGGGAATATCAATGTTGCTGTTTGAGAAATGCATTAGTTAAGAATTCTGATAAAATAGTGTGTGCAGCAATAGATTTTTAGTAGGTCAATGAAGTGCTTTTGTAGACCCTTGCTATAAAAGTTCCTGATTCCTGTTTGTACTATTCATCCTCTTCTTATATTGTTTTTCATAAGAGTTGAGATACCATTTATCTTTTCAGTTTTGATTTTGCTAGGTAGCACCTGTATGCTTCTCTTGCTACCATACTTGCTTCCATGTTATTGCTTGTTTAGGAAAATTCATGCTTTAATTAAGGGTGATCCTGCCTTTTGTTTCTTTAGGGAGATTTTGTTGATCGAGGATATTACAGTTTGGAAACATGGACTAGGTTACTTACACTTAAAGCAAAGTATGTTTTTGCATTAAGATGTTGTCTGTAGTTAAAGTGACAGGTTTTGCTATATTTTAAGCAATGTCATCTGCTGGCTTATGCCTTAGTGGACTTGTGAATTCACATGGTAACAATGTTTGCATGCTTACATTGACAACAGCATTTGATTCTGATCCTGGTATCATTTTACATAAAAGTGCATTTTACACTCATGAGTAACTATGGGCAGGGTTTAAGTAGCTTTTCTACTTCACGTAATAAATATGAAGCTAGATTATATAAAATTAGATAAAAATATGGATAATGAGAAACAAAGAAAGAATAACTTGTGTATATCAAAATGTGCTTAGCATGAAAGGAAAGGTATCTGTTGTAATGTCTGTATCATGAAAATCAATATAGTATCTAATCTATGTGCCAGAAAGAGAGCCAATTTAAGGAGAATACTATAGTTATAGGAATGGCCAAGTCTTCCTTTTGTTGCAAAGCTGTTTCAAAATACAACCTGAAGCAGGTTTGGAAAGTAATCCATGGCATCTTGCATCCACTTTATAGGAGGTATATTTGGCAGCAAGCTATAGAACAAAGATGACAAAAAGTAAAGTGATGATTACAAATTTTCAATTTGTCAACACTTCCAGTAGTACTTAGACATTTTCATGATTGACACAGACCTATTAACACACATTTCAGACCCAATTCCTGGGGTCCATCTTCAGTGTAAAAAATAACCAAAGAGATAGGAATTAATATAGAAAAATTAATGATAAACAAAATCTACAAGGGGAGCTTTGGGAAAGCTTGGGGAAACAGAAGCAAAGGGTGAACCAATGTAAACTGCAAAATGAGATAAGAGTACAACATGAAATCTTGCACCCACCAGCAAAACATACCACTGTCAAACCAGTTGAGCTTAGTTAACATTTTACAACTATTACCAATGGCACAGTAAAAAGAAAGCCATCATAAAAGGGTGAAGATAGCCAGTTTATCAATCACCTACCAGACACTTAAAAAGATGATGATTCTGATTCTCATTGTTTCCACCTTCATCGTACCAGCTATCATAATGTTCTTAAGCATTTGAAACTGTTACAAAATGAAATATCGACTGGTTCTGATGAGATCCCAGATCAGTTATATAAAATGGTAGACAAAACCATATGTTGTCCCCTGACACATATGTTCTAAAGCTCATAGATTGTCTTCATACATGACAGTAGTATTGTTTTGTGTAAAACATAATGTAAAACATCAATTAGATAGCAAATATCGTATTTATAAACATTCTTGTGCAGCTTGACTCAATACTACAATATCCACTTCTGTTGATGACTCAGCAACAGAAGACTGCCTCTTTTTGTGCCAACTGATTAGATTGCCATCCAGACTGAAAACATGTCGTGAGGTAGAACACTTTTTATCTAGACAGTCCTCCAAATTGCATCACTATATCCATTTAAAATTACTTTACTATCACCTTTTTTGTAACATAAGTCTGTGATTAATTGTTCCTTTTAAATAGCACGTTTTGCACCAACCCGGTGTTGCTTTCCAGGATTTGAAATATATCGACTTAGTAAAGATAGAGCAGCTGAGAGATCCGGATGTGT
The DNA here is from genome assembly GCA_964019165.1 of Mastigias papua. Taxonomy (NCBI): domain Eukaryota; kingdom Metazoa; phylum Cnidaria; class Scyphozoa; order Rhizostomeae; family Mastigiidae; genus Mastigias; species Mastigias papua. The sequence continues at coordinate 5,407,183 of OZ025287.1, forward strand.
CCTAGTTATAGCATATGTTAAACAACCAATAATTTGCTGATAAGTACTTTTGACAACACATTCTTCATCTGGTGGTAATTTACAAGCTTTATTATTTCTGGGTCAATAGGTGCTTAACTGGATTGCACTCTCAATCCTAAATCTCTTGGATTGTTCTTAATATACGTTGGCTGATATAAAGACAGTCCATGCTGTTTGACATCTACAATAGTGCTAAAATATACAAAGATAAATAGTTAAAGTAAATTTTCTAATTTTTACCTACAAGCACGGCTTTTAATTTGCTCTTATATAACCCACAAGTCTCATAAAATTGTAATTCACTAGGTAGAGAGTCCCAGATTTTGATCCTCTGTAAGCAAAGCAGTTTTGCTTTGCCTAGATTTTAATATTGGACCTTAAGCTCAAGTTTGAGCTACGTAAAATTCTCTTTGTTAAAGCAAATACTCTATTAAGCTGCTCTGTAAGGTAGGAATATTCCTCAACATTTAGTACTTTTTACATCATGCTTGCGGATTCTCGCTCAATCATATTAGAAATACTGGCCAATTGTAGTTGTTTTATCAGAGACCCAACAGATATACCGTATGCACTATTTGTAATAACACGAATGGCTCTATTGTGCAATTTATCAAGGGTTTTTCGGATGCAACCGGCATATAGCCTATCGACATTCTCTGGCATTTTCCGTACCGTGTACACATCGTTTTTGAACTTCACAACATGTTTCCCACGATATTTTGTTATGTTTATTGGGAAAAGAAAACTTTGCTGGCAAAGTCTGCTTGTATCTCATGTTCAATAAGTAACGAACGTCGCCCTCTGTTAAATGCCGCGCCCAAATGTTATATGTTAGAATATATGTTTAATAGAGGAAATACTGTAGTCTTTTGATGATGAAAATGCTTTAGTTAGAAATTAACAATAGATAATTATACCTGCTTTAGGTCGTGATTGTCGGTTAACACGATCCCCAGTTGAGGAATCTTCTACCTCAATGACCAATCTGAAGGCCAGGATCCCCAATTGTGCTATCCATTGTTCAAGAAAGCCGTTGTAACATTTTTCAGTACTTATCCGAATATGTTTTTAATAAATATTATCACAAGCTGTTTCTCGAAATGTCTACCGCTTACTCATATGAGATCGCGCCTCGTTCAAGAAATGTGACGCATTGATTACAAAGCGGCGTTTACTTACCTTCAAGTCGATACATATAAATTTATTTACCCACAGTATTCGTCTGTTCGATCTTTCAACTGTAATGACCGTTGGCAAGTTGCAACAACGGGTGAATTTGGCTCGAAAAGTCGTATGTAGATGTGACTTGGAAAATGGTGACAAACTTTCCATTCACGTTTTACCGCTGCACAAGCTAGTTAATGTGTAAACTATAGAAATTGTTGAAAGTACTTGGAAATAACTTAGATAGCACTTGGGAGCCTGGAAGCATATATTATAGTAATCTGTGAGATGAATGGACATAGTACTAGTTTGTCAAGAAGTTTACAGTAGAGTATAATGCTAGACGCTAATATGCACACCTCCCTCAAAGCCACAATTGAATGCCTTTGAAGTGGTTTCAGAGAATCTAGTTCATCAAACTAGAGACTGCCTGTTTAACATCAATTTTCTTACTTTACTTAAGGGCTGCAGAGAAAGTCATGTTTCATGCTAGGCCTTAGGAAACCTTAAGAGGGACAGCATCTGTTGGTTCTGTTGGGAATGTGTCCCCTGGGTATTGTTACACACTTTTTATAAGAATACTTCATTTTCTAGGCCTTACTATTCTAAAAAATTTGTAGATTTTGAGCCTAAGATTATTCTTAAATCGTGGTTAAATCTCAGTGAAGTGGAATATTAGCATTTGTATAGTAAAAAGCGTTTAGCGAACACTGCGCAAAGAGTTGATAAGTCGCATCATGGCGTGCTGATTCCCAGAGCAGATAAGCCAAATTCAAACTTGGCTTATTGTCTGAAATAAGTCAAATAAACAAACAGTCTTAAGTCTTTATGAAGTTTGAGTCTTACAGTGTTCGTTAATTATTATTAAATTTCAGCTATTTTGAGCCTTAGTATTCTTATAGATTGTATTCTTATAAAAAGGTCTGTATGACGAATGGAGATATCTAGTAATATCAAAAAGCCTCACATCAAGATAAGGGCAAAGCCACTTACTAGCACCGAGAAAATATAGATTTTGAATCATTATCATCTTAGAGTGTTCATCAAATCTCTTTTGTATACTGTCGGAATCTACAAAATACCTTATATATTTTAAGAGATAATACTTGTAAAATTTGCTCACTTACGTTGAGAAATTTCCGCAGGGGACTTGGGGTGGAGCCCTCTAGCTAAAAGATATGTTCTTGTTGGAAGATGTATCCCCCCCAAATTAAAGATAGTTTGCATTGATCTTGCCTTTCAAAGTTTCCCCTTTTCAAGTTACAAATTCAGAACGTGTTCTTTTCGAAGATCTTCACGTACAGTGCACAACTGATTTTTTTTCATATTTTTAGCGACTCCTCAGGGTATGGGCTATTACTTACTTTAAGTTATATTTTTTGACTCCAGAAACTTCATTAAAAGAGGCGTATATAAATATAAAGTTGTTGGTTACAACGTTTAGTTTGGTTCAGTTAAACTAGCATAACAGTGTGTCTCTAAAAAATGGGCTTGTTTGCAGCAAAGCTGCTCCCCTTGATAATTAGTTTAGAAATCATCACTGTATTGAAGTGCCAAGTAAATGTAATCAATTTTCATTTGCTGTTCCTACCATAATGGAAATAGTTAAGTTGCATCTGGTCCATTTTTATAGCATATTGCGTGTGCTGTCTGTTATGCCCTTGCACTGAAATCTTGACTGGTACTTACTAACCTTAGTAAGGGCTGGTTCCCATGTAGCTGTAACTGCCATAAGGCTGCCTACGATAGCCTTCTGCCATCTGTCATCTGCCATCAGTGAAGTAACTCCTATGCATGCAAAAAGGTACATTGTGCTTTGTTGGTATCGACCACCAACTGAATCTACTGATAATTCCACGTTTGAAGCTTTGACAAAAATTATAAAATTTTTAGAGGCAGAAGGCAAGGAGATCGTACTTGTGGGTGATACAAATTGTCACTACAAAAAAGCCAAAAGATTGTAGCACAAGAAAGCTAAAATTAATCTATTCAGAGTTTCAAATTGATCAGCGAATATCAGATTTTACTAGAGTAGCATTTATCACTAGCTCCAGTGGAAACATAAGTACAACTAGAACAGTAATCGATCACTTCTCCACGAACAGATCAAGTATTATCTCATTCATTGGCGTCATAAAAATCGATATGACAGATCATTATATGATATTAGGCATAAGAAAGCTAACTGCCAATTTTCAAGCAAGAAGGAATCAAATCGAAATGGAATTTCGTAGCATGAAAAATTATGATAGAGAAGCTTTTCTTTTCGACTTGCAAGGTGTCGATTGGGAAATGGCTGCGTCTACGGCCTGTAGTGAGCCCAATATATGGCAAATAACTTTAACGATCTACTGCATTTGGTCTTGGATGTGCATGCACCATTAGGAACACAGAAAGGGGTTATGAAGCATGCACCCTCTTCCTAGATTTCTCCCAGTATCAAGAACGTGATACACAAGAGAGACCAGGCGAAGAAAAGAGCAGAAAAGACCGCTTAATATGGCCTAAATACAAACGGCTAAGAAACAGGGTAACCAGCGAACTCCGAAGAGCTGTCGAATGCTTCTATCACAGGATGATTGATTAGAATTCTAATAACCCCAATGAGATGTGGAAAACAATAAACAAAGTCCTAAACAAAAACCACACCTCCACAACACCCAAATCCATTATATTCGAGAGTCAACTAGTTGAAAAGTCAAATGAAATTGCGGAAGCATTTGCTATCCATTTCACTACTATTGGCACAGAACTTGCAGAAAAAATAGAAACTAAGGAATCCGATGACCCACTAAAATACTTAATTTTAAGCGAAACATCTACAACCCCCCATGCTTCAAATTACAGACAATTGACCCAAAAACTATAAAGGCTGAAATAAAAATGTTATAATGCTCCAAACCTGCAGGTTATGACAACGTTTCTGTAATGCTATTGAAAGATGCAGCAGGAATTTTAAGTAAGCCACTGTCCGCAATTTTCAACTCATCACTTGAAACGGGTAGTTTCCCATATATATGGAAGATAGCCAGAGTGATTTCTATCTTCAGGTCAGGCCAGAAGAATAACATGAATAACTATAGGTCAATATCTGTACTATCTGTTGTCTCGAAATTGCTAGAAAAACTAGTACATGATCAAGTCTCACACTACTTAAAGGTAAAACAATTTTTCTAGGTGCCAGCATGCATTCCTAAAGATGAATAACACCTCGAAAGCGCTTTAAATATTACAGATTCATGGTTCTCCAATGTTGACAAACGCAAAATTAACATAAGCGTATGTCTTGACCTTAAGAAGGCATTTGATACGGTAGACCATGGAATTCTCCTCTTAAAACTGTCCAAATAAGGGATAGCAGGGACCTCTCTGCGGTGGTTCACATCCTACTTGACTAGCAGAAAGCAATTCTATCAAGTATATGGCCAGAAATCCCACCTAATACTTGTTCAATGTGGTATACCTCAGGGAACGTGTTTGAGGCCTCTCCTCTCCGTCCTGTATGTCAATGACTTCGAACAATGCCTAACAAAATGCACCCCAAATATGTACGCGGGTGATTTGTTCTACTGAAGATATTGGTCAGCTCTGCAATGATCTAAAAGCTGGGGCTGAACACATTGCAGGATGGTTACGGCAGAAGAAGCTAAATTTAAACACTGAGAAAACGGAGTTTATGGTAGTAGGTCATAAACGGTCTCTGCCCGGACGGCGTAAGAGGGAGACTTTTTCCCAGATCTCAGTTATCGAGCTACTCGGCAAGAAATCAGTTAGATCTGGACATTCCAAGGTTGAACCTAGAGTTCTCACAAAAATAATTTCGTTTACTCTGGAGTAAAGACTTGGAATAACATCCCATTGGAAATTAGAACAAGTCCAGCAATTACTATGTTCATAAGGAAACTGAAGGAGTTCCTACATAATTAGCATCCTTCCCGAAGCACGATCCCTGGGAAGACCAGTAAATCCATGCTTTATAATCTCTTTTTATGTATTATTAGATGTAAACGTATAAAAGATTTTTGTTTGTTTTATCATTAAGTAGTAGCTGATAGGGTTTCGTGGTTAAATATGATAAATACAGTATGATAAATATGATAAATATGGTAAATATGATAAATATGATAAATATGATAAATATGATAAATATGATAAATATGATAAATATGATAAATATGATAACTATGATAAATATGATATGATGATGCCACGCTCGCGTTACTGCTGGTACTGGTAACTACCTTATTGCAAAAAATTAATGCGATACAGCAAATAGCACGCATGAAATTTATGCGGACCATATTAATGCGAATTGGCTAAAAAACTTTCATGAACGTTAATTAACGCGGATGGAATTACGTCACACCAAGTCCACCTTATGAGTTTTTCACCTGCCAATCCCTCACTTGGTATGATAGTGTCCCATTGGGATGTTTGAAGGCCTTTAACCGTTATGGCGTACTATCATTAAACCCCTGAATCGCTGGTTACAGGTTGATGGCTGGCGAGTCGTACCGATATTCTTTCACCTTCCTTCCACATCATTCCACATGCGCTGAGAACATTTTCTTATACCTTCATCGTCACCTCCACCTTCATCATTTTGTGCTTGGACGGATTTCCCTCTACAACTTCATCTTCGCGTTCCTGGATATACTTCTCACTTTTTGTGCACCATATCTTATTGTCCTCGTTCCCTTTGCCATTCGTTGCTGAGATTACCCTCTTTCTCTTATTTTTACATTTAGCTGTTAATTAGTATAAACAGTACAAGGAAACCGGGAAATCTAATGAAACCAATGAGCAACCTAGCACAATCAGAAGTCCTGTAGTTGTATTATAGAAGCATAAAAGATGACCACACACCGAACTGAACTCAAGCCAGCGTGAATTTCAAAGCGGTCTGAAATGTCTCATATGAAGGCCCTCTAAGGGCCCGTTTACATGAGATGAGCTGGCCCGGGGTCCGGTATTTCAGTTGAGGTAGCTCACTTGAGTGGAATGAGCAAAACAGTGGATTCCTTGGTTAATTGCATTTGGTCTTATATGGACAGTGAGCCAGCCTGGCATGCGGAGATCTGTGAATTTCCAGGTGAGATATGTGTAAAGTGGTACGAAAATCCGTCATGTAAGCGTGATGCAATGGCTCACCCGTGTGACAGTGCTGGAATTGTACGCACTGTGCAGACTCCTAAAAATTGACAATAGACATCTTCATTTCCGTATCTGGCTACAGGAGGCTTGCCCAGGCAAATGGGATGGAATGCAACTATGTGTGAACACAGTGCTAAAAGAATCTTACATACGTTAGCTAGCCCCCGGCTAACCGAGCCACATCATCTCATGTAAACAGGCCCTAGTATGATTTGAGCTTCTAGGTCCCCATGTAGTATGTATTTGATTTGCTAGTATTTTGACAATTTCTATGGTTTAAGGAATAGATAGCTTGTGGAGTGGTAATAGTAATATTGCCTGATTGTGTGTTTATGATTTGTAAAGCCTGATTCTCATATATCACAGACAGTCGGCGATCATCGCCGATTAGAGCCTTGCGATGCTTGCAAGTCAACGTATGAGAACATATGTTTTCTGCCTCACCGACGATCGAAGACTGTCTGCAATCATCGGTGATGAACTAAAAAATTTGTTTCTTGCGATCGTTGGCGATCCCGTAGTTATGAGTTATGTTGTAGATGATTATGATTATGGCCAAGTGTAGTAGAGTTAGACAAATTTATTCAGTCGAGAATCAGAGTTGAAATAATAAGACATCTCTTTCTCTTAATCAAATCTTCATTACATAGCACTTTGATGAAAGGTTTGTCGCCATTTTCCAAGTCCCATCTGTATGCAACTTTTCAAGCCAAATTCATTTGTTGTTGTCATTAGAGTTGAAAGATCGAATAAAAATTAGATTAAGCGATGTAACGTACATTTTATTTATAAAGGCGAATGTTATCGGTAAATATATTAATATGTATCGACTTGAAGGTAAGTAAATGCCGCTTTGTGATCAATCGGGGATACTTCTTGCACGTGGCGCGATCTCAAAACCGTAAGCGGTAGATTTTTCGAGAAATAACTTTTGATGATATTTTATTGACAAACTTTTCGGATAAGTTTGGTAGCCCCTTGTTCTCATTGAAAGCACATAACTTTTTTATCTCAAAAACGTATTTTTTGTATTTTCAAATACACAACTTTGTTTTCATTTTCAAAAACAGAACTTTTTTTTGTTTTCAAAAACTAAACTTTCTGTTCATTTTGAAAAACATAACTTTTATTGTTATAGAAAAATGTTTTTACTTTCATTTCAATAGTGAAACTTTTTTGCACCTTTGAGTTTGAAACTCGATCTGTAGAGAAATTTGAAACTCGATCTGTAGAAAAATGTTTGCTACCGGTCCAGCGTTCTCATAATTTCTGTGCGTTAACGTTAAAAAAGTTATGTTTTTTCAATGAGAACCCTGGGCCACCATAAATAAGCTTTGACAAATGTTATAACAGGTTCCTTGAACAATGGGTAATAAAATTTGGGATCCTGGCCTTCTGATTGGTCATTGAGGCAAGAGATTCCTTAATTGGGGGTCATGCTAACAGCCAATCAAAGTTTGTCTAATATGCTTCATGAGTAACATCAATGGTGAAGATAAAATTGTCAGTTAGATACTACATGCCGCAGGGTTTCAAGCTGAACTCAGAAAACGCGCACGGAAGGCTGAATGAAAGACCATCTCTAGAGATTATCCTTGGTTGCTCTGTTTGATGTAGCAATTCTGTTAACAATAAAGGTCCTTTTGAGCAAAGAAAGGATGAAATGAAATCAGAAGTTGCTTGGTAGTTCAAGATATATTTAAGGATGCTATGCTGAATTGTTTTATGAAGCGTTTATTTGGCTGTAAAATTTATGAGAGTTTCTTTAGAAGATAGGTATATGTCTGAGCTGACGGAAAAGTATACATAATTAAACAGTATAAATTAAACAATATATATATATATATATATATATATATATTGATTTCTTATATTGGTTTTGCATTGCTTTTTAGATGGCCTGATAAAATTACGCTCTTAAGAGGAAATCATGAAAGCAGACAGATTACCCAAGTTTATGGCTTTTATGGTATGTTTCCTATCATAAACTTTGGGAAAATATGCAATTAGCTTATCTGCTTTAAAGTAACTTTTGTAGAATCAAGTAGAAGCGTGATTAAAAAGTCGTGAAGAAAACTGGTAGGAGGAAGGAAGTCAGATATCTAATTAATGTTATTATAAGTACTAAAATCCTTTTTTTTTCGAAACTTCTTGTTCATCGTTTATGTGTTCAAAATATATTTTTCAATTGCATTGTTCATTTTGAAAGGTGAATTTAACATTCCGTTGCATGTTGAATTCAATTTCAGTTTACAATTTCAGTTTGAAATGCAAGTTCAGTTTCATTTCTATTTTCATTTTGAATTCAATGTGTAATTACTAGTTGACCACGTTCAGGTGGAATGTGATTTCTAATTTCTATTTGATTTTATAATTTCAAGTATAGTTTTTCACTTTACATTTCAAATTCTCCAATGCATTTATCGAACGAATGCACACAGCTTTAAGTAGGAGATCGCCTAGGGTATTGAATATCTAAGCTGTGATATGATATTGTTTTTATCTGTATTGGTTGTGGGACCGATTGGGCTGTAGGTATGGAACTCAAGTGTGCCGTTCAGAAATATATCGATCGAAATCTTAAGAGGTCAGAGATTTTAGACTTTTTGAAACGAGACCATGCAAGCTATTGTTGAAGATGATGCTAATATATTTGGGAGACTGATTAGTAGTGGCCTACGAAGGATATTTAACCAAGGGCTCAGTGAATATATAAAAGTTGCAGATGAAGAATTTGCTGTTTTCTGCATACTTTCCTAACAATCTTCAACAACCAAAGTCATCACAATGGATGCCACTTTTGCAGAGTCATAGAATGCAATTTTCTAGAAATCATTTAATGAACCAAAAATTAGATTTTGAATCAGGAATTTTGTCACAGTCTGACAGCTTTTAACAAATGATAACTGATAGTGTTTTTGTCTTCAAATAATCATCTTGCAGGCTTTCATATTTTTTCTTCACATGTCTTAGGAACAATGTCGCTCATTGTGCTCTTTGGAACTCGGTATAAATTGTCCGTATCTTAATAAGAATTCCCGGTTGTTTGAACGAAAAGTTTGGGTAAAAATTTATTCATTTGCATCTTTCTTACTAATTCGGGGATAACTTGAAAAGAATGGGATCTCAACAGCAAAAGGATATTCTATCATAGTTCTTGGGTAGGGGGATAGACAAATCAATCTTTGAAGATCCTTTGCGTACTGCAAGGATTACTAGCCAAACATTTATGCCTAAAAATTACCGATTTGCATTTTCTCAGCAATATTTAGTTCTGGGGACATTATTCATCGTTTATTAGAAATTTTAAGCAGTTTTACCTGATGCCAAAAATGCAGTGTAAATGATAAACGTTCTTCAGGTGATATTGGAGCTCTCCTTGTCTTCCTTTTCGTGGAATATTTGGACTTATCTTTTCCAGAGTTCTTCAAAACTATCTTTGTCCATTCTCAAGAAGTTCTTGAAGCTATTTTTATCTTCCAGTTATAGCTCTTTTGCCAATGAATCGTGGGTGCCACGTTCATCTCGTCGCATAATCCAGTCCCGTGCCCAACGTCTTCTTCTTTTTTTGCGATGTTTTCTTAACTTTTAATATACCTGCTACTAGTAGGCAAATTGGAGGTTGTCCTAGTAGAATTTGCTCTTTTTTCTATCATTTGGTGAGGTTTTTCACTGGATTGCAAATACTGACTCATGAGTCAAAATTGCATCGTGTAGCGGTTTGACTCATTAGTCGAAAACTCATATGCTTTTGACTCATGAGTCCGTCGCAAGAACATACGCATCGTGTATATTGGCCTTTAGGATGTTGTGAGTTTAGAAATTCAAAAGGTAACAAAGCCTGATCCTCAATGGTGAAAATACACAATATATCATCAACATATCGTCGATGGAGATGAACAGAAGGATAATGTTACTTTTTGTAGGAGATATTTTTACAATATCCGTAGAAAAGATTAGCTATCACAGATTCAAGAGAACACCATCTATTTGATCAAACACCTTACCATTAAGGATAAAATGATTCTGAGAAGTAGCAATTGAGAAAGTTTTAGTAGGTTAAGTCTTGGAGAATTGGAGTCTAGTGTTTCCCTCCGTAATATAAGAACCAGCTAAATCAATATTCCTTTTAAGGGGAACATTAGTAAACAAGCTAGTCACATCAGAAGAAACCATAAATCTGTTAGACTGATCGATAGTGTTGAGTTCTTGGGCAAAGGAAAAGTGTCAAAATAGTGTATGTGAAAGTTGAATGAAGTTGAAGAGGTGCAAAGATATTTATTGAGGATACAATAGATCGTAACGATGGTAATTTAGTTGGGACTCAGTCTTGTGGTTGTGAACCTGATGGATAAATATTATAGTTTATGTCGTTATCAATATTATTATTCTTGTTGAGATCCCGGAGTAAACGCACGAACTTACCTTCTCTGGTTAAAGTACGGCCATTTGTAAGTTCTTCAAATTTGTGTTTATCATTTATTATTTTACTAATGCTTTTAATGTAATTTGACTTATTTAATCCAGCAACTCCACTTCCTTTATCCACACTAAATGTACCTATCAAAACGTGTTTTTGTCAACAGTTCGGTCCTCCTCAGTTGATGCCAACTTGAATTCATATTACAACATATAAATCATTCATTATTCAAACTCTTTTCTAGCATCGGGTATAACTTTGTTCTCACGAGGTTTAAGAATAATATTGTCCTTATTTTTTCAGAAGATTTTCAAAACATTATGATTTTGAATATCTTTATTTATGGCTGGAATGAATTAAGGTATAGTCGAGGAATTTAAGCAACATCAGCCCGCAGTTTACTATCATTCCTCTCATCAATCAAGTGACTTTTCATAGATTGATAAATGGATTCAAAAGAGGAGTAAATATCTGTTTTGTTGATATATAGGGGGAATATAGAATTTGATAAACCAAATCTAAGTGCTTACTTGTCATCCTGAGTTAGTATATGTGAAGAGATGTTTGTGACAATTGCATTGTCACCATTTCATCATGTCCAAAGAAGAAGTTAAAGATCTACTTGCGACTCCGAGTGTTTCGAGTGATAGATTGACAATGTGGACTTTCTTATTTCGAGTGATGGTCGGTATTTTTTCTCCTCTCTAATTGAGTTAGAAGAAAGGTTAGACTCATAACTGACAGTTTATAGTGACCTTAAGCATTGTGAATAAATCCATCAACTGAAGCATTCTTTTGCTCCATCATTCACTCACAACCAGCCTTTTCATATCATACACAGTCATTATACAGCTAGACATTACCCTAAATCACCCTTTCATCACATCACATATGCCACATTGGTCATCCTGTCTGTCATTTAACCTCTATGTTTTCGTTTCACCCACTGAATGCTTAACCTTTCATTTGTAGTCATCTAACTAATTCATATGCTGTGTGAACATAAGCAATATGTTTGTTTGTAATAGGGGTGTAAATTTATGTTTAGTCAGTCAGTAGGTGAGTTCATCACTACAGCATCATATATTTTGCCTCTAAATAGATATAAATATATACAGTATAAATATATCCTAGATTAGGTCCGGTAGGGATATTTTAGCGCTTTTGAGGAGGAATTTATTGACATGGTGACAAGTTGAGACAAGCTCAGATATTGTGTTTAGAAGATTGCGAAGAAGTTTAGAAGTTTAGAAGAAGTTTAAAAGAAAACAAAGCAAACTCCACTTAGCTATCGAAGCACATTTGGGAATTAAAGAGAAACGGTTCAACACATCCATCATGCCGTGGGAAGTGATCGAGCATGCCAGCCCATACAAAAATGGTTCCAAATTCTGCCAACTTTGCTCCAAGGAAAATTTCCACATCATCACATCTAAACGCAATCTTCTAAGCACAAGACCTGGGCTTGTCTCAATTTATCGCCACGTAAACAAATTCCTCCTCAAAAACGTTAAAGTATCCCCATCCAACCCAATTTATGATATATAGCACACCTTCAACAACAAATTCCAGCACATTTGATGATCGCAGACAGCGTGAAACTCAGAGTTATGCGATTTTAATGAACACAAAGAACACTTTTATTTGATTTTAATGCTTCTCTCGTAAATATCTTGCTCTGCCCGTCGCATTGAGCACTGTGACTATATTCTGAATATATAGTTCGTTGAACTATTATTATAGGTATATATATATATTTATATAAATACATACATACATACATATATATATATATATATATATATATATATATATATATATATATATATATATATATATATATATATATATATATATATATATATATATATATATATATATATATATATATATATATATATTTATATATATATATAAATAAATAAATATATTTACCTATATCCACCATTTCATTGTCAAAACATGTAACTGCCGAATAAAGGACCATTGCCCTCTCGATAACAACTGCCTCTCATCGAATATTATATACAACGCAAAGATAACCACTGATAATGACAAAGCAGGGAAAAACTATATTGGATTGACAGAAGGAACCTTTAAGCAACGTTTCACTCAACATAAACTTTCATTTAACAACAGAAAATACGCCCGCAGCACTGAGCTATCGAAATACATCTGTAGGCTCAAAGACACTGACGAAGAATACAACATAAAATGGACAGTTATCACCAAAGCCACACCATACAGCAATGTATCGAAAAGATGTGATCTTTGCTTAGCAGAAAAGCTGCATATTATTATGGCCAACTACAACACACTGCTTAACAAACGGTCCGAGCTCATATCAAAATGCCGTCATGTGAACAAGTATCTTCTGGTGAACAACAGAACTTCTATGATCGATCAATAGAACGTTATCACACCTATCCATAAGAGCCGTTTTTGGAAGTAGTATTCTTTAGAATAGAGCCTGTCTGATGAATGCACTAGCATGAAACTCAGAGTCACAGATACCATGTCATTTCTTTAATTGTCTTCAGCTGTATATTTGTATATATATACCTATATACATATATACATATATATATATATATATATGCCAAAATTTCTCAATATTATAAAATCAGATAGTACACGAAGAAAATCGACAATCTTTTTAAATTTCCAAGACATGTTTCGGCTTGGCACTCAAACCATCATCAGTTGAAATGACTAGGTTAATGTTACAACAAATAAGAACTATACACTATCAATCGAATATATTAATCGAACAGAGGAATGAAAGAAACGAAAAAAGAATGTGGCGGTTAAAGAACGAAAGCTAAAAGCTCAATGAAATATTATAATGTTGCAGTTGTTTATTTAAGTTAGGCCTTTCCCACATGATGTGGAGTGCTTCCTTAATTTTTAAGTTATGATAATTGCTTGCTGAATCTAGTACCTTGAAGCAATTTTCACTGCAAAGATTTTTACACGGAGTTGAAGTCTTTAAATGCTTAAAAATATGCGAATTCTTATCGGTGAACAAATGCTCACGCACTCGTGTAGATAAATGACGAGATGTTTCGCCAATATAAACGGAATTACATCCCGTACAAGTAAATTTATATACTATACACGAGCGAAGCGATTTGTTCACACGATCCTTAACTGTAAGCAAGTTTTTAATTTTAAAAGAAGAAAAAGCTAATTTAATATTAAGATTATTGCAATACTTTTTAGCAAGCATACGTACCTTACGCTGGGTAAAATTAGAAAGCTTAAGGAATGGTAACTTAAAATAAATGGTAGAAGTATCAGTAGCTGATTTAGAATTATTAGAACTATGAACATTATCAAGATAAGAATGGAGTACTCTACTTATTAAGCCTTCAGGGTATTGATTCTTTTTGAATATATCGAAGAGTTTTTTAACATCATCATTAAATTTAGCAAGTGTGTTATTAATTTTGTAAGCTCTGTCAACTAAGGTGCGGATAAGACCAATTTTATAAGAATAAGAGGTAAAGCTATAGAAATTAGTAAGAAGTCCAGTAAAAGTGTTTTTACGATAGACTGACGTTAAAAGATTACAAGGATCCTTATTACTGATACAAACATCAAGAAAAGCCAACATCTTATTACTTTCCTTCTCCATGGTGAACTTTATATTGGGATGTTGAGAGTTAAGAAAATCAAAGAATACTAAGGCATCTTGTTCATTATTGAAAAGGCAAAAGGTGTCATCAAAAGGCAAAAGGTGGCAAAAGGTGTATATATATATATATATATATATATATATATATATATATATATATATATATATATATATATATATATATATATATATATATATATATATATATATATATATATATATATATATATATATATTCCCAAAATTTCTCGATGATATAAGAGTAGATATAAGGCGAAAAAATACGACAATGCTTTTAAGTTTGCAAAACATGTTTCGGATTGTTCCAATCCATCATCAGTTGCCAATTACAATGAAAAAACTACTTGGTACATAAACAAACGTTAAATCATCAATCGAATTTATTAATCGAAAAAGGAATCAATGTAGCGAAAACAGGTAAGAACGGTTAAGAAGAATAGCTAAAAGCTTAATGAAAAGTTGTAATGCTGAATCTGCTTATTTAAATCAGGTCTTTCCCATTGGATATGTAACGCTTCTTTAATTTTAAGTTTAAAAGAAGTGTTTGCAGAATCCAACACTGTAAAACAACTATCGTTACATGCCTCTTATATCTGATATGCCTTTGTAGGTTCATGTCTGAGGGTAACATATTGATTCGTCAGGGGTAGTATATTTATTAGGTTATAAAGTTTGTGGGAAGCAGTATGTAGGTAGTACTTTTACGTCATTTAGGGTTAGATTTAATAATTACAAGTCAGCTAGCAGGAGGTATTCTAAGGGAGAAGTAGTCACACCGGCAGATTTTTTTAGACATTTTACTGAAGCTAATCATCACGGTTTTATGGAGGACGTTAGTTTTCAGATCATAGACAGAGTTTTTGGGGAGTCTAGACATAGAGAAGAGTTTTGGCAGTTTAAGCTAGGTAGTTTTGCACCAGAAGGACTTAACGTCAGATTTGTAGACTCTTAACTTCTCTTTTAGAATGCCTGGTTTCTTAGTAGTGTCTGCCTATTGTTTTCAACTCTCCAGTATTTCCCACCAATGTCTTTGTCTAGCATTCAATTTACACTTCTTATATGGCATTTGTCTACACCTTGTCACTCTATTGTTTCTTTCTTCACAGCTTTGGCCCTCCCCTGAATGACGCTCTACCACTGGAACAATTTTTAATAAGCAGGATCCCCTTGGGTAACACCTATTGTCACCCCATTGTTATGTAGGAAATTTAAGTAGGCCCCGTATCATTGTAATGTTAGTACTGATGAAGATAATATATCGAAACGTTTACAACAGAAGAAAGTATATTTTTGAATTCTCTATGTTTTATTTATATACTAAGTTAGTGCGGCTTTGACTTATTATTATATATATATATATATATATATATATATATATATATATATATATATATATATATATATATATATATATATATATATATATATATATATATATATATATATATATATATATATATATATATATATATATATATATATATATATATATATATATATATATATATATAATAATAATCTATGTATATATAAGAATAATAATAAAATTTATACCATACTGTCATACACGACTGTCCGTCGTTGTTTATGACAGTATGGTATAACTTTTATTATTATTCTTATAACGCTCCATTCAATTGTCGAGCACTTTAGTGTTGTAAAAGATGCAGTTGAGGTATCGCCTCTCGTTCTTATATATATATATATATATATATATATATATATATATATATATATATATATATATATATATATATATATATATATATATATATATACATATATATATATATATATATATATATATATATATATATATATATATATATATATATATATATATATATATATATATATATATATATATATATATATAAATATAAATATATATATATATATATATATATATATATATATATATATATATATATATATATATATATATATATATATATATATATATATATAATAAAATACAGTCGGATCTCCAAAATACCGAATATAGTGCTCAATCTCAGGAGAAGAGCATAAATATTTGCAGAATACTGGTCAGAAAAGACACAGCAGCTTAGTCAGTACTAATAGTTTCATGCCTTACGGCAATCCTCAGCCAACTAAAAACCGTTAAAACGAACATTACATAAAAGGAACATAAAAGTTACGTCAGATTTGACTATCAAGCGAATACTTAGTTCTGTGACGGCACTGAGCCATAACTTCACTCCTCTTATTCAGCAATTTGTCCCGATCTTTGACGTTTATAATTTCATACTTCTCGGCCAGACACAGAGGGCATCTATTCCACTCTGGTTTAAATGAAGGTGCCCTGTGAACAATCCTCCATGAAATCCGCGGTTCTGCGTCCATACTTTTTAAACGCCAATATTCTGATGACAGTGAGGTGCTGTTTTTATAATCTTCGTGGTTGAAAGAGCGTTTATGGTTTGCATACCGTTTTTTAAAAGTCGTTTCACAAAGACCAATGTACTTCATAGCAGGTAACTGAGCTTTGGTAGCCAGGATGGTTGCCTCATATATGACATTGGACGCCAGGCAGTTCTGATTCACGGGGCAGTTTTGCTTTACCATACAGTTAAGTGTCTTTTCGCTGGTATGTGATGTGCTGGAAGTAAGAATGCGTTTGTTGTGGGCCGTAATGATTGATTTAATGTTGGGCAAACAGCTATAACTAACTTTGATGGTGTTCTTGTTGAAAATTTTATGGTACTTGTGAGATGTGGGAAAATGGTACGCAATAAGGTGAAGGAAGTTTTTACCAATATTAGTAGATACTGATTTATCGTATGGAGGGTTAAACCAAATGATGTTGCGTTGTCTGCTCCTTCGTTTATGATGTACCTTGTCTGGGCTGTACGTAAATGTGTGTGAGTAGGCAGAACGCGAAAGAGCCTCCTCGTAATATGGAACAGCACATTTAAAAATATCCTCATTAGAAGGTAGGTTTGAAAGACGCTTCTCAATGGACAATGGTACTTGCTTGATTATACACGGTGGATGATTGGACTGTTTGTGGATGTAATTGGTTTCGCTCCCAGGTTTATGGTATGGCTTATATGTTGAGCTTTGCAGATCTAGTGTGACATCAAGGAAGTTAACCACTGTCATGTTGCATTGAATAACGATGTCCAAACCATTCTTCTTGAATGTTTTCTGGAAATCTTTTTTAATGCGCTCACTTTGAGGACCATTAACATTGCGGAAGAAGGCAAGGCCATCATCTCTATAAAGACCAATATTTTCTTGTGGTACCATACCGCCGATTTGTTGAAGGACGTAGCACCCAACTAGTTCACATATTTCAGCACCGTCATATGCCCCCATTGTCACATCAAATAGTTTGGCACCCTTTTTCATCCAGCTCTCACCATTGTTAAAAAGTAGAGACTTTCTTGCGTGGAAGATTATTTCATGGTCATGTGGAGTGATAGCGGATAGCTTGCTTGTAAAAGTGATCACATCAACCAGTAATGATTCCAAGATGGACGGGTAGAAATCCTTGACATCGAAAGTCATGAATAAGTCTCTACCTTTTAACAATGGTGAGAGCTGGATGAAAAAGGGTGGCAAACATATATATATATATGGGGTATATGGGGTCCCTGTTAGTGGTTAGCACCTTTGATTAGCCCATCTGTCACATGCTGTACTTATAGTATACAGCATGTATGGGATCACTGGGCCACAGCAGTGTGACGCAACTCTCACTTATGGCTCCTAGTAGTCGGTTGTGCACGCCGGCGGCCATACCCTGGGGCCTCCACTCGACAGTGGTGCTAAACTAATGTGAGGGGCAGCACTCATTTAAGTGGTGTGTTGTGGCGACTGAAGGGATATCTACTCTCTTAGTGCATGAAGTCTGGAACGGCAGAGAAGGCGGAGGTCCATAGAGATAATTAGATAACGGCTTCAAAGGCGAAACCAGCAACGTGCGTGGGACGCGTGGGGCATGCCTAGGTACAAAAGAAAGGCATGGCCAGCCAACATGGAAGAGATTGGGGCCTCACCATGTATATTCCCGTAGTTAATTATGGCGTATAGATTTAGAAAGAGATATCATAGTGTGGAGGGACAAGGGCCCCCTGCTTGGACCACCACTATAAATAGTGTCAGGGAAGATGATTTGCTCCTTGCGGATGAAGACGGACGGCCTAGTGCTATTGATGAAAACCTTGGGCCAAAACCTTTCAAAGGACGCTCAGGGTTGGATATATGCCGACTACAAACAAGGAATAAAATCATAAGACTAGGTACATGGAATGCCAGAACGTTGTACCAAAAATGAAAACTAGCTAATATCATTCAGGAAATGAACCAAATGAGTATTTCAATGCTTGGGATTTCAGAAGTGAGATGGTCAGGCACAGGTCAGTTTTCAAAGAATGGTTACACCATGGTATATTCAGGAAATAATGAAAATCACACAAATGGGGTTGGAATAATTATGACAAATGAAATAGCTAAATCAATGATCGGTTTTTGGCCTATTTCTGATAGAGCAATGTTAATGAAGCTTGACGCAAAGCCTTTCAAGATCGCAATAATTCAAGTTTATGCTCCTACTCAAGACCACTCTGAAGAGGAGGTTGAGGAATTTTATGAACAGATCAACAACGCTTTGAAATACGTAAAATCACAAGAAATGCGTATAGTTATGGGAGACTGGAATGCAAAGGTCGGGAGAGAGAAAGTATCAGGAGTGACAGGCGGATTTGGATTGGGAGAGATCAATGAACGAGGGAAGAGGCTAATTGAATTTTGTCAGGAAAACAGTCTAGTCATTACAAACACTACATTCCAGCAAAGCTTAAGGAGGTTGTACACTTGGAAAAGTCCAGGAAATATTTTTAGAAATCAAATAGATTTTATACTTATCAGAAGCCGATTTCAAAATTCAGTGATGAATGCAAAAGCACCTAGGAGCTGATATAAATTCTGACCATATACCAGTGATATGCAAGTTGAAAATTAAACTTAAAACACCAATTAAATCAAAGTTAGATGCAAAATTAGATATGGATGTATTGAAGGAAGAAAGGACTAAAGCTCAATTTTCTATTGAAGTTAACAGTTATTATGATATGCTCACAAAGGAAGAGGAAGAACAAACACCAGAGGAAGAAATAGACACCATTTGGGGGCATATGAAGAGAATTTTAGTAGATACAGCCAAAAAGATTGTCCCTACCAAAAGGAGAGGGATGCAAAAGGATTGGATAACTGATGAAATTCATGCAAAAATGAGGGAAAGAAAAGAGGTAAAGAATGACATAAAGAAATATCGATCTCTAGACAAAGAAAGTTAAAAAATATGTGATGATGCAAAAGATATGTGGTACAACCAACAGTGTGAACAAATAGAAAAGCTAAGAGAGGAACATAAATCAAAAGAAATGCGTAGTAAAGTGAAATATATAACAAATAAAAGAAGGAGAAAGTTAGGAAATTCATGCATAACTAGCAAAAATGGTGAAATACTTTTTGAAGAGGATGATATTCAGGAAAGATAGTGTGAATATATCGAAGAATTGTTTGATGATGACAGAGGGGAGGTACCAAATATTGAGCAGTTAGAGGGCCCAGCAATTTTAGAAGCAGAAGTTGAGAAAGCAATAAAGCCCATGAAGAAAGGAAAATCTGCCGGGGATGATGGTTTTACAACAGAAATGTTGCAGGCCATGGATAACTTAGGCATTAAACGAATTACCCAACTTTTCAATAAAATTTACGACACAGGCTACATTCCATCTAATCTAAGGAAATCTACCTTTATACCTGTTCCTAAAAAATCAAAGGCTATAAACTGCTCAGAGTTTAGAACCATAAGCTTAATGAGCCACGTGACTAAAGCACTAATGAAAGTTATACTGGAAAGAAATAAAGCTAAAATAGATTGGGAAGTTAGCCCTACACAGAGCGGATTCAGAAGAGGAATGGGGACAAGAGAAGGAATTTTCAACCTGCGAACAATAAATGAGAGATACTTAGAAAAACACAAAGATGTTTACATATGCTCTATAGATTATGAAAAAGCATTCGATAGAGTAAAGCACGAGAAGCTATGTGAGGTTTTAGCGGCAATGAATTTCGATGGAAAAGATGTTAGAATCATTGCAAATGTGTATTGGGGCCAGATAGCAGTTGTTCGAACAAAAAAGGGGAACTCAAGAAACATTACTATCAAAAGGGGAACCAGACAAGGCTGTGTCTTATCACCGTATCTTTTCAACCTGCTAACGGAAATGATTTTCAGAGAAGTAGATCCAACTTGGGGTGTTTCCGTGGGAGGTAGAAGATTGAGTAACTTAAGGTACGCAGATGATACAGCCCTTATGGCTGAGTCAGAAACTGAGCTGCAGCGAATCCTTAATATAGTGAAAGAAATAGGGAAGGAGTTTGGAATTAATATGAATGTAAATAAGACAAAAACAATGGTGGTTAGAAGGAAAGATGTGATCCCACAAGCCAAAATATATATAGATGGCCACTTAATAGGACAAGTCCCCCGTTTTACGTATCTGGGACAGCTTATCACAGAAGAGGGCAAATGTGAAGAAGAAATAAAACGTCGAATAGGGCAAGCAAGGACAGCCTTTAATAATATGAAGACAGTGTTATGTTGTCGAAAACTACCGTTACCATCCAGATTCAGGTTGCTTAAATGCTATGTGTGGCCTATACTATTATATGGTGTAGAGACATGGAGTGTGAGCCAACTTAGCAAAAAGCGGCTAGAGGCTTTTGAGATGTGGACAATTCGTAGACTAATGAGAATCAGCTGGACAGAGCGCGTTGCCAATGAAAGGGTGCTAGCATTAGCAGCTGTACAAAGGGAATTACTTCATTCAGTACAAAAACAGAAGTTGCGGTATTTTGGACATTTAATGAGGCACGATAGCCTACAAAGGGATTTGCTTGAGGGAATGGTGGAAGGAAAGAAAGGAAGAGGACGACCTAGAGCACAGTGGAGTCAAAATATACATGGGTGGCTGGAGATGAAATTTGTCGAATGCTAATGAAAGGCAAGGAACAGAAAGGACTACGCCATGACAGTCAACCTCCGGGATGGAGACGACACTCAATGAATGAATATATATATATATATATATATATATATATATATATATATATATATATATATATATATATATATATATATATATATATATATATATATATATATATATATATATATCTTGCTTAGATTAGATCATATAGCTGATCAAAAGTGCTCAACATAAGGAGCCTCTGATATTGATATTGGAATAAACCGAGAGAGACTAATTTATGGCTTAAATTAGTCTCTCTAGTTTTATTCTAATATCAATATATAAATATATATATATATATATATATATATATATATATATATATATATATATATATATATATATATATATATATATATATATATATATATATATATATATATATATATATATATATATATATATATATATGTGAAAAGTCTGTTGGTACTACAGAACTTCACTATAGCACGAAAAAGCGGGCACATTGCTTTAGCATACTGAAAGCTTTTTTCGTCCGACACTCGTCAGAGTATGAAACGTCGGATAGCGACCGAAAGGTGGACCGAAATATATAGCCAGATGCGGGTACTCGTGATATGATGAATAATACGTCTATTTAACCCTATGATTGGCCAATTAGCACCTATTCACCATTGTTTACTTGAAGTGCCCAAGTGAGAAAATGAACTCTTTTTGTTTACACAAGACTGGGTTTTGAGTCTTAATGTAAACTGATTCCAAAACACCTAAATGAAAGGACGATCTACAATAGTGGACAAAAGTCCTTGGGACACTTAGAAGAAACAGATAAAAAACCATTTTCCTCTACATATTGTCATAGTTGCTACAAACATGCACCCCCCTTCCCCCTATAACAATGTTGATTCGCGTGTGGTACATTTGAAGTTGGCGTGCACGCGAAATTTTCC
Source organism: Mastigias papua (assembly GCA_964019165.1). Taxonomy (NCBI): domain Eukaryota; kingdom Metazoa; phylum Cnidaria; class Scyphozoa; order Rhizostomeae; family Mastigiidae; genus Mastigias; species Mastigias papua. The sequence continues at coordinate 5,429,578 of OZ025287.1, forward strand.
CATTATCGCAGGTACTTCTCCAGAAAACCAACATTGTTTCAGGGGGAGAGGGGAATGAAAGTTTGTTGCAGACTGCAGAAAGTGCAAAGTGTCCCAGGACTTTTGTCGGGTATTGTAGCTTGCCCTATGATCCGAAAATTATCGTCTGTGTATGTTTTGGCGCATTCTGGATGTGTAATAAGATGTTGTCCTATGGCCGAATCACTTTTCATTTTAGAAATAGAGTTTTTACACATACGAGATGGCTGCTCTCTTGTTGTTGTGTTTTTTGTCCTGATGCTCGTGGGTACATGTTGTTTTATTCTGTCTGCTAGTCTCTGCGTGGTGCGCCCTACGTACCGAGCTTCACATCGGCACGAAAATTCATAAACTACACAACTTTTTTTCAGTGGTAGGAACGCTATCTTTTTTAGTAGATGGTAGTATGACCCTAATGTTATAAACCGCACGGGGCTTCACGCGAGATGTAGTGGCTGTGTTAAGCTTCAATATATGGGTAGCACTAGGACGCCTTTTAGGCTTAGGTTTAATTGGTATAAGGCGTGTTATGTTCAGACATTTCTCTGATGAGGGACATCTCGGGTTCGTGGAACACATTCGTGTCACTGTAATTTATAAACTTATTGGGAGGGATAGGACACTTGAAAATTTCTAAGCTGGACACTCTCACACCCCGGGATCTTAATGTTAAGGAAGTATACACATAGTATTATTATTTGTATGAGTTTGCTGGTTTATTGTATATGTACTCACTATTTGTTCTCCCCTTTTTGTTATGTCATGTGTTTTACTTTCATTCTGTTATGCTTCTGTATACTGTTGTTTATGAGGCCCCTTTTCTTATTGTATCTACCTCCTCTCAATATCGTCCCTTCTTGGTCGTATTGGGTTTCCTTTTTGTTTTGTCGAACACCCACTTTGAATCGGTGGCACCACGTTTGCAATAGACAAGAGGCGTAACTGTGAGCACTAGGTAAACACCACAAGTTAGACGGCGTTTGACGCGTAGTTTTACGTGGCACTTCCTAGCAATGCGCATGGCTGTCAAAATAGATGCAGACTTAGAAAATCTAAATTTCTGTACAAAAGAATCTATCTTTTGATATGTAAGAGTATCACCGCATGATGTTTGACTTGTGACACGTAGGCCCTGTTACTTGTCTACACAAATTTAATTCATGTGAGGATCTTATCGAACGTTTTTACAAACACTGGGGCATGTCTATGTAAAATGTCGCATGAAAATTAGCTGATTTTGCTATATACCTGCATATTTTTGCTATATACCTCATACCGACACATGCGTAACCGAGTCAATAATCTCAACAAAAATTTGAAGCAGGAGTACTTTTCCAAAAAGATTGCCCTTGAAAAGGGAAATCTTACAGCAACTTGGAAAATGCTCAATCTTTTGCTAAATAAAACATCTAAAACAACCAATGTAGAATCTCTTAATGTTGATGGGGAGGTCATTACTGAGAATTCAGATATCGCTAAGTCTATTAACGAGTTTTTCTGTAGTATAGGAAGAAATCTTAGTGTAAGATGCCACAGCAACCCAACCCACTTTTGTCTGGAGAGTGCAAAATAAGCACTGAACAACCGACTGAATTTAAATTTCATCCTGTAGATGTAACTACTATTAATAGAGCTCTAGGTAAAATAAAAGAAGTTCTCACGGGTTTCGATCTTATGGCATTGCGAGTAACTTCCTTAAAATTGCATTTCCCGTGATTTGTAATTCCATTTGTGATATTTTCAACTTTTCCATATTTTCAACGTCCTTCCTAGATAGGAGGCAAACCTGATGACCTATCAAATAAGTCTTTTTCTGTTCTACCGGTCGTGTCAAGGCTCTTCGAAAAGCTTATATATGGTCAGTTATACCAGTACCTAAATAAGCACAAGTATCTAGTGCCTCACCAGTGAGGATTCCGTTCTCTGCATTCGGTTGTGACATGTCTGCTATAAGGAGCTAGTGATTGGTACATCGATATAGACAATGGAAGGTATACTGTGATGATCTTCATAGATCTCAAGAAAGCATTCGACACGGTTGACCATCATAAACTCTTAGATAAACTGTAATTTTATGGAATTATTGGACATGCGCACAAATGGTTCAGTTCTATCTTGATAATGAGAAGCAGTACTGTAGAGTCAATGGCACAACTTCTAGCTTCAAAAATATTGATATTGGAGCCCCACAGTGATCGTGCCTAGGGCCTCTTTTTTTTCTTTTATACATAAATGACTTGCCATTTGCTCTAAAGAAGGCTAAGGCTACAATGTATCCCGACGACACAACAATCTCGTATTCTTCTGATACAAGTGATAAACTGGACCTAGTAGTCAACGAGGAGCTTTCATGCATTGAAAAATGGCTACAGGGAAATAAGCTTTCCCTTATTGTTGTCAAAACCCAAGCTATGATAATTGGCTCTAAGCCAAAAATTAAAAAACTAAAGAATAATCCTAGCACACTTCCTTCTTTTAAGGTAGGGGGCGAGGAAATCGACCTAATATATGAAATAAAATACCTCGGAGTCGTGATTGATAATTGCCTTACCGGGGAAAGTGACATTAGCGCGCTACAAAGGAAGATCTCCAGAGCAATTGGTCTATTGAAGTATGCGCGAAATTTTGTTCAAACTGGTGCTTTGATAAATTTATATAGAAGCATCATAGAGCCACATTTCGGCTACTGTTGCCCCGTCTGGGGCTCTTGTCGTGCTTCAAAGCTGGACATACCTCAAAAATTGCAGAATAAACCCGCCAGAATAGTAACAAATAGCCCTTATGATGCATCTGCAGCTCCTTTGCTCCAGAGAGTTGGTTGGCCATCAGTACAAAAGCTGATAAATAAAGAAACGGGTTCTATGAACCTTAATATCTCAGTGACCTTTTCGTGAGATTATCCGGGGTACATCCAAGAGAATTATGAAACTCTAAAAACAGACCTTGCAATACCCATGTTGAGAACTGGCAATGGCCAGAAATCCTTTGCGTATCGTGGGGCCTGTCTCTGGAACAGTCTCGATTTAGATACAAGGATGGCTCCCACAATCAATGCCTTCAAGTTCAAAGTTAAGGAAGAATAATCCTTTTATATATATTGAGGTACATTGTTGTGTATTTATACATCTTTGATTTAGTCATATTCCGCTCTTTTTATTGTAAATTTTGTAGTATATAACTTTTTAATTTTGTAAGTATTTTTTACAGGGTCAATTGTAAAACAATATTTAGACTGAATTTTTACGCTGTGTAAATAATTTTAAAATGAAATGAAAGTGTAGAGAGGAACAGCAACCTCTTGCAACTGGGTGCAAATGTGACAAACAATTTCCTGAGGTCACTATAAATAGCCCAAGATCTCATCTACTTAGATACCATAGAGGAAACCTCCCAGCAATAATTCAAAGGAACAAAACTTATTTTGTCGCTTTTATTAAAATAATCGGGGTACAAGTTCTAGTAAGATAAAAGCAGCACTTATGGTTTAGTCATAATATAAGTTCTGTAAACAAGATTGAAGCAACAAATGTTGAACAAGCAGCTGGATGTAAACTGACACGAATGGCTTTTGTGCATACAAAAGGCCTTCATTTTCATAGTCCCATAGTTTATCTATATTAGGAAAAGGGCTCCATCACTCCTATATTGACACTATCAGGTCCTGATATCTGAATATAAATGTTGTCCATTCTTTCCTGAATAGAAATGTGATATAGCAATAAGGTGGAAGGTAGGGTATGACAGGGTAAGAGAGAGCAGGTTAGGGTCATTATGTTTCCAAGAGAAATGAATATTAAAACAGGTTCATTAGGAAAGAAAGAATAAATATTGCTGTGCATATTACTTATGGGACTGTGAATGCAGACAAGGTAGATAATGCAGCTGCAGATTTTTCTTGTACCTATAAAACCTGCACTTAAGAAGCCATGTCTTCTGCCAACTGTGTACTTTTTAATCAATCTCTGGCTGAGGGCATAATATATTAGCTACGTCTTGAAAATATTAAACTATATCAGACAAGGGGAAAAATTTTAGGATAATCTCTGTTAATGATACTAATTTTGGTGAGGAAGAGCACAAACACTGGATTGTAATATCAATACTTTGACGGATCTTTTAATCATACCTTGAAGCAAGAGAGTAAAATTCATGTCGAATTGGGCATGACGTGGTACCGCCATCTTTGTGCCGCCATCTTTGTTCCCTGTAGTGGCTCCATCGCATTGAACAGACAACAATAGAGTCCGCACTATATATACATATAAACAAACTGATTCTAGGCCGCATCTACTAAGTATATAAATTGCATTAAAAAGAATCAACCAAAAATACACTTGTCTGTCAGTATACGTTTCGATTAAAATCTTCATCAGTAGTTCATGAGTACTGATGAAGATTTTAATCGAAACGTATATTTGCAGACAAGTGCATTTTGGTTGATTCTAGATATATATATATATATATATATATATATATATATATATATATATATATATATATATATATATATATATATATATATATATTTATATTTATATTTATATTTATATGTATATATTTAGTAAAAGTGTTTCATATTCTAGATGAATGTATGTCAAAGTATGGAAATGTGAATGCTTGGAGATACTGCTGTAAAGTTTTTGATCTTCTAACCATTGCAGCTGTAAGTATTATTTATGATGTACTACCCACCATGCGCTATACTCTATTAGTATTAGAAGCTGTATATGATTGTGCAGAAATGCATGGGTCAATGTTATTTGTCTCATTTAGTAAATAGCAAGGGTGGCATGTAGTAGGATCGAAAGTGGTATTCACTTTCGAATTATAGAAACGATATGTGTTGAGGACGCTCCCCTGAAGGATAATGGCAAGAAACATGCCCTGTAGTTTAGACCTGACTGGATAAAAAGCGGGAAGTTCCTGCATGTGATGAGCCTTTTGCTTTAAACAGTACTTCTTTGATGAATTCTCTTGGCAAGTAAGATTCCAGAGATTCAATCCAATCTTGGATGAAATCACTTGGGTGAATAAGTGATAATGAAGAACCTGGAAAATTAAACGTGTTAGAAAATTTATGCCAAAAATATATTGTAAGCTGTGGTAATTTGAGTCACTATGGGTGACTTTAAGGTGACTTTAATTACTATGGGTAACTTTAAGGTTTCGTTGGTTTCTTATAACTTTTAGCCCCTACTGTGGTCACAGAGGCCATTGTAGGGCACATCAGCAATTCCTTTACCCGGTGCCATATTTGACTTTAAATGTTAGCATTGATAGGAATGGAGGATTAAATCATAGTTCAGTCAAACTTGCATTCGTCGGGTTCTGTTAGAGTCGGATTTGTTATAAGTCGAACAGAAATGTGTTTTCCCGGTCTACTTTTTATAAATGCAGACCTTTTTCTATACGTATATCGGATTTGTGAAGTCTGATTTTCTTGTAAAGCCTGGTTTGTTCTTAGAAATAAATGCAAAAATACGAAACGGATTAAGGAGGAATCATTTGCTGCAGTTTCCGTTAATACATTTGCAAAATGTTACATTAACACATGATATCAACACTGGTGACCATGCCATCGAAGAGGAACACTGAAGGACCTCCTTTTGTTGAATGCCTTGCAAAAGGAAAACACTGAGACCAGATTGGTTTTTTCTGCTTAAACAGTATACACTTTGTGTTTTATGCCGACAATGCCATTCTGCTCTACCGAGTTATTCAGTTTTTACATAGAATGCCAAAGAAGTTTACCAATGTGCAAAAGAGAACACAAAAAGTAATTTACTTATTGCAGGAAATCAACAGAAAAGTGAACTTATTTCGATCAACAATCGTTAAAAGATTAAAGTGGTAATACAGATGCTCAAATATCGACAAGGAACATCTATACATGCACTCAGAACGTATGCAGACAACACATATCATCAATACGACACAAGAGACAGAAAATTTCTGTTTAGATTGCCCTTAGCTAAAACTGAACCTGCAAGTATGTCCTTTTATTTTCAAGGCCCATACTTTCTCAATGAAGTTCCGAGAGACATATGTACTCTAAAATCACTTATGCTTTTTAAATCCAAAGTAAATGAATACTTTTATCGTAACTTAATATTTTTGAAATATGGTATGGTATGGTTAAACAGGGCCCTTATTGACGACAGCACTGTTGCTGAAAGGAAACCCGGTATAAAGAAATGTATCTGCATGCTCATCCAGCCTGCAGGCTGAATCTCTCCAACATGTTGTCTCCAGCTGCAAGTCGCATGTTGAAGATGGCGGATACACTTGGCGCCCCAACTCGGCCTTTCTCTATCTTGCTAAAACCTTGTCCTCGTTTTCAGACTCCTTATTGTTTGCAGATCTCCTCTCATTTTTATTCCCAAGCGTCATCACCGGTGATTCTCTCAGACCAGACCTTGTCTTAATTTTCAAATACTCTACGCTTTATATCCTGGAAGTGACATTGGGATTCGAATCTAACATACAGATCAGCAGTGACCGCAAAACTATAAAAGGTATAGTTCCCTCCTTCTGGATCTGAAGCATGCTTATTCCACGTCAAATTCCTTATCTATCGATGAGTGCACTTCGAATCATGGTAAATCGTCTGAATTACTACTCTTAATGCTTGATGACCATAAATTAGAAAAAAACTGCCCAAAAACATGTCATTAAGAAAGTAACGAACATTTCCATTAGGTGCAGCTATTACATTTTTGTCGTCGCAATAAACCTTGGACCAATCCTGACTTGCTGGACTTGTGACCTACTTCATATTTGCATTTGTTCTCTTTTCTGCTACATTTTTTCCTTTTTTTGTTTGGTATACACTTATGTTATATTGTTAGAGTTGCAGATAGCGAATTGTACGCTACCCTTAAGAAAGGTGTATAATTGTACAGTAATGCAAATTAATGAATTGAATGAATTTTGAAAAATGTTGATTTTGATTTGGACCGTACAGATGTCGACGCGAAACTCAATTTTTTGGATAACTCTTGTTACTTCGCTGCGGAGGATTTGACATTTGTCTGTACTGTTATTCACAGGACGTATTGTTTTATTGAGTTTAGCACACAAAGGACACATTAGCGCCCGAACTGAAACTTGACACGTTGAAAGTTGTTTTTCATACACTCCCCTTACAAAAGTATTGCACAGTTTGACTAAATTCATCATGGTGGATAAGTTGTTGACATAAATTGAGATTCAACTTAAAATTTCCCCTGCCCGACTTTAGTCGATTGTTTGTTAATGAAGTAGCAAAATTTCAAAGCAGATATCTTTCAACCTTTAGACAGCTGAGCGTAAGACAGTCTCGTGTTGTATTAAGCTGTGATATATCGACTTTTTGTGCTATAACCATTTGCGTTTGAGACTGTTTAAGACTATTGGGATTTGACCAATAAAGTTTTACTATAAAAATCTGAGACATCCTCCTCTCTTTCTGGAATTTAAAAGATCATCAGTCTCATCCTTGGTTGCTGGTGAATCATGATAATACTCTTTTTGGTTGAATGTCACGAGATTTCAGATTTTCAAAATCATTCAGGTAGAGGCTGCTTTCTGACCAGAGAAACACGGCAATTACATCAATTTTACGTATATTTCCGTCTTTCTAGGTCGCTACGGCCATTTATTGCTAGCCTTCCTTACTCCTGGTTGATTTAATATTTAGTTTCTGAAAAGCTTACTTTTATGAATTACAATTAATATAAATGCATTAATTTTTGACCAGATTCTGCCAAATGACCTATATTAGTAGGTATACCTCTAAAACTTAAAAGACACTGAATTAATAAAGCTGAGCTAAAAAGATTGTGTTATTGGCCTCTTTTGTCCTACTAGTAGAGGCAAATACCAGGAATTCCGTCATTAATTTTCCTAGACCTTGTTTGATGATGATGATAATGATGGTGGTGGTGGTAGTGGTGGTGGTGGTGATTGTGGTGGTGGTGGTGATGGTGTTGGTGGTGATGGTGGTGGTGATGATGATAATGTTCATGATTATGATTATGATGATGGTTGGAGACCTCGTGGTTGTGAGCAGGCACAAGGAGACACTTCTTTTCAGCGATTCATTTCGCAGAGATTCAAAATTTCGGCAGATGCTAATGACCTGTGGCAAGTTGTCCAACCAGGACCCTTTGGTGAAAATCAGGCTCAGCAGGGTCAGGATACAGTTTTGCCAATCAACTGTTGGGGCAACAGAGTGGATTCAGTTTACCCAACTGAATCACCTCATCTAAACAGTTTGCAGGCGGTTGTGGGGTGAGTGGCCAAGCGGTTCAGCTGGCTTCCATTAGCTAGCTGAAATTAAGCTTGGCTGTGCTAGGTCAGCAACTGGATGAGCGACTATCCTGATAAACGACCAAAGCAACTCATTCCGCCGTCCTTCGGAAGGGACGTTAAACTAGGGGTCCCATGCCTGGATGCGGCATGCATAGTAGGCTTTAATTAGCTGAAAACGCTAGATGTAAAAGCCTACTCAAAATAAATTTAACAACAACAACAACAACAACAACAACAACAAAGGCGATTACTGACCTTAGGATCAGCTCAGGCCATGTAAGGGGTGAAATGGGAGAACAGACAGACAGACAGACGGAAAGACAGACAGACAGACAGACAGACAGACAGACAGACAGACAGCTAGCCAGCCAGACAGACAGACATACAGGCAGATAGACAGAAAGACATACAGACATGATTATAATGATGATGATGACAGTGATGATGATGTTATGCGTTTTGTCATAATAAGAGATAATGTTTTATTGGCTTTAAGGCTAGAGATTTCCAGCAAATTTTGCAGGTAGTTAGATATTCCTCGCTTATTGAGGTTCTATAAGATAGAGAGATAGATTAGTAATTTGGGATAGATTTTCCTCGTTGTTGACGCTTGAAAATTTGGGGAGGAATATGATTCTAGAAATTTCATTCATGTTGTAAATGAGTCTGTTTGATTATTTTTAGATAATTGATGAAGAAGTGCTATGTGTCCATGGGGGTCTATCTCCAGATATAAGGACGATTGATCAGGTAATGTCATAATAATAGTTCGATATGCATTTCAATGAAAAGCTGGATTTCATGTGTGGTCTTCCACATGCAAAAAGAAACAATGCAGAAGATGCATTGTCTATTTTCTGAATTTATTGAATGGGACGTCTTGCAATATTCTGTTTAACTCGTTGATAGCAAGCTGACCATCTATTTTTGTTCATCTTGGTGGAATTGTACATTCACTACAAAGAGTCCGTTGAACACCCAATGAACAGATAATAATAACTTTTTATTCAAAATGTAAGTGAAATGGTCCCCTTCTTTTTGATTGTTCTGATTTTCATCCTTACTTATTAATAGTTGAAGTAAAGTGCTGAAAAAAGACCATGCGCTCGGACAAAACGTGTGATAACGAGCTTAATCCCTAAAATAATGTATTAAGGTTGCTCGTGTGCAAAAGCCCTTAAATTTGATCATAGTATCTCTCTTGACCAAACTACCACAGTACATAAGATGACCAATAGTCGGTATCTTGATAGCCCCTCAGATAATTGAAGTCACAGGAATGAAGTTTCCACCTATAGCACAAAGAGATATATTAACCTACAATACCAAAAGTAGTGGAGCACTCACACATGTTTTGAACTTATGACTCCTGCCAGGAACGGATCCAGGAAAAAACCTTACTTTAACTCAGCAATTCATAAATGGGCGTCGTCAAAATATTGTATATGGTCAGTTCGCTTAGATATTAATAAACATGCAAATTTACAGAGTGCAATGAACTTTATAGCATTATTTTTGTGCTTGGATGAAAGGCAAGCATGGCAAACTGGTATTTCTGATTCTTAAATTGAATGCTGTATACGTGCCTTTTTTCACGGATAGTAGCAGTATATCTCAGTTGCAGTGAAATTGATAATGTAGGGATGCATAGAAATGATGCAATTTGAAATTATGAGTATGCACTACAGCTTTTCTTATAGCTCAGAAATGAGACAAATGAAATTAAATTAAGATTAAATCTTCTGTGACAACCATAGTTGGGAAGGGCATTTTGTCGTCGAGTGTCATCTACCACAGCCACTTACAGTAATTTATATAATAAAATCTCATTAGAAATATTTATTAAAAAACGAAAATGAACTAAAACCAACTGTTTTCAACCAGGTGTCTAAGAAATGAAACCTCCAGCATCTTAAGGCACCTAAAGGCAGCTACACACATTTATGGTAGTTACTAGAAACACAACTTCCATAGGAAGAATCAGATGAATCAAAAGATACAATCAAATGAAATAAATGATCTGGGTTTTAGAAAACACCTTTTGCATTGAATACATGTAGATGGATTAAATTCTGGGCATCTCGATGGCTTTGATTGACCAATAGAATTTGTTCCTTAATGTTCGCAATCAACACATTTCATTTGAGCCCTTTGATACAAATTAGGCTTAGTATTGGCTCTTTCATGTTCACAGGTATTTCTTATTATTCAATGCTGAGTACTATAGGAAGTGCAGCATACAGCAGAAGAATATGTAAAAACGTAATGAAAGCATTCTTTGTGATTGAAATTTTGTAAAGTCTTATTTGAGCACATTTGTCCTGCAAAGCTGTGCAAATATGAATATTGATATTGATTATAATCAATCTTCAGCATAAACAGAGATGTCAGAATAGTATCCATTTGCATTCACAACGCTAGCAAAAACTCAATTTTCATATTTGTATCCAGCATTTATCTACTTACAGTATCATTTTTCCAGTTACTATCCAATAAGGAACTTCCTTAGTACTACATACTAGTCATAGCAGAGGCAGAACGAGTGATATCTGGTATGCCTGCTCATTACATTTACTATAGAATACAACGGAGAAGGGGGCCTAAAGATCCCTACATTCTGACAACACTGTAGGCGAGCGTTCATTTACCTTACGGGAACAAGATTCTCTCCTCTTGTTTAATGTTTCGTATATATAGATAATGACGAGGTGGTCAACTCACTGTATATTGCAATCGCATAATCTTCTATACTAAAAATCACAGGGGTGCAAGTACGATATGTATTGAATAAAGTGTTAATCATTATCATAAATTCATTCTGCTCATAAATATTACACCTCTCCTTCTCTTCGAATATATAATCAGGCCTATAAAGGCCCTTCTGCCAACAATACAAAAATTTGCTTGTATAAATGCTCTGATAAAACAACTGTGAGGTTGCTAATCAAAAATGTGTTGTCCATAACGCTTTTTCTTGCTCTCTGAGAAAATCTTTAAATTGCAATTGGTCTGTCTTCATAGCAATCATTAGAATCATCATATTTAGAATCAGTGTCTGAATCAAATTGTAAATTAACATCGTACACCGTATTGGGGTTTGCACATTCTTACCAAAGGAGACATAAGGCAATCCTTGTATCCACTAGCCTCTAGGTCACGCTAGAGCAAGGTGTAGTAGCTACTTAGCTCCCCGCACTGTGTATCGTCTGAAGAGGGCAGCAACTTTTCGATATTGTATGAAAGTAAAGGAACCTTTATTAGGTCAATGGTTTCATACAAATCTCGGCAAGCAGTTTCGTACAAGCTATGATGTCACTGGTTGGCGACCAAGCCCATAGAGGTTATTGCTGGAATCCATAGTTCTGGGGGCCTATTGGATTCTATTTGCCTCCTAGTATCGTCATGGAGTGGAGACCGCTAGAAGTTAAAATTCCCTAGCCCGTTGTGGTAATTGTGAGATGGCAGGCAATCCCTCACCGTCATCCAGCGATTGCTGTAACATTGGAACCTGGAATGTCAGAAGTCTGTATCGACAAGGAAAGCTGACGTGTGTAATTCAAGAAATGGCATAATTGAACCTGGATAGCTTAGGGGTAACAGAGACCTTGTGGCCGAATGAAGGTGAATTTCAGAGTAGTATACTAACCGTAGATGAAGCTTACAAAGTAATTTATTCTGGAGGGAAGGAAGGCAAGAGGAGTAGCGGAATTATTAACAGGGATGTTGCAATGACTGTCTTATACTATGCAACAATATCGGAAAGAATAATCCCGTTTGAAACTACAAACAAAGCATCACAACATGGTTACTATCCAGATATATACACCAAATGAAATTGCGGAGGAAGCTGAAGAAGCACAGTTCTATGAGGAGCTAAGAGAAACAATCAAGGAACATAAAAATTGCAGAGATCACTTTCTTGTGATGAGAAACTTCAATGCTAAAGTCAGTAAGACAACTGATAAGAAAGTAGTAGTTCCTTATGGGATGGGTGACAGAAATAGAAATGGAGAACTGCTGATTGATTTCTGCAAGGAAGAAGAACTGTTTGTAACGTATACTTGGTTTGATCAAAGACTTAAAAATAAATGTACATTGATGTCACCTGATGGGCAATCAAAGAACCAAATAGACTTAATATTAATGTCACAGAGATATAGGAATAGCGTCAAGAATGCAAAAATCAGACCTAGTGCAGACTGTGGATCAGACCATATTTAGTAATGGCTAAACTTCAAATAAAATTGAAAAAACTCAACACGGATAAATGAGCACCAAGGTTGAATAGAGAGGTTCTCCTATCACCAAATAGCAAAGGAAAGTTTAAGAATTCTTTAGATAGCCAAGTATCAGAGTGTAGCGAGAATGTTGACGACGACTTCAGTCAATGGAAACAGTGCTGTCCTGCATGAAAACAGTTGCAGAAGAAGTATTTGGTAGAAGAGAATATGTTAAGAACCAGCCGTGGATAATTACTGAAATACTAAGTAGAATGAATGAGAGAAGTAAACTGAAACAACAAAACAACAAAACAACGAAAGAGAGGAATATAGGAAATTGTTTAGGGAGATACAACGTCAGTGTAGGCTAGCTAAAGAAAATCATTATAACCAAATCTGTAACGAACTTGAAGACCTAGACAGAAAACATAATCCAAAGCTTTTTAATAGAATTAGAAATCTACAGCCAAAGAAGCCATATTCCAGAGTAGGACTTCAGTACAAAGAAGATAAGATGCTGTTGGCCACACAAGAGGTGCTAGATAGATGGGCAGAGTATGTAGGGGAGTTATACGCTGCCAACAAACAAATTTTGAGAATGACCAATGTAGACAATCAAGGAATTGAGAGAATAACTGAGGAACAGGTCATGGGAGTTTTCGGAAAAGTGCTAAGAAACTAAGCTACTGGTGTTGATGATTTACCAGCTGAATTTCTTCAATGGTGTGGGACAGCAAGCTTATAGAAAATAAAAGCCACGATCAACAGAATATATGAAACAGGAGAATATCCGAAAGACTTTCTAACGAGTATCTTTGTCCCAGTTCCCGAACCATCGAATGCGACACAATGTGAACAATATCGAACAATCAGCTTAATCACATATACATGCAAAATTGTTTGCTACATATAATAAAGGAACGAATAATACCATAAATGGAAATCATGGAATGGAATTTCAGTTTGGCTTCAGGAAAGGTAGTGACACAAGAGAAGCCATATATGTACTTCGAACAATGGGAGAAAGAATGATACAGCATCAAAAAGATCTAGGTATTGCTTTTATTGATTATACAAAAGTCTTTGACAGAATGAACCACAACAAACTAGTAGAATTTATGTAGACCGTCGCAGTCCCTTTCCATGAAATAAGACTTATTGCTAATTTATACTGGAAACAAGGTGCAAAAGTACGATTCGGAAAAAGCTTGACAAGTGACATATACATCGGAAAAGGGGTGCAACAGGGATATGTGCTGTCACCAATTTTGTTTAACTTATATGGTGAATTTCTCATAAATGAAGCATTTTAGTAGAGTTTGATGGAGTAAAAATCAATGGTGTGTATCACGTCAATACGATATGCAGATGACACAGCAGTGGTAGCGTCTTCCAATGCCGATTTACAGAGAATGATGGAGAAAATTCAAGAGACATATGAAGAGTATGGAATGGGTCTAAACCCTAGGAAAGCAGTGATAATGAAAATTAAAAATAAAGCGAAAGAAGTTCCATTACCCCTTATCATTAAAGTGAATGGAAAAACATTGCAACAAGTGACAGAATATGTATTCTTGGAGAGTATGATATATGACGATATGAGAAGTTCCGGTGATGTGAAGAAGCGAAATGGCATGGGAAAAATGGGGTTTGGGAATGCAAAAAGCTATTAGAACGGGATGTTAATATTATCTTGAAGAAAAGTATACTCGACTTGACCTATACCAATGCGTTACAAGAACAATGTCACCAATCGTGATATCAGATTCATTTGCTCTATTTCGTGTATCTGCATTTTCTTTCATGATTTGTTTTGCTTTTCTCTCATTCTCAACAAAATGAGAATGTACCTTTGATTGTGAGATGTCTGGTTCTCTTGAGGTAATTTGTTGTTGATTTTCTGATCGACTACCAGGTCCGCAGGTGAATATCCTGTGCTGTAATACCGTATTGATCGATAATTCAAGAGAAAACGATAAATTTCTCTTTTCCAGCTCTTCTCCTCACAATGTGCCGATTTGATGGCTTTGTTGATTGGTTTCATGGAGCTTTCAACTTGTTAGTGTGGCCATTACTGGGTAATACGTTCGTAGTTTATTCCACTTTGCTTCATGAACTCTGCTAATTCTGCACTATTCAAATGAGGACTATTATCTGTTTTGATTGTGCGCGGACGACCGTGCGTCACAAATATCCGATCGAGTTTAAGAGCAGTCGCTTTAGCAGATGTAGAATGTATGATTTCTACTTCCGGGAATCGAGAATATGTATCTGTTGCCACCAAAACAAGCTCATCTGTAGGAAAAGGTCCACTAACGTCTGTATGAACCATGTCCCATGGTCCTTGAGACAAAGAAGGCATTTTCAAAGTCTCTGGTTAGCTTGGCTGACTCATTGCTTGAAATGGAAGGCGTGTAGTAATAATCTATTATGTCAAATTATCAATATTTGGAAACCATACCTTTTCTTGCAATAACTCTTTGGTTTCATTTAAACCTTGATGACCTTCATGTGCTAGTTGCAAGGGTTGTGCTCGCAGGTTTCGGGTATGAGATTTGGTGATCCGCGTAGACTGATAAAACAGTATCTATTTACCGTAATTTCGTCCTTAACATTCTGGAAGCTTTTGAAAACTCCAAGGCCTATTGTTTTTTCGTTAGTTCCTAAAGCATTCGGTTTATTTATGAAGTGCTATTGTCTTTATGAATCAATTCAATGCACTTTTGCAATGTTGCATCTTATTTCGTAGCAGTCTTTGGAACTGCATGATAGGAGAGAAAATTAAATGTATTGATAAAAATCAAAATGTTGGCGAGCTTAAATGGGAATGCTCTCATTTTACTCAGAAACATTACATCATGCTCTACCGTCATTGTGTAGTGTATTAAAGTCCTCATGGAGATGGCGTTTTTTCTTCACGATGATAGTATTGTGCATATGTATAAAAGTAAGTACTCTTCTTTTCTGCACCTGATTGTGCTTCGTCTTTGATGAGAGTTTTTACCTTTTCCTAGATAGCGTGAAACGTGAAGTGTACCGAGCACTATCATCGAGGGTGGAGGGTACCGACCACTATCCTCAAGGGTGGAGGGTAACTAAGCCTTGCTTTGGACAGGAATGTGCCGTTCTGATTCAAATTTGGGCCAATAATTCCACCCACGTTTGAAAAATATGACCCATAATTCCGCAAGGATTATGAAAACCATGCCCATAATTCCGCAAGGCAAAGAACAGTATACACAGCAAAACCGTACAATATTTGTTGTATTTCTTTGCTCTAAAACTCAATCCTATACATGTTTCATTCTTCCAATAACTCCCTCCTGGTGAGTTTGCAACATCTTTCCAAACTTGAGTCCATAATTCTGCATGTTCCTTCAAATGGTACCCGTAATCCCGAGAATATTTCAAAAACTAATACCGATGATTCCGCAATTTGCAGGAAAATGTTCCCCTAAGTAATGGCACGTCCCCGTACCCTAGAACTAGGCTTATTTACCCCTTCCCGAGCCATTGTCAGAAACACAAACATTACATCATTGCTTGGAGTCGAGTTTCATCGCTAGTCAGCATTTTATATTCCTCAAGGTCAGTTTATTTTTAGATCTTTGAGCAACAGTCAACTATGCTTGTGATTGGATTGCTGTTTGGGCATCAGTCAACTCCGATTATCGTTGACAAATTTAACTGACTATTGCTCGCACCAAGGCTTGTGTTGCGTGCAAGAGGATCTTTGCCTACTATTGTATTTGAGGCGATTCCTCATGATGAAAGAAAGCTTTTATTAGTACAAGGCCTTTGACACTGTTGATCATCTAAGACTGTTGCAAAAATTGAGAGTATATTGTTTTGCTGGCAAAGAGATTAGTTGGTTTCAGTCTTATCTAGAAGATCGCACACAGTGCTGTAAAGTGAGCGGGCATTTATCGAAACTAAAGAAAATTAATTTTGGGGTTCCTCAGGGACCCAGCTTAGCCCCGTACTTTTCTTGATCTATTTTAACGATTTACCATTTGCACTCGATTCTTCAAAGGTAAACATATACACAGATGATACTAGTATATCTTACTTCTCGAAATCTATTTCCTTACTCAACAATGCTGTTAATAAACACGTGCATTCTCTGAAGACATGGCTAGATGAGAACAAGTTATTCCTTAATGTTGCTAAAACGCAAAGTATTTTGATAGGTAGTAGATATAGAATAAGAGCCCTTGAGCAACCTGACACCCAAAAACCTTCCCTCCACATTGGAGATGAAGCAATTTCCATCATTACCGGTATTAAATATTTGGGTGTGACCAATTTCTTAACTGGGTTCAGCACTTGCTGTCTATAACTAAAAATGTTTCCCGCAGTATTGGTATGCTTTGTTATGCAAAAAGGTACCTCCCATTAGTAACTGTTCAAGCGATGTACAAAAGCCTTATTAAGCCACACTTCAGATACTGCTGTCGTGTATAGGAGGTATAGGTATTACAGCTCCAAAGAAGCTGCAGAAGCTACAAAACCAGGCAGCGAAAATAGTTACAAACAGTCCTTATGATGCCCATTCCGAACCCTTAATGCAAGCACTTGGATGGGCCACTGTTATGCAGCTAATTGAGTCAGAAACTGCAAAGGTAGTTTACAAGGCTCTCCGTAAATAGCCTTCTGATTGAAGTAGAAAAAATCTTAAGGATACCCAATGCCCACTAGCAATAAGACCATCATTTGCGGTATATGGCGAGGAAATCTCGATTATAGAACATACTAAATACTTAGGAGTTCAAGTGGATCAATACATGAACTGGGAAAATCATATAAATCATGTGATAAAAAAGATTTCAAGGTCCTTAGGTATGATTCGATGCGCAAAAAACTTTCTCCCTTTAACCACCTTGCAGGCCATGTACAAAAGTATAGTTGAGCCATATTTTAGATTCTGCTGCCCTGTCTGGGGTTCCTGTGGCGTCACTGCCTTAGGCAAGTTTCAGACGCTCCAGAATCGTGCAGCTAGAATCGTGACTGACAGCTCATACAGAGCGTCAGCGTCTCCTATCATCGAGAAACTGGGATGGCTAAAAGTGAATGACCTTATAGAAACAGAAACTCTAAACATGGTCTACAAATCAATAAATCAACTAGCTCCCAAATATCTGAATAGCATGTTTATTAAATTATCCGAATTTAGAAACAGACAGCTTCGCGATAGTGATACCGACCTTTATGTCCCTTTACTAGAATTGGCATGTGGCCAGAAAAGTTTCTCCTATAGAGGAGCAAAGCTTTGGAATAGTCAACAAACTGAAGTGAAAAAAGCCAAATCTTTTACTCAATTCGTGAAATCATTGAAAAATCACTGACCTTAAGTATCTGCGGATTCGTATTTGTTTCTCGTTGCTTATGATTTTATTATAAGTAAATTCGTTTTAGAATATTGTAAACTAGTAATTTATTTATGTAGTTTATGTAAACAGGGCAGTTTGAAAATCAAGTATATCAAAATTTGAAACTTACCCTGCATAAAGAAATTTTAAATGAAATCAAATGAAAAACTGAAATGAACGATAAGGCTCCCGATTACCTAAATAGGTTATTTCACAGGCTGTCTGATTTTTACAGTGAGATGCTACGTAATTCCAAAACTGATCTACGTATTCCTATGTTAAAAACGTGTTATGGGCAGAAAAGCTTTGAATTTACATGAGCACATATCTGGAACAACTTTAGCAATGAGGCAAAAACAGCGAACACATTTTTGGCTTTCAAGTCCAATTGATGAAAATGGGTTCTTATTATAATGCCACTATGACAAATTGTATATCTTCTCGTTACAATTATAATTTCCCCTTTGACTGATGTATGTTAAATCATGTATTAATTTATTTATTTGATTTTATACTAAGTAAATATTGTAAATAGGTTTTTAGCAGGGCAGCTTGTAAATCAACTTTGCGTTGTATACTTTGCCTTGTATAAATAATTTAGAATAAAATGAAATGATAAGGATCTTTCCTGGGTATTAACTTAAAAGTTACTTAAGAGGGTCCGGAAGCATACCGTATAAATACAGTTCTCCTTTCCTGTTAGGAGTTCGTAGCAGATTCTGATCACATTTATTGAAGAAGTAATAGGCTATACTATGTATCACTGCATTGTAGCTTTGGATGAAGGGTTGCTTTTCGAAACTTTTTTATACATTTTCTTCTAAAATCTTATTTATGCTAGAGGTACGTTTGCTACAGTCCGCAGATCTGCGTCTGCCTGCCTTTTCTCTGTCACACCGATGAATTGATGAATTTGTAATACCCCCACCCCCCCCCCCCATCAGCAAATGTCAAGTCGATAGCCGACACCCATTTGGTCGTACGCAGGCATCATTTCTACCCGTAGCTACAGCTCATCTATAGCGTGAATCATAGCAAGTGTTCTACTACGACGGACAGACTGTTTAATGTGAACTGAGTGTATAATATGGATCGCTAGGGTTTCTTTCACAATTGCTGATCGATTATGTATCACATTACAGCATTATTTTTTCAGGTTGGCTTACGGAAACCAACCCTTATTGCTTTGTACCAAGCAGCGTTTTACACCTTCTTGTTGTACTGATGTAGTTTACGTTCTTACAGATACGGACAATTGAGAGAAATGTGGAAATTCCTCATAAAGGGGCTTTTTGTGGTATCCTTTCGAATTCAGTTTGATTTTTATTATTTGCCCAGCTATTGGATCATTTGTTGTATTTTCGGAATCGGTATGTATTATACTTTTTTTTATTAAAATGAGATGCACAATGGGAAATTTATAAATCGATATTATCTTTACTGTAATTTGGGTTTTGTGCTCAATGTGCTTTTATGTAATTCATATTAGACTCAGCAGCAGTTAGTGGTGGTATACTAGATAACCAGTGATATCCAAATAGTTCCCCTAGAAATAAATAGCCTGAAGCAGAAGTAGTTATTGTTACCTTTCTTTAGGAATCTGTCGCAAAATCAAACGTATTTTGTTGATAATCTTAAAATAATTATAGACCGATACGCAGCGACCCAGATTCGCAAAATAAGGGAATACATAGGAAAAACTAAAACTTAAAAAATTCAGACTTTTTCTTGCAATTATCAAAATGGACAACCAGGCCTATATAACAAAGCAAATTTAAAGGAATCCAGACTTCTGGATACAGAGATATGAAATTTTGAAGTTGGAATAAATTGATTAGGCCACAGTTTTGCGCGATTTTTATTCGAAATTTACATTGTGGACAGAATTTCAATAACTTTCAAACAGAGATTTATCCACTTCTCCAACTCTGATTGCAGTCATTTTTATTTTGTTTTGTAGGTTTTTGTTTATATTTAGCCATTACTTATTTGTTCATTCAATATAGTTAAGAATATTTTATATATTGCCTGTGTTTTGAACTACGCTCGTTTTGGTAGTTTACCACCGAAAAGCTTAGAAATCCTGACGTTAAGGCTGAAAACAAAAAAAGGGCGGAAAAGGGTGGAAACACAGCCTATACTGTGTGGAAGTACTGTTTCCAACAGACCTTTATGCCAAAGGATTCACACAAATTCGAACAGATTAAAGAGCTATGCTATTTTGAAAAATATCACCCTACCTACTTCGTATGAATGAAAAAAGCGGCTTTTCAGAAGTCTGTATTTCATTCGTAATGATTCCATTTTGACCCTTCTTAAACCATCCTTTCTATCCTTACTATTTACAACTAATCTAATTCATCTTCCTCCATTTTAGTCTAGTGGGCATTAATCTGCACAGAATCCTATATTTGAGTAAAATTTCCTCATTGAATATTCAAGCATTTTCAAGGCTACTGTAATACAGGAATTGAATCAAAGCAACCGGATTTACATTTGACATGCGAAAGTGCAGTTTGCAAAAATTCCTAGGAGGAGCTTTTCATTACGGAAAAATTGCTGTACACTGATGTGTCCTTAGTTGCTTCGACGTTCCAGCCCTTATTAACAGAACATAAACTATTAATAGTGATGCAATCTCTATTTTATGTATGATGACTGAAAGGGAAACTGCATGATTTAAACTGATATATGTTGAATAAATCCGGTAACTAATAAAGGAAGATGAATTAGACTAGTTGTAAATAGTAAGGATAGAAAGGATGGTTTAAGAAGGGTCAAAATGGAATCATTACGAATGAAATACAGACTTCTGAAAAGCCGCTTTTTTCATTCATACGAAGTAGGTAGGGTGATATTTTTCAAAATAGCATAGCTCTTTAATCTGTTCGAATTTGTGTGAATCCTTTGGCATAAAGGTCTGTTGGAAACAGTACTTCCACACAGTATAGGCTGTGTTTCCACCCTTTTCCGCCCTTTTTTTGTTTTCAGCCTTAACGTCAGGATTTCTAAGCTTTTCGGTGGTAAACTACCAAAACGAGCGTAGTTCAAAACACAGGCAATATATAAAATATTCTTAACTATATTGAATGAACAAATAAGTAATGGCTAAATATAAACAAAAACCTACAAAACAAAATAAAAATGACTGCAATCAGAGTTGGAGAAGTGGATAAATCTCTGTTTGAAAGTTATTGAAATTCTGTCCACAATGTAAATTTCGAATAAAAATCGCGCAAAACTGTGGCCTAATCAATTTATTCCAACTTCAAAATTTCATATCTCTGTATCCAGAAGTCTGGATTCCTTTAAATTTGCTTTGTTATATAGGCCTGGTTGTCCATTTTGATAATTGCAAGAAAAAGTCTGAATTTTTTAAGTTCTTTTTCCTAGTTATTCCGTTGTCTGGATCACTGTGCGATATTCTGCTTCTTATTAAAAGGTGTTGATAACTGGTTATTGTAACAAGGAATTAAAGTGTAGAACTCTGATCATACTTATTGAGGCGTATAAGTTATATTGCATCACAGGAAGACCTACATGTTTTAAGTTGAAAAAGGGGAGATGCATTGATCTTGTGCTCACCAACAGAAAACACACTTTCATGGAAAGTCAGTCATTTGAAACAGGAGTCCATGATCAGCATCATCTGATATATACAATGCTACATACAACGTTTGTTAAATTGCCGCTCAAAATTGTGAATTACCGTGACTACAAAAAGTTTGCCGAGGAAGAATTTCTGAAAGATGTAGAAGTAGGTGTACGGCAAATAATACCAACTAAATATTTTGCCCTCCAGGCAGTCCTCACCAGTTTGCTGACGAAGCATTGTCCACTTAAACAGAGGATTTTGAGAGGAAACAACACACAACATTGTATAAGCAGGGGTGGACCTTTTGCTTATTTGCTTCAACTAATTGTCAACTGATTTGTTGCAACTTTGGGTAACATGGTTAGCATTACATTTCAAGATATTGAGAAAAATGTTTATAATCATAGGGTATATTTTATGAATTTGAATATTTTTCAAGGTTCTTCAGCCTCATTGCTGAACAAGTCCAATTAGTATATAAGTAGTATTCGTCATCATTTGGAATCTGAAGGAGTTGCATACGTTGACCAACTGGAAGCAACTTGAGACGAAAAGCTGCACCAATGAAACCAGAATAAGAAAGCCACAGGTGCATTGACAAGAATGTAGGGTTAAATGTGCTATGTTTTGAAGCTGGCACACAGCGCATCTAAACTTTGAATCTGGTTGCTAGGTCTTCTCAACAATCCCAGATATGAAATCACCATTCAGTATCACAGTCATAAAAATTGCTGATATCAAAATTATGAAAGCTAGTAGGCGGCATTGATAGCCTTTAGTATTTTACGTCAGAATCAAAAAGTAATGGTATCCCACAGAGAAAGGATTTGATGAGGATTTAGAGTATGATGGTAAAGAGTAATTTCTATAGAGTTCGCCTGGGAAGATAGTTTATCTGCTTTACTTGGAGGAAGCAGAGGATTGCATATATGATGGTCTAACATTGTAAGTAATGACAATGAAGACTGGCACATTATGATTTGATTTAAAAGAAGAATCAATATCTTTGGCACTATTCCCTTCCATGCACCAGAGGAACCTTACTGGATACGTAAAGTATTTATCTTAGGAGAAGCTAGGTCGTAGAAGACACTTACAGAAAGCTGACTACCTGCAACTCCACCAATCTAGGGATATGGAGATAATAGGCAAGCGTAACGCATTGGACATTGGCATACAAATAGAAGAGCACCATCTCTTATTCTGGAAGCTTTTTAGAGCTTCCTTTTGGACGCAAGGAAGATAATTTTGGTGTCTTGCGCATTATCACTGCACCGAAGATCAGTAGCATATCAAAGGATGCCTTGCTGATATTTGGTGCCAAGGCAATGATCATTTATGGCCTGGATTAGCTCACTTGTAGCCGTGGTAGTTGCCACAGTTACACAATGTACTAAATACACTTTTATAAGAAACTGGTTTATAGGAAACCTATTACTAGGCAGCCCACAATTTAGAGAGCTTTAGAACTACTGCGAAAGAGTTAAGATGCTTTAGAACTTTTTGTGCCATCTTTGACTGTTTTGGAAGCACGTTTTCCTCCACGGATTTAGAAGTGTCCATTACAGTATGTTTTGTGTGCTTAAAAGCCAATATGCCTTATGGGCACTACAGAAGACAGTGTTTTGATATTTTGTTTTCGTTTTCGCTACTATTTTTTTTCTTGTAAAACTTATTGGAAACTTTTAGAACTAAAACGTAGCCTGAAATTAAGAAGCTTTTACTACCTGGCCTTGTTCTAGGTTTCTTATCAGCAAATGTGTAGTAGTAACTAATCACTTCCATAAAATGATGCAGTAGCATTTGATGGCAATGTAATAAACAAAATAAGCCTTTGGATATAAATGAAAAAGTTTCATGGAGTTAGGGACAAATTCCACTTTCACAATTTCATATTGTATGATAACATCTTGTGTGATAAAGTGAAAGTAACTACCTGACAGGAAATCTCCTTTTTCCGGGGAGGATACATAGCCTCTCCAATAGTACAAATCTTAATACATACCTGTCCTCAGTTAGATCATCCATATTCAAGTATGAGCTTTGAAACAACTTCCAGGCCATTGCATTGGATCTCACATAGCGTGAATAAGGCATTCAGTGAGTTAGTCGGCATTAGTGAATAGATCTCAGATAAAGCTTCCATATCGTCACCCAATACGTGTAGGATACAAGTGGGACAGACATATAGTGTTCTCAGTCAGACCAGTCCTCAGCAGTCAACTACTACAGACGTGCACAAGATGTTAATCGAGCGGCTTTGTGACTGTCGCTCGAGTTTTGATCAAAAAGGTCGCTTATTCTTTTAAATTTTGAAATGCCGCTCGATGTTTTACTCAAAGATGCCTCCCCATTGTTTTAAAATTTGATATTTCGCTCGACTTTTTAACATTTAGACAATAAGTATGAATGGAATTGACAGCTCGCATATTCACTTGACATTTTCTATAGTGGTGAATTTGCAAAGCTCTATTGTGTTGCGAACTGTCACTGTATTTTCTGTGGTACAGCACAATACGTCCGATGTAGAACTGAATCCTTGCATTTAGAGGTAGCATCCTTTGAAATGCACTTAATGATGATATAAAACTTCTGAAAATGTAGCAGCATTCAAAAAGAAAATAATAGGCTGGAAGGGGGAAAATTGCAATTGTAGGCTATGTAGATAAAGGCTTTTATATATATTAAGTCTATTACGTATTATGTTAGATTTTTAGTTTTAGTTGGATTTAATTAGTTGCTATGGCTTGTCACTGTGTAACTAGAAATGTATAACAACTATAAAGAGTGTTTTAATAATAATAATAATAATAATAATAATAATAATAATAATAAAATAATCCACCTTTTCTGGGACCTCTGCGACGCAACCACGTGTCTCTGTAATAATCGAATCTGATTGCCTAGACCAGGGATCGGCAAACTACTGCCCACCATGTGTTTTTGTGCTGCCCAGAAACTTGTATGAAACAAAAGTAACTTTCTTTGTGTTCGTGTTCTATGAATTGATACAGTATAAATGCATTGACCGCATTGTAAACAGTTAAAATTGTGATGGCTACGGAGGACGGATTATTTGTATGGCCCTTTAACAACTTAAAATTTGTGAATGCGGCCCTTGAACCGAAAAGTTTTCCCAACCCTGGGTTAGACACTCAACGCGGGGACGTTGGGACAAACAAAACACGGTAAGAGTCCTACATATCCAGCTTTCCTCTTCTGTTTACTTGTGAAGTATACAAATACTGATTAGGACCACGGCTTTCGTCGATAGCAACTGTGAAGACTTTCAACGTATGTTTTGAAATGCACTACTTTTCAGGTGATTGCGCACGCCAATACAAAACCTGCAAGCCTTTTCTAAATTTTTGCTGCCACAAAGAAGATTTTTCTATGCATTGCATTTGGAATTTCTTTGCAACTAACTAGTCATGGTAAATCTCCATGTGAGGGGTTGGGGAACTGTTAAAGGCTGCCAATGTTAGTTTACTACGCCCGCTAGACAATCACAATTTGACGGCAGAAGCAATGGATTGGTTTTTGCGAGAGGAACATTCAAGGTATAAATTTTATGCATCTAATGAGAGCAGAATTAAGTTGATGTACTAAATAAGTTGACGGAAAGATTTGTCTTAGCGAAGTACATACGCTAAGCGAGGAAACAGATTACACAGTTCCGTTTAATTACCTTAGTCTTCCTAGACAAGAGATATTCGACATAAAGCCTACTCAATTCTTGATTTGCTTGTATGATGAGTACTTTTGGTTGGGTATGGCCATTGAGGTTGACAAAGGAAATGAAGTTGTTCTAGTTAAGCTCCTGCATCGTCATTTCCCTACAATATCATTACATGGCCAGATCAAGAGCATGTTTATGGAGTCCCACTTTTGCAGCTAGTTTATATAACAAAAGCACCAACAGTATCTATTACACATCTATTACTCATATTTAAAGTCAATAACTGCTACTGTTGTCAGATTATGGACGGTTAACTTTTGAGAAGTTTTGCAAGATTTTTCACAATCCGCCATTTTAAATTTGGAAGCCAGAAAAACGCTTCAAAAATTCCATGATGGTGTCAGGTATTCATCATCAGACCATGTATGTTATACAATTCTTGTATGAGGATATCAAAAATAATATCCAAGTTGGTAAAAAATTATGATAAAATGCAGTTGAAGGCATTTGGAATTCCTCTCCTAACCCCAAAATAGAATAGATTTCTTCGGATTTCGATCAAATTTTGACCATATTTATCTAAATCTTTCAGTTTGAACTTTTGTAAATTTAAAGCAGTGATATCAAATTATATGGTAGCCATAAGTTGTAAGGGCTATTTTCTCTGTAAGAAAACTATAAAAATTCACGTTTATCAATATTCATGGACGTTGCGACTGGGTTTAGGTATGTTCCTATCTACTTCATGAAGCTAAATGTTAAAAAACTGCTTGACGATCACCATATATATATATAAGTGTTTTTCCGTGCTACACAAGTCCAATAACACAAGAGCATACTGACTTATTTCTTCAATCTTAAAATGCGAAGACGTCAGATAATTGATAGAAGGTAAGATGTTCAGCGTAAATTGTGTGCGTTAACACAGCATAGAAGTGCAGCATGTTCACTGGAATCAATGCCCCTCCAAACCACAGTTAAAGCATTTTCCCTTTTTTCTCCTTGGTTTTGACCCTTGGTGATGCGATTGAAAGTGAGTTGTTGATACCATTGCCTTCTCAACACTGGTAGTATTTACATCAGGGTTTTCATTTCACTTTCTTTCTTCATTTAGAAGTCTTGCTGTCACAAACTCCATGGTAAGAGTTTCAGCTCGGGATTCCAAAGCAACGATGAGATTACCGTACGAATCTGGTAAACTACATAACAGTGTCATTACCTGATCGTCTGCTGTCACCGATGCTCCCACTGAATCAAGTTGTTCTGCTAGTGCGTTCATTTTGTTGATATGCTGCATCATGCTATCAGACTCATCCATTGTCATGGGAAAATACCTCTTTCGCACAAATAATTTGTTTGCTAAGGACTTTACTTGATAATGGTTCTCCAACCTATTCCATGCTTCTTGGGCGTTTTGCGACGATCGTACCAATGACAACTGATTGTCTCCCAGAGACAAACAAATGGTAGCTAACGCTTTCCTTGCTCGTTTCTTATACAGCTCCTTTTGTGCTTCGGTAATTGAAGTACCAACAGGCTCCCTCTCATCTCCAGAAACGATCCCCCAAAGATCTTTCTCCTCTAAGACCATCTGCATCTTGAATTCCCATAAATGAAAATTCTCCCCATTGAACCTGTCGATTCTTAGCGATGCACTGTCTTCAGAAACCATCCTATGAAATACCTCGAACTGCCCTTGTCTATTTGCTCTCTGGGCCCATAACCTTTTAGATATGTGTAAAATACGATGTTAAACACAGATAAACTTGCAAGCGTAGCGATTATACAAGCATGAAACAGAACACATATTGAACGAAACTGAACTACGTAAACAATAAGCATAAAATTAAATCTAGTGTCTTTGATTGGCATGTGTTGGATTCTTTTCTATTTTCGTTTTCTGACGTATTTCAACACCTCATTGGCAAAGAATAACCCTCTTGTCAAACTTACACAAGTCACTTCGAAGATAGGCATACTTTCCTGTGCTGACTTTCAAAATGATGTGTCAGATTTGTCTGGAAAGCTCACTATTGAAGGAATATAGCTGCCACAGCTGCTCGCTGTTCCTTAAAAAAGTTATCGAGCAATGTGTGAATACGAGAGCTGTCATTTTCAATGCTGTGTACAAGTTTGGAAGAATATCTGAGACAAATGAAGAAGTTTCCTTACCCTATTTACTAAGCTTAATGATATTTGAAATCCCATTTCAAAAAATTGAAGACATTTCATACTCTAGTGATATTGGTACTCGTGTCCTGCTTCTGCGTATTTCTTTGTAGAGAAGAAACAACTTGAGGCACGACGAGAATAGGACATGTGAGAACAGGACTGGAAGGAGAAAAAGGACAAAATAAAGCAAAGGCTGCAAAAGAATTGGCAGCCCGTTTGCTTAATAGTGCATGTTCTGTCGTCTATATGATTTCTTGCCATTTTGAGGAGTTGTCTCAAATGGCGAGAAAAGGAGATTTTGGCATTGTAATGATCAAATAAGATTTAGTTGAGAAGAACTTTGCAAAAATGATTGCAATGCTTTATATTAGAGGATTGAGAACACCTTTGGGCATTATTGAACGATTAATCTTAGTTAGATATGGATGAAGAGGTTTAAAGTAACAAAAACAAACTTAATGCGGAAGAAAGAGAACTGACAGAGATAAGGAATCAAGCAGACAAAGAACACTTACTGATTTTTCAAATAAGTTTTGCGTGCACGCACAAGAAAAAGTTTATTTGTTGTAATATTGATAGTGGGGATGTGTTTTAGTTAATTTGATAACCCATCATGAATTAGGAAAATTACATGATAGCCCAATATAACACAGCCAACAAATTTAATACTCTTCTAAAAATTTATCCACCTATGTACCCAGAATTGAAATTGACAGCTCCCTAATATTTCCCCTTTAAGCGTTGATGATGTGATATTTTGGCCTTTTGATTTTCAACTCAGTCACCCATGTACGCCAAGGATTACTTCGTACATCGCATTTGAGGACTATGGCTTGCTTGAAGACAGGTATAATCACTGTCAAAGTCTTGATATACTTACATTACAGTACTTTTTAACTGATAGAGCAAACTCCCCCTCTCCCCCCTCAGAACAACGTTGAATCAATCTTTAACTATGTAGAGTTAGATGGTAAAATATCACTTGCACTAACTAAATTCAATAACCATCCATGTATTATCACTGTTGAACAGAACGTCGGTATTGCTCAAAATTTTCAATTTTCCTAAGTCTACCCATGGGATGCTGTGAAGTTTGTCGGGATATTAGATTCTAGCAAATCTACCAGTGGAAATATACGAAGTAAGATGATCAAGATGGGAAAAGATATCATATGACCATATCTAACTAACTTCATAAATCCAGCTTTATATAACTGCACTTTCCTAGACAAATTGAAGCCAGCTGATGTCTCAGCCAGTTTTGAAACAGATAATCCTTGATGGAAGGGAAATTGTAGGCCGATTCGTATTTTGGCTGCTCTGTCCTAAATATAGGAACGAAATATTGGTGTACAAATAAACAATCCATTTAAAGGAATACTATCTAACCTGCAATCCGGCTTCAGACAAAGATATAGCATGCCTCATTTCGTGCAGCCGAAACGTTGAAAGGTGCCATGATACAAATGGCATTGCAGGTACTATTCTGATTGATTTGTCAAATCCATAGCACTGCATACCGCATGATTTACTCAGACAATCACTGCTAGAAGTCTTGGAACACTTACATTACTTTTTGACTCATAGAGCAAATTCCCCTCTCCCCCCTCAGAACAATATTTTTCATATGTATATATTTCATATTTGACTTGTTTGAGGAGGGTTGCCCTTCAACGGAAGCTGTAAAATGTTGAACATTGTAGAACAATGTTGAATTAATCAGGGGTTACTCGCAGCAGACACGTCAATTTGCTCTCAAATAGCACTCTAGCAACTAAGCTTTCACCTCAACATTGTTTTAGAGGGGGAAGGGATCAGTAGCTGTCGAATTTGACCGGAAATTTACTATTGTCAAATATACTTCATTATTCAGTAGGTGTTCCAAGGACTTTTGACAGTGATTGTAGCAAAGTTAGAGGCGTACGGTTTTCACATTGCGTATTAGAGCTGGTATGTAGCTACTAAACTAATCGGAAACAGAGAGTCAAAGTAGGTTCATCATATAGTACTTTTCAGAATATCTCAACAGGTATTCCGCATTGGTCTGTGCTTGGCCCCCTACTTGTTGATATATTTATGAACGTTCTGCTCTACTTAGATCTAGAGTCTGAAATATGCAATTTTGCTGATGACACAACAATTTATATATGTGACAGATCTATTGTTGATGCAATCATAGGAAACCTAGAGGAGGATCTACAAATAATTGTAGATTTGCAAATCGTGAAAAATTTCAGATTATGTTTTTGGATCTCAAAAGAAACATCTCGTGCCTCAAAATCGATGGACAGAAAGTAAAGCAGAATGAGCTGTTGAACTGCTTGGGATCCACATAGACAATGAATTATTATTCGATCTGCATGTGAAAGAGCTTTGTTGAAAAACAAACCAAAAAAAACTATATGCAGTTTCCAGAATAAGACCATTCATAAATAAAGAAAAAGCTAGAGTGCTTCTATCATTTCTTGTTATGTCAAATTTTGATACTGTTGCCTGATATTGATGTTTTGTAGCAAACTGCTAACAGAGATAAACAGGGCAAGTAAGCGTGGCTTGAGGTTTTTGTGTGAAGATTACGACTCATCATTTGAACAGGTCTTGATAACAGATGGAAGTATTAAAGCCCATCAAAGGAACATAGAGTTTTTTTGTAGAAAAGGATATACCTTACAATCTTCGCACCAAAGTACTATGCAAGCTTCCATCAGCACAGTCAAATCGATATGGACTAAATGCTTTCTCGTTTAGAGGTAGTGTCCTACACAACCCTTTAGATGATGAAATAAAGAGAGCTGGTACCTTGGCATAATTCAAAAAGGGGGTCGCAAAGTTGGATAGCAAATCATGTAATTGTTTAATTTGTATATAAGGGTTTATGTGTGTTATTATCTTATATCTTCTTTTTTAAAGAGTTGGTTTTACTTAGTTTTTATTGACTATTTGAACTTACCTGCTTTAAATATGATGATGATGATGATGATGATGATGATGATGATGATGATGATGATGATGATGATGATGATGATGATGATGATAATGATGATGATGATGATGATGATGATGATGATAATGATGATGATGATGATGATGATGATGATGATAATGATGATGATGGTGATGATGGTGATAATAATGATGATGGTGATGACGATGATGATGATGGTGATGATGATGATGATGATGATGATGATGGTGATAATGATGATGATGATGCTGATGATGATGATGATGATGATGATGATGATGATCATGGTGATGATGATGATGATGATGATGATGAAGAGTATGCAGTTGCTAGCCACATTTAGTATCTCTTCTGTCCTAGTGTGAGCTTGTCGTATATTGTTTATTTTTCATTCCACTATTCCATTCCTCCATGGCTTGTGTTTCGTGGTTATAGGATCATGGAGTTTTGAATGGACATGAAATGAATTGGATTGAAACTGTATACCTTTGTATGAGATACAGGACAACTTTGATCGACTTGCTATGAACCACACGGCAATTCTAAGATCGAAAGCCTGCACAGAAAACTGGTTAGCCTACGTTGCTTCTATCTTGTGCACCTCTGCTATTGACATTTATCATTTGCAATATAAGTTTTCTTAACCATGTACCTGATTTGGTTTGGTCGGATCCTGAAGACGTGGAGACGTGGGCAGTAAGTCCAAGAGGTGCTGGATGGTTATTTGGTGCAAAAGTTGCTAATGAGGTATGTACTTTCGACTATTTCTACTTTGTCATACTTTTTGTCCTGAATGATCGTTCAGCAGCAAATTTAATGACATATCTCTGTTATTTTGCACATTTCGCCTGTGAAACATAAGTTGTAACATAGCGTAACTTTTTGCTTTGGGTCATTTCATCCCAAGAAAGCAAACGGCTGTCAATTCATGTCTGTAGATTTTATTTATTTTTCTACCATTGATAGGTATTCATAAGATAAGTCACCTGCCAAAAGTTCAGCCAGATAACTCAACTCATTTTTTAAATAACGATATTAGAATTTTTGGATACGAGCAAAATTTCTTGGAAAAGAGAATACTGTTATTTTTGGGCTCAAATATATTAAAACCGCATTAATTTGGTAGATTCTAGCCTAGACAGCCTTATTCTACGTAATATTTACCAACAGACTCAAATATATAAAGTGGTACAGGAGACTCCATCTCAGAAACATTGCCTTCCAAACATCCAGAGAACTTTCAAAAATTGCGATATGCATGGGACCCCAATTAATGACAATAGTTGTATAGCTTTCACCATCGTGCTCTACTTCAACTGGACGGAAATGCATATTCACTGCCGTGAAATAGGGAATTTTTGAAAAATTTTCTAAAGTATGGTCTGCCAATCCCTCAAAACATTATATTCTACAATCACTGTTGTCATTTTGTTACAAATCGTTCACTTATGTTAATTGACGGACCATACAGTAACATCCTAGCTAGACATGTCAGTACACATTTTGAAGAAAGAATTAAGAATGATCACAGCTCTGTTTAGAGACCTAACTATATGTAACGCTTTTTTATGTTGGATTCTGTTGCTATGGTAATATAGGCCAACAGAATCCAAAATATAAAGTGTTACATATAGCTTGGTCTCTAAACAGAGACTGTCTGTAGAATAAGGCTGTCTAGGCTGGAATTTACCAAATTAATTCGTTTTTAGTAATATTTGAGCATTTTGAACCTTCTTTGTAAAAGCTGCATCAAATCAACCCCTGACGGTTTATACCTATAGAAATTTCGATTTGTTGATTAGAAATATTCCAATCTTATACTTATCAGACACATATCCGTCAAAGGTACTTGAGAAAAATATTTCTAAGTGTGGACACAGGTCTCATATTTGATGTCCTTGTTTCACTCAAAATGATTTGATAGATGCAAGATTTGATAAGTGAATACTCCAGATAAAAGAGCTCTTCCCAGAACGTGTGCTTTGCAATTTAAGACTATTTTTCGCACTTCTGACAGCGATGGTGATGCTGGAATTTCAAACTTTGATTATTTGAAGTAAACATGCTTTGACCTTAGGCTGTAAGAATAAATATTTCAGTCTCCCCCTTTAGTCAATTTCATTATCAGCATAATACTTTGGGTAACATTCTGTGTAAAATCATTTTCGCCACAGCACTTGTATGACAAGTTATTTATAGTCCAATTTATTTTCCTCCATCTGTTTCAATCAGCATTTATTCATCTAGGTCCTTGCTTAGATTACACATGTTATACTCATCTTGGGTTTAGTATGGACATATGGCCTAAAAATATTCGCAATTGATTAAAGATGAATTAGTCGACAAAATCAGATTTATTGTAGAGATTAATAGAACATAATGAAATTAAGAGAGTCATTCCTTTTATTTATTATACAGAGTTTGCAAGTCTGAGAAATTGAAATTTTATCAGTGCGGATTGACTGATACATAGGCTTCTTATTCCTCATCAAAATATAGCGTGTTCACACTGTTTTGGATCTATTATAGACATTTTTAGACAGGACCATTATGCATTTGCATTTTTCACAAATTGCCATGATACGACGTATTCTTGGCAAGAACCGATTAATATTGTTGGAGGTATTGCACTCTCCACATTCCCTAAAGGTTGCCCATACATCCAGTGACCACCAAAGGGCTTTTTGGCATCTACTGTTCTTGTTTGTGCTAGACCTAGAATACAACCCAAGCTTAAATTGTTTCGCTTGTATACAAACATTTCTATTCGTTATTATATATTATAAGGTTTTTTCATGTATCGACAACAGACGCAAGAAACTGAGGACTTTGTTGCAGAGCTAGCTGTTTGTACAGAATTATCAGTATGCAATAGCGAAGAAACTAGAGCTAATATCTAAATACTAATATCATTCGCACCTGGCAACCGCATGTCGGGCCCCCTGCATTTGGATCCCTTCGAA
This sequence comes from Mastigias papua, assembly GCA_964019165.1. Classification (NCBI taxonomy): domain Eukaryota; kingdom Metazoa; phylum Cnidaria; class Scyphozoa; order Rhizostomeae; family Mastigiidae; genus Mastigias; species Mastigias papua. Next base: position 5,462,851 of record OZ025287.1, read on the forward strand.
TTTGATCTACAGTAGTTTTCTAAGTGTAATCTGCTTGATGATACTTCCTTAAAAAGAAACCTATCCAACTCGCTCCTGGTCATCGCCACAACTGACCCAAAAACAGGTATCAGATGAATGGCTACTGTTTTAAATATTAAATTTTGTCGCCCCTATGTTATTGCTAGAAGTATGATCATTCTAGTTCCAGAAAACTGCTAATGAATATTGTGCAAGTGCTTGCATGAAACTTCAATGATAGTTCTGTTGATAAATAGGTCATCCATTTGGTAAGTCCGCAAGAAAGGGGACTCCTAGTAAGCATGCATACTCGTACCAGGAGGGAGGGGGTCATATTTTCGCCATTTGGGTGTCTACGTACTGAATGAATTACCCCAACGTTTGCTAATGGAAATATTTTCTTGTAATGTCAACAAGTACTTGGTTTTGCTAGAGGAGCAGACATGCGATCTCAGAATGTAACGATAAATACCTTTTTTGACATATAGTTAATGATATTCGTGAGAATTCTCCCACTGAACATATAATGTTTTAGTATCTTACTTTTAGATTTTGGTTTTTTAGCTTTTGTGTCAGCTTACTATGAACACTTCAAAAGGCATGAAGCTGCTGTCGCTTTCATACCCTACGCTTTTAATGAGAATAAAACATTATTGCTTTTGAATGGAATTAGCAATACATACTTTTTGTGCTTTTTCGTACAGAAAGCTTGAGTTACCCATAGTCAAAGAGCAACACTACTGAAGTTTTCCCTCTTCAGAATGAATTTTTCGAAGTAAATATTGTTCTCCATATCCATTGTCCATTCATGTCATTTCTACTATAAATATTGTCCTCTCTCTTTCCTTTCAGTTCATGAGTACAAACAAACTGAGTTTGATATGTAGAGCTCATCAGTTAGTCCATGAAGGTTATAAGTACATGTTTGATAACAATTTGGTAACAGTGTGGTCTGCTCCAAATTATTGTTATCGCTGTGGCAATATTGCTGCTGTGCTCAAGTTCACTGATGCTGAAAATAGAGAAGCAAAACTGTTTAGTGCTGTACCTGATTCTCAGAGAATAATTCCTTTGCGAAATTCTTCGCCCTATTTTCTATAATATTACTTGCTCATTCCTTTATTGTCAGTTAATTAAGTTGTCATGTTGAACTATTGTAGAATCTTGATAAATAATGGATCAAAGCAGAATAAAGGAAAGTACGGTACTTTGAATTGATTGACTTAACTGTTTGTTTTATATGATAATAACAGTGTTACATGTCAATTGTTTTGATAGTTATCGATAAAGAAATATCACCCTGATACTGTATTTCCTTTGCAGTCTGTAGTAATTCTTAGCGAGTAATAGATTCAGCTCTTTCCGAAATATAATAAGAATTAACTGTGATTTTTTGCAATGGCCTTAAATAGTAAAGTTTGTATACCGATTTGTGTTTTCCGTTACAATTTTAATTTTGTAAGTAGCTTTTAAAAAAGGTTGTCTCCTAAATTGTGTATGAATTTTGTTGTAAGCGAGCTAGGTTCTTCTTGAAATGTGGAAACTATAAATACTCTTCCTGGTAAAACACCGATAACCACTTCTGTGGCAATGGTTGAATTTGAAAATAGGCAGTTAACAGACAAAAAGGAAATTGCATCTACTTTCATTAAACACTTCACCAATGTGGGCCCTTTGCTAGCTGAAAAAATTGGAAGGTAAATTGAATGATGACCCAGTCCGCTTTATACCAAATAATGAAGAGGGTGTTGAGTTCGAATTCAAACCCGTTATTAAGCAGAATATACTTACTGCACTAAGAAGACTAAAAGACTCTAAATCACCAGGACCGGAATCTGTGACCCCCTAAAGAAAATCTTCAATGAGTCGCTGCAAGTTGGGATGTTTCCTGGTATATGGAAAGCAGCAACGGTAGCACCTATTTTTAAATCAGGACGGTAATCAGATTTAAATAATTATAGACCGATTTCCGTTCTGTCAGCTGTTTCGAGAATATTTGAAAAGGAAGTGCGAGATTAACTTTTTGAATTTTTAACAGCAAACAATATGCTATCCAAGAACCAGTTTGCCTACCGCAAACTTCGTTCAACAATAACATCACTGTTGAGTGCAACTGAGTCTTGGTATAGTAACGTTGATCGAAAGAATGTTAACATTAGCCTTTTGGTTGATTTAAGAAAGGCATCTGACACCATTAATCATGACATTCCATTAGCCAAATTAAAAGACATGGCTTCTGTAAGAAAGAGCTCGCATGGTTCGCTTCCTACCTCACAGAACGACAGCAGTATTGCTACCTTAATGGCCAGAATTCAGAGAAAGGACTGGTTAATTGTGGCATTCCTCAGGGGTCATGTTTAGGACCTCTTCTATTTATTTTATATACCAATGATTTTGAAGAGTCCCTGAAAGATGTACACCAAATATGTATGCAGATGACGCGAGCATTACTTTCGGTGGGGAGGATGCTTACCAACTTTTGGAAGATTTAAGAAATGAGTTGCAAGATGTTATAGATTGGCTAAGACAAAACACGTTAAGCCTAAATGTAACAAATTGCGAATATATATTGTTAGGTAGTAGTAAGCAAGTAGGTAAGATCTCTGAAATCGGTGATCTTAAGGTTGGGGAAGATGAAATCAAGCGAGTTAGAAAGACAAAGTATTTAGGGCTAACTATTGATGAAACCCTGTCATGGAGCCAACAGTATAAGACAGCAAAAAGAAACGCGAAAGGGTTTTCAGGTATACCAGGCATTGGTGGAAATTCACCTCCGATATGGCAATATGTTATGGGGTCACCTTTCTGCAACTAAACTCAACGAAGTGAAAGGTTACAAGACAGGGCAATTGCATTGATCCACTCTGCACCTATAAAGGACAGAATGCCATCTGCAACAGTAAGTGTACATGAATTAATCAAGTTTGATCAGGCGGTGAAGGTGCATCAATTTCTCAACGGCCAATATCCACAAGCCCTTAAGCATACGTTCACAATACGATCTCAGGTTTCAAAATATGAAACGAGAAAATCGGATGACCTGCGGGTACCAAGAACTAGGCTTGAAATAACGAAAAAGAGCTTTTCTTATACAGGTGCCAAGGTGTGGAATAAGATCCCAAACAACATAAAAAATGTGGAATCTGTTGCAGCCTTCAAAATACAGGCCAAAAACTACTTTCTAAGCCAATGAAACATAGAAGACTCCCTGAAACATGACCTCCTGGAAGAACAGTGCAATGTTTTTTCAATATTTGTAAAACAAACTATAGATAATCTAGTCACTATTTTTTTACGTTTGTAGTTATGCTAGCTGAAAGAGTTTTCATGTATAAAATAAATAAAAACAAAAACCAGTATTTAGCGTCCTGCCTTTTCTCAGTAAAATCCTCATATATTTAAGTAGAGAACGTGTTGAAATTTGCCTGTGATTCCAATCTGAATTTGTTTATTTGGGTAGAGACTTGTATGATAAGGGTGCTTGTGAAAAATGCAGATGCGTATGCTCTTTGATAGTGTCATATACCTTTTCTTATGTAGTCTGTACTCAGAATTTTATAGCAGCTTGGAGTTGTTTTAATATTCAGTGCCAATCCCTAAATCAAATGAAAAGTAGCAATTTAACCCCATCCATAGTAAAAGACGGAATTCTGAGTGTCAGATGCATTCTATGCAAGAGACAACTTTTAGCCTTTACCAGAAACCTCCTGTTTGTTTTTGAAACTGAATTGAAATATTTAGTTTAAAGTATTGTTTGTATGCACTGCACTTTTGCAGCAGTTATTTTCCAGTTGCCTGAAGGCGACTGCAGCAATTTATTAGGTACTCTCAGAGGTCTGATCACTTTTTGCTTGTTTGTATATATTTACTTTTCCTACATGACACTGAAATCCACAGACTTGCGGTAAACTGACTTGTCTGGAGAGATTTTTATTGTGTATTCAATTTTACTTTCTTACTGACCGAAAGAATCTCTGAAACAAGTATAGTCCCACCAGTGAGTCACACACCGATTCTAAAGTTCAAATGAAACTGAAATTTTCTTTTGTGCTCAATCATGAATCTGACTGTCAATAGAGGGCGTGTAGTTTGCTTCCACCCCTTGTCATTCTCATTCCACAGATGTACACTCCCCTTATATAGTATTGCACAGTTTGACACAATTCATCAAGGCGGATAAGGTTTTGATCTAAATTGATAATCACCTTCAAATTCGCCCTATCGGACTTTAGTCTATTGCTTGTTAATGAAATAGCAACCTATCACAGCAGAAATAAGTCAAATTTGAAATAGCTGAACAAAACAGTCTCGTGTTGTTAAAATGCTGTGATTTATCGACTTTTTGCGATAACCATTTCGAGGCTCGAGTCCAAATTATGATATGCAAGAGGGATGGATAAATGGAATTTAAGGATCGTTGTTTAATATATTAGACAAAATGAAGAGGCATAAGCAGTCAAACATACAATTCCACGAACCTGCTGCCTACATGAAATGGAGAGTTGGCAAACAAACTCACGCTCAAACTCAATTATTTTTCAACATAAAATTAGTTAATTACAATATATAGATATGTAGAGAAAATTTAAATTTTAGGTTGATGGATACATTGAAAAAACTTAGGGTAAGCTATCGAGCCATGTATCCAGTTTGACGTATTTACTCTACAATTTTAAGTTTGAATTGCAACAACACAAAGATATAGAAATAAATAAGAGAAAAAAATGAAAAATATAAATCTAAAACTGGAGTAAAATCAAGTAGATAATAAAAATATAAATAAATCATTATTACAATGAAGTAAAATAAATGTAATGACGATAACTGAGTTCGAATATGAAATGCAAACAGAAAATAATCATAAAGTAATTAAGTTCACAAATTATCAGGAGTGGTTCATTAGGAAGTGTTTCATCTGCTTGACAAATGATGTTTGTTATTCAATTGCTTTAATTCTTTGGGGAGAGAGTTCCACAATTTGATTCCATCAAATGTAAGGAAGTTTGTTTTTAAGTTGGACGAGATAGATGGGAGAGAAAATCCTTCAGATGAAGATTGTCTTGTGCTATAATTATGTACAGTTTTTGTTTTTATAAGCTCGTTTTCAAGAGAAAATTTGTTATGGCTAACTTGAAACATCATTTTTGCTGTTTCAAGTTTGTATAATTTATCAAAGTTGAGTATTTTTAGGCGTTTAAAGATAGGTTCACTATGCGCAGTGTGGTTCGCAAAATCAATTGCTCTAATTGCTTTTCGAAAATTACATTTTAAATGTTCCAGGGTTGTTCTATTAGCACAACCCCAGTTTAAGATACCATAGAGAACATGGCATTGAATATACAAGGAGTATAAGCATTTAAGAGATTGTTTAGGCACCAGATGTCTTACCTTATAAAGCACACCAATTCCTTTTGATAATTTCAGATTTATTTGCTTTATGTGCAATTTCCAGTTTATTTTATTATCAATTATTACTCCAAGATATTTGGTGTAATTTTCTTGTTTGGGATATTTGTCATTAATTTTTATATTAATACTTCTATTATCTTTACGAGAACTTATAAGCAAGAAATTTGACGTAGAGACATTAAGGGATAGCTCATTGGCCAATAACCAAATGGTTACTTTTCCTAGTTTGGAATTTACAACTTGTTCTAATTCATCAAGATTTTTGTTAGCTAGTAGAATACTTGTATCGTCTGCAAATAATCTAAACTGAAGAATCTCGGTAGATTTATATATGTCGTTTATATAAATTAAGAACAATAGAGGCCCTAGCACACTACCTTGTGGAACACCACAGTTGATTGTCAATTCATTTGCATTCACACCATTAACTGTAACAATTTGAGTTCTCTCATACAAATATGACTTAAACCACGAATATGTGATTCCTCTGAAACCATAGTGCTCTAATTTATCTAGCAAAATATCATGGTTAACTGTATCAAAAGTCTTCGAAAAATCAAGGAATATACTGCAGGAATAGAGTTTGTTTTCAATGTTATTGATAAGTTGTGACTGTAGATCTAAAATTGCTAAACTTGTAGACTTATTTTCCTGAAAATCATATTGATGTTCAAAGATTAACTTACTTTGATCCAAAAATTTTACCGTACGAACATTAATTAATTTTTTAAGAATTTTACTGAAAATGGGCAAAATTGAAATGTGCCGATAGTTTTCTAATTCTGACTTGGATTTCCCTTTATGAATAGGCGTAACTTTTGCAAATTTCAACTTATCTGGAAATACACCAAAAGAAAAGGATGAATTGGCAATAAGTGCAAATGGCTTTGAAATAGTCTTAGGGGCTATTTTTTATAAATTTTGGTCGGATATCATAACAATCATTTGCTTTACTTTCGTCAAGATTTGCTATAATATCATTTACTTCCTCTGGGGTAACAGGATCGAGAAAGAAACTTTTTGGGTTTTGTTTTGTTAAATAGTCTTTAAAGTGTTTAGTTGATGTTTCTAATTTATCTATTAACTTTAGTGCTACGGTTGTAAAATATTGGTTAAAAGAGTTTGCAACAGTTTTATTGTCTGACGTAAGCTTACCATTTATATTTAGGCTTATTCCGTCAGTTCTGTTTTTTGCATTTATTCACTGAAATTGATTAAGATCAAGTTTATTTAGATTCAGTTCTGCGATAGTTTCTAGGCATTCGTAATCCGTGAGGTCTTTTGTTACATCATAGCAAGAACAAAGCTCATTAGAATTGAAATTTTCTGAAAGAATATCACGATTGTCAATGGAATTAAAAGGGAAAGTATTGTTGCGACAGTTATTACAAAACCACTGTTGTTTATCAGTACTAAGATTATACATTTGTAAACACTTAAACGAGAGCATTTCTTATGAATATAGCTTCAACATTGATAACAAATAACAGCCTTTTCAATATTGTTTACACGTTTGTTGCAAACAGAAAAGAGTTTGTTAAAATGAGTGTTTGAATTGTCTTTTTGTTCACACTGTGGGCATGAATATGAAAAGTTACTCATGGGGGCTACTATTGGGATTTGTTCTGCTTAGCAATAATAAAAATAGTAAATGGTAATAAATAATATTGATAATTAGAAATAGTAACTGATAAAAAGTACATGACAAAAAATAATAAAAGTATTACTAGCATGTAAGTGGTATAAATAGAATGTTAAGAAGTATAGATTTATTGCATAACTTAAGAGAAAAAGCCTCACAGCAGCGAATACCTGATTAAACAATCTTTGATATAATGCAGCTCAGGCGTAGACTTTGCTGGTCCACTATATGTTAAGAGTTCCAACGGAGAAATGAATAAAAGCTATATTGCCTTGTTCACATGTTGCGTGACCCGGACAGTACATCTGGAGCTAGTTGAGAATCTTGTAGCCTCGACCTTTTTGAACTGTTTAATGAGCTTTTGTGCAAGGAGAGGAACACCCACTCTCATGATTTCCGATAATGCAAAAACTTTTAAGGCAACTGTCAAATTGTTGTAGAGGATTGTTAATGATTCCACTGTAGTTGGTTTTCTCGAATCTAGGAGGATCTCTTGGAGATTCAACATAGAACGTGCGGCGTGGATGGGTGGGTTTTTTGAGCGAATGGTAGGTACGGTTAAAAGATGTCTTAGGAAAGTAATTGGCACTGCTAGACTATCCTTTGATGAGTTGAGTACAGTATTAACTGAGATTGAAAGCACTGTTATTGTTAACTCGAGACCGCTAACCTACTTGTACGACGATCTTGAAGAGGCATTAACCCCATCCCATCTAATATATGGTAGAAAATTAGTTTCATTATCTGAAGGAGTGCAATTGCAGGTAGACGGGTATAAGGACTCTGAAAGCAAAATAGAGATTTCTCTATCTTACCAGAAAACTGCAACATTTCTGGGACAGGTGGAGAAAGGAATACTTAGTAGATCTTAGAGAAACGCACAAGTTAAGAAAAGGAAAGCCATTTGAAATTGATAACGGTGATCTGGTACTAATTCAAGACGACAATATGAAACGCGGACAATGGAAAATGGGGATCATTGAAGACTTAATAAGTGGACGAGATGGACAGGTAAGAGGCCCCAGAGTAAGGGGAATTGGTCGCGGTAAGTTAGAATTTGTTAACAGACCCTTACCTAAACTATTTCCACTTGAAATTTCTAGAGACGATGACAAAAAAGGAAGGAGCATTGAGACATTAAAAGCCACGTGTGGAACGGGAATGGAGAGTGACGGAAGCAATGCGAAAGGCGGTAACATACCAGTAGAGTGTGCGAATGGGACAAGGAATCGATTACCCAAAGCGGCAGCGAAAGATGCGCGGTGGAAGTCCAAACCCATGCTTGACACCTAATGTGTCAAGGAGGGGGGGGGTGTCGGGAAAACCCCGCGCCATTTGCAATTGCATTGCAGCTCTATATTAGCACGTAGTATAATAGCGAATAAGGTTCATTCATTTTTGAGTCATTTTGCGGTATGCTTTATTAAACATGTTTTTTCTTCTACTTCGTGTTGTTTGTGGCTATTATTTACGTAAAGGCCTCGATTCGAATCCGAGACACGGATCTTGACTAAGTGTTAAACGTCCAAGCAAGTTATGCTAACAGAGAAATCATTGTAAAATTATCTTAGTCATTTTCCTATTATTCTTGTTTCTTATTGGTTGATATTTTAATTCTTGAATTGATATGTAGTTGGAACCTAAAACGAACAGTTAGTTGTCGCTTAAACTAGTGTGTGCCTACATGATGTAGCAAGGTGTAGAATTGGAATGACATATTGAAAGTCAAGTTGGTCGTCTTTTTGCGTTGGTTCTGTAATCTCGATTTTTTTATCCTGAAGTAGCGAATAGGCGGATTGATTTCGCCACATATGGTCCACCGAACCTAGGATAGAGTAGATTTTACAGAATGGAGGACGTTGAAAACTTGAAGAAAAAACGTAAAAGTCACCGTGGAACTATGACCAAGTTATTAAACAAGATAAGCGGCTACTTGGATGCAGAGGCTGATGATCGTGATAGATTAAAGTTGAAGCAATGCCTGATAGACTTAAAAGGAAAAGAAAACACTATCAAAGAGTTGGACGGTAGAATTCTTAATTTGATGATCGAAAACGGAGATGACGAAGAGGACTGCAACAAAGAAGCTACTGAGGCAAGTGAAGTGATGGAAAAGACTACATATGGGTTAGTATCAATCGAAGACACCTTACAAGAGATTGAACAAAATGGCTGTAACGTTTCAGTTAATTCAAGATCAGAGGGGCAAACTCAATCGTTGACAAGGAGTGAATCTAGAGAGTCTATAAGTTCAGCTGGTAGTCAAATTGCAGCCTACAGCAGAAAAGTAAAATTACCCAAGTTGGAACTCAAAAAGTTCACTGGGAAGGTTGCCGAATGGGCAGAATTTTGGGACGGGTTCAAGAGTGCCGTTTACGATGATCCAGATCTTGCCAAAGTCGATAAATTTAAATATCTGAGATGCTTTTTGGGGAACCAGCAAAGAGCGTGGTTACATGGTTTTCCATGACAGATGCAGATTATGATGCAGCTGTAAATCTTCTGATCAAAAGGTACGCGAAGCCAGGAGCTATTAAGAGAGAACACATTAGTGAGCTAATTAACCTGGCCCCAGTTTTCAGCGAGAACAACGTGGAAAGATTGCGTCATTTGAGAGACCAGATTGAAACTCATTTCCAGTCATTGGAAGCACAGGGAGTTGAGAAAGAATCCTACTCAAGTGTTGTTGTTCATGTTCTGATGGAAAAGGTACCATAGTCCGTGAGAAACAACATGACCCGGTTTGGCACAAATCATATGGAATGGAACGTCGATGATATGTTGGAAGCCTTGGAGAAGGAGCTGGACGTTTTGGAAGGTCATATTCCCATTCTTAGTGGCGGAGGGAAGCTACAAATGGTAGTGCAGCAACAGAGGCCTAAGAGCAATGGACCTCCAACAGCTTCTGCTCTGTTTTCAAGTGGGAAAGAAGAACGAGCACGGAAATGCCTATTTTGCTTAAGCGATGACCATTCAGCAGATAAGTGCAATGCAATTAAAGATCCGCAGGACCGTAAGAGCGTTCTTTTTAAATATGGCAGATGTTTTATCTGTTTAAATTCAGGCCATAAAGCGTTTAAGTGTAGGTCTAGAATAATAATTTGTAAGTTGTGCAAAGGTAAACATCATGTCAGTATCTGCTCAAGCTTTCCTCATAGGGATAATAGTAAGGATGCGCAGCCTAATGCCAGCACATTAGACCCCAATGCGAGCGCATGCGTGGGTAATACTGGTTCAGAAAGGAGTGTAGCTTTGCAAACTGCCTTGGCTAAAGTGAATGATAAAGAAGAGGGAAAAGTGAGAGTTTTATTTGATTCGGGTAGTCAAAAGAGCTTTATAACAGTCAAGGCAGTAGAAAGATTAGGTTTGCAAGCTGTGAGAAGGGAAAGACTTGGAACTAAAGCGTTTGGGAGGAGTGAAGCTGAGATGGAAATGAGAGATGTCATTCAGTTTTCCTTACATGGTAAAAAAAAGGTAAGGATTGAAGCATTTGTTTTGCAGGATATTGCAGACATCCCAAACATTCATGTTGACTGTATAAAGAGAGATTATCCCCATCTCACAAACATTTTCTTCTCAGAAGTTAGTAGGTGTTATACTTTAGAGGTTGGATGCCTGGTAGTAAATGATAATGAGATTGGGAGACAAAGGTCGTTTTGGGCCAAGGTCCTTCAAAGGCTTATGTCAATTATACTGACAATGGCAACTTTGAAGTTTGCATTTAGGTAGCACAGAGAGCAGGTTCACTATAATGTGTGTGAGGGTAGAAACTTATTGCCATTGGTCTCTCTAATGGTTGAATATGATGAATTTCTAGCAGAAGTTATGTCTCTTTCAATTAGAGGAACAAAGTACCTTAGCGCTAAGATCCAAATGAGCTAATTCATTTGCTCGCAAATACTGTATCATCGACTTTGGTAGAAAATATAAATTCTACACCATTCTGTAGTATCATCTTAGATTTCACCAGTTATATAACTAGAGTCGACCACTTGAGCGTTGTTATGGGGTGGGCATAGGTCACAGAAGATGAATGCACAATTGTAGAAAGTTTTAAGGGTTTTGTAAAAATAAACAACTTTAATGCTGATGGAATAGCAAAGGCAGCCAAAGCACTTTTGGAAAATCTTGGTATGGATTTCTCGACATTGTGAGGTCAGAGCTATGATGGTGTGAATGTGATAAGTCGAATTCATGGTGGCGTTCAGAAATTGATGAAAGACATTTTAACTGTCCCGATCCTTTTGTGCATTCTGGTTACCATGATCTAAACATGGTAGTAGACTGTGTGGTGACATCACTGGCTATCAGTGAAAACTTGCTTGCAAGCATTCGAGATATCTTCAGTTTTTTTACTCTTCCCTGAATCGATGGTGAGAGCTCAGAATCGAAGCTGGGAAAGGATCGCTCACTAAAAAGATTTTGTACGACACGTTGGAGCTCTTACATTGATGCAGTGCGAGCTGTGCGAGACAGGTACCCCCAACTAGTGAGGCTTCTGACGTGACTCTCCTTGGCATCAAGCAATAAGAATGAACATGACAGCGCAAAGAGTTTGCAGAAAATAGACACGTTCGAAGTCGGTTTTTTCATTGTATTCTGGGAGAGAATACTAAGATCTGTTAATCCAGTATCAAAAGAAACATTAGTCCCCTAGAATTGACTTGACGGCTGCCTCTGGACTCCTTGATATTGCACTCTCAGAGCTCCAATGTCTTAGAAAATCTTGGCAGTTTTTAGTGCTAATTGCTTCAGCATTAGCAAAGTTCTGATATTTTCATTTTTCATTTTCATATAATTTAAGGAGGGTAGCCCTTCAGCTAACGCTGGTTTTCAAGGGGCCCTCGATTTAAATTACAATATAATGTTTAAAAATAGACATAAGATAGGTTACAAGTAAATAATTAAAAATAATTGAAATACCTTTAAAATACAAATAAATTTACGAATTATTAATATAAGAAAAAGAAAAAAAAAGAAAACTTAATTGTCCTTTAAAAATCTTTCTTTAAAAATCTTCAGGGAAGATGCCTTCTTAATTTCAGGTTGAAGGGTATTCCATGATTTTGGACCGCAAAAAGAAAAGCAATTTTGTCCATTGTTTGTTGCTTTCTTAGGCAGTTGTAAGTCCGTAGTGGTATTTCGGAGAACTCTTAGATGATTTTCTGAGTTTCATATCAATAAATCTGATATATACTTAGGTGTTAGGCCATTAAGTGCCTTGAATACCATAGTGTTAATCTCGGTATCAATCATATCTTGAATTGTTTTTAATCCGAGAGTATTTAGAAGTGGCCTGGCATCAGCATCAAAGTGGATGTTTGTCAGTATCCTTGCTGCTCGATTTTGAAGTTTTTGCAAGTGGTTCTTTTCAGTTGCGCCACATTTATCCCAAACTGAGCAACAGTATCTAAAATGGGGCTCAACGATACCGCTATATAGTGTTTTGAGAGAGCCTTGAGTTAAAAAGTTTTTAGCATGTTTCAAACAGCCAATTGCTCTACTGATTTTTATTGAAAGAGCTTTGATATGGCCTTTCCAATTAAGGTAATTATCCATTTGTAGACCAAGATATTTGGTAAATTGGACATTATCGATTCGTTCTTCTTGTATGCTCAAAAATAATTCCTTACTATTTTCAGATAACCACTTTTCCTTCTGCTTTGTTAATATAGCCATAGCCTTTGTTTTAGTAACATCGAGAGACAGTCTATTGCCCTTCAACCATTCAAAGACCGAAGTAAGGTCCTTGTTCATTGCCTCATTTTACTTTTGAGCGTCATCAGACCGATAGGAGAGACTAGTATCGTCAGCGTACATTGCTATCGTGGAATTTTGGGCAGCTTGTGGTAGATCATTAATGTAGACAAGAAATAACAAGGGCCCTAAGCACGACCCCTGAGGTACTCCAATATTAATGTCCATTAGTCGTGACTCATCTCCATTTATGCAACAATACTGCTTGCGATTTGAAAGATACGACTTAAACCATGATAATTCTCTTCCTAGGGGAACGTAGTGATCTAATTTTTGACACAGAATATTGTGATCTACAGTGTCAAAAGCTTTTTTTAGATCGATGAATACTAAACCAACAAGCTGTTCACTGTCTAGAGCGCTATACCAATCATCGGTGCTTTTTAATAAAGACGTAAGGGTTGAGTGTAATCTACGAAAGCCAGATTGCTCATTAGCAAGTAGGTTATTTGAATTCAAATATTGGTACAGTTGATTATAAATAAGTCTTTCGAAGAGCTTTGAGATGACGGGCAATACCGATATTGGGCGATAATTTGTTTTTTCGCTTTTATCTCCCTCTTTGTAGATGGGTGCTACCCTAGCAATTTTCCATATATCGGGAAAGATGCTCGTCTCTAGGGACGTATTAAAAAGCATAGCCATGAAATTTTCTAAGAGTGGCAGGGCTAGTTTTAGGAAGTAACTTGAAATAGTGTCAGTTCCAAAGCTCTTCGAATTAGTGGATTTGGCAATGACTTCCCTTACATATATGGATAGCTTTGTTGTAGATGGAATATTGATGGATCCTGAACAAAGTTTCAAGATACCGTATTTACTCTATTATTCCCGCTGCGGGATTACTATTTCAACCTCATTAAAAAGGCGGGATTATTAGAGAGGCGGGTATATTGGAGAGGCGGGATTATTTTTTCAATGCCTTGAAGTCAAGCTGCAGATACGGTTTCAACTAAAAATTCTCCTCAACATACCTAACATGATTGGGACAAATCAGATAAAAAAAACATACAATTTCGAGAAAGTTCATAATAATATACCAATAATAGTAATACCTTTTCTCGAAATACTTTTTAAACAATAAAAACAATAACTTTTTCAACAGTAATAAAAACGATGAACGTTATTTTCAGTCACTTTGAACATGTCCCATAACATCAACGAACATCAACAATAAAATCGTTGCAATCCCGCATGCGGGATTACTGGAGAGGCGGGATTATTCTTTCAAACTATGAAATAAAGGCGGGATTACTAGAGAGGCGGGAATAAAAGAGAAGCGGGGAATAATAGAGTAAATACGGTAAATGCTTTTTATATTACTGTTGAAGATTGGTCTCTGGGCGTGACAATTGAAGATGCTGTTTAATGTCGAGAAAACAGAAGAAGTTATTGTTCCTTCTAAGCAGTCCAAACCCCTTCAACCCCCTTAAATCTTGATAACGCAGTGATTGCTAGAGACACTGAACATAAACGTCTTGGTATGATTCTGGAAGACAATTCAGACTTGAAGAGCCACATTTGAGATGCTATTCTTGAAGCAAGAAGGGGAACAGGGATGATTAAATTTCTATCAAAATATTTTTCCCCGTAATGTACTCTATAAACTTTATTCTGGCTTTAATCTTGATTATGGAGATATAACTTGCCGTCGACAAGATCCATGCATGTCCCTTGATGTCACGAAAAGACTCCAACAAATACAGCACTGTAGATCTTACTATCACTGGTGAGTGGATAGGCTCCAGTTGGCAAAAACTACGATGATCTGGATGGGAAAATTTACATGATAAAAGGTGGTTTAGAAGGCTGTGCCATTTCTTCAACTTGGGGAAAAATCCTCATCCGGCTTATCTATTTGCTGAAATTCCTGGTGTTCGCGAAGTTTCGTATTCTCGTAGGCACGCAAATGAATATGGCCCATCCGTCCACAGAACTGTTCGGTTCTCAAACACATATTTTCACGCTGTGCTTGTTCAATAGAATGTGTTGGAAAAAGATATTCGTGAATCAAACACGATGGGAGAATTCAAGCACAAATCGTGCGCTATGATACGATTTGATAAGAAATCCGTATTTGAAATTCGCGACATACGTGGTGTAAAAAGCATAACTAAGCTCCGTGTTTGATTCAACCCCCTGAACAAACATAAGTCAAGCATTCCATGTAAATGTCAACCTGGAGGTCATTTTTTCAAAATAAGATTTAGGCAATTCCTTTAATGATGCTGTAAAGACCCATCATGGGGCTACTGAAAACAGTCGTATAAAGTTTATTATCATCGAGAAGAGCTGGTTGCAGTGGAAATTCATAATGGCAGTAAATCTTTGAAAACTCATGAAAATAAGAAAGTCCTTTAAAAAGTGTAAAATTTAGCGACAAATCTGACTCAGACAATGGTTTGTCAAGGTAAAAACTATCTTTTACTTTGAAAAAGTCGGGAATGGAAAGAAAAATGTTCCAAAGCAAGAAAAACGCCTAGAATTAGGTGTGAAAGTAACCATAATTTTCCTTCCGTCGCGTCACGATTTTCAACAAAAAGTTTCTGACAAGGGCAACCAAGAAATATCCAGTAAAACCAATTCAGATTATCTTTTAGAGTTGTGTTAGGACCTAGAATGTCAAGTCTTGCTACGACTGATTTAGAACAAAATACTTGCAAAGTTTCATTCCGTCACGTCACGCTATGTGACGTGACGGAATGTGACGTGACGGAATGAAACTTCACGTCATGGTAATGCTGACAATGAAATTTAAAATAGAGTTTGAGTGTCATGCAAATATTTATTATAGCCTGTTAAATTATTTGCAGTTTGGAAAGGGTATTTATAGCTTGAGAAAGTTAATTTTCTTCTTACACCGTTATACAATACAATAACAAAATTTTACGAAGACAATGCACTTGGGAGTATGATAGGCATGACTACCCAAATGGCCTTTTAAGTTGTTTATTGTCGAAAAAATTATTAACAGATTGGGAAAGTCAGTTATAGCCATGGAAAGGTTTAGTAGCCTAGGACTAACCTGAATTGCATATTTTCGGCGATTGTGTGATGGTAACAAAAGGCTTGTTCAAAGGGTACTAAGGGGTCAGTCATTTTTAACTCTGGGTACAGGGGCGGGCTAGAATTTACAAAATGGTCAAAAGTTTTATACCCCTTCAATTTTTGCCGAAAAGTTTTCATACCCTATTGAGAAACAAGTATTAAGTTTCACACACCACTTGCTATCTACACTGTAGGGATTTCAGGGAAAATTTCTTCAATGCTACTTCTAAAGTCACAATTGCAACTACCATCTACTTGAAAGATCATATACAGAAAATGTGTTCTGCAAAATTACTTGCTGGGAAATATTGCATGGAAAACCTTGGTACACAGTGTTATAAATATCATTCTTTGTGAGATTTCTTTGCATAAGGCATACATAAGTTTTCATGAAAAAGTTGATTTATGCTTGAAACTTCACTTGAACAAACAGCTGTGATGAAT
Organism: Mastigias papua; assembly: GCA_964019165.1. Lineage (NCBI taxonomy): Eukaryota > Metazoa > Cnidaria > Scyphozoa > Rhizostomeae > Mastigiidae > Mastigias > Mastigias papua. The sequence continues at coordinate 5,479,148 of OZ025287.1, forward strand.
GCTAATAAGAGCACTACAAAAACACAGTATGCCACAGAAAACTTAAATCAGAGAAAAATTGCTATTGGATAAACTCTGACAACTAGATATGTATACAGTGATCAATAGACTTCTGCAAGTCATATTGATGCAAGTCATAGTCACATCAATAGACTCCCGCCCTACTACCCAGAGTTATAAATGACTGACCCCTAATACTAGGCCATTGTACAAGGAATGAGCTGCATGGATGAGGTCAAAATTCAATATTTTGAAGAGCGGAGGTGCACGCCTGGTGATCAGTGCTGGGTCCTGAAGGAAAATGACTTTGATTCACGGGAGAAAGCTGACTTAAGAAAAGTTGTGGCTTTTATTGACAATCGAGTTCACTACACCTTTAATAGTGTGTAAAAATATGTGAACCCTTATGTTTTTATTGTAATTTGTGCTTTGGAACATGCTTGCCTTATTTAATATGTTGTTCTTCACCACAATTTCTCAGAATTGCACTAAGGTATGATTCCTCCGGCAAAGTTAAAAATTAAATCACAGTAGCATAGTTTTGGTATGATTTTGCTAAGCAAATAAAAATCAAAATCAGAGAATTCCGTCACGTCACGATTTGCTTCCGTCACGTCACGTTTAGTTTTTGCAACATATCAAAAATTTTACAAATGCAGGGTCAACACCTATTTCAATTTTGCAAAGGTCCAGCCTTCTTCTATTCAGCATGAAATGTTCATTTTTCTAAGGATCTTTACTTCAGAGGAAATTAGAATATTGTTTAACTTATTGGAAAAAGCTAATTTCTCTGATTTTGTCACGTCACGTCACATTTTTGTTGCTAAAATCAGAATTGTAAGCTAAATTTTTCAACCAACCTTATGGAAATAAACTAGTACCCAAAAAGCATTTCTGGGCTTACATTGAATTGGCCCTGCCTGATATTTTAGGAGCAAATGTAAAACAAGTTGTCCGATTTCCGTCAAGTCACTATATGGAATGCCTGAAGTATAGGTGCAACTTTGACTCCAAAAGTCCAATCAGTGCGTGTAATTCAGGCTTTGAAGACAATGAGCATTTTCTCCTGCATTGCCTCAGGTATCATCAGATGCGTAACGATCTCCTTGACCAGCTCTCTGAAATCCCTGGGCTTGAGATTGGCAATCTGAGCTCCGAGGCCCTTTGTGAACTCCTCCTTTTTGGCAATCCCCATTTTAATAATATAGCTAATAAATTAATCCTGGAGGAAACAATATCACTTGTTTTGTTGACTTGAAGGGTGGATCAAGCTTAGTAAACTACTAGCAGCGCACTACCTATTTTATTCTTTCCATTCATTGTTGTGTTTGATCAATAGTTTTAAAGGTCATCTCACATTAACTGTCTAGAATTATTGGAGATTCGCAATTTTCCAATCCATACCTTCATGCCATATTTGTTGGACATATTAAACTGTCAAATAGTACATTTCTTGTTCCTGAATCACATGCATCTAATGTGAGATGAACTTTACTTACCCTGGTGTATATATGTTGAATAGTAAGCACCATATGCAGTTGGGACCCTATGACACAGTGTTTTCCCCACTGTATATGGTGCAAACAAAGTGCATTGTAGTTTTCTTCAAATTCTTAATCGCTATAGAAAAATGGGTCCCTATCTTTCCGTAGCTAATAATTTTCCCGCTCGCCATCCATCACTGATACCAGACTGTCTAGTAATCTGTCAAACTCTTTGGTCAGTTGTGCTAGGCTTGCAGTTTGATATAGAGTGCTCACATTCCAAGTTCCAATATATGTACAGGCCCGTAGACAGTTGACCCGGGGGGGGCACAGTTGTAGAGGTCAAGTTAGAATCCTTCGAAGGGGGCATGACATGTTATCCATAAGTATATGCCAAAATAGTGGTTTTTCATAGGCTTTCTGATGAAAAAGGGGGGTCTGGGGAGTCTAATATCTAAATTGTCTACACCCCAGAAAAAGTTTTCAAAGTAACGCCCTCAAGAACGGCGGAAAAAGCCCTTTTGCAAAATAGAATGAAGCAGTTTCTATCATTGATCTTCATGCTAAGATGGGGAAACTGGCTCCTTTCCACTCCTTTTTATTATAAGAACCAGTAAAATTGAGGTTTAGACTGGCTGTTCTTAATTTTTGTCTAAATTTTTGAGGCTGAATTGTTCATAAAATTTGCTCTTAAATTTGTGGGGTGTAGAAAATTTAGACATTAAACAATATGCAAGACAAAATTAGATGCCTATGAAACGGGTATTATTTTTACCAGGGAATGACATATCATGTTAATATATTATTGGACAGTGCATGCATCTTTGGGCAAAAATATATTTTAGGATAGTACTTCAGCCTCAATTTGTTCTAAATTTGTTCTTTATTTCTCAACAATTTTGAGGCTGTTGGTTTTATAAACTTGTCATTATAAAAAGGGAGTGAACCTAGTTTCATCGAAATTTGAAGATTTAAACGACAAAGGAAAGAGCTAAACTGTCTTTTCTCTTTGGTACTACTTGTATGTGCACCAATGATAGAGGCAAAACTATATCTTACCAACACATTGAAGAAAAGACATTTCTCATCCTCAGATATCTGGCATGGGCTACATGGAATGCGCTCAAAAGGAACAATGCCCTATTTCCTAAAAGGGTTGCCATCTACACAAGCAGAAACTCTTAGACACTCTTACAACACTCGTGTCGTCACTGAAAAAAGGTTAACAGTTTGTCGTACAACAGAATCAAGATATCTGCATGCCATATATCTGTGTTATGGTGCCTCTACGTTCACGATTGAGTGGAACTGAACTGAAAAATGATTAAAAAGTACTGTGTAGTATACTTCTATATACAACCTAGGTGAATTATTGGGGGGGCAATGCCCTCCCTGCCCCATAGTGTCTACGGGCCTGATATATGACTGAAATCAGCAAAAAATCTAAACCTTGGTGAAGCTCGAGTCCTGCATTATTCTTAAATTGTTCTTAAGTTTAAGAGAATTTGAGCCTTGATATTCCTATTGAATCTATTCTTATGAAAACGTGAGTATGTAAGCGTGTAAATTTTTCGTGTCAAATTGTCATCGGCTATTAATGTGACGTTAGAACAAGTTTTAAGCAACCTACTCTATTGTCATGAAGTAATCCAATAGAGTCATTTATAGTTCTAACTTGTTGTAAGCAGTTATAAACAGTAGTGACAATTGCGAAATGTACATTAAAAAGATATGCCTAACGTACAATGCAGCAATAATGAAATTTACTTTAGTATCATTGACAGATGTAACGCAAGCTGTTATAAATGTATTTTGAATGTAGTGCGTCGATGTATGATCAACGGTCAGAATAAGGGCCTGTTTGCATGAGATGACCTAGCTTTCTTAGCCGAGCAAGCTCAAATATTTGAGATGGCTTTAGAACAATGATTATATGGTTGTATTCCATCTCTCATGCCCGGGTCAGCCTCATGTGCCAAGATACTGAAACAAGATTGTCTATTGTCAATTTTTAAGTGTCTGAGCAGGGCAAGCAATCTAGCCTGAGTAGCCAGGCTGACCCATTTCATCGTCTTTATATTATGAATTTGCATCCTACTTGACGAAGATCTCACCTGGAAATTGACAGACCTCGGTATGGCAGGCTTGCTCACTGTCCACAACAACCATTTGCAGTTAACAATAGAACCCACTGTTCTGCTTCATCCCTTTAAAGTGAGATAGCTCTTCTAACCGAACTGGCTGGTACAATGTTAATAGGCCCTAAGCTGTAATTCAAACAAATAATAAAATCTATCAAACACTTTGCAAAGTTATTATTTGGATATTCAATATATGCTCAATTATATATCATTATGTTAATATGACGTTGATATATTGAATGACATTGAGATAATGGACATTTGTAAGATTAGGTTAGATGATTAGGTCTAACATACTGATACAGAAACTGATACTGGCTGAAACTGGTAGCTTAAAACAGTATAATAAAGCTTTGTTTCAGGGCACGCTCTGAAAGAAATTGATTGGGAAAATCATCTTACACCCATAGTCGATGAGCCCTGAGTGATGAATGAAGTGGTAATATAATGTGGGGTTAGATATTGTGGAAAATACTTTAATTAGAGGGTTGTTCATAAATGGAAGTTGGTGGTGAAAGATTTGAAAATTTGCAATTGGTGTCTCTCCCCTGCAATTGGGAACCAAAGAGTACTTATAACGTATTCATCACAACTGTTCATAAAGCAATCTAATTGTTTCATTATATAGCTGCAATTAGTTAGTTGCAATTAGTTGTTTTTACTTTAATTAGGTTGATAAATGTTTAAAAGTCAACTGCATTATTCTTACATGGTACCTTAGATAGGTGCCAGCAATGCACTTTGTGCAATAGCAACAACTGCTTAAGTCCATTTGCAAAGAGTTCTGCTAAGAAAAACTATACAATCTAAATGCATGCATAGTTAATTGTAATTAATTTAAAAATTGTTTAAAATCGATTTCACTTTACTTTTGTAAATATTATATAAATGCGGTTTGCGCAATTTCTACAACTGATTATGTAGGTTTACCAAGAATCCTATTTATAAATACTATCATACGATCAAAGGTAGACCGAAATACATTATGTAATGTGTGTCTTAATATTGCACTAACATTTGATCCCATGTTTACGAAATTCCTTCATATTGCTCACATAGCCCTTGTAATAGGTCTGCACAGTTTTGATATCCGATTGCATGATTGCTACACTTTATGTGATAGATATGTTGTAGGGTCATTTTGTACAATTGCCATAACTGGATATGTGTACGAAATTGTGACCCCCAATGTTTTAGTTGCTTTAAATTATTTCCTTTGGCGTTTTTCTTTGTTTTTATTTGTTTTTGCTGCTGAGAGCCAACTGCGTGTACCAGTTGGCAATTAATCGCTTGATTCGACAAGAAGTAACCGATGGATGGGCGTATGTTTGACAATATGGAGAATCGTCGCTGAACTCTCAGAATAACCTCGCTAATTTTGACATGGAACTCTTTTATATTTGAATGATTCGCTCTACAAATTAAAGCTCTTTATCGACGTCACAGACATTCAGGTGAACTCTTTCTATATTTGTTGTACATGGCTTTGGATATGCGTACGTTGCTGAGAATATGGACCTATTGATTATTATCTTCGAACACTTGATAGTGCTATCGTTGTTTGTTGTTTTGTTATATTACACTTTTCAATTTGTTATTTAGATATACTTTATTGTTAATGAAATATTATACAGTCCTCAAAACTACGAATTAGAATCGTGGATCTATAAGAACCCCTACCGGGTGAATTCGAGAGAGCAAAATTCCTAACCTGGCGTGTAGGCCTTGCCTACGGACCCAGAACTTAGGCAGGAAATTGTACATGATCCACTTTGGAGCCCGATTTAATGTTGGATTTATTATTCTTTTGAATACTTTGTGGTATTATTTTCTTGATTTATAACAAAATGTTTATATAGGGAAGCAATAGCACCGAACCCCCTACTGACCTGTCAGTCCCTGTAGTATCTATGGCATCCAAGAAGAAAAAAGTACGGGGTGGCTATCACTCGCATGCCAAAAAGATATTTACAGAATGTGATACAGTTGTTAAAAAAGCAAACCCCCCTAAGGCTCAAGTCGAAAGATTATGCGCGATCTTACGGGATACGTTAACAGTTTTAAAGGCGATTGATGAAGAGATTTTCTTCTTGATAAACCCGGATGAAATCGAAAACGAGGCAGGAGAGTCAGAAGATTGGCGAGTAGAAATTCAGTCACGCTTAACTCAGTTAGAAGCAAAAATTTCAGTAGCACCTGTACACAGTGGGCCCAGGGGTGGTAATTTGGACAAAAATGACTATCGAAGGATTAAAATGAAATTTATATTTCTGAAAACTAGAAAGATTTTCTGAGTCAATGCAACATGAATCAGATGAATATCATTTCTACAAGAAAAGTTGTGTCAATTTAAATTTCAGAATATGTATAGAATCTAACGATAAGTAAAGCTTTCAAACAGTTCAATAAAGATTTCAGTATATAGTGAAATACCTGTAAGAATAACAGCGTTTCACAAATTTCCATTCACATAACCCATTTCTGACAACAAACGTTTATTGCTGTTATAAAAAACCACATTATTTGACAGTTCAGCCCGTAATTGGCTCATTTTGGGTGTCTTTCAAAAGAGTTGGGTGCTCAGGATATTCAGTATTGTGGTATCCAATTCACGAAAAATTTGTATTTATCCTCAAATTGCACCATGAAGATGGATTCTGGACATATAAACAATATATTTTCTGAACCATTGATCAATGTACTGTAGGAATCAATAATTCATATATTATAACTAAATCCGGTTTTAGAGCAATGCAATAAAATTGCAGGAACATAGAACCAATTTCGACGATCGAGCAAATTTTTCGCAACTGTGTTGCTTCCCTCAATACAGAGTATGTCTTACTATAACAAAACAACAACTCTCCTAAGTCAGAAGAATTTGGTCACTTTGACCACAGATCATGCAACAGCCTAGTTTTAGATACATTAGACCCTTAGTGTGACACTGTCCTAGGTTTGGTCCGATTTAGGAGAGCCGAGGGGTCAAAAATAACACTATGTTTTGCACGAGATCCAAGAAAAATTTGTTTTCATCCTCAAATTGCATCATAAAGATGGATTCTGGACATATATAAATGATATATATTCTGATTCCTAGATAAATATTCTATAAGAATCAATAATGCTTATAGCATAATCAAATCCGGTTTTAGACCAATGTAAAAAAATTGCAGGACCATAGAACTAATTTCGGCGATCAAGCAGATTTTTCGTAACTGTGAGGCTTCTCTCAATGCAGAGTATGTCTTATTCCAACAAAATAACAACTGTCTTAAGTTAGGGGAATTAGGTCATATTGACCACAGATCATGCAACAGCCTAGTTTTTAGATAAATTAGACCCTTACTGTCCCATATTTTGTCCGATTTCTTTAGAGCCGAGGGGCCAAAAATAACAATATTTTTGCACAAAATCCCATACAATTTGTTATTATCCTCAAATTGCACCCAAGAGATGGATTCTGGACAGATGTTTAGTATATAGATACTGCTTCCCTCATGTATATGCTGTAAGAATCAATAGTTCATAGAGTATAATCAAATCTGAATTTAGAGCAATGCAACAGCAATTCTAGGGACATAGAACCAATTTGGCGATCAGACGAGTTTCCCGCAACTGTCAGCCTACTCTTAATACAGAACATACTGACCATAGACAATGTAGATATATACCTATTTTTTGAATAAATTAGACAAAGTAATATTGGTCATGTGTCATGCAAGAAACAAAAAAGCAGAAATCTACATTTCTGCATAAAATTGAAGTCACATAAAAAACTCCTCAATACCATAGACTGCAAACTAATGTGCATCGTGAGTCCGTACGGTCTGATCTATAGGTTTACAAACAGTGCACAGTTTTCTCTCGATATGCTTTGATGTAATGTGGATCACAAATGGATCAGATCTTTCTGGTGAACGGCGGTGCACATCTTCAATTTGATAGGTATTATTGCATTTTCTGTTGAGGCATTCTAATTAGTTGCGTATATCTTTATTAGTTGGCACTAGACCTTCTTCAGAATATCAACCTATACTTTCCCCGCCATTCATTTCAATTAATTTGTGATGTATCAGCTATAGAACTAGGAGTGCTATTATGCAAAATAAGAGAAGAAAATTCTGATTGAACAGCTGGAGAAAAGATTGGATAATTTTCTGTAACTAAAACAAATTCTGGCTCAATTACAGATGAACCTTTGAAAAGTCTGTTGGTACTACAGAACTTCACTACAGCACGAAAAAGCGGCACTATGTTCTTCTATGCATACTGAAAAGCTCTTCTTCGTCAGACACTCGTCAGATGAATCTTTCTCAAATGCATCAACTGCCAGTAAGATTTCATATTCGTTCACGTTATTCCTCTTGTACTTGCGTATTGCAGAATTAAGTTCACTTCACAAATCTGGTTCTAAATTACAGGTAGGAGGTAGTTTACAGTTCACTGCGGCATAATATTCCCTGTTTGATAACTTCCTCCCTCTCTTTTCAATCGAAGAGACTAATTCAAATAGTTGTTTCTCTGTAAACTCAATAGCTTCCATTTTCAATATTAAAAATTTATCTCAGTCATAATTACCATTTGCACTAGTTCGTAGCAAAGTCATGTTTATTTTCACGCATTGTCATATAGAATTATTGCTTTAAATTTTTGAGATTCTGTTGTTAAGGAAAGTAGAGTCTTCTCACTACAACTCAATTTGTTGGCCTAAGCTTAGCGAAGCAATGGCTTTCTCTTTGATGTCGTTCTTCATTACAAATCGATCGATGCAATCGAAAATGGCGCTAGATTTTTCTTCGAAGTCCCTGCATTTCACAACCTTTTCCGTTGCTTGCTTTGACGGTGGCATGTAAAGTTTTGAACCTTTTTTACTTCAGTACCTCAAGTGCAAGGTTCGTGAGCTTCGTGCAACACTGTTATACGTTTTCGTAGTAGAATTTTTATATTATCATTTTCTACTTGGTACCAAAAGGAAAGTTCCATAAAAGCAGTTTGCTTGACTGAATATGTATCAGATTAACAGTCGATGCCACCTGTTCAATATCAATTACGACATTTACCGTTAAATTCAGACCTTTTCAGCTCGGGTTCTTTCCTTTAACCGTTAACCCAGTTGGGGCAGTAAGTGTCTAGTTGGGTACTCTGACCCAAATACCCCTTCATATGGGTAGTAAAAAGAATCATACTTTATCAGTGAATCTGGTTTAAAAATACAGTTAGAATGAGGGGTCATACTCCCTCATACGACAAAAATTGACCAAGTTATGCCCAAATTACCACATAATCGCATTCTGGGCCCACTGTACTGTAGTTCAACAACAAGTTGTTGCACCACAAACAAGCCAACAAGTGGCTACAATATCAAATGTAGAATCTTACCTCCCTAAGCTCTATCTCCCAAGATACGCAGGCGACCCAAAACGGTGGCAAGAATTCTGGGATGCATTTGGGGTTGTTGATGGGAATCAGAACATCCCTCCCGTAAATAAATTTAGATATTTGAGAGCACTCTTAGAGGGGAGAGCTGCGGCAGCAATTTCAGGCATTCAAACTACGGACGCGAACTACACCGTCGCTGTGACGCTTCTCAAGGAAAGATTTGCCCAAAAGCAGATTGTTGTGAATGCACATATCGAAGCCCTAACGAATCTCCAAACTGTACAGTCTGATAAAGATGTCAAAGGCCTTAGAAACCTTGTTGATAAGATCGATACTAACGTAAGAAGCCTAGAGACACTAGGATACGATTTGAAACAATATGGAGCTTTTCTCAACCCAATGATAATGGGGAAATTGCCAGAGCAAATACGGTTAGTCGTTACCAAAGAAATCAGAAATGAGGAATGGGAGCTCAATAAGATTCTGGACATAATTAAAAAGGAACTTAAAGCAAGAGAGCAATGTGCACATATAAATTTCCAAAAGCGTTGCAGATGGCAGACAGAACAAGAATAACCTACCTACAACAGCATCATTTTTGAGTAATGACACCAAAGTCACATGCAGCTATTGCAAGGACCATCACCTCTCAGCAAAATGCAACATAGTGACAGATCCGATCAGACGAAAGCAAATGCTATCTAAGCAAGGGAGGTGCTTCGTTTGCCTTAGAAAATGGCACCGTTCTGTGGAATGTAAAAGCAATATATATTGCTTCCTTTGTAAACAAAGACACCATACAGCCATTTGCGAATATTCAAAACCTGCATGAGATGAAACAGGTACTCTTCAAACGTTTGAAGTTGTACAATTCTGCGTTAGAAGTCCTTATAATGATCTTAGCGTTTATGTTAGCGCGTACGTTGTGCCCCGTTATCAGAGCAAGCTATTAACATTGCTGTCAATCAATATCCTCATCTGGCTGGCCTAGGGCTAGCTGACTATCTCGCAAAAATGAATGAAGAATTGAATTGCGAAATTTTAGTAGGAGCAAATTTCTATTGGCAATTTTTGTCTGGCAAATGCATAAAGGCATACGAAGGTCCAATTGCTATGGAATCAATACTGGGCTGGATATTATCAGGTCCAGTTGATAATGGTTCAACCGTGGAATCAACCCATGTAAACATTGCGGAAACTCATGTACTGAGACTTAAATCTATGTCAGAGATAGAAGAAACTTCTCTTAAAGCACAAGTTTCTAAGTTTTGGGAGCTTGAATCTATTGGAATTCAGAAGCTAGAAAACACAGTGTACGAGTTGTTTGAAGATGAAATATCATTTGAATCGGGTAGATACGAAGTCAAACTCCCATGGAAGCCATATCACTCAATGCTCCCAGACAACTACCAATTATGTAGAAAGCGCTTAAAGGGTACATTCGACAGGGTGTGCAGAGATCCTACTCTGCTTCAGGAGTATGATTCAATTATTAGAGACCAGGAAGATCGAGGAATTATTGAGAGAGTAGCATCCAGTAGCAATGCAATAGTTGGAAAGATAACATATTTACCTCATCATCCTATAATTCGCAAAGATAAAAGTACTACAAAGGTTCGGATCTTGTATGATGCTTCGGCCAAGGATAGTGAGGGAACTTCACTGAACAAATGTCTCTATACAGGACCTTGTTTGTTGAAAACAGTCAATGAAATTTTGACTCGTTTCAGATTATATCCAATTGCATTAAGTGCAGAATAGAGAAAGCATTCCTGACGACTTCGATTTGGCAAGGTGACAGAGATGCCTTGAGATTCTTATGGGTGGACAATATAAATTCATTGTCACCTCAAGAAATAACCTATAGATTTAAGAGAGTTGATTTTGGAGTGTCATGCAGCCCTTTCTTACTGAATGCTACCTTGAAACGACACATAGAACAATTCATGATAGAAATTCCTGAAGTGTGCACTACAATCTTGAACAGTCTCTATGCAGATGACATGAATACAGGTAACTACACTGTAGAAGAAGTGATGAATTTGTACGAATCATCAAAGGAAATAATGAAGAAAGGTGGCTTTAATCTTAGAAAATGGATTTCAAACTCTCAAGAAGTCTCATCCTATATAAATGGGCGAGAATCTAAATCGCAAGCCTCTAAAGTATCTTCAGTGATTTCTGAAGATGATCAGTCATTTGCAAAAACGGCCATACCGAATAGTCATGACACTGATACTGAGGATTTCAAAATTCTTGGTATGAAATGGGACGTTGAATGGGACAGAATAACATTCAGTATACGTCAATTAGCGGAAACATCAAATGGAAGGACAGTTACACAGCGTAATGTCTTGAGTCTTACAGCAAAGATCTATGATCCATTAGGCATGATTTCTCCCGTTACCATAATGCTGAAAGTGTTTTTGCAAAGATTGTTCGGCAGAAAGATTGGATGGGATGAAATCTTACCAGATGAGTTGAAAGCTACATGGGAGAGATTGATTGAATTTTTAATGAAAGCTCCTGAAATTTCCTTCCCAAGATTCTACTTCGGAGAGGTCAAGATGAAGCCATTATCCATTGAACTCGTAGGGTTTTGCGATAGCTCAGAAGAAGCCTACGCTGCCTGTGTGTATGCAAAAATTACCGTGAATGGAAGACAGATGTGAATCTAGTAATGTCTAAGACAAGAGTTGCGCCACTGAATAAACCAACCATTCCTCGGCTAGAGTTGTTATCTGCTCTCGTTCTTGCAAGACTTATCAGCTCAGTTCAGACTATGCTAACTCCACTCTGTAAAACTACTGTAGTCAGGTGCTTTACAGACTCAATCACAGCAATGTACTGGATAAAGGGGGAGGAAAAGGAATGGAAAACGTTTGTTGAAAATCGAGTACAAGGGATTAGAAGTCTCGTACCGAAAGAAAAATGGAATCATTGTCTAGGACTTTAAAATCCAGCTGATATTGCGACTCGAAGCAGCAATCCAGTAAAACTTTCAGAAAATTATCGCTGGTTCAAAGGACCAGAGCAATGAAAATGAATGGCCAGAAAGACACATGACCGATCTCCCTGAAGATTGCTTAAAGGAAGTGAAATCAACATGCAAGGGAAGCACAAACATGACGCTATTGATCGAAACTGGAACTCAAATGAACATATCTAAGATACTTGATGCTACCAGATTCAGCAGTTATATGAAACTCTTGAGGGTTACTGCTTATATCCTGCGATTCGTCAAGAACTGTAAAGGCAGATGTATGAATACAAAGGAGCTGACAGAAGAATTAGATGAAGCAGAAATAGTTTGGATCCGAGATATGCAGGCGCAAATAGACAAGAAGAAATTAAGCAATGTAGAAAAACACCTTGATACATTTATTGATAAAGATAAAATTATTCGCTGCCAAGGGCACCGTAAGAATTCATGCCTAACTTTTGAAACAAGACATCCAATACCTCTTCCTAGAGAACACCATATAACATCACTGATCATATGGGAATATCACAAAAATGTCTTGCATAATGGAACGAATCAGACTTTACAAGAACTGAGAACCAGATTTTGGGTGATCAAGGGTAGACAGCTTGTAAAGAAGACGATTTATAAATGCAAGTTATGCAAAAAATTACAAGGATTGTCGTATGGAATGCCGCAGCGAAGTCAGCTACCAGGATTTCGAGTGGAAGATAAGCATCCCTTTACAACGGTCGGAATCGACTTTGCAGGGCCTCTATATGTAAAGAATTCGTCTGGTACCAGCCAGAAGGTGTATGTAGCTCTGTTTACTAGCGGTATCTCTCGAGCAGTGCACCTCGAACTTGTATCTCATCTCAATGTTGAGTCGTTTCTTCTTTGCTTTAAAAGGTTTATTGGTCGTCGTGGAATGCCCGAAGTCATTGTCATAGACAACGCGAAAACCTTTACAGCATTTTCGAAAGCATTGAAAGGAATTTTAAGGTCTTCAGACACACAAGTCTATCTTGCACAAAAAGGAGTGAAATGGCTATTCAACTTAGCCAAGGCACCTTGATGGGGTGGCTTCTATGAAAGATTGATCAAAAGCACCAAGTTTTGCCTCAGAAAATGCATCGGAAAGGCGTCACTTTCAGTGGAAGAATTGCAGACGGTATTAATTGAAATAGAGTGTGTGTTAAATTCCCGTCCACTGACCTACCTTTACCCAGAAGGTTTGGATGAACCTCTCACGCCATCACACCTTCTTACAGGAAGAAGAAGTCTGCAGTTTCGAATACCAAGCAGAGATAATGAAGAAGATTGCAACCAGGGTGACATTAAGTTGCGTCGTCGCGCTTTATTTCTAGGAAAATTGTTGAATCACTATCGAAGGCGCTGGAAATCGGAATACGTAGTTAATCTACGCGAGCAACACCGAATAGTAAAGCCCAGTAGAAACCCAATAAAGGTTAATGAAGGAGATATTGTTTTGATTGAAGGCGAAGGGCTGAAGAACCGCATCTTTGGAAAATAGGAAAAATTCAGAGCCTCATTATAGGAGAGGACAACGTTGTGCGAGGGGCAAGATTGTTGCAAGCAAGCGGGACCACAAATGATAGACCGATTCAGAAACTCTATCCGTTGGAGGTTCAATCTGAAAACAGAGTTGCAGATTCAGCAACCACCTCAGAGGACAAGGAGAAGCAAGTACGACCGAAACGCAAGGCAGCAGCCATTGCAGAGGAATCATTCAAGGTTATTGACAAGTTCGAAAATGAACATATAGACTAAAGGGTTCTGACTGGTCAAGGGGGGAGTGTACGAAATTGTGACCCCCAATGTTTTAGTTGCTTTAAATTATTTCCTTTGGCGTTTTTCTTTGTTTTTATTTGTTTTTGCTGCTGAGAGCCAACTGCGTGTACCAGTTGGCAATTAATCGCTTGATTCGACAAGAAGTAACCGATGGATGGGCGTATGTTTGACAATATGGAGAATCGTCGCTGAACTCTCAGAATAACCTCGCTAATTTTGACATGGAACTCTTTTATATTTGAATGATTCGCTCTACAAATTAAAGCTCTTTATCGACGTCACAGACATTCAGGTGAACTCTTTCTATATTTGTTGTACATGGCTTTGGATATGCGTACGTTGCTGAGAATATGGACCTATTGATTATTATCTTCGAACACTTGATAGTGCTATCGTTGTTTGTTGTTTTGTTATATTACACTTTTCAATTTGTTATTTAGATATACTTTATTGTTAATGAAATATTATACAGTCCTCAAAACTACGAATTAGAATCGTGGATCTATAAGAACCCCTACCGGGTGAATTCGAGAGAGCAAAATTCCTAACCTGGCGTGTAGGCCTTGCCTACGGACCCAGAACTTAGGCAGGAAATTGTACAATATGTACGTTTACAACGAGTCCTTTTCGTTAACAACACCAGGAATCTACTTTTTAACACGGGGGTTCGTTATTTAAAACTTGTTTGAATCTGTATACGCTGATACCTCTGTAGGTTAGTTGATGCTACAATCCTCGCCAAAATTATTGGAACACCTACTACATTGTCACAGAGTTTTGCTCCCCCTCCATCCCTCCCCCTGATACAATGTTGAAATATGACGAGATTGTTTTGCTTTGACAGTTCTTTTCGCTAATGACTGGTAGATGGTCACTTCCTACGTAAAAATCAACATTGTTCATGGGGGGGGGAAGGGGGAAGGGAAATAGGAACAGGAGAGTTATCCACTGGCAGTAAAACAGGAATAACGTTGTTCTCCTGGATGATTAAACCGTTGGTGTTCCAACTAATGTTGTCGAGGATTGTAGGCCAATCGAAGAGCTACAGTTGTACCACGTGATGGTATTAGTATGTGATGGTACGGCTTCCTTCTCTTGCGATCAAAAGTCTTTGTCTACTTAGAGGCATTCTAGGACTAGGCCTAATTATAGCTGTAGATATTGTCTTTCTATTGTCTTACCTTGGATACGGCTAAGTCAGCTTGATACGGGAAATTCTACAGCATATAGATAAAAATAATTCAGTGACATGATCTAAATAATTACTGAATAATAAGATACAATTACTTCTGAGAATATGATATTAATGAACATATTAAAACAGATGAAAATAGTTACAAGTAGAAGATAAAAAAATTAAGGGACATTGAAATTATTAATTATACGAGAAACAGATAAAAGTAATCATGTAAAGGATAAATTAATTTCTGCATGCCATATTATTAATTCCAATACTACTAAAATTAATTCAAAGGGTGAGTTGTATTTAGACCAGAACGGACCCCATATACTTGAATACTAAGGCGTTATTTTTCAATATCTTTTTTTCACTGAGATATTCCACTTTTGATGCATCCGCTATTCGGCTACAGTTAACTCTACCTTCGGCAACACGGCAATCTTCACTCGGCTCCTCCGTGCAGGTTCTTGTTATCGTCCCTCTCTTCAGGTCTCACTCTGCAGACTACTTCAACTTAAATCAACGTATATCAGTGTGGTGCTGCCACTCTGTGTGCTGGACATACCTCCGTCATCAATTGTTTAGGGAATGTTAGAAGAGCAGACTTTCGTGTACTCAACTAGAGGATAATATTGTCTGTAACCTGGCAGGTGAGTTCTTTTTTTCATCTTAAAGCATTTTACTTCGATTTGCCCTACAAACTATACACCATTTGATAGCTCTGGGTGAGTTGAGTTTGATGATACGGTCATTTACCACATAGCTGAAACTTTCGTGGAGTTATCGAGGGATAAGGGTAAGTGCCAGGGTTAGCGTTAGAGTTTAAATAGTACCAATCATCAATATTTAGTAGATTCTACAACTATCACCGTGTTATCAATGAAACAGATCAAATTTCAACTTTTGAGATGATTTAAATGCTAACATTTGCCCTAACCCTTGCCCCTATCCCTGGGCTATGTTTCTTAGCAATAGCTCGATAACTCCTCAAAAATCATAATTTTTTAGGTTAAGCCGTCTATTTCTAGGAGAAGTAAGATTCTGCAGTAGTGCCACTTCCATCGAGTCCTTCTTGTATTGGCATACCTTCAAAATTTCGAGGATTACTTTTACAAAAAGTCGTTGTACAGAGTAGGTGTAATTCCCTTTCATTAATTAAGTTAACCAATTGTTTGCTTGGAATTATCGGAAGACGTCGCTCATGTTTTGAAGCCGTTGAGCAGCGCCACAATATTAGTAAAGGATTAGCCGTAAGACTTCTATAGGCGTAAAACATTAAACATCTGAGTTTTCAATGTTTACCTAATGCCCCATGGAAAGGTCTGGAAATGTTTTACTTTAATAAATTAGATCGCAACTTTGGATTGATTATTAAATCATAGAATAAGTAGATCTAGAGTTGCTTTTAGTTTGTTTGGTTGATCAGTGTTTTTCTGTTTTTACTCATTCTTGTTTGCTGTTTTTAGACTGTTTCAGCTTTGACAATGTTATGCTTACATTTTATGTTATTCTTCAATAGCTGTTTTTACTTATGCAGTGTACATTGTACGTAGGCTATTGGTAGAAATGAAAATCTGAATCTGAAATCTGACTCTCTGCAACTAATGGCAGTGGTGTAGCGTGCTTTCCATCACTGGGGAAGGTCTTAAGGCAATACTTTACTAAAATACAATACTAACTTTACAGACAATGATTTCCCGAAAGGACTCCCGTTTTGTGTTACTAAGGTACTACTTGATTAGTCACTTAGAGCTATGGATCATGGACAAATCTACACAAGGGTCCGTTTTTGTACATGGGGACAGATAATCTCTTAGTATGAAAAAGTAGCACCTACCATGGCTGGGTCCGATGGAATAGGAAAGTTTTGAAATTTTGTCCTTTCGAATGGCGTAAAACCGTCCATTAAACTCCTACCGAATAAGTGTTAAAGCATGTAGATTTATTTTCATTGTTCTAAATCTTGCAGATTTACTGACTAGGCTTCAGAGTTGGGGGAAGGGAGTAGCAACCCCTAAGCCTCACACCCCTACACTCTATGTTCGTGATTAACGGTAGAAGTAATTGGGAATTTCAGCAACTGTGAGTAAATTAATGAGTAACTATTCACTGTGTGCAAATCGTTTTTCCACATAGAATGGTAAAGTATCTGCCAAATGGTGGTAGACTAAAAGTGTCTGCGATGCTGAGAGTGTCTGAGGTTACGTGATGAATCATCTTAAAAATTCCCCTTGAAACTTACTGTGCCCTTCTTACAAAGACTTCGCTATTCGATTCAAGCAAGACTTGCAGCTGTAAGTTAAATCAAATGGAATATGAAAGGTGTGACTTAATGGCTCCCCAGCCTATTTAACCAAGAAAATGCTCATATCAAAAACTCGCTTTCTGTTGTCACATAAAATCGAGGTAAACGCCATAATTCTTTGATTTAAGTGTCGGAATAGCTTTGAATGGCAGTCTATAATGTATTTCCTAATGTCAGAGATGTTACATAATTGCTTTTACCCTGCATTTAGACGGACTATGATCACTTCATTTCTCGAGATGAATATGTACACGTTTTCTATGAGAAACCGGTTTATAAGAAACTTAGTACTAGGCAGTATGAAATTTGAAAAACTTCTTAAGCTAGCAAGAAGGAATTAAGGAACTTTTGAAATTTCTGTGCCATCTTTCACAGTTTCAAAATCACCGTTTTACTCCATATATTTAGCGGTGTCCACTACTGTATGTTTTTGTGCTTAAAAAAGGCAATATGCTTTATTTGCTCTACAAAAAACATTCATGTGCTTTTACTAATTTTTCGTTTTCACTACTATATTCTTCTGCAAATTAAGAAGCTTTTGGGAATTTTTAGATCTGAAATATGAACATTAATTAAGAAACACGTACTACTGGGCTTTAAGTTAGCTCCTAAACAATAACAATTCCTTATGGTATCGCCATGCCCTTCTGAACTAATCATAATTTTACCCAAGTGCTTCACGCCCAACTAAATGCTGCTTGATAGATACGCCGTGGTAACTTAAAGCCTATTTAGGGTTTCAGTTTTGTGCTAAGTTTCCACCGTAATTTTTTCCCAAATTGATTTTGCTACTACTTGGGTCATTTGCTATGTCACTAACAACACTGCATTATTGACCAGTTGTTTTGTAATCAAACATTTAATCTAATAGGGATTTTCTCTGTGTTTTGTCTAAATTGACCATGGTTTTTCTTCTGTTTCCTGTATTTCCGATAACCAACATCTTTGTGACATGCTGCTAGGTCATTCCATGCCAAGTAGACTAGGGGTTCCACATGGACCTTCTCAGATCGTCTTGAAACTTTGTGGTAATGTTAGCATATGGACGATAGGAACATTGCTAAAATTTCAGATACCGTATTTCCTCTAATATTCCCGCTGCGGGGTTAGCATTTCAACCTTAGAAAAAAGGCGGGATTATTAGAGAAGCGGGTATATTGGAGGGGCGGGATTACTTTTTCAATGCCTTGCAATAAAAAACGGCTCTCAAAACTGATCGTGGCAAATCAAAGTAAAAAGCACAATTTGATGAAGGTTCACAACCACAAAATTTTTCAGTAAAATAACAAAACCAATGCATTACATCTAGATTGTTCGTTTTAGTAAAGCCTGGTTTCCATTAAATCGTAGAACGATCGGGGACAGTCTGCGTCAGTCTGCGATCTCATCTTCCATTTTCCAACAGCGAAATATTTCCATAGATCGGCAACTGTCTGCGATTTTCTGCGACCATGATCCTTTTCAAGCTCAAAAAGGCTATTTTTAATTTTAACCTGGCCCGAAACAGAGGGCGGGACTCAGATATTCTCTAATTGGCTAATCTGGTTCACGTGAGCAAAATTGAATAAAGGAACGTCTGCGATGATCGCAGACTGTCTGCGATGTGTTTTTCCATTAACTTGTTTTTGGATCGGGAAGGATCGGGATAGTCGTAATGATCGGGAAAGTTGAACTTGATTGATCTTTCCCGACCATTACGATCTGTGATCGCAGACGGTCCAAGACAATCGTAAGGATCGCAAGCAAGTGTTTCCATTAAATCGGGAAGGATCGGGAGTACATCGAAGACAGACGCAGACTGTCCCCGATCGCTCTACGATTTAATGGAAACCAGGCTTAACCGTGATCATGCCCGATAATATGACGCTAAGTTTTCATTTGAAGTTGGTACACGGTATTCGAAACGTAACATTGTACGTTCGAAGCAAAAAATTGAAAATTTTTACACAAGTGAATAAATTTATTCAAAAATAATTTATACAGCAATCCCGCGTGCGGGGTTACTGGGGAGGCAGGATTATTCTTTTAAACTATGAAATAAAGGCGGGATTACTAGAGAGGCGGGAATAAAAGAGAGGAGGGAATATTAGAGCAAATACGGTATAAATTTTTTTCTGGAAAAATGCAACTTTCCTTAATCCAAAATGATACTAATTTATGCCCCCCTCTAGGTTTCCTACTTCAGCCCATCACTTATGGTGGCATGAAGCTTCTTTAGGTCAGGCGCGCAGCTAGGGGGGTCCTGGGGTTCTAGACCTCTGCCCCTTTTCAGCAAATGAACAAAAGTGCTCTTCTTGTAGTGCCCTCTCGATATCAGAAAGAGCACTTTCCTAAGATGAAATGTTGTGATTCTGAAAATTTTCTTAGGGCTTCATCCTGGCCCCCTGTTTTCTCCCCTACTATGATAAGAATTAGAGATAAGCAGTGATATCAGTACACCTCCCACAACATTTCTTCAACTATTGGGTCTGAAAAACAATATTCATAGGCTATATCTTCTTCTAAAAAGGTTTGATGTGATTTTTCATGGATTGGATCCCTGCCCTAGAAAATTCCTAGTTACGCATCTGCTTAATATACACTCTAATTATTTGAAATAGGCAATAAATCAGTTTTCAGTTTTCCATCAGCTACAGATAACAACAATATTTTTTTTTAAACTTCTCATTGAATATATCTTTAATTAAATACAATAATACACCTCTCAAGTAAATGGCAGTGTAGAATTGGCTTGCTTGTAGAGAGCATAGCATAGAACATAAAATGAAACAAAAAAAGTAGAAGTAAACGAATAAGGAATAGGGATATTAAATAGTTAAAAGTTCTGGGTTAGTCCAAGGCTTGTTTCGACGACAGAAAATGTAATAACTGGATCGAATATAGATGTTCATGGCTTTCATTATAATTCTTTTTGTGATAGTCTTATCAAAATGTAGCTCATGTAGTAAGGATAGAAGAGAATTGCAGGAAGAACCCATAACCCCAATTGCACCCATAGAGAGATTGACGAACACAACATTGCTATATGAAGGAGAAAGGTCATTTATCAGTGAACTATATTTGGCAGTTTTACGATCGCTATTGTTCTGTATATTCGTTTCAAAACCGACAGTAAGCTCAAGGATGTAAAGTATCTTATTATCTGTAAGAAGAAGAAGGTCGGGACGAAAAGAATCCCCCGTAATCAAACATGGAGATAGGAAGGAAGGTAGATCAGCATATACAGTACATTTGTTAAGTGATGAGAATGTGCTTGAGAGAAAAAGAAGAACAGAATTATGTCTCCAAGTGTATCTACCCTCATCTAGATATGACTTGCAGCTGGATACAACATGTTGTAAAGTTTCTGACTGGAGACAAAAGGAGCAATTAGACGACTGAGAAAGTGCCCACCTACAGAGATTTTTGCGAGTAGGAAGAGTATTATTAATATACTTTACAGAAAAATTGAAAATGTTCCTAGGCAAGTTTTGCTGGACACTTGACCATAAGCCTTTTAAATTCTGGCATGAATTCTTGATAATATACGAAATAACTATACCTTGGGATAGAAGGGTGTTGTTTATTCGCTCTTCATGGTTATGTTGAATAGACTTAAGAACTTGCTTAGTATTTTGAAATTGGTCATATTGAAGATTTGTACCATAACTAGTCTCAGCCCAAAGATTCTTGATATCCAGGTTTGGAGAAGATTTTAATGCATTGCGTATAACAGTCTGACATTCGATGAATTTAGTAGATGGAAGGACAAGGTTGATACCGTATCTAGACTTGTTTAAGATGAGAGAACTAATAGTAGCACTTATGGGCAGTCCAAGCCACTTCCTTACATAACTTGTAACGATGTTATCTAGATTATCAACAACCCAAGTCTTGCTAAGATCTGCAATAGTTAAATGCCAAGATAGCTTAGAAAGCATAAATCGGTGGTAAAGTAGGAGCTTGTATTTAGGGTGACAGGGAAGGTTATCCGTTTTGATCATCAGATCCTTATTTGTGCTGAGAAGGGTAGACATGTGGTCATTATTATCCATATTGAAATTGAAATAGCGCCCGAGATACTAAAAGGATTTGTCACTCTCAACAGTAGGAACCAGTGAGTTGATCAAAGTAAGCTTTGGAAGGAACTGGACTGAGGATGTGGCGGATTTCTTTATGCCAAATGTGACACATTTGTCGACTCTGATCTTCATGCCTGCCCAGTTACACCAACGCGTAAAATGATTAAGAAGTATCTGATTTCTTTTTCAAGACCAGTAATGACAGCGGCATCGTCTGCAAACTGAAACCAGTGAATTGGGTTAAGAGAATTTAACGTGAAACCGAATTGTTGAAATTTTTGATCTGCTATATATCGAATGAAAGTGTTGAAGCAAAGGTTAAAGGTGAGTGGGCTAAGGGAATCACCCTGGAGAACGCCGCGATCAACTTTGATAAAAGTAGAGTGAAAACGCTCAGATATGATAGAAGTGTAGAAATCAGAATAAAGATTCTTAATGAGCTGTTGTATTTGATCAGGAATGTGATGATATTTCAAAACTTGCGGAATAAGGTTATGGTGGACTTCACCAAACGCGTTTTTGAGATCGAGAAGTGTAATGACCACCGAGCGATGTTTTATCCTGGCTTTGTTGATGATATGTGCCATTTGAGCTGTATGCTCATACGTACCGGAGAGTTTAGGCATGAAATCTTTTTGAATACGATGTTCAATATACCCATTAGCAGACAGAAATGCGAACATAGAGTCCCGCAAACATGAAGTCCCGCAAACATGAAGTAAAGATTTTTAGAGGAGTACATTCTAGAGTAATAGGCCTAAAGTTAGCAGGGTCCGACTGATCTCCTTTTTTATGCACAAGAACAGTACAAGCCTTCTTCCAGACATTCGGGATTTCCCCAGTCAGCCAGACGATGTGAAACACTTCAGTTAGGTAAGATCTAAGGTATGGACAGCGTTTGAAAGGGATTATTGAAATTTGTTCGAGAGGACAGGGAGAACCAGAAGCTTTAATTCTTCGGACGACTTTAGTTATCTGTTTATATGAAGGAGGGAATAAATCACATTGTACCGTAGGGGCGGGAAGGGGTGGAATCCAGCTAGGTATTTCAAAAGATTTGAATGGATTAATAGAGCTGAAGGTTCCAGCAAAGATATTAGTACAAGTCGTTACGTCAAAGGAGGGTAACAGAGATGTTCCTTGCTTAAAGGTAGATTTAACGAAACCCCAAAAGTTCTTCTTAATGTTTTCATCCACCTGGCCTTCGTTCAAGTTTGGTTTTGTTGCATCGAGTCTGCACCTCAGAATATGTGACACAATCTTTATTTCAGCTGGATCTGCACTGATAGATTTCAAATACCGTAGACGAGACTTTAGGCTGTGTTTTGAGAAAGCTTTGTATTGTTTTTCGAGGTCCAGTAACTTTATAGATTTCACTGCTCCAAAATTGTTTTCAAAATAGTCGTAAATAACCGTATGCATATGGATGATGGTTGTAGTAAGATCTGACGAAGCAATATCATGACTTGGCAGCAATAATTGGAAATACTCATTTGCAGATTTCCACTGATCATCAGACCTAGGCAGCTTAACTCCAACCTTGATATTTATCTGGTCATCAATAATAGGTGCTGATTCTGTAGTAGGCAAACAATCATCAATGGATTCATTTTCAAAAGTTTCACCAGAAAGGTCTTTGATGACACGGCAGCTGCGCTGGTGCATTTTCAAACCTCGCTGACCGTTACAAATTTTACCGCAACTACATTTCACTGATACACAAGTTGAACTACGCAATTCAGAATCAATCACTGGTAAAGAAGTTTCGTAGACACTGTCTCCAGTAGTATTGGCATTATTTCTCTCTTTATCTCTACTTTTTGCCTTCTCTTTGTATCTCCAGGCATGCCGGCCTAATGATTTGAAATCTTTCCCGCAGAAAGAACAAACGATAAAAACAAAAAACAGCGATATCAAAGAAACGCGAAACATGGTCTTGGAAGAGAACAGTAACTTGTAAAACGACAATAATAAATGTAACGCTCCAAACAAGCAGAATTTCACAAACGTTAAACAACTATGATCGTGCACAAAATGTACGTCCATCCGCCATTGCTCAACGATCAACGATAAATAATAATTTTTTTTTTAAAACTTTGACATATATAAACTAAACATACAAATACAAATCTCTCTAATGATAGGTAATTTGCACTTGGCTGGTCTAATTACAGATAACGTTAAAAAAAAGAGAGATACTAAATATATGAACAAGCTAACGGAGGAAAGAAATCTGTTAATAAGAAAGAAGTTCCGGGTTAGTCCAGGGTTTGTTGCGCATGCAGAATATGTAATACGTTGTGCGAATTATTATACTAGTTAATTTAGTAATTATGAAGTTAGTGTGCCCTGTGTTAGTAGTTAGATCGTTACACATCTGAATAAACGAATCGCAAGATTGCCCAAAGATTCCAAGGGAACTTATGGACAAGTTCACAAATTTGACGTGACGGTATTTCGATGAAAGGTCATTTAGAAGGTAACGATATTTGGTAAATTTCCTATTAGCATTATTCTTAAGGTTCGTCTCAAAGCCGACGCTCAATTCAATTACGTACAGAGTATTACAAGAAGTGGAGATAAGCATGTCAGGACGTAGATCATCGCCAGTGATAAGAGAAGGGGAAAGATATTGAGGGAGGTCAACATAAAGAGTGCAGTGATTCAAACATTGCAATGATGAGGCAAGGAAGTTTAGGGCAGAGTCATGTCTCCATGTGAAGCGGCCTTCGTTGAGAATAATAATAATAATAATAATAATGATAATAATACAATTTATTTACAGTTGGCTGAAGAAATAGCTAAAGCTAATAAAGGCCAACTCTACACTACTTTTACAATATTTTCTAAAAATAACTAAAATGAACAGTCTTATAAGATAACTATATAATTATATACAGATGCGGCAACTGCATTTAAATCCCTTCCAACTTTTGGTTTTCATTTTGAATCATTGTCAGTTTTTGCAGCTTTATATTGATCTGGAAGTTGATTCCAAAGTATGCCTCCCCTAAATGTAAGAGACTCGTTCCCATACTTTTTGGTCCTCGTGTTTGGAAGTTGGAGGAGATTTTTTATTCTTAAAGTATATGGAAGAAACTTCCTATTGAATAACTCCCACAGAAAGGAAGGGTTCCCAGAGGTCACACATCTGTATACCTCGAGCATAAGTTTTTGCAAGTTTTTTTCATGGATTGTCACTTCCTCATTCTTGTGTATGAGCTCTTCAAAACTAGAGTCATAATCATTTAGTAGCACTCTTTAGTAGCGTCAGGGCACGCTTAAGGACCCTGTTAACCATATCGTTTGTGGTTTTTCCACAAAACATCCATATAAGTGGGCAGTAATTGAAGTTTGTCAGAATAAATGAGTTATACAGTAGGCTAGCTTTTTGGGGGTCTAAGTCTCTTACAACCCTAGAAAAAGCTCTTACCTTATTGTTAGTCTTTTGGCAGATACTCTTGACATGCTCGTTAAACGTAAGTTTTTGAGTCAATGGTAATACCTAAAAGTTTTACCGTATCAGACATTTTTATGATATCGCCATTAATTTCTACGCTTAACTATGCTTAGATTGTTTGATTAGCTGCATAAAATCACTCTGACAAATTTCACACCCACTTTCTGTGCTAGCTTTTACATAACTACAGTGACAGATGTCTTTGTCATTTCTTCCCACTTGTTGGGGTATGTAGGAGTCCTTGGGTTTCTTTTTATCCCCTCTGTAAGCATTACTATAAGGATTATTTTCCATGAGCCAGATTAAGCTTGTATATAAGTATTTCGACCATTGCATGTATTTACAATGTGCTGTCTAAGTTTCATGTGTTTGGCTTTTCGGCCCTGCATTGAATTTAGACCAAGTCCATGACCAAAAGTAGAATAGAACTTGCTTGTGTGGTATGGGATGGCATAGGCAACAGTCCATATAGTTGGAGTAATTTTATCAAGCATAAGAATATTACAGGTGAAGTAGTCTGTACATAATGATTGGAGTCTCAGTATCTCCTCTCTTGATATATTAACTCTTGTAAACAGTGAGGTTGTCTCTCTGAGTAGCATTGCAACATAATGTAAACTACGTAATTTAACACGTGCACCATTTTTAACATTATTACTATCTAAAAGAACATTTATAAGGTAATAGAACTTCCAGCTAACTCTCTTAGACTCCAGACCCGTGAATCGGTATGAGAAGTCAATGCCTGATCTTTTCTTTTCATTGAACCACCTGCAATAGCTCTTATAAAGGCGGCCACATTTCAATTTTTCTTTCACACACCCAATCATTTGAACTAAAGGGGATGTTTTAGGAATTGCATGAAATGAGCGACAAGACTTCAAAACTGATTGGTTGCACAAACTAGTAGCAAGAACAAGGAGGTTCTTAAACCAGCTTTGCCATGCATTGTTCATATTGTGTAATGGTTCAGCCATGAGTTTACATACATATTTACCAAATGGAGGGAACTTCTCTTGTCTTGAATGATTGTTAGCTATGAAATGTGTCACCTTATTTCGTTGTTTCCCTTCAGGTTCAGACAAAGTTTTCTTATAGAGTCCACTTTGTTTGCAACATTTATTCTCATAGAATAATCCCAAGGTTGCCATGTTGCATTTTGTTCACCAATGCTACCATTTAAAGTGTTCTTATATTTTACTGACACATTTGCATATGGGGAGAAATATGTTGCAGCACTACTCAATTCCCCAGCCATAGTTGAAGCCCATTTCATGTCAGAAGGTACGATATAAAATTGAAAAGCAACATTATTTCCTTTTTGGAGTCAGAAGCTGTCCCCCCTCCATATCTTCCATTTCTTGTCATAAATGATTAGCATACTTTTGCAAAAGTTCACAACTTTCTCCGCAATTAGCTCCCAGTAAAATATGTTTGTCATTACAGCTTTGTACATGGTGCAGCAAATTTATGACGCTAACAAGGTTTGCTAGAAAATTGAAATTAAAAATGTGAAAAATAAAACTAACAATGCATTTTATTGCCAATAAATAATGTAGGAGAAATAAAATTGTTGACATTGTCACTTTAAGGCTCATTTTAAACTTAACCCCAAAGGTATCAGCTAGGTCTCTGGTAGTCAATAAATAAATCATATTCTTCAAAGGGTACCAGGTTGGTGATTTTGAGTTCTTGCTGTAAAGGAAGTGGTGAATATCCCCTCAATTTATATTCATATCCACCTCTCATCTCCCCTTCACCAGCAGGGTGATTGTAACTATGTATACAGTTGTATATTCAGAGCTAATTGCCAAATGGTGCACCATCTGCACCTACAGCTACCCTGAACACCCCAATTTCTTTATCAAACCAGTGAAGGCATGGGATTTTCTTGTCAGTATCAAGATAAAAGTCAGCTAAAACAAGTAAAAAATGGCTTTAATGGCCTATAACAGCCTTCTACAGGTGGCAGAGACCATTGCACAGCAAGAGATGCAAGGTCTTTCACATCTCCAATGTCAATCCCATCGATCACAGACATACGTCTTTTGTATGGCAGTAGTTTGGGGATCCGACATCCAGTCATAAATTTACTGTTGCTTGTTGTTCTCGGGTCATACCTTATGTTATCCCCACAGTTCCTTTTTGTAGTGTGCTCCCTCTTGCTCAGAAGGCCTCCCTCATATAAAGTGTGTATGATTCGAATTTTATTTGCATCACTCTTCTCATATTTTAGTAGCCTGTTCTGCATAACAGCAGGCAATGCCTTTGAATTACATGCTTCAGAGTTGCTGATAAAGCTAACAAGTTCTTTATCTGTAGCTGTGCCAACAATAGTTGTCCAAATGCCATCAATAACAGACTTCTAACCGCCCTGCTGTGTATCACCAGAGCAATGAATTAACCTCAATGCTACTAGTGTTTTCTTTCGTCTTGGAAATGACTCTGCAGAGGACAATTGTAGTTATCAGAGGACACACTTTACAGCTTACTGGCAAATGCTGGCCTAGCAATTTTTTTGGGAGGCTTGACCTTGACATTACTTAACTCAGCAAGCTAAAATAAATTTCAACATTATGATTTTAATTCACAAATGCCAAGAATTGTGAGCCTTTTAGTTACGCTTATTCAAAGAGTGTAGTGAAACACAGAATAAATCCAATATAATTTCTCATCAGAGATATAACTTCAATCAAACTAGCCATCGCCATGTAAGAGAATGTTTTATTTCTCACCCTTTGCTTTCGTTTGCGAACCCTTTCCTCCGCTTTATGGACATCATTATTCACCCTTCCAAGCTCGTTTTGTTTAGCTCTGTGAGTCTAGTATTTCGCAGTAGCGTTTCTTCTACAAGTCATTCCTCTTGTTTTCTCCTAGCTATGCTATAGAGGTTCAGGGGAAAGCTTTGTTTTCCGAGCGTTAGAGAGAACACCGTTGAATTACTACGGGGAAAAATTGCATATAAATCAGGTACCATAGAAAATGCTTATTTTGCAAAGAAAAGCCTTGAGCTACAATCGTATGGAAATGAATTCGTCATAACGATTAAAATTCAAGAATATAAGCTCGCAAAAAGCTACTTATCTTGAACTAGAATCTTCATCATCATGCACATGAAATTCACTTTCAATCATCAGTTAAAAATACTATGTAACTCACCGAATTGCAGCTTCTAAGCAGTGGCGGTTTTAGAGATCGCGGGGCCCGGAGCCGAAGTCCTCTGCGGGGCCCTTTTGTGAAAGTATCTGAGATTTCTTTTCAATTTTTCCTTAGACGAGGGGCCCCTTCTGGATTACCAAAAGCGCGGGCCTGGGCTATGCCCCCCCCTAAAACCGCCACTACTTCTAAGGCGTGAAAATTAAGCTCATTTACGCGCCAATGCGTTTCTTGGCGCCATTTTTCATGATGTCATACCCAGGCCCCGAAAAAACATCTTCAAACACAGTGTCTTCAAACCATCCAATAGTTACCAAAGGTACGAACAACTATATTTCCCAAGATCCTTAGCGAGAATCCCATTGTCATATTGGATTTCTTTACCCACGTGTTGGTGATCGAATAGATAGGTGGGCTGCCCCAGCGCATGAGTTTTCAAATTTTCAAAGTTACCTTCGAATGTGGCGTTTTCAGTAACGGAGACAAAGTTCTTCCAAACTGTGACGTCCTAACTTTCTTGATTGAATTTTGGTAGTTTCTTCAAATTTGATTCTCTAGAACAGTTTCAGCTGTAATTTCAGAAAAAGTATTAAAAGGATTATTTCTGTTATATCTGAGCCATAATGGCAGCCTCAAAATGGTAGAATTTTACTTTCATAGTCCATTTAAGCAAGAAGTTAAAAGTTTAGAGGATCATGTCTAAAATTCGAACTGATTAAGTGTATCAAAGTTTATTATTAGTGAATCTTTGTATGGTGAGCTGTCATTTTCTAGAAAATCGGAAGGAAGAAATAGCTTGTATAGAAACTACAAAGCTCTTAAAATGGCACTGTGCCAAAATTTCTTATAACGTGGTCCTTATTTCGACTGCCTGAAGTATAGGATGGAACTTTCTTTCATGGATGAAATTTTGTCACAATTGACGCTATTTATAAGTCAATGAAATCAGAAAGAAAAATTATGGGGACTCATTCGGAACTTAGAATTTTAGGTATCCATTAAATGACAAAATTTGCAAAAGTTTCTGATAGGAAAGTTTCAAATTTCTCTCCTATCAGTGCAGAAAAGCAATAGAAGCCCAATGTTTCGAAACTAAATGATAGAGATAAATCAAGGAACGTATTTTAAAACAAAGTGTTCTCAAAATTGATTAGTTGATCTTGTTCATAGCAGGAAAGCTATACAGATTTTTCGAGACAAAATGTGCCGTTATTGACTTTGGAAAGAGGTTTTCACTATAAAGTAGAGCTCAAATTTCAAATGAAATTAAGATGCAAATGCAAACATGAAACGAACAAATAATAGGCAAATATTGATCTAAAGTCAACATGGTTATATTTCGCTAGAAAAGGGTTGAGTATTTCTTGAAAACATTAGCCATCATTTTCCCGAGTTACACATCCCTCATTTATCCTCTTTGCTCTTTATTACTACAGGGGCGGATCTAGGGGGCCGCACACGTCTCCTAGGCGGCAGTCAGAAAATTAATACTTATGGTGACGTCATCATTGCTTTCTGAAGATTGAAGACGAACACGATATCTTTCACATTCTATACTATTTTGACTTTAAACAATGCATTCCCAAATCAGACTTTTGGTGCTGCACCTCTGATAATACAGCAGTGTTTTGTAACAATAGAGCTATGGCAGCATTCCTTTGTAGAACATGTCAAAATTTATTGTGTAAGCTGTCAGTTCTATTCAGTTCATTCAGTTCATTCATTTATTTAAAATTCCACAACTTACAAATCTCTAAAGTAAACAATTAACAGCAACAAATAACTACATCAAAATTAAAAAACAGTGATACAAGTAAAGAAAACGACATAAAATGCTAGATTTGTATGAGGGGAGCTTTTAAGGAGGAACTCTCTCAATAGCTAGGCTAATCGACGAGAGAGCACCCCCTCCTGTCATTTAAATGTTAAAGAACTATGGTTATATGGCTATAAATGGTAAGAGTAAGTAGTTAAGCTCAAAGACGGAAATTTCCAGTTTCTGACGAAAAATCTTGACTGATGGTGACCTTCTTATATTTACAGGGATCTTATTCCAATATTTTGCTCCATAGTAGCGCACTGATCGAAGACCATATTGACTAGTTTTTTTCTGAAGTATGAGAATATCTTCCTTGCCAGATTGTCTGGTACAATATTGATAAACAGATTCTAGAGATATACAGACATCATGGAAGCAACTCAGATTAGCGTTAGTCTGTGTTTTTACAGTATATACGGCAATAGGACTGTAAAGTGATTTACATGTCGCAAAACTGACAATACTGTCAAAGTGTCACATTTGACTATAAGTACGTGTGTCATAGCCCCAACACATAATCTAAGCGTATTTCTACTGTGTATCTAGCATTTATAATATGATATGACGATCAGATGTGCAATCATTGCTGTATTTTAAGTGTTTGCACACTTAGGCAGTTTAGGCCCATTACAAGCAATAACAACATGTGCATACACTGTGTGATGGTTGAAATTCAATGGAACAGCATCAATCTCATACATTAAAGGTCTTTTACATCTACCGTTACACCGATGCCAATAGTTTAGACAATGTTTCCAACTCAGATTAGCGTTAGTCTTTGTTTTTACAGTATATACGGCAATAGGACTGTAAAGTGCTTTACATGTCGCAAAACTGACAATACTGTCAAAGTGTCACATTTGACTATAAGTACGTGTGTCATAGCCCCAACACATAATCTAAGCGTATTTCTACTGTGTATCTAGCATTTATAATATGATATGGCGATCAGATGTGCAATCATTGCTGTATTTTAAGTGTTTGCACACTTAGGCAGTTTAGGCCCATTACAAGCAATAACAACATGTGCATACACTGTGTGATGGTTGAAATTCAATGGAACAGCATCAATCTCATACATTAAAGGTCTTTTACATCTACCGTTACACCGATGCCAATAGTTTAGACAATGTTTCCAACTCAGATTAGCGTTAGTCTGTGTTTTTACAGTATATACGGCAATAGGACTGTAAAGTGCTTTACATGTCGCAAAACTGACAATACTGTCAAAGGGTCATATTTGACTATAAGTACGTGTGTCATAGCCCCAACACATAATCTAAGCGTATTTCTACTGTGTATCTAGCATTTATAATATGATATGACGATCAGATGTGCAATCATTGCTGTATTTTAAGTGTTTGCACACTTAGGCAGTTTAGGCCCATTACAAGCAATAACAACATGTGCATACACTGTGTGATGGTTGAAATTCAATGGAACAGCATCAATCTCATACATTAAAGGTCTTTTACATCTACCGTTACACCGATGCCAATAGTTTAGACAATGTTTCCAACTCAGATTAGCGTTAGTCTTTGTTTTTACAGTATATACGGCAATAGGACTGTAAAGTGCTTTACATGTCGCAAAACTGACAATACTGTCAAAGTGTCACATTTGACTATAAGTACATGTGTCATAGCCCCAACACATAATCTAAGCGTATTTCTACTGTGTATCTAGCATTTATAATATGATATGACGATCAGATGTGCAATCATTGCTGTATTTTAAGTGTTTGCACACTTAGGCAGTTTAGGCCCATTACAAGCAATAACAACATGTGCATACACTGTGTGATGGTTGAAATTCAATGGAACAGCATCAATCTCCTACATTAAAGGTCTTTTACATCTACCGTTACACCGATGCCAATAGTTTAGACAATGTTTCCAACTCAGATTAGCGTTAGTCTTTGTTTTTACAGTATATACGGCAATAGGACTGTAAAGTGCTTTACATGTCGCAAAACTGACAATACTGTCAAAGTGTCACATTTGACTATAAGTACGTGTGTCATAGCCCCAACACATAATCTAAGCGTATTTCTACTGTGTATCTAGCATTTATAATATGATATGATGATTAGATGTGCAATCATTGCTGTTTTTTAAGTGTTTGCGCACTTAGGCAGTTTAGGCCCATTACAAGCAATAACAACATGTGCATATACTGTGTGATGGTTGAAATTCAATGGAACAGCATCAATCTCATACATTAAAGGTCTTTTACATCTACCGTTACACCGATGCCAATAGTTTAGACAATGTTTCCAACTCAGATTAGCGTTAGTCTTTGTGTTTACAGTATATACGGCAATAGGACTGTAAAGTGCTTTACATGTCGCAAAACTGACAATACTGTCAAAGTGTCACATTTGACTATAAGTACGTGTGTCATAGCCCCAACACATAATCTAAGCGTATTTCTACTGTGTATCTAGCATTTATGATATGATATGACGATCAGATGTGCAATCATTGCTGTATTTTAAGTGTTTGCGCACTTAGGCAGTTTAGGCAGATTACAAGCAATAACAACAAGTGCATATACTGTGTGATGGTTGAAATTCAATGGAACAGCATCAATCTCATACATTAAAGGTCTTTTACATCTACCGTTACACCGATGCCAATAGTTTAGACAATGTTTCCAACTCAGATTAGCGTTAGTCTTTGTTTTTACAGTATATACGGCAATAGGACTGTAAAGTGCTTTACATGTCGCAAAACTGACAATACTGTCAAAGTGTCACATTTGACTATAAGTACGTGTGTCATAGCCCCAACACATAATCTAAGCGTATTTCTACTGTGTATCTAGCATTTATAATATGATATGACGATCAGATGTGCAATCATTGCTGTATTTTAAGTGTTTGCACACTTAGGCAGTTTAGGCCCATTACAAGCAATAACAACATGTGCATACACTGTGTGATGGTTGAAATTCAATGGAACAGCATCAATCTCATACATTAAAGGTCTTTTACATCTACCGTTACACCGATGCCAATAGTTTAGACAATGTCTCCAACTCAGATTAGCGTTATTCTTTGTTTTTATAGTATATACGGCAATAGGATTGTAAAGTGCTTTACATGTCGCAAAACTGACAATACTGTCAAAGTGTCACATTTGACTATAAGTACGTGTGTCATAGCCCCAACACATAATCTAAGCGATTTCTACTGTGTATCTAGCATTTATAATATGATATGACGATCAGATGTGCAATCATTGCTGTATTTTAAGTGTTTGCACACTTAGGCAGTTTAGGCCCATTACAAGCAATAACAACATGTGCATACACTGTGTGATGGTTGAAATTCAATGGAACAGCATCAATCTCATACATTAAAGGTCTTTTACATCTACCGTTACACCGATGCCAATAGTTTAGACAATGTTTCCAACTCAGATTAGCGTTAGTCTTTGTTTTTACAGTATATACGGCAATAGGACTGTAAAGTGCTTTACATGTCGCAAAACTGACAATACTGTCAAAGTGTCACATTTGACTATAAGTACGTGTGTCATAGCCCCAACACATAATCTAAGCGTATTTCTACTGTGTATCTAGCATTTATAATATGATATGACGATCAGATGTGCAATCATTGCTGTATTTTAAGTGTTTGCACACTTAGGCAGTTTAGGCCCATTACAAGCAATAACAACATGTGCATATACTGTGTGATGGTTGAAATTCAATGGAACAGCATCAATCTCATACATTAAAGGTCTTTTACATCTACCGTTACACCGATGCCAATAGTTTAGACAATGTTTCCAACTCAGATTAGCGTTAGTCTTTGTTTTTACAGTATATACGGCAATAGGACTGTAAAGTGCTTTACATGTCGCAAAACTGACAATACTGTCAAAGTGTCACATTTGACTATAAGTACGTGTGTCATAGCCCCAACACATAATCTAAGCCTATTTCTACTGTGTATCTAGCATTTATAATATGATATGACGATCAGATGTGCAATCATTGCTGTATTTTAAGTGTTTGCACACTTAGGCAGTTTAGGCCCATTACAAGCAATAACAATATGTGCATATACTGTGTGATGGTTGAAATTGAATGGAACAGCATCAATCTCATACATTAAAGGTCTTTTACATCTACCGTTACACCGATGCCAATAGTTTAGACAATGTTTCCAACTCAGATTAGCGTTAGTCTGTGTTTTTACAGTATATACGGCAATAGGACTGTAAAGTGCTTTACATGTCGCAAAACTGACAATACTGTCAAAGTGTCACATTTGACTATAACTACGTGTGTCATAGCCCCAACACATAATCTAAGCGTATTTCTACTGTGTATCTAGCATTTATAATATGATATGACGATCAGATGTGCAATCATTGCTGTATTTTAAGTGTTTGCACACTTAGGCAGTTTAGGCCCATTACAAGCAATAACAACATGTGCATACACTGTGTGATGGTTGAAATTCAATGGAACAGCATCAATCTCATACATTAAAGGTCTTTTACATCTACCGTTACACCGATGCCAATAGTTTAGACAATGTTTCCAACTCAGATTAGCGTTAGTCTGTGTTTTACAGTATATACGGCAATAGGACTGTAAAGTGCTTTACATGTCGCAAAACTGACAATACTGTCAAAGTGTCACATTTGACTATAAGTACGTGTGTCATAGCCCCAACACATAATCTAAGCGTATTTCTACTGTGTATCTATCATTTATAATATGATATGACGATCAGATGTGCAATCATTGCTGTATTTTAAGTGTTTACACACTTAGGCAGTTTAGGCCCATTACAAGCAATAACAACATGTGCATATACTGTGTGATGGTTGAAATTCAATGGAACAGCATCAATCTCATACATTAAAGGTCTTTTACATCTACCGTTACACCGATGCAAATAGTTTAGACAATGTTTCCAACTCAGATTAGCGTTAGTCTGTGTTTTTACAGTATATACGGCAATAGGACTGTAAAGTGCTTTACATGTCGCAAAACTGACAATACTGTCAAAGTGTCACATTTGACTATAAGTACGTGTATCATAGCCCCAACACATAATCTAAGCGTATTTCTACTGTGTATCTATCATTTATAATATGATATGACGATCAGATGTGCAATCATTGCTGTATTTTAAGTGTTTGCACACTTAGGCAGTTTAGGCCCATTACAAGCAATAACAATATGTGCATATACTGTGTGATGGTTGAAATTCAATGGAACAGCATCAATCTCATACATTAAAGGTCTTTTACATCTACCGTTACACCGATGCCAATAGTTTAGACAATGTTTCCAACTCAGATTATCGTTAGTCTTTGTTTTTACAGTATATACGGCAATAGGACTGTAAAGTGCTTTACATGTCGCAAAACTGACAATACTGTCAAAGTGTCACATTTGACTATAAGTACGTGTATCATAGCCCCAACACATAATCTAAGCGTATTTCTACTGTGTATCTATCATTTATAATATGATATGACGATCAGATGTGCAATCATTGCTGTATTTTAAGTGTTTGCACACTTAGGCAGTTTAGGCCCATTACAAGCAATAACAACATGTGCATATACTATGTGATGGTTGAAATTCAATGGAACAGCATCAATCTCATACATTAAAGGTCTTTTACATCTACCGTTACACCGATGCCAATAGTTTAGACAATGTTTCCAACTCATATTAGGGATAGTCTTTGTTTTTACAGTATATACGGCAATAGGACTGTAAAGTGCTTTACATGTCGCAAAACTGACAATACTGTCAAAGTGTCACATTTGACTATAAGTACGTGTGTCATAGCCCCAACACATAATCTAAGCGTATTTCTACTGTGTATCTAGCATTTATAATATGATATGACGATCAGATGTGCAATCATTGCTGTATTTTAAGTGTTTGCACACTTAGGCAGTTTAGGCCCATTACAAGCAATAACAACATGTGCATACACTGTGTGATGGTTGAAATTCAATGGAACAGCATCAATCTCATACATTAAAGGTCTTTTACATCTACCGTTACACCGATGCCAATAGTTTAGACAATGTTTCCAACTCAGATTAGCGTTAGTCTTTGTTTTTACAGTATATACGGCAATAGGACTGTAAAGTGCTTTACATGTCGCAAAACTGACAATACTGTCAAAGTGTCACATTTGACTATAAGTACGTGTGTCATAGCCCCAACACATAATCTAAGCGTATTTCTATTGTGTATCTAGCATTTATAATATGATATGACGATCAGATGTGCAATCATTGCTGTATTTTAAGTGTTTGCACACTTAGGCAGTTTAGGCCCATTACAAGCAATAACAACATGTGCATACACTGTGTGATGGTTGAAATTCAATGGAACAGCATCAATCTCATACATTAAAGGTCTTTTACATCTAACGTTACACCGATGCCAATAGTTTAGACAATGTCTCCAACTCAGATTAGCGTTATTCTTTGTTGTTATAGTATATACGGCAATAGGATTGTAAAGTGCTTTACATGTCGCAAAACTGACAATACTGTCAAAGTGTCACATTTGACTATAAGTACGTGTGTCATAGCCCCAACACATAATCTAAACGTATTTCTACTGTGTATCTATCATTTATAATATGATATGACGATCAGATGTGCAATCATTGCTGTATTTTAAGTGTTTGCACACTTAGGCAGTTTAGGCCCATTACAAGCAATAACAATATGTGCATATACTGTGTGATGGTTGAAATTCAATGGAACAGCATCAATCTCATACATTAAAGGTCTTTTACATCTACCGTTACACCGATGCCAATAGTTTAGACAATGTTTCCAACTCAGATTAGCGTTAGTCTTTGTTTTTACAGTATATACGGCAATAGGACTGTAAAGTGCTTTACATGTCGCAAAACTGACAATACTGTCAAAGTGTCACATTTGACTATAAGTACGTGTGTCATAGCCCCAACACATAATCTAAGCGTATTTCTACTGTGTATCTAGCATTTATAATATGATATGACGATCAGATGTGCAATCATTGCTGTATTTTAAGTATTTGCACACTTAGGCAGTTTAGGCCCATTACAAGCAATAACAACATGTGCATACACTGTGTGATGGTTGAAATTCAATGGAACAGCATCAATCTCATACATTAAAGGTCTTTTACATCTACCGTTACACCGATGCCAATAGTTTAGACAATGTTTCCAACTCAGATTAGGGATAGTCTTTGCTTTTACAGTATATACGGCAATAGGACTGTAAAGTGCTTTACATGTCGCAAAACTGACAATACTGTCAAAGTGTCACATTTGACTATAAGTACGTGTGTCATAGCCCCAACACATAATCTAAGCCTATTTCTACTGTGTATCTAGCATTTATAATATGATATGACGATCAGATGTGCAATCATTGCTGTATTTTAAGTGTTTGCACACTTAGGCAGTTTAGGCCCATTACAAGCAATAACAATATGTGCATATACTGTGTGATGGTTGAAATTCAATGGAACAGCATCAATCTCATACATTAACGGTCTTTTACATCTACCGTTACACCGATGCCAATAGTTTAGACAATGTTTCCAACTCATATTAGGGATAGTCTTTGTTTTTACAGTATATACGGCAATAGGACTGTAAAGTGCTTTACATGTCGCAAAACTGACAATACTGTCAAAGTGTCACATTTGACTATAAGTACGTGTGTCATAGCCCCAACACATAATCTAAGCGTATTTCTACTGTGTATCTAGCATTTATAATATGATATGACGATCAGATGTGCAATCATTGCTGTATTTTAAGTGTTTGCACACTTAGGCAGTTTAGGCCCATTACAAGCAATAACAACATGTGCATACACTGTGTGATGGTTGAAATTCAATGGAACAGCATCAATCTCATACATTAAAGGTCTTTTACATCTACCGTTACACCGATGCCAATAGTTTAGACAATGTTTCCAACTCAGATTAGGGATAGTCTTTGCTTTTACAGTATATACGGCAATAGGACTGTAAAGTGCTTTACATGTCGCAAAACTGACAATACTGTCAAAGTGTCACATTTGACTATAAGTACGTGTGTCATAGCCCCAACACATAATCTAAGCGTATTTCTACTGTGTATCTAGCATTTATAATATGATATGACGATCAGATGTGCAATCATTGCTGTATTTTAAGTGTTTGCACACTTAGGCAGTTTAGGCCCATTACAATCAATAACAACATGTGCATACACTGTGTGATGGTTGAAATTGAATGGAACAGCATCAATCTCATACATTAAAGGTCTTTTACATCTAACGTTACACCGATGCCAATAGTTTAGACAATGTCTCCAACTCAGATTAGCGTTATTCTTTGTTTTTATAGTATATACGGCAATAGGATTGTAAAGTGCTTTACATGTCGCAAAACTGACAATACTGTCAAAGTGTCACATTTGACTATAAGTACGTGTGTCATAGCCCCAACACATAATCTAAGCGTATTTCTACTGTGTATCTAGCGTTTATAATATGATATGACGATCAGA
The DNA here is from genome assembly GCA_964019165.1 of Mastigias papua. Lineage (NCBI taxonomy): Eukaryota > Metazoa > Cnidaria > Scyphozoa > Rhizostomeae > Mastigiidae > Mastigias > Mastigias papua. The sequence goes on from OZ025287.1 coordinate 5,517,461, forward strand.
TGTGCAATCATTGCTGTATTTTAAGTGTTTGCACACTTAGGCAGTTTAGGCCCATTACAAGCAATAACAACATGTGCATACACTGTGTGATGGTTGAAATTCAATGGAACAGCATCAATCTCATACATTAAAGGTCTTTTACATCTAACTTTACACCGATGCCAATAGTTTAGACAATGTCTCCAACTCAGATTAGCGTTATTCTTTGTTGTTATAGTATATACGGCAATAGGATTGTAAAGTGCTTTACATGTCGCAAAACTGACAATACTGTCAAAGTGTCACATTTGACTATAAGTACGTGTGTCATAGCCCCAACACATAATCTAAGCGTATTTCTACTGTGTATCTAGCATTTATAATATGATATGACGATCAGATGTGCAATCATTGCTGTATTTTAAGTGTTTGCACACTTAGGCAGTTTAGGCCCATTACAAGCAATAACAACATGTGCATACACTGTGTCATGGTTGAAATTCAATGGAACAGCATCAATCTCATACATTAAAGGTCTTTTACATCTACCGTTACACCGATGCCAATAGTTTAGACAATGTTTCCAACTCAGATTAGCGTTAGTCTTTGTTTTTACAGTATATACGGCAATAGGACTGTAAAGTGCTTTACATGTCCCAAAACTGACAATACTGTCAAAGTGTCACATTTGACTATAAGTACGTGTGTCATAGCCCCAACACATAATCTAAGCGTATTTCTACTGTGTATCTAGCATTTATAATATGATATGACGATCAGATGTGCAATCATTGCTGTATTTTAAGTGTTTGCACACTTAGGCAGTTTAGGCCCATTACAAGCAATAACAACATGTGCATACACTGTGTGATGGTTGAAATTCAATGGAACAGCATCAATCTCATACATTAAAGGTCTTTTACATCTACCGTTACACCGATGCCAATAGTTTAGACAATGTGTCCAACTCAGATTAGGGATAGTCTTTGCTTTTACAGTATATACGGCAATAGGACTGTAAAGTGCTTTACATGTCGCAAAACTGACAATACTGTCAAAGTGTCACATTTGACTATAAGTACGTGTGTCATAGCCCCAACACATAATCTAAGCGTATTTCTACTGTGTATCTAGCATTTATAATATGATATGACGATCAGATGTGCAATCATTGCTGTATTTTAAGTGTTTGCACTCTTAGGCAGTTTAGGCCCATTACAAGCAATAACAACATGTGTATACACTGTGTGATGGTTGAAATTCAATGGAACAGCATCAATCTCATACATTAAAGGTCTTTTACATCTACCGTTACACCGATGCCAATAGTTTAGACAATGTTTCCAACTCAGATTAGGGATAGTCTTTGCTTTTACAGTATATACGGCAATAGGACTGTAAAGTGCTTTACATGTCGCAAAACTGACAATACTGTCAAAGTGTCACATTTGACTATAAGTACGTGTGTCATAGCCCCAACACATAATCTAAGCCTATTTCTACTGTGTATCTAGCATTTATAATATGATATGACGATCAGATGTGCAATCATTGCTGTATTTTAAGTGTTTGCACACTTAGGCAGTTTAGGCCCATTACAAGCAATAACAACATGTGCATACACTGTGTGATGGTTGAAATTCAATGGAACAGCATCAATCTCATACATTAAAGGTCTATTACATCTAACGTTACACCGATGCCAATAGTTTAGACAATGTTTCCAACTCAGATTAGCGTTAGTCTTTGTTTTTACAGTATATACGGCAATAGGACTGTAAAGTGCTTTACATGTCGCAAAACTGACAATACTGTCAAAGTGTCACATTTGACTATAAGTACGTGTGTCATAGCCCCAACACATAATCTAAGCGATTTCTACTGTGTATCTAGCATTTATAATATGATATGACGATCAGATGTGCAATCATTGCTGTATTTTAAGTGTTTGCACACTTAGGCAGTTTAGGCCCATTACAAGCAATAACAACATGTGCATACACTGTGTGATGGTTGAAATTGAATGGAACAGCATCAATCTCATACATTAAAGGTCTTTTACATCTAACTTTACACCGATGCCAATAGTTTAGACAATGTTTCCAACTCAGATCAGGGATAGTCTTTGTTTTTACAGTATATACGGCAATAGGACTGTAAAGTGCTTTACATGTCGCAAAACTGACAATACTGTCAAAGTGTCACATTTGACTATAAGTACGTGTGTCATAGCCCCAACACATAATCTAAGCGTATTTCTACTGTGTATCTAGCATTTATAATATGATATGACGATCAGATGTGCAATCATTGCTGTATTTTAAGTGTTTGCACACTTAGGCAGTTTAGGCCCATTACAAGCAATAACAACATGTGCATACACTGTGTGATGGTTGAAATTCAATGGAACAGCATCAATCTCATACATTAAAGGTCTTTTACATCTAACGTTACACCGATGCCAATAGTTTAGACAATGTCTCCAACTCAGATTAGCGTTATTCTTTGTTTTTATAGTATATACGGCAATAGGATTGTAAAGTGCTTTACATGTCGCAAAACTGACAATACTGTCAAAGTGTCACATTTGACTATAAGTACGTGTGTCATAGCCCCAACACATAATCTAAGCGTATTTCTACTGTGTATCTAGCGTTTATAATATGATATGACGATCAGATGTGCAATCATTGCTGTATTTTAAGTGTTTGCACACTTAGGCAGTTTAGGCCCATTACAAGCAATAACAACATGTGCATACACTGTGTGATGGTTGAAATTCAATGGAACAGCATCAATCTCATACATTAAAGGTCTTTTACATCTAACTTTACACCGATGCCAATAGTTTAGACAATGTCTCCAACTCAGATTAGCGTTATTCTTTGTTGTTATAGTATATACGGCAATAGGATTGTAAAGTGCTTTACATGTCGCAAAACTGACAATACTGTCAAAGTGTCACATTTGACTATAAGTACGTGTGTCATAGCCCCAACACATAATCTAAGCGTATTTCTACTGTGTATCTAGCATTTATAATATGATATGACGATCAGATGTGCAATCATTGCTGTATTTTAAGTGTTTGCACACTTAGGCAGTTTAGGCCCATTACAAGCAATAACAACATGTGCATACACTGTGTGATGGTTGAAATTCAATGGAACAGCATCAATCTCATACATTAAAGGTCTTTTACATCTACCGTTACACCGATGCCAATAGTTTAGACAATGTTTCCAACTCAGATTAGCGTTAGTCTTTGTTTTTACAGTATATACGGCAATAGGACTGTAAAGTGCTTTACATGTCGCAAAACTGACAATACTGTCAAAGTGTCACATTTGACTATAAGTACATGTGTCATAGCCCCAACACATAATCTAAGCGTATTTCTACTGTGTATCTAGCATTTATAATATGATATGACGATCAGATGTGCAATCATTGCTGTATTTTAAGTGTTTGCACACTTAGGCAGTTTAGGCCCATTACAAGCAATAACAACATGTGCATACACTGTGTGATGGTTGAAATTCAATGGAACAGCATCAATCTCATACATTAACGGTCTTTTACATCTACCGTTACACCGATGCCAATAGTTTAGACAATGTTTCCAACTCAGATTAGGGATAGTCTTTGTTTTTACAGTATATACGGCAATAGGACTGTAAAGTGCTTTACATGTCGCAAAACTGACAATACTGTCAAAGTGTCACATTTGACTATAAGTACGTGTGTCATAGCCCCAACACATAATCTAAGCGTATTTCTACTGTGTATCTAGCATTTATAATATGATATGACGATCAGATGTACAATCATTGCTGTATTTTAAGTGTTTGCACACTTGGGCAGTTTAGGCCCATTACAAGCAATAACAACATGTGTATACACTGTGTGATGGTTGAAATTCAATGGAACAGCATCAATCTCCTACATTAAAGGTCTCTTACATCTACCGTTACACCGATGCCAATAGTTTAGACAATGTTTCCAACTCAGATTAGCGTTAGTCTTTGTTTTTACAGTATATACGGCAATAGGACTGTAAAGTGCTTTACATGTCGCAAAACTGACAATACTGTCAAAGTGTCACATTTGACTATAAGTACGTGTGTCATAGCCCCAACACATAATCTAAGCGTATTTCTACTGTGTATCTAGCATTTATAATATGATATGACGATCAGATGTGCAATCATTGCTGTATTTCAAGTGTTTACACACTTAGGCAGTTTAGGCCCATTACAAGCAATAACAACATGTGCATACACTGTGTGATGGTTGAAATTCAATGGAACAGCATCAATCTCATACATTAAAGGTCTTTTACATCTACCGTTACACCGATGCCAATAGTTTAGACAATGTTTCCAACTCAGATTAGCGTTAGTCTTTGTTTTTACAGTATATACGGCAATAGGACTGTAAAGTGCTTTACATGTCGCAAAACTGACAATACTGTTAAAGTGTCACATTTGACTATAAGTACGTGTGTCATAGCCCCAACACATAATCTAAGCGTATTTCTACTGTGTATCTAGCATTTATAATATGATATGACGATCAGATGTGAAATCATTGCTGTATTTTAAGTGTTTGCACACTTAGGCAGTTTAGGCCCATTACAAGCAATAACAACATGTGCATACACTGTGTGATGGTTGAAATTCAATGGAACAGCATCAATCTCCTACATTAAAGGTCTTTTACATCTACCGTTACACCGATGCCAATAGTTTAGACAATGTTTCCAACTCAGATTAGCGTTAGTCTTTGTTTTTACAGTATATACGGCAATAGGACTGTAAAGTGCTTTACATGTCGCAAAACTGACAATACTGTCAAAGTGTCACATTTGACTATAAGTACGTGTGTCATAGCCCCAACACATAATCTAAGCGTATTTCTACTGTGTATCTAGCATTTATAATATGATATGACGATCAGATGTGCAATCATTGCTGTATTTTAAGTGTTTGCACACTTAGGCAGTTTAGGCCCATTACAAGCAATAACAACATGTGCATACACTGTGTGATGGTTGAAATTCAATGGAACAGCATCAATCTCATACATTAAAGGTCTTTTACATCTACCGTTACACCGATGCCAATAGTTTAGACAATGTTTCCAACTCAGATTAGCGTTAGTCTTTGTTTTTACAGTATATACGGCAATAGGACTGTAAAGTGCTTTACATGTCGCAAAACTGACAATACTGTCAAAGTATCACATTTGACTATAAGTACGTGTGTCATAGCCCCAACACATAATCTAAGCGTATTTCTACTGTGTATCTATCATTTATAATATGATATGACGATCAGATGTGCAATCATTGCTGTATTTTAAGTGTTTGCACACTTAGGCAGTTTAGGCCCATTACAAGCAATAACAACATGTGCATACACTGTGTGATGGTTGAAATTGAATGGAACAGCATCAATCTCATACATTAAAGGTCTTTTACATCTAACTTTACACCGATGCCAATAGTTTAGACAATGTCTCCAACTCAGATTAGCGTTATTCTTTGTTGTTATAGTATATACGGCAATAGGATTGTAAAGTGCTTTACATGTCGCAAAACTGACAATACTGTCAAAGTGTCACATTTGACTATAAGTACGTGTGTCATAGCCCCAACACATAATCTAAGCGTATTTCTACTGTGTATCTATCATTTATAATATGATATGACGATCAGATGTGCAATCATTGCTGTATTTTAAGTGTTTGCACACTTAGGCAGTTTAGGCCCATTACAAGCAATAACAATATGTGCATATACTGTGTAATGGTTGAAATTCAATGGAACAGCATCAATCTCATACATTAAAGGTCTTTTACATCTACCGTTACACCGATGCCAATAGTTTAGACAATGTTTCCAACTCAGATTAGGGATAGTCTTTGTTTTTACAGTATATACGGCAATAGGACTGTAAAGTGCTTTACATGTCGCAAAACTGACAATACTGTCAAAGTGTCACATTTGACTATAAGTACGTGTGTCATAGCCCCAACACATAATCTAAGCGTATTTCTACTGTGTATCTAGCATTTATAATATGATATGACGATCAGATGTGCAATCATTGCTGTATTTTAAGTGTTTGCACACTTAGGCAGTTTAGGCCCATTACAAGCAATAACAACATGTGCATACACTGTGTGATGGTTGAAATTCAATGGAACAGCATCAATCTCATACATTAAAGGTCTTTTACATCTACCGTTACACCGATGCCAATAGTTTAGACAATGTTTCCAACTCAGATTAGGGATAGTCTTTGCTTTTACAGTATATACGGCAATAGGACTGTAAAGTGCTTTACATGTCGCAAAACTGACAATACTGTCAAAGTGTCACATTTGACTATAAGTACGTGTGTCATAGCCCCAACACATAATCTAAGCCTATTTCTACTGTGTATCTAGCATTTATAATATGATATGACGATCAGATGTGCAATCATTGCTGTATTTTAAGTGTTTGCACACTTAGGCAGTTTAGGCCCATTACAAGCAATAACAACATGTGCATACACTGTGTGATGGTTGAAATTCAATGGAACAGCATCAATCTCATACATTAAAGGTCTTTTACATCTAACGTTACACCGATGCCAATAGTTTAGACAATGTCTCCAACTCAGATTAGCGTTATTCTTTGTTTTTATAGTATATACGGCAATAGGATTGTAAAGTGCTTTACATGTCGCAAAACTGACAATACTGTCAAAGTGTCACATTTGACTATAAGTACGTGTGTCATAGCCCCAACACATAATCTAAGCCTATTTCTACTGTGTATCTAGCATTTATAATATGATATGACGATCAGATGTGCAATCATTGCTGTATTTTAAGTGTTTGCACACTTAGGCAGTTTAGGCCCATTACAAGCAATAACAACATGTGCATACACTGTGTGATGGTTGAAATTGAATGGAACAGCATCAATCTCATACATTAAAGGTCTTTTACATCTAACTTTACACCGATGCCAATAGTTTAGACAATGTCTCCAACTCAGATTAGCGTTATTCTTTGTTGTTATAGTATATACGGCAATAGGATTGTAAAGTGCTTTACATGTCGCAAAACTGACAATACTGTCAAAGTGTCACATTTGACTATAAGTACGTGTGTCATAGCCCCAACACATAATCTAAGCGTATTTCTACTGTGTATCTAGCATTTATAATATGATATGACGATCAGATGTGCAATCATTGCTGTATTTTAAGTGTTTGCACACTTAGGCAGTTTAGGCCCATTACAAGCAATAATAACATGTGCATACACTGTGTCATGGTTGAAATTCAATGGAACAGCATCAATCTCATACATTGAAAGTCTTTTACATCTACCGTTACACCGATGCCAATAGTTTAGACAATGTTTCCAACTCAGATTAGCGTTAGTCTTTGTTTTTACAGTATATACGGCAATAGGACTGTAAAGTGCTTTACATGTCGCAAAACTGACAATACTGTCAAAGTGTCACATTTGACTATAAGTACGTGTGTCATAGCCCCAACACATAATCTAAGCGTATTTCTACTGTGTATCTAGCATTTATAATATGATATGACGATCAGATGTGCAATCATTGCTGTATTTTAAGTGTTTGCACACTTAGGCAGTTTAGGCCCATTACAAGCAATAACAACATGTGCATATACTGTGTGATGGTTGAAATTGAATGGAACAGCATCAATCTCATACATTAAAGGTCTTTTACATCTAACTTTACACCGATGCCAATAGTTTAGACAATGTCTCCAACTCAGATTAGCGTTATTCTTTGTTGTTATAGTATATACGGCAATAGGATTGTAAAGTGCTTTACATGTCGCAAAACTGACAATACTGTCAAAGTGTCACATTTGACTATAAGTACGTGTGTCATAGCCCCAACACATAATCTAAGCGTATTTCTACTGTGTATCTAGCATTTATAATATGATATGACGATCAGATGTGCAATCATTGCTGTATTTTAAGTGTTTGCACACTTAGGCAGTTTAGGCCCATTACAAGCAATAACAACATGTGCATATACTGTGTGATGGTTGAAATTCAATGGAACAGCATCAATCTCATACATTGAAGGTCTTTTACATCTACCGTTACACCGATGCCAATAGTTTAGACAATGTTTCCAACTCAGATTAGCGTTAGTCTTTGTTTTTACAGTATATACGGCAATAGGACTGTAAAGTGCTTTACATGTCGCAAAACTGACAATACTGTCAAAGTGTCACATTTGACTATAAGTACGTGTGTCATAGCCCCAACACATAATCTAAGCGTATTTCTACTGTGTATCTATCATTTATAATATGATATGACGATCAAATGTGCAATCATTGCTGTATTTTAAGTGTTTGCACACTTAGGCAGTTTAGGCCCATTACAAGCAATAACAACATGTGCATACACTGTGTGATGGTTGAAATTCAATGGAACAGCATCAATCTCATACATTAAAGGTCTTTTACATATACCGTTACACCGATGCCAATAGTTTAGACAATGTTTCCAACTCATATTAGGGATAGTCTTTGTTTTTACAGTATATACGGCAATAGGACTGTAAAGTGCTTTACATGTCGCAAAACTGACAATACTGTCAAAGTGTCACATTTGACTATAAGTACGTGTGTCATAGCCCCAACACATAATCTAAGCCTATTTCTACTGTGTATCTAGCATTTATAATATGATATGACGATCAGATGTGCAATCATTGCTGTATTTTAAGTGTTTGCACACTTAGGCAGTTTAGGCCCATTACAAGCAATAACAACATGTGCATACACTGTGTGATGGTTGAAATTCAATGGAACAGCATCAATCTCATACATTAAAGGTCTTTTACATCTAACGTTACACCGATGCCAATAGTTTAGACAATGTTTCCAACTCAGATTAGCGTTAGTCTTTGTTTTTACAGTATATACGGCAATAGGACTGTAAAGTGCTTTACATGTCGCAAAACTGACAATACTGTCAAAGTGTCACATTTGACTATAAGTACGTGTGTCATAGCCCCAACACATAATCTAAGCGTATTTCTACTGTGTATCTATCATTTATAATATGATATGACGATCAAATGTGCAATCATTGCTGTATTTTAAGTGTTTGCACACTTAGGCAGTTTAGGCCCATTACAAGCAATAACAACATGTGCATACACTGTGTGATGGTTGAAATTCAATGGAACAGCATCAATCTCATACATTAAAGGTCTTTTACATCTACCGTTACACCGATGCCAATAGTTTAGACAATGTTTCCAACTCAGATTAGGGATAGTCTTTGCTTTTACAGTATATACGGCAATAGGACTGTAAAGTGCTTTACATGTCGCAAAACTGACAATACTGTCAAAGTGTCACATTTGACTATAAGTACGTGTGTCATAGCCCCAACACATAATCTAAGCGTATTTCTACTATGTATCTAGCATTTATAATATGATATGACGATCAGATGTGCAATCATTGCTGTATTTTAAGTGTTTGCACACTTAGGCAGTTTAGGCCCATTACAAGCAATAACAACATGTGCATACACTGTGTGATGGTTGAAATTCAATGGAACAGCATCAATCTCATACATTAAAGGTCTTTTACATCTACCGTTACACCGATACCAATAGTTTAGACAATGTTTCCAACTCAGATCAGGGATAGTCTTTGTGTTTACAGTATATACGGCAATAGGACTGTAAAGTGCTTTACATGTCGCAAAACTGACAATACTGTCAAAGTGTCACATTTGACTATAAGTACGTGTGTCATAGCCCCATCACATAATCTACGCGTATTTCTACTGTGTATCTAGCATTTATAATATGATATGACGATCAGATGTGCAATCATTGCTGTATTTTAAGTGTTTGCACACTTAGGCAGTTTAGGCCCATTACAAGCAATAACAACATGTGTATACACTGTGTGATGGTTGAAATTCAATGGAACAGCATCAATCTCCTACATTAAAGGTCTTTTACATCTACCGTTACACCGATGCCAATAGTTTAGACAATGTTTCCAACTCAGATCAGGGATAGTCTTTGTTTTTACAGTATATACGGCAATAGGACTGTAAAGTGCTTTACATGTCGCAAAACTGACAATACTGTCAAAGTATCACATTTGACTATAAGTACGTGTGTCATAGCCCCAACACATAATCTAAGCGTATTTCTACTGTGTATCTAGCATTTATAATATGATATGACGATCAGATGTGCAATCATTGCTGTATTTTAAGTGTTTGCACACTTAGGCAGTTTAGGCCCATTACAAGCAATAACAACATGTGCATACACTGTGTGATGGTTGAAATTCAATGGAACAGCATCAATCTCATACATTAAAGGTCTTTTACATCTACCGTTACACCGATGCCAATAGTTTAGACAATGTTTCCAACTCAGATCAGGGATAGTCTTTGTGTTTACAGTATATACGGCAATAGGACTGTAAAGTGCTTTACATGTCGCAAAACTGACAATACTGTCAAAGTGTCACATTTGACTATAAGTACGTGTGTCATAGCCCCATCACATAATCTACGCGTATTTCTACTGTGTATCTAGCATTTATAATATGATATGACGATCAGATGTGCAATCATTGCTGTATTTTAAGTGTTTGCACACTTAGGCAGTTTAGGCCCATTACAAGCAATAACAACATGTGTATACACTGTGTGATGGTTGAAATTCAATGGAACAGCATCAATCTCCTACATTAAAGGTCTTTTACATCTACCGTTACACCGATGCCAATAGTTTAGACAATGTTTCCAACTCAGATCAGGGATAGTCTTTGTTGTTATAGTATATACGGCAATAGGATTGTAAAGTGCTTTACATGTCGCAAAACTGACAATACTGTCAAAGTGTCACATTTGACTATAAGTACGTGTGTCATAGCCCCAACACATAATCTAAGCGTATTTCTACTGTGTATCTAGCATTTATAATATGATATGACGATCAGATGTGCAATCATTGCTGTATTTTAAGTGTTTGCACACTTAGGCAGTTTAGGCCCATTACAAGCAATAACAACATGTGCATATACTGTGTGATGGTTGAAATTCAATGGAACAGCATCAATCTCATACATTGAAGGTCTTTTACATCTACCGTTACACCGATGCCAATAGTTTAGACAATGTTTCCAACTCAGATTAGCGTTAGTCTTTGTTTTTACAGTATATACGGCAATAGGACTGTAAAGTGCTTTACATGTCGCAAAACTGACAATACTGTCAAAGTGTCACATTTGACTATAAGTACGTGTGTCATAGCCCCAACACATAATCTAAGCGTATTTCTACTGTGTATCTATCATTTATAATATGATATGACGATCAAATGTGCAATCATTGCTGTATTTTAAGTGTTTGCACACTTAGGCAGTTTAGGCCCATTACAAGCAATAACAACATGTGCATACACTGTGTAATGGTTGAAATTCAATGGAACAGCATCAATCTCATACATTAAAGGTCTTTTACATATACCGTTACACCGATGCCAATAGTTTAGACAATGTTTCCAACTCATATTAGGGATAGTCTTTGTTTTTACAGTATATACGGCAATAGGACTGTAAAGTGCTTTACATGTCGCAAAACTGACAATACTGTCAAAGTGTCACATTTGACTATAAGTACGTGTGTCATAGCCCCAACACATAATCTAAGCCTATTTCTACTGTGTATCTAGCATTTATAATATGATATGACGATCAGATGTGCAATCATTGCTGTATTTTAAGTGTTTGCACACTTAGGCAGTTTAGGCCCATTACAAGCAATAACAACATGTGCATACACTGTGTGATGGTTGAAATTCAATGGAACAGCATCAATCTCATACATTAAAGGTCTTTTACATCTAACGTTACACCGATGCCAATAGTTTAGACAATGTTTCCAACTCAGATTAGCGTTAGTCTTTGTTTTTACAGTATATACGGCAATAGGACTGTAAAGTGCTTTACATGTCGCAAAACTGACAATACTGTCAAAGTGTCACATTTGACTATAAGTACGTGTGTCATAGCCCCAACACATAATCTAAGCGTATTTCTACTGTGTATCTATCATTTATAATATGATATGACGATCAAATGTGCAATCATTGCTGTATTTTAAGTGTTTGCACACTTAGGCAGTTTAGGCCCATTACAAGCAATAACAACATGTGCATACACTGTGTGATGGTTGAAATTCAATGGAACAGCATCAATCTCATACATTAAAGGTCTTTTACATCTACCGTTACACCGATGCCAATAGTTTAGACAATGTTTCCAACTCAGATTAGGGATAGTCTTTGCTTTTACAGTATATACGGCAATAGGACTGTAAAGTGCTTTACATGTCGCAAAACTGACAATACTGTCAAAGTGTCACATTTGACTATAAGTACGTGTGTCATAGCCCCAACACATAATCTAAGCGTATTTCTACTATGTATCTAGCATTTATAATATGATATGACGATCAGATGTGCAATCATTGCTGTATTTTAAGTGTTTGCACACTTAGGCAGTTTAGGCCCATTACAAGCAATAACAACATGTGCATACACTGTGTGATGGTTGAAATTCAATGGAACAGCATCAATCTCATACATTAAAGGTCTTTTACATCTACCGTTACACCGATACCAATAGTTTAGACAATGTTTCCAACTCAGATCAGGGATAGTCTTTGTGTTTACAGTATATACGGCAATAGGACTGTAAAGTGCTTTACATGTCGCAAAACTGACAATACTGTCAAAGTGTCACATTTGACTATAAGTACGTGTGTCATAGCCCCATCACATAATCTACGCGTATTTCTACTGTGTATCTAGCATTTATAATATGATATGACGATCAGATGTGCAATCATTGCTGTATTTTAAGTGTTTGCACACTTAGGCAGTTTAGGCCCATTACAAGCAATAACAACATGTGTATACACTGTGTGATGGTTGAAATTCAATGGAACAGCATCAATCTCCTACATTAAAGGTCTTTTACATCTACCGTTACACCGATGCCAATAGTTTAGACAATGTTTCCAACTCAGATCAGGGATAGTCTTTGTTTTTACAGTATATACGGCAATAGGACTGTAAAGTGCTTTACATGTCGCAAAACTGACAATACTGTCAAAGTATCACATTTGACTATAAGTACGTGTGTCATAGCCCCAACACATAATCTAAGCGTATTTCTACTGTGTATCTAGCATTTATAATATGATATGACGATCAGATGTGCAATCATTGCTGTATTTTAAGTGTTTGCACACTTAGGCAGTTTAGGCCCATTACAAGCAATAACAACATGTGCATACACTGTGTGATGGTTGAAATTCAATGGAACAGCATCAATCTCATACATTAAAGGTCTTTTACATCTACCGTTACACCGATGCCAATAGTTTAGACAATGTTTCCAACTCAGATCAGGGATAGTCTTTGTGTTTACAGTATATACGGCAATAGGACTGTAAAGTGCTTTACATGTCGCAAAACTGACAATACTGTCAAAGTGTCACATTTGACTATAAGTACGTGTGTCATAGCCCCATCACATAATCTACGCGTATTTCTACTGTGTATCTAGCATTTATAATATGATATGACGATCAGATGTGCAATCATTGCTGTATTTTAAGTGTTTGCACACTTAGGCAGTTTAGGCCCATTACAAGCAATAACAACATGTGTATACACTGTGTGATGGTTGAAATTCAATGGAACAGCATCAATCTCCTACATTAAAGGTCTTTTACATCTACCGTTACACCGATGCCAATAGTTTAGACAATGTTTCCAACTCAGATCAGGGATAGTCTTTGTTGTTATAGTATATACGGCAATAGGATTGTAAAGTGCTTTACATGTCGCAAAACTGACAATACTGTCAAAGTGTCACATTTGACTATAAGTACGTGTGTCATAGCCCCAACACATAATCTAAGCGTATTTCTACTGTGTATCTAGCATTTATAATATGATATGACGATCAGATGTGCAATCATTGCTGTATTTTAAGTGTTTGCACACTTAGGCAGTTTAGGCCCATTACAAGCAATAACAACATGTGCATATACTGTGTGATGGTTGAAATTCAATGGAACAGCATCAATCTCATACATTGAAGGTCTTTTACATCTACCGTTACACCGATGCCAATAGTTTAGACAATGTTTCCAACTCAGATTAGCGTTAGTCTTTGTTTTTACAGTATATACGGCAATAGGACTGTAAAGTGCTTTACATGTCGCAAAACTGACAATACTGTCAAAGTGTCACATTTGACTATAAGTACGTGTGTCATAGCCCCAACACATAATCTAAGCGTATTTCTACTGTGTATCTATCATTTATAATATGATATGACGATCAAATGTGCAATCATTGCTGTATTTTAAGTGTTTGCACACTTAGGCAGTTTAGGCCCATTACAAGCAATAACAACATGTGCATACACTGTGTAATGGTTGAAATTCAATGGAACAGCATCAATCTCATACATTAAAGGTCTTTTACATATACCGTTACACCGATGCCAATAGTTTAGACAATGTTTCCAACTCATATTAGGGATAGTCTTTGTTTTTACAGTATATACGGCAATAGGACTGTAAAGTGCTTTACATGTCGCAAAACTGACAATACTGTCAAAGTGTCACATTTGACTATAAGTACGTGTGTCATAGCCCCAACACATAATCTAAGCCTATTTCTACTGTGTATCTAGCATTTATAATATGATATGACGATCAGATGTGCAATCATTGCTGTATTTTAAGTGTTTGCACACTTAGGCAGTTTAGGCCCATTACAAGCAATAACAACATGTGCATACACTGTGTGATGGTTGAAATTCAATGGAACAGCATCAATCTCATACATTAAAGGTCTTTTACATCTAACGTTACACCGATGCCAATAGTTTAGACAATGTTTCCAACTCAGATTAGCGTTAGTCTTTGTTTTTACAGTATATACGGCAATAGGACTGTAAAGTGCTTTACATGTCGCAAAACTGACAATACTGTCAAAGTGTCACATTTGACTATAAGTACGTGTGTCATAGCCCCAACACATAATCTAAGCGTATTTCTACTGTGTATCTATCATTTATAATATGATATGACGATCAAATGTGCAATCATTGCTGTATTTTAAGTGTTTGCACACTTAGGCAGTTTAGGCCCATTACAAGCAATAACAACATGTGCATACACTGTGTGATGGTTGAAATTCAATGGAACAGCATCAATCTCATACATTAAAGGTCTTTTACATCTACCGTTACACCGATGCCAATAGTTTAGACAATGTTTCCAACTCAGATTAGGGATAGTCTTTGCTTTTACAGTATATACGGCAATAGGACTGTAAAGTGCTTTACATGTCGCAAAACTGACAATACTGTCAAAGTGTCACATTTGACTATAAGTACGTGTGTCATAGCCCCAACACATAATCTAAGCGTATTTCTACTATGTATCTAGCATTTATAATATGATATGACGATCAGATGTGCAATCATTGCTGTATTTTAAGTGTTTGCACACTTAGGCAGTTTAGGCCCATTACAAGCAATAACAACATGTGCATACACTGTGTGATGGTTGAAATTCAATGGAACAGCATCAATCTCATACATTAAAGGTCTTTTACATCTACCGTTACACCGATACCAATAGTTTAGACAATGTTTCCAACTCAGATCAGGGATAGTCTTTGTGTTTACAGTATATACGGCAATAGGACTGTAAAGTGCTTTACATGTCGCAAAACTGACAATACTGTCAAAGTGTCACATTTGACTATAAGTACGTGTGTCATAGCCCCATCACATAATCTACGCGTATTTCTACTGTGTATCTAGCATTTATAATATGATATGACGATCAGATGTGCAATCATTGCTGTATTTTAAGTGTTTGCACACTTAGGCAGTTTAGGCCCATTACAAGCAATAACAACATGTGTATACACTGTGTGATGGTTGAAATTCAATGGAACAGCATCAATCTCCTACATTAAAGGTCTTTTACATCTACCGTTACACCGATGCCAATAGTTTAGACAATGTTTCCAACTCAGATCAGGGATAGTCTTTGTTTTTACAGTATATACGGCAATAGGACTGTAAAGTGCTTTACATGTCGCAAAACTGACAATACTGTCAAAGTATCACATTTGACTATAAGTACGTGTGTCATAGCCCCAACACATAATCTAAGCGTATTTCTACTGTGTATCTAGCATTTATAATATGATATGACGATCAGATGTGCAATCATTGCTGTATTTTAAGTGTTTGCACACTTAGGCAGTTTAGGCCCATTACAAGCAATAACAACATGTGCATACACTGTGTGATGGTTGAAATTCAATGGAACAGCATCAATCTCATACATTAAAGGTCTTTTACATCTACCGTTACACCGATGCCAATAGTTTAGACAATGTTTCCAACTCAGATCAGGGATAGTCTTTGTGTTTACAGTATATACGGCAATAGGACTGTAAAGTGCTTTACATGTCGCAAAACTGACAATACTGTCAAAGTGTCACATTTGACTATAAGTACGTGTGTCATAGCCCCATCACATAATCTACGCGTATTTCTACTGTGTATCTAGCATTTATAATATGATATGACGATCAGATGTGCAATCATTGCTGTATTTTAAGTGTTTGCACACTTAGGCAGTTTAGGCCCATTACAAGCAATAACAACATGTGTATACACTGTGTGATGGTTGAAATTCAATGGAACAGCATCAATCTCCTACATTAAAGGTCTTTTACATCTACCGTTACACCGATGCCAATAGTTTAGACAATGTTTCCAACTCAGATCAGGGATAGTCTTTGTTTTTACAGTATATACGGCAATAGGACTGTAAAGTGCTTTACATGTCGCAAAACTGACAATACTGTCAAAGTATCACATTTGACTATAAGTACGTGTGTCATAGCCCCAACACATAATCTAAGCGTATTTCTACTGTGTATCTAGCATTTATAATATGATATGACGATCAGATGTGCAATCATTGCTGTATTTTAAGTGTTTGCACACTTAGGCAGTTTAGGCCCATTACAAGCAATAACAACATGTGCATACACTGTGTGATGGTTGAAATTCAATGGAACAGCATCAATCTCATACATTAAAGGTCTTTTACATCTACCGTTACACCGATGCCAATAGTTTAGACAATGTTTCCAACTCAGATTAGCGTTAGTCTTTGTTTTTACAGTATATACGGCAATAGGACTGTAAAGTGCTTTACATGTCGCAAAACTGACAATACTGTCAAAGTGTCACATTTGACTATAAGTACGTGTGTCATAGCCCCAACACATAATCTAAGCGTATTTCTACTGTGTATCTAGCATTTATAATATGATATGACGATTAGATGTGCAATCATTGCTGTATTTCAAGTGTTTACACACTTAGGCAGTTTAGGCCCATTACAAGCAATAACAACATGTGCATACACTGTGTGATGGTTGAAATTCAATGGAACAGCATCAATCTCATACATTAAAGGTCTTTTACATCTACCGTTACACCGATGCCAATAGTTTAGACAATGTCTCCAACTCAGATTAGGGATAGTCTTTGTTTTTACAGTATATACGGCAATAGGACTGTAAAGTGCTTTACATGTCGCAAAACTGACAATACTGTTAAAGTGTCACATTTGACTATAAGTACGTGTGTCATAGCCCCAACACATAATCTAAGCGTATTTCTACTGTGTATCTAGCATTTATAATATGATATGACGATCAGATGTGCAATCATTGCTGTATTTTAAGTGTTTGCACACTTAGGCAGTTTAGGCCCATTACAAGCAATAACAACATGTGCATACACTGTGTGATGGTTGAAATTCAATGGAACAGCATCAATCTCATACATTAAAGGTCTTATACATCTACCGTTACACCGATGCCAATAGTTTAGACAATGTTTCCAACTCAGATCAGGGATAGTCTTTGTTTTTACAGTATATACGGCAATAGGACTGTAAAGTGCTTTACATGTCGCAAAACTGACAATACTGTCAAAGTATCACATTTGACTATAAGTACGTGTGTCATAGCCCCAACACATAATCTAAGCGTATTTCTACTGTGTATCTAGCATTTATAATATGATATGACGATCAGATGTGCAATCATTGCTGTATTTTAATTGTTTGCACACTTAGGCAGTTTAGGCCCATTACAAGCAATAACAACATGTGCATACACTGTGTGATGGTTGAAATTCAATGGAACAGCATCAATCTCATACATTAAAGGTCTTTTACATCTACCGTTACACCGATGCCAATAGTTTAGACAATGTTTCCAACTCAGATCAGGGATAGTCTTTGTTTTTACAGTATATACGGCAATAGGACTGTAAAGTGCTTTACATGTCGCAAAACTGACAATACTGTCAAAGTATCACATTTGACTATAAGTACGTGTGTCATAGCCCCAACACATAATCTAAGCGTATTTCTACTGTGTATCTAGCATTTATAATATGATATGACGATCAGATGTGCAATCATTGCTGTATTTTAAGTGTTTGCACACTTAGGCAGTTTAGGCCCATTACAAGCAATAACAACATGTGCATACACTGTGTGATGGTTGAAATTCAATGGAACAGCATCAATCTCCTACATTAAAGGTCTTTTACATCTACCGTTACACCGATGCCAATAGTTTAGACAATGTTTCCAACTCAGATCAGGGATAGTCTTTGTTTTTACAGTATATACGGCAATAGGACTGTAAAGTGCTTTACATGTCGCAAAACTGACAATACTGTCAAAGTATCACATTTGACTATAAGTACGTGTGTCATAGCCCCAACACATAATCTAAGCGTATTTCTACTGTGTATCTAGCATTTATAATATGATATGACGATCAGATGTGAAATCATTGCTGTATTTTAATTGTTTGCACACTTAGGCAGTTTAGGCCCATTACAAGCAATAACAACATGTGCATACACTGTGTGATGGTTGAAATTCAATGGAACAGCATCAATCTCATACATTAAAGGTCTTTTACATCTACCGTTACACCGATGCCAATAGTTTAGACAATGTTTCCAACTCAGATCAGGGATAGTCTTTGTTTTTACAGTATATACGGCAATAGGACTGTAAAGTGCTTTACATGTCGCAAAACTGACAATACTGTCAAAGTATCACATTTGACTATAAGTACGTGTGTCATAGCCCCAACACATAATCTACGCGTATTTCTACTGTGTATCTAGCATTTATAATATGATATGACGATCAGATGTGAAATCATTGCTGTATTTTAAGTGTTTGCACACTTAGGCAGTTTAGGCCCATTACAAGCAATAACAACATGTGCATACACTGTGTGATGGTTGAAATTCAATGGAACAGCATCAATCTCCTACATTAAAGGTCTTTTACATCTACCGTTACACCGATGCCAATAGTTTAGACAATGTTTCCAACTCAGATTAGCGTTAGTCTTTGTTTTTACAGTATATACGGCAATAGGATTGTAAAGTGCTTTACATGTCGCAAAACTGACAATACTGTCAAAGTGTCACATTTGAATATAAGTACGTGTGTCATAGCCCCAACACATAATCTAATCGTATTTCTACTGTGTATCTAGCATTTATAATATGATATGACGATCAGATGTGCAATCATTGCTGTATTTTAAGTGTTTGCACACTTAGGCAGTTTAGGCCCATTACAAGCAATAACAACATGTGCATACACTGTGTGATGGTTGAAATTCAATGGAACAGCATCAATCTCATACATTAACGGTCTTTTACATCTACCGTTACACCGATGCCAATAGTTTAGACAATGTTTCCAACTCAGATCAGGGATAGTCTTTGTTTTTACAGTATATACGGCAATAGGACTGTAAAGTGCTTTACATGTCGCAAAACTGACAATACTGTCAAAGTATCACATTTGACTATAAGTACGTGTGTCATAGCCCCAACACATAATCTAAGCGTATTTCTACTGTGTATCTAGCATTTATAATATGATATGACGATCAGATGTGCAATCATTGCTGTATTTTAATTGTTTGCACACTTAGGCAGTTTAGGCCCATTACAAGCAATAACAACATGTGCATACACTGTGTGATGGTTGAAATTCAATGGAACAGCATCAATCTCATACATTAAAGGTCTTTTACATCTACCGTTACACCGATGCCAATAGTTTAGACAATGTTTCCAACTCAGATCAGGGATAGTCTTTGTTTTTACAGTATATACGGCAATAGGACTGTAAAGTGCTTTACATGTCGCAAAACTGACAATACTGTCAAAGTATCACATTTGACTATAAGTACGTGTGTCATAGCCCCAACACATAATCTAAGCGTATTTCTACTGTGTATCTAGCATTTATAATATGATATGACGATCAGATGTGAAATCATTGCTGTATTTTAAGTGTTTGCACACTTAGGCAGTTTAGGCCCATTACAAGCAATAACAACATGTGCATACACTGTGTGATGGTTGAAATTCAATGGAACAGCATCAATCTCCTACATTAAAGGTCTTTTACATCTACCGTTACACCGATGCCAATAGTTTAGACAATGTTTCCAACTCAGATTAGCGTTAGTCTTTGTTTTTACAGTATATACGGCAATAGGATTGTAAAGTGCTTTACATGTCGCAAAACTGACAATACTGTCAAAGTGTCACATTTGACTATAAGTACGTGTGTCATAGCCCCAACACATAATCTAAGCGTATTTCTACTGTGTATCTAGCATTTATAATATGATATGACGATCAGATGTGCAATCATTGCTGTATTTTAAGTGTTTGCACACTTAGGCAGTTTAGGCCCATTACAAGCAATAACAACATGTGCATACACTGTGTGATGGTTGAAATTCAATGGAACAGCATCAATCTCATACATTAACGGTCTTTTACATCTACCGTTACACCGATGCCAATAGTTTAGACAATGTTTCCAACTCAGATCAGGGATAGTCTTTGTTTTTACAGTATATACGGCAATAGGACTGTAAAGTGCTTTACATGTCGCAAAACTGACAATACTGTCAAAGTATCACATTTGACTATAAGTACGTGTGTCATAGCCCCAACACATAATCTAAGCGTATTTCTACTGTGTATCTAGCATTTATAATATGATATGACGATCAGATGTGAAATCATTGCTGTATTTTAAGTGTTTGCACACTTAGGCAGTTTAGGCCCATTACAAGCAATAACAACATGTGCATACACTGTGTGATGGTTGAAATTCAATGGAACAGCATCAATCTCCTACATTAAAGGTCTTTTACATCTACCGTTACACCGATGCCAATAGTTTAGACAATGTTTCCAACTCAGATCAGGGATAGTCTTTGTTTTTACAGTATATACGGCAATAGGACTGTAAAGTGCTTTACATGTCGCAAAACTGACAATACTGTCAAAGTATCACATTTGACTATAAGTACGTGTGTCATAGCCCCAACACATAATCTAAGCGTATTTCTACTGTGTATCTAGCATTTATAATATGATATGACGATCAGATGTGAAATCATTGCTGTATTTTAATTGTTTGCACACTTAGGCAGTTTAGGCCCATTACAAGCAATAACAACATGTGCATACACTGTGTGATGGTTGAAATTCAATGGAACAGCATCAATCTCATACATTAAAGGTCTTTTACATCTACCGTTACACCGATGCCAATAGTTTAGACAATGTTTCCAACTCAGATCAGGGATAGTCTTTGTTTTTACAGTATATACGGCAATAGGACTGTAAAGTGCTTTACATGTCGCAAAACTGACAATACTGTCAAAGTATCACATTTGACTATAAGTACGTGTGTCATAGCCCCAACACATAATCTACGCGTATTTCTACTGTGTATCTAGCATTTATAATATGATATGACGATCAGATGTGAAATCATTGCTGTATTTTAAGTGTTTGCACACTTAGGCAGTTTAGGCCCATTACAAGCAATAACAACATGTGCATACACTGTGTGATGGTTGAAATTCAATGGAACAGCATCAATCTCCTACATTAAAGGTCTTTTACATCTACCGTTACACCGATGCCAATAGTTTAGACAATGTTTCCAACTCAGATTAGCGTTAGTCTTTGTTTTTACAGTATATACGGCAATAGGATTGTAAAGTGCTTTACATGTCGCAAAACTGACAATACTGTCAAAGTGTCACATTTGAATATAAGTACGTGTGTCATAGCCCCAACACATAATCTAATCGTATTTCTACTGTGTATCTAGCATTTATAATATGATATGACGATCAGATGTGCAATCATTGCTGTATTTTAAGTGTTTGCACACTTAGGCAGTTTAGGCCCATTACAAGCAATAACAACATGTGCATACACTGTGTGATGGTTGAAATTCAATGGAACAGCATCAATCTCATACATTAACGGTCTTTTACATCTACCGTTACACCGATGCCAATAGTTTAGACAATGTTTCCAACTCAGATCAGGGATAGTCTTTGTTTTTACAGTATATACGGCAATAGGACAGTAAAGTGCTTTACATGTCGCAAAACTGACAATACTGTCAAAGTATCACATTTGACTATAAGTACGTGTGTCATAGCCCCAACACATAATCTAAGCGTATTTCTACTGTGTATCTAGCATTTATAATATGATATGACGATCAGATGTGCAATCATTGCTGTATTTTAATTGTTTGCACACTTAGGCAGTTTAGGCCCATTACAAGCAATAACAACATGTGCATACACTGTGTGATGGTTGAAATTCAATGGAACAGCATCAATCTCATACATTAAAGGTCTTTTACATCTACCGTTACACCGATGCCAATAGTTTAGACAATGTTTCCAACTCAGATCAGGGATAGTCTTTGTTTTTACAGTATATACGGCAATAGGACTGTAAAGTGCTTTACATGTCGCAAAACTGACAATACTGTCAAAGTATCACATTTGACTATAAGTACGTGTGTCATAGCCCCAACACATAATCTAAGCGTATTTCTACTGTGTATCTAGCATTTATAATATGATGTGACGATCAGATGTGAAATCATTGCTGTATTTTAAGTGTTTGCACACTTAGGCAGTTTAGGCCCATTACAAGCAATAACAACATGTGCATACACTGTGTGATGGTTGAAATTCAATGGAACAGCATCAATCTCCTACATTAAAGGTCTTTTACATCTACCGTTACACCGATGCCAATAGTTTAGACAATGTTTCCAACTCAGATTAGCGTTAGTCTTTGTTTTTACAGTATATACGGCAATAGGATTGTAAAGTGCTTTACATGTCGCAAAACTGACAATACTGTCAAAGTGTCACATTTGACTATAAGTACGTGTGTCATAGCCCCAACACATAATCTAAGCGTATTTCTACTGTGTATCTAGCATTTATAATATGATATGACGATCAGATGTGCAATCATTGCTGTATTTTAAGTGTTTGCACACTTAGGCAGTTTAGGCCCATTACAAGCAATAACAACATGTGCATACACTGTGTGATGGTTGAAATTCAATGGAACAGCATCAATCTCATACATTAACGGTCTTTTACATCTACCGTTACACCGATGCCAATAGTTTAGACAATGTTTCCAACTCAGATTAGCGTTAGTCTTTGTTTTTACAGTATATACGGCAATAGGACTGTAAATAGCTTTACATGTCGCAAAACTGACAATACTGTCAAAGTGTCACATTTGACTATAAGTACGTGTGTCATAGCACCAACACATAATCTAAGCATGTTTCTATTGTGTCTCTAGCATTTATAATATGATATGACGATCAGATGTGCAATCATTGCTGTATTTTAAGTGTTTGCACACTTAGGCAGTTTAGGCCCATTACAAGCAATAACAACATGTGCATACACTGTGTGATGGTTGAAATTCAATGGAACAGCATCAATCTCATACATTAAAGGTCTTTTACATCTACCGTTACACCGATGCCAATAGTTTAGACAATGTTTCCATCTCAGATCAGGGATAGTCTTTGTTTTTACAGTATATACGGCAATAGGACTGTAAAGTGCTTTACATGTCGCAAAACTGACAATACTGTCAAAGTGTCACATTTGACTATAAGTACGTGTGTCATAGCCCCATCACATAATCTACGCGTATTTCTACTGTGTATCTAGCATTTATAATATGATATGACGATCAGATGTGCAATCATTGCTGTATTTTAAGTGTTTGCACACTTAGGCAGTTTAGGCCCATTACAAGCAATAACAACATGTGCATACACTGTGTGATGGTTGAAATTCAATGGAACAGCATCAATCTCATACATTAAAGGTCTTTTACATCTACCGTTACACCGATGCCAATAGTTTAGACAATGTTTCCAACTCAGATCAGGGATAGTCTTTGTTTTTACAGTATATACGGCAATAGGACTGTAAAGTGCTTTACATGTCGCAAAGCTGACAATACTGTCAAAGTATCACATTTGACTATAAGTACGTGTGTCATAGCCCCAACACATAATCTAAGCGTATTTCTACTGTGTATCTAGCATTTATAATATGATATGACGATCAGATGTGAAATCATTGCTGTATTTTAAGTGTTTGCACACTTAGGCAGTTTAGGCCCATTACAAGCAATAACAACATGTGCATACACTGTGTGATGGTTGAAATTCAATGGAACAGCATCAATCTCCTACATTAAAGGTCTTTTACATCTACCGTTACACCGATGCCAATAGTTTAGACAATGTTTCCAACTCAGATTAGCGTTAGTCTTTGTTTTTACAGTATATACGGCAATAGGATTGTAAAGTGCTTTACATGTCGCAAAACTGACAATACTGTCAAAGTGTCACATTTGAATATAAGTACGTGTGTCATAGCCCCAACACATAATCTAAGCGTATTTCTACTGTGTATCTAGCATTTATAATATGATATGACGATCAGATGTGCAATCATTGCTGTATTTTAAGTGTTTGCACACTTAGGCAGTTTAGGCCCATTACAAGCAATAACAACATGTGCATACACTGTGTGATGGTTGAAATTCAATGGAACAGCATCAATCTCATACATTAACGGTCTTTTACATCTACCGTTACACCGATGCCAATAGTTTAGACAATGTTTCCAACTCAGATTAGCGTTAGTCTTTGTTTTTACAGTATATACGGCAATAGGACTGTAAATAGCTTTACATGTCGCAAAACTGACAATACTGTCAAAGTGTCACATTTGACTATAAGTACGTGTGTCATAGCACCAACACATAATCTAAGCATGTTTCTATTGTGTCTCTAGCATTTATAATATGATATGACGATCAGATGTGCAATCATTGCTGTATTTTAAGTGTTTGCACACTTAGGCAGTTTAGGCCCATTACAAGCAATAACAACATGTGCATACACTGTGTGATGGTTGAAATTCAATGGAACAGCATCAATCTCATACATTAAAGGTCTTTTACATCTACCGTTACACCGATGCCAATAGTTTAGACAATGTTTCCATCTCAGATCAGGGATAGTCTTTGTTTTTACAGTATATACGGCAATAGGACTGTAAAGTGCTTTACATGTCGCAAAACTGACAATACTGTCAAAGTGTCACATTTGACTATAAGTACGTGTGTCATAGCCCCATCACATAATCTACGCGTATTTCTACTGTGTATCTAGCATTTATAATATGATATGACGATCAGATGTGCAATCATTGCTGTATTTTAAGTGTTTGCACACTTAGGCAGTTTAGGCCCATTACAAGCAATAACAACATGTGTATACACTGTGTGATGGTTGAAATTCAATGGAACAGCATCAATCTCATACATTAAAGGTCTTTTACATCTACCGTTACACCGATGCCAATAGTTTAGACAATGTTTCCAACTCAGATTAGGGATAGTCTTTGTTTTTACAGTATATACGGCAATAGGACTGTAAAGTGCTTTACATGTCGCAAAACTGACAATACTGTCAAAGTGTCACATTTGACTATAAGTACGTGTGTCATAGCCCCAACACATAATCTAAGCGTATTTCTACTGTGTATCTAGCATTTATAATTTGATGTGATGATGAGATGTGCAATCATTGCTGTATTTTAAGTGTTTGCACACTTAGGCAGTTTAGGCCCATTACAAGCAATAACAACATGTGCATACACTGTGTGATGGTTGAAATTCAATGGAACAGCATCAATCTCATACATTAACGGTCTTTTACATCTACCGTTACACCGATGCCAATAGTTTAGACAATGTTTCCAACTCAGATTAGGGATAGTCTTTGGTTTTACAGTATATACGGCAATAGGACTGTAAAGTGCTTTACATGTCGCAAAACTGACAATACTGTCAAAGTGTCACATTTGACTATAAGTACGTGTGTCATAGCCCCAACACATAATCTAAGCGTATTTCTACTGTTTATCTAGCATTTATAATATGATATGACGATCAGATGTGCAATCATTGCTGTATTTTAAGTGTTTGCACACTTAGGCAGTTTAGGCCCATTACAAGCAATAACAACATGTGCATACACTGTGTGATGGTTGAAATTCAATGGAACAGCATCAATCTCCTACATTAAAGGTCTTTTACATCTACCGTTACACCGATGCCAATAGTTTAGACAATGTTTCCAACTCAGATTAGGGATAGTCTTTGTTTTTACAGTATATACGGCAATAGGACTGTAAAGTGCTTTACATGTCGCAAAACTGACAATACTGTCAAAGTGTCACATTTGGCTATAAGTACGTGTGTCATAGCACCAACACATAATCTAAGCATGTTTCTACTGTGTCTCTAGCATTTATAATATGATATGACGATCAGATGTGCAATCATTGCTGTATTTTAAGTGTTTGCACACTTAGGCAGTTTAGGCCCATTACAAGCAATAACAACATGTGCATACACTGTGTGATGGTTGAAATTCAATGGAACAGCATCAATCTCCTACATTAAAGGTCTTTTACATCTACCGTTACACCGATGCCAATAGTTTAGACAATGTTTCCAACTCAGATTAGCGTTAGTCTTTGTTTTTACAGTATATACGGCAATAGGACTGTAAAGTGCTTTACATGTCGCAAAACTGACAATACTGTCAAAGTGTCACATTTGACTATAAGTACGTGTGTCATAGCCCCAACACATAATCTAAGCGTATTTCTACTGTGTATCTAGCATTTATAATATGATATGACGATCAGATGTGCAATCATTGCTGTATTTTAAGTGTTTGCACACTTAGGCAGTTTAGGCCCATTACAAGCAATAACAACATGTGCATACACTGTGTGATGGTTGAAATTCAATGGAACAGCATCAATCTCATACATTAAAGGTCTTTTACATCTACCGTTACACCGATGCCAATAGTTTAGACAATGTTTCCAACTCAGATCAGGGATAGTCTTTGTTTTTACAGTATATACGGCAATAGGACTGTAAAGTGCTTTACATGTCGCAAAACTGACAATACTGTCAAAGTATCACATTTGACTATAAGTACGTGTGTCATAGCCCCAACACATAATCTAAGCGTATTTCTACTGTGTATCTAGCATTTATAATATGATATGACGATCAGATGTGAAATCATTGCTGTATTTTAATTGTTTGCACACTTAGGCAGTTTAGGCCCATTACAAGCAATAACAACATGTGCATACACTGTGTGATGCTTGAAATTCAATGGAACAGCATCAATCTCATACATTAAAGGCCTTTTACATCTACCGTTACACCGATGCCAATAGTTTAGACAATGTTTCCATCTCAGATCAGGGATAGTCTTTGTTTTTACAGTATATACGGCAATAGGACTGTAAAGTGCTTTACATGTCGCAAAACTGACAATACTGTCAAAGTATCACATTTGACTATAAGTACGTGTGTCATAGCCCCAACACATAATCTAAGCGTATTTCTACTGTGTATCTAGCATTTATAATATGATATGACGATCAGATGTGAAATCATTGCTGTATTTTAAGTGTTTGCACACTTAGGCAGTTTAGGCCCATTACAAGCAATAACAACATGTGCATACACTGTGTGATGGTTGAAATTCAATGGAACAGCATCAATCTCATACATTAACGGTCTTTTACATCTACCGTTACACCGATGCCAATAGTTTAGACAATGTTTCCAACTCAGATTAGCGTTAGTCTTTGTTTTTACAGTATATACGGCAATAGGACTGTAAATAGCTTTACATGTCGCAAAACTGACAATACTGTCAAAGTGTCACATTTGACTATAAGTACGTGTGTCATAGCACCAACACATAATCTAAGCATGTTTCTACTGTGTCTCTAGCATTTATAATATGATATGACGATCAGATGTGCAATCATTGCTGTATTTTAAGTGTTTGCACACTTAGGCAGTTTAGGCCCATTACAAGCAATAACAACATGTGCATACACTGTGTGATGGTTGAAATTCAATGGAACAGCATCAATCTCATACATTAACGGTCTTTTACATCTACCGTTACACCGATGCCAATAGTTTAGACAATGTTTCCATCTCAGATCAGGGATAGTCTTTGTTTTTACAGTATATACGGCAATAGGACTGTAAAGTGCTTTACATGTCGCAAAACTGACAATACTGTCAAAGTATCACATTTGACTATAAGTACGTGTGTCATAGCCCCAACACATAATCTAAGCGTATTTCTACTGTGTATCTAGCATTTATAATATGATATGACGATCAGATGTGAAATCATTGCTGTATTTTAAGTGTTTGCACACTTAGGCAGTTTAGGCCCATTACAAGCAATAACAACATGTGCATACACTGAGTGATGGTTGAAATTCAATGGAACAGCATCAATCTCCTACATTAAAGGTCTTTTACATCTACCGTTACACCGATGCCAATAGTTTAGACAATGTTTCCAACTCAGATTAGCGTTAGTCTTTGTTTTTACAGTATATACGGCAATAGGACTGTAAAGTGCTTTACATGTCGCAAAACTGACAATACTGTCAAAGTGTCACATTTGACTATAAGTACGTGTGTCATAGCCCCAACACATAATCTAAGCGTATTTCTACTGTGTATCTAGCATTTATAATATGATATGACGATCAGATGTGCAATCATTGCTGTATTTTAAGTGTTTGCACACTTAGGCAGTTTAGGCCCATTACAAGCAATAACAACATGTGCATACACTGTGTGATGGTTGAAATTCAATGGAACAGCATCAATCTCATACATTAAAGGTCTTTTACATCTACCGTTACACCGATGCCAATAGTTTAGACAATGTTTCCAACTCAGATCAGGGATAGTCTTTGTTTTTACAGTATATACGGCAATAGGACTGTAAAGTGCTTTACATGTCGCAAAACTGACAATACTGTCAAAGTATCACATTTGACTATAAGTACGTGTGTCATAGCCCCAACACATAATCTAAGCGTATTTCTACTGTGTATCTATCATTTATAATATGATATGACGATCAGATGTGAAATCATTGCTGTATTTTAATTGTTTGCACACTTAGGCAGTTTAGGCCCATTACAAGCAATAACAACATGTGCATACACTGTGTGATGGTTGAAATTCAATGGAACAGCATCAATCTCATACATTAAAGGTCTTTTACATCTACCGTTACACCGATGCCAATAGTTTAGACAATGTTTCCAACTCAGATCAGGGATAGTCTTTGTTTTTACAGTATATACGGCAATAGGACTGTAAAGTGCTTTACATGTCGCAAAACTGACAATACTGTCAAAGTGTCACATTTGACTATAAGTACGTGTGTCATAGCCCCAACACATAATCTAAGCGTATTTCTACTGTGTATCTAGCATTTATAATATGATATGACGATCAGATGTGAAATCATTGCTGTATTTTAAGTGTTTGCACACTTAGGCAGTTTAGGCCCATTACAAGCAATAACAACATGTGCATACACTGTGTGATGGTTGAAATTCAATGGAACAGCATCAATCTCCTACATTAAAGGTCGTTTACATCTACCGTTACACCGATGCCAATAGTTTAGACAATGTTTCCAACTCAGATTAGCGTTATTCTTTGTTGTTATAGTATATACGGCAATAGGACTGTAAAGTGCTTTACATGTCGCAAAACTGACAATACTGTCAAAGTGTCACATTTGACTATAAGTACGTGTGTCATAGCCCCAACACATAATCTAAGCGTATTTCTACTGTGTATCTATCATTTATAATATGATATGACGATCAGATGTGCAATCATTGCTGTATTTTAAGTGTTTGCACACTTAGGCAGTTTAGGCCCATTACAAGCAATAACAATATGTGCATATACTGTGTGATGGTTGAAATTCAATGGAACAGCATCAATCTCATACATTAAAGGTCTTTTACATCTACCGTTACACCGATGCCAATAGTTTAGACAATGTTTCCAACTCATATTAGGGATAGTCTTTGTTTTTACAGTATATACGGCAATAGGACTGTAAAGTGCTTTACATGTCGCAAAACTGACAATACTGTCAAAGTGTCACATTTGACTATAAGTACGTGTGTCATAGCCCCAACACATAATCTAAGCGTATTTCTACTGTGTATCTAGCATTTATAATATGATATGACGATCAGATGTGCAATCATTGCTGTATTTTAAGTGTTTGCACACTTAGGCAGTTTAGGCCCATTACAAGCAATAACAACATGTGCATACACTGTGTGATGGTTGAAATTCAATGGAACAGCATCAATCTCATACATTAAAATTCTTTTACATCTACCGTTACACCGATGCCAATAGTTTAGACAATGTTTCCAACTCAGATTAGGGATAGTCTTTGCTTTTACAGTATATACGGCAATAGGACTGTAAAGTGCTTTACATGTCGCAAAACTGACAATACTGTCAAAGTGTCACATTTGACTATAAGTACGTGTGTCATAGCCCCAACACATAATCTAAGCCTATTTCTACTGTGTATCTAGCATTTATAATATGATATGACGATCAGATGTGCAATCATTGCTGTATTTTAAGTGTTTGCACACTTAGGCAGTTTAGGCCCATTACAAGCAATAACAACATGTGCATACACTGTGTGATGGTTGAAATTCAATGGAACAGCATCAATCTCATACATTAAAGGTCTTTTACATCTAACGTTACACCGATGCCAATAGTTTAGACAATGTCTCCAACTCAGATTAGCGTTATTCTTTGTTTTTATAGTATATACGGCAATAGGATTGTAAAGTGCTTTACATGTCGCAAAACTGACAATACTGTCAAAGTGTCACATTTGACTATAAGTACGTGTGTCATAGCCCCAACACATAATCTAAGCGTATTTCTACTGTGTATCTAGCATTTATAATATGATATGACGATCAGATGTGCAATCATTGCTGTATTTTAAGTGTTTGCACACTTAGGCAGTTTAGGCCCATTACAAGCAATAACAACATGTGCATACACTGTGTGATGGTTGAAATTGAATGGAACAGCATCAATCTCATACATTAAAGGTCTTTTACATCTAACTTTACACCGATGCCAATAGTTTAGACAATGTCTCCAACTCAGATTAGCGTTATTCTTTGTTGTTATAGTATATACGGCAATAGGATTGTAAAGTGCTTTACATGTCGCAAAACTGACAATACTGTCAAAGTGTCACATTTGACTATAAGTACGTGTGTCATAGCCCCAACACATAATCTAAGCGTATTTCTACTGTGTATCTAGCATTTATAATATGATATGACGATCAGATGTGCAATCATTGCTGTATGTTAAGTGTTTGCACACTTAGGCAGTTTAGGCCCATTACAAGCAATAACAACATGTGCATACACTGTGTGATGGTTGAAATTCAATGGAACAGCATCAATCTCATACATTAAAGGTCTTTTACATCTACCGTTACACCGATGCCAATAGTTTAGACAATGTTTCCAACTCAGATCAGGGATAGTCTTTGTTTTTACAGTATATACGGCAATAGGACTGTAAAGTGCTTTACATGTCGCAAAACTGACAATACTGTCAAAGTGTCACATTTGACTATAAGTACGTGTGTCATAGCCCCAACACATAATCTAAGCGTATTTCTACTGTGTATCTAGCATTTATAATATGATATGACGATCAGATGTGAAATCATTGCTGTATTTTAAGTGTTTGCACACTTAGGCAGTTTAGGCCCATTACAAGCAATAACAACATGTGCATACACTGTGTGATGGTTGAAATTCAATGGAACAGCATCAATCTCCTACATTAAAGGTCGTTTACATCTACCGTTACACCGATGCCAATAGTTTAGACAATGTTTCCAACTCAGATTAGCGTTATTCTTTGTTGTTATAGTATATACGGCAATAGGACTGTAAAGTGCTTTACATGTCGCAAAACTGACAATACTGTCAAAGTGTCACATTTGACTATAAGTACGTGTGTCATAGCCCCAACACATAATCTAAGCGTATTTCTACTGTGTATCTATCATTTATAATATGATATGACGATCAGATGTGCAATCATTGCTGTATTTTAAGTGTTTGCACACTTAGGCAGTTTAGGCCCATTACAAGCAATAACAATATGTGCATATACTGTGTGATGGTTGAAATTCAATGGAACAGCATCAATCTCATACATTAAAGGTCTTTTACATCTACCGTTACACCGATGCCAATAGTTTAGACAATGTTTCCAACTCATATTAGGGATAGTCTTTGTTTTTACAGTATATACGGCAATAGGACTGTAAAGTGCTTTACATGTCGCAAAACTGACAATACTGTCAAAGTGTCACATTTGACTATAAGTACGTGTGTCATAGCCCCAACACATAATCTAAGCGTATTTCTACTGTGTATCTAGCATTTATAATATGATATGACGATCAGATGTGAAATCATTGCTGTATTTTAAGTGTTTGCACACTTAGGCAGTTTAGGCCCATTACAAGCAATAACAACATGTGCATACACTGTGTGATGGTTGAAATTCAATGGAACAGCATCAATCTCCTACATTAAAGGTCGTTTACATCTACCGTTACACCGATGCCAATAGTTTAGACAATGTTTCCAACTCAGATTAGCGTTATTCTTTGTTGTTATAGTATATACGGCAATAGGACTGTAAAGTGCTTTACATGTCGCAAAACTGACAATACTGTCAAAGTGTCACATTTGACTATAAGTACGTGTGTCATAGCCCCAACACATAATCTAAGCGTATTTCTACTGTGTATCTATCATTTATAATATGATATGACGATCAGATGTGCAATCATTGCTGTATTTTAAGTGTTTGCACACTTAGGCAGTTTAGGCCCATTACAAGCAATAACAATATGTGCATATACTGTGTGATGGTTGAAATTCAATGGAACAGCATCAATCTCATACATTAAAGGTCTTTTACATCTACCGTTACACCGATGCCAATAGTTTAGACAATGTTTCCAACTCATATTAGGGATAGTCTTTGTTTTTACAGTATATACGGCAATAGGACTGTAAAGTGCTTTACATGTCGCAAAACTGACAATACTGTCAAAGTGTCACATTTGACTATAAGTACGTGTGTCATAGCCCCAACACATAATCTAAGCGTATTTCTACTGTGTATCTAGCATTTATAATATGATATGACGATCAGATGTGCAATCATTGCTGTATTTTAAGTGTTTGCACACTTAGGCAGTTTAGGCCCATTACAAGCAATAACAACATGTGCATACACTGTGTGATGGTTGAAATTCAATGGAACAGCATCAATCTCATACATTAAAATTCTTTTACATCTACCGTTACACCGATGCCAATAGTTTAGACAATGTTTCCAACTCAGATTAGGGATAGTCTTTGCTTTTACAGTATATACGGCAATAGGACTGTAAAGTGCTTTACATGTCGCAAAACTGACAATACTGTCAAAGTGTCACATTTGACTATAAGTACGTGTGTCATAGCCCCAACACATAATCTAAGCGTATTTCTACTGTGTATCTAGCATTTATAATATGATATGACGATCAGATGTGCAATCATTGCTGTATGTTAAGTGTTTGCACACTTAGGCAGTTTAGGCCCATTACAAGCAATAACAACATGTGCATACACTGTGTGATGGTTGAAATTCAATGGAACAGCATCAATCTCATACATTGAAGGTCTTTTACATCTACCGTTACACCGATGCCAATAGTTTAGACAATGTTTCCAACTCAGATTAGCGTTAGTCTTTGTTTTTACAGTATATACGGCAATAGGACTGTAAAGTGCTTTACATGTCCCAAAACTGACAATACTGTCAAAGTGTCACATTTGACTATAAGTACGTGTGTCATAGCCCCAACACATAATCTAAGCGTATTTCTACTGTGTATCTAGCATTTATAATATGATATGACGATCAGATGTGCAATCATTGCTGTATTTTAAGTGTTTGCACACTTAGGCAGTTTAGGCCCATTACAAGCAATAACAACATGTGCATATACTGTGTGATGGTTGAAATTGAATGGAACAGCATCAATCTCATACATTAAAGGTCTTTTACATCTAACTTTACACCGATGCCAATAGTTTAGACAATGTCTCCAACTCAGATTAGCGTTATTCTTTGTTGTTATAGTATATACGGCAATAGGATTGTAAAGTGCTTTACATGTCGCAAAACTGACAATACTGTCAAAGTATCACATTTGAGTATAGGTACGTGTGTCATAGCCCCAACACATAATCTAAGCGTATGTCTACTGTGTATCTAGCATTTATAATATGATATGACGATCAGATGTGAAATCATTGCTGTATTTTAAGTGTTTGCACACTTAGGCAGTTTAGGCCCATTACAAGCAATAACAACATGTGCATACACTGTGTGATGGTTGAAATTCAATGGAACAGCATCAATCTCCTACATTAAAGGTCTTTTACATCTACCGTTACACCGATGCCAATAGTTTAGACAATGTTTCCAACTCAGATTAGCGTTAGTCTTTGTTTTTACAGTATATACGGCAATAGGACTGTAAAGTGCTTTACATGTCGCAAAACTGACAATACTGTCAAAGTGTCACATTTGAATATAAGTACGTGTGTCATAGCCCCAACACATAATCTAAGCGTATTTCTACTGTGTATCTAGCATTTATAATATGATATGACGATCAGATGTGCAATCATTGCTGTATTTTAAGTGTTTGCACACTTAGGCAGTTTAGGCCCATTACAAGCAATAACAACATGTGCATACACTGTGTGATGGTTGAAATTCAATGGAACAGCATCAATCTCCTACATTAAAGGTCTTTTACATCTACCGTTACACCGATGCCAATAGTTTAGACAATGTTTCCAACTCAGATTAGCGTTAGTCTTTGTTTTTACAGTATATACGGCAATAGGACTGTAAAGTGCTTTACATGTCGCAAAACTGACAATACTGTCAAAGTGTCACATTTGACTATAAGTACATGTGTCATAGCCCCAACACATAATCTAAGCGTATTTCTACTGTGTATCTAGCATTTATAATATGATATGACGATCAGATGTGCAATCATTGCTGTATTTTAAGTGTTTGCACACTTAGGCAGTTTAGGCCCATTACAAGCAATAACAACATGTGCATACACTGTGTGATGGTTGAAATTCAATGGAACAGCATCAATCTCATACATTAAAGGTCTTTTACATCTACCGTTACACCGATGCCAATAGTTTAGACAATGTTTCCAACTCAGATCAGGGATAGTCTTTGTTTTTACAGTATATACGGCAATAGGACTGTAAAGTGCTTTACATGTCGCAAAACTGATAATACTGTCAAAGTATCACATTTGACTATAAGTACGTGTGTCATAGCACCAACACATAATCTAAGCGTATTTCTACTGTGTATCTATCATTTATAATATGATATGACGATCAGATGTGCAATCATTGCTGTATTTTAAGTGTTTGCACACTTAGGCAGTTTAGGCCCATTACAAGCAATAACAACATGTGCATACACTGTGTGATGGTTGAAATTGAATGGAACAGCATCAATCTCATACATTAAAGGTCTTTTACATCTAACTTTACACCGATGCCAATAGTTTAGACAATGTCTCCAACTCAGATTAGCGTTATTCTTTGTTGTTATAGTATATACGGCAATAGGATTGTAAAGTGCTTTACATGTCGCAAAACTGACAATACTGTCAAAGTGTCACATTTGACTATAAGTACGTGTGTCATAGCCCCAACACATAATCTAAGCGTATTTCTACTGTGTATCTATCATTTATAATATGATATGACGATCAGATGTGCAATCATTGCTGTATTTTAAGTGTTTGCACACTTAGGCAGTTTAGGCCCATTACAAGCAATAACAATATGTGCATATACTGTGTGATGGTTGAAATTCAATGGAACAGCATCAATCTCATACATTAAAGGTCTTTTACATCTACCGTTACACCGATGCCAATAGTTTAGACAATGTTTCCAACTCATATTAGGGATAGTCTTTGTTTTTACAGTATATACGGCAATAGGACTGTAAAGTGCTTTACATGTCGCAAAACTGACAATACTGTCAAAGTGTCACATTTGACTATAAGTACGTGTGTCATAGCCCCAACACATAATCTAAGCGTATTTCTACTGTGTATCTAGCATTTATAATATGATATGACGATCAGATGTGCAATCATTGCTGTATTTTAAGTGTTTGCACACTTAGGCAGTTTAGGCCCATTACAAGCAATAACAACATGTGCATACACTGTGTGATGGTTGAAATTCAATGGAACAGCATCAATCTCATACATTAAAATTCTTTTACATCTACCGTTACACCGATGCCAATAGTTTAGACAATGTTTCCAACTCAGATTAGGGATAGTCTTTGCTTTTACAGTATATACGGCAATAGGACTGTAAAGTGCTTTACATGTCGCAAAACTGACAATACTGTCAAAGTGTCACATTTGACTATAAGTACGTGTGTCATAGCCCCAACACATAATCTAAGCGTATTTCTACTGTGTATCTAGCATTTATAATATGATATGACGATCAGATGTGCAATCATTGCTGTATTTTAAGTGTTTGCACACTTAGGCCGTTTAGGCCCATTACAAGCAATAACAACATGTGCATACACTGTGTGATGGTTGAAATTGAATGGAACAGCATCAATCTCATACATTAAAGGTCTTTTACATCTAACTTTACACCGATGCCAATAGTTTAGACAATGTCTCCAACTCAGATTAGCGTTATTCTTTGTTGTTATAGTATATACGGCAATAGGATTGTAAAGTGCTTTACATGTCGCAAAACTGACAATACTGTCAAAGTGTCACATTTGACTATAAGTACGTGTGTCATAGCCCCAACACATAATCTAAGCGTATTTCTACTGTGTATCTAGCATTTATAATATGATATGACGATCAGATGTGCAATCATTGCTGTATTTTAAGTGTTTGCACACTTAGGCAGTTTAGGCCCATTACAAGCAATAACAACATGTGCATATACTGTGTGATGGTTGAAATTCAATGGAACAGCATCAATCTCATACATTGAAGGTCTTTTACATCTACCGTTACACCGATGCCAATAGTTTAGACAATGTTTCCAACTCAGATTAGCGTTAGTCTTTGTTTTTACAGTATATACGGCAATAGGACTGTAAAGTGCTTTACATGTCGCAAAACTGACAATACTGTCAAAGTGTCACATTTGACTATAAGTACGTGTGTCATAGCCCCAACACATAATCTAAGCGTATTTCTACTGTGTATCTATCATTTATAATATGATATGACGATCAAATGTGCAATCATTGCTGTATTTTAAGTGTTTGCACACTTAGGCAGTTTAGGCCCATTACAAGCAATAACAACATGTGCATACACTGTGTGATGGTTGAAATTCAATGGAACAGCATCAATCTCATACATTAAAGGTCTTTTACATCTAACGTTACACCGATGCCAATAGTTTAGACAATGTTTCCAACTCAGATTAGCGTTAGTCTTTGTTTTTACAGTATATACGGCAATAGGACTGTAAAGTGCTTTACATGTCGCAAAACTGACAATACTGTCAAAGTGTCACATTTGACTATAAGTACGTGTGTCATAGCCCCAACACATAATCTAAGCGATTTCTACTGTGTATCTAGCATTTATAATATGATATGACGATCAGATGTGCAATCATTGCTGTATTTTAAGTGTTTGCACACTTAGGCAGTTTAGGCCCATTACAAGCAATAACAACATGTGCATACACTGTGTGATGGTTGAAATTCAATGGAACAGCATCAATCTCATACATTAAAGGTCTTTTACATCTAACTTTACACCGATGCCAATAGTTTAGACAATGTTTCCAACTCAGATCAGGGATAGTCTTTGTTTTTACAGTATATACGGCAATAGGACTGTAAAGTGCTTTACATGTCGCAAAACTGACAATACTGTCAAAGTGTCACATTTGACTATAAGTACGTGTGTCATAGCCCCAACACATAATCTAAGCGTATTTCTACTGTGTATCTAGCATTTATAATATGATATGACGATCAGATGTGCAATCATTGCTGTATTTTAAGTGTTTGCACACTTAGGCAGTTTAGGCCCATTACAAGCAATAACAACATGTGCATACACTGTGTGATGGTTGAAATTCAATGGAACAGCATCAATCTCATACATTAAAGGTCTTTTACATCTACCGTTACACCGATGCCAATAGTTTAGACAATGTTTCCAACTCAGATTAGCATTAGTCTTTGTTTTTACAGTATATACGGCAATGGGACTGTAAAGTGCTTTACATGTCGCAAAACTGACAATACTGTCAAAGTGTCACATTTGACTATAAGTACGTGTGTCATAGCCCCAACACATAATCTAAGCGTATTTCTACTGTGTATCTAGCATTTATAATATGATATGACGATTAGATGTGCAATCATTGCTGTATTTCAAGTGTTTACACACTTAGGCAGTTTAGGCCCATTACAAGCAATAACAACATGTGCATACACTGTGTGATGGTTGAAATTCAATGGAACAGCATCAATCTCATACATTAAAGGTCTTTTACATCTACCGTTACACCGATGCCAATAGTTTAGACAATGTTTCCAACTCAGATTAGGGATAGTCTTTGCTTTTACAGTATATACGGCAATAGGACTGTAAAGTGCTTTACATGTCGCAAAACTGACAATACTGTCAAAGTGTCACATTTGACTATAAGTACGTGTGTCATAGCCCCAACACATAATCTAAGCGTATTTCTACTGTGTATCTATCATTTATAATATGATATGACGATCAAATGTGCAATCATTGCTGTATTTTAAGTGTTTGCACACTTAGGCAGTTTAGGCCCATTACAAGCAATAACAACATGTGCATACACTGTGTGATGGTTGAAATTCAATGGAACAGCATCAATCTCATACATTAAAGGTCTTTTACATCTACCGTTACACCGATGCCAATAGTTTAGACAATGTTTCCAACTCATATTAGGGATAGTCTTTGCTTTTACAGTATATACGGCAATAGGACTGTAAAGTGCTTTACATGTCGCAAAACTGACAATACTGTCAAAGTGTCACATTTGACTATAAGTACGTGTGTCATAGCCCCAACACATAATCTAAGCGTATTTCTACTGTGTATCTAGCATTTATAATATGATATGACGATCAGATGTGCAATCATTGCTGTATTTTAAGTGTTTGCACACTTAGGCAGTTTAGGCCCATTACAAGCAATAACAACATGTGCATACACTGTGTGATGGTTGAAATTCAATGGAACAGCATCAATCTCATACATTAAAGGTCTTTTACATCTACCGTTACACCGATGCCAATAGTTTAGACAATGTTTCCAACTCAGATTAGCATTAGTCTTTGTTTTTACAGTATATACGGCAATGGGACTGTAAAGTGCTTTACATGTCGCAAAACTGACAATACTGTCAAAGTGTCACATTTGACTATAAGTACGTGTGTCATAGCCCCAACACATAATCTAAGCGATTTCTACTGTGTATCTAGCATTTATAATATGATATGACGATCAGATGTGCAATCATTGCTGTATTTTAAGTGTTTGCACACTTAGGCAGTTTAGGCCCATTACAAGCAATAACAACATGTGCATACACTGTGTGATGGTTGAAATTCAATGGAACAGCATCAATCTCATACATTAAAGGTCTTTTACATCTAACTTTACACCGATGCCAATAGTTTAGACAATGTTTCCAACTCATATTAGGGATAGTCTTTGTTTTTACAGTATATACGGCAATAGGACTGTAAAGTGCTTTACATGTCGCAAAACTGACAATACTGTCAAAGTGTCACATTTGACTATAAGTACGTGTGTCATAGCCCCAACACATAATCTAAGCGTATTTCTACTGTGTATCTAGCATTTATAATATGATATGACGATCAGATGTGCAATCATTGCTGTATTGTAAGTGTTTGCACTCTTAGGCAGTTTAGGCCCATTACAAGCAATAACAACATGTGCATACACTGTGTGATGGTTGAAATTCAATGGAACAGCATCAATCTCATACATTAAAGGTCTTTTACATCTAACGTTACACCGATGCCAATAGTTTAGACAATGTTTCCAACTCAGATTAGCGTTAGTCTTTGTTTTTACAGTATATACGGCAATAGGACTGTAAAGTGCTTTACATGTCGCAAAACTGACAATACTGTCAAAGTGTCACATTTGACTATAAGTACGTGTGTCATAGCCCCAACACATAATCTAAGCGTATTTCTACTGTGTATCTAGCATTTATAATATGATATGACGATCAGATGTGCAATCATTGCTGTATTTTAAGTGTTTGCACTCTTAGGCAGTTTAGGCCCATTACAAGCAATAACAACATGTGCATACACTGTGTGATGGTTGAAATTCAATGGAACAGCATCAATCTCATACATTAAAGGTCTTTTACATCTACCGTTACACCGATGCCAATAGTTTAGACAATGTTTCCAACTCAGATTAGGGTTAGTCTTTGCTTTTACAGTATATACGGCAATAGGACTGTAAAGTGCTTTACATGTCGCAAAACTGACAATACTGTCAAAGTGTCACATTTGACTATAAGTACGTGTGTCATAGCCCCAACACATAATCTAAGCCTATTTCTACTGTGTATCTAGCATTTATAATATGATATGACGATCAGATGTGCAATCATTGCTGTATTTTAAGTGTTTGCACACTTAGGCAGTTTAGGCCCATTACAAGCAATAACAACATGTGCATACACTGTGTGATGGTTGAAATTCAATGGAACAGCATCAATCTCATACATTAAAGGTCTTTTACATCTAACGTTACACCGATGCCAATAGTTTAGACAATGTTTCCAACTCAGTTTAGCGTTAGTCTTTGTTTTTACAGTATATACGGCAATAGGACTGTAAAGTGCTTTACATGTCGCAAAACTGACAATACTGTCAAAGTGTCACATTTGACTATAAGTACGTGTGTCATAGCCCCAACACATAATCTAAGCGATTTCTACTGTGTATCTAGCATTTATAATATGATATGACGATCAGATGTGCAAGCATTGCTGTATTTTAAGTGTTTGCACACTTAGGCAGTTTAGGCCCATTACAAGCAATAACAACATGTGCATACACTGTGTGATGGTTGAAATTGAATGGAACAGCATCAATCTCATACATTAAAGGTCTTTTACATCTAACTTTACACCGATGCCAATAGTTTAGACAATGTTTCCAACTCAGATCAGGGATAGTCTTTGTTTTTACAGTATATACGGCAATAGGACTGTAAAGTGCTTTACATGTCGCAAAACTGACAATACTGTCAAAGTGTCACATTTGACTATAAGTACGTGTGTCATAGCCCCAACACATAATCTAAGCGTATTTCTACTGTGTATCTAGCATTTATAATATGATATGACGATCAGATGTGCAATCATTGCTGTATTTTAAGTGTTTGCACACTTAGGCAGTTTAGGCCCATTACAAGCAATAACAACATGTGCATACACTGTGTGATGGTTGAAATTCAATGGAACAGCATCAATCTCATACATTAAAGGTCTTTTACATCTACCGTTACACCGATGCCAATAGTTTAGACAATGTTTCCAACTCAGATTAGCATTAGTCTTTGTTTTTACAGTATATACGGCAATAGGACTGTAAAGTGCTTTACATGTCGCAAAACTGACAATACTGTCAAAGTGTCACATTTGACTATAAGTACGTGTGTCATAGCCCCAACACATAATCTAAGCGTATTTCTACTGTGTATCTAGCATTTATAATATGATATGACGATCAGATGTGCAATCATTGCTGTATTTTAAGTGTTTGCACACTTAGGCAGTTTAGGCCCATTACAAGCAATAACAACATGTGCATACACTGTGTGATGGTTGAAATTCAATGGAACAGCATCAATCTCATACATTAAAGGTCTTTTACATCTACCGTTACACCGATGCCAATAGTTTAGACAATGTTTCCAACTCAGATTAGCATTAGTCTTTGTTTTTACAGTATATACGGCAATAGGACTGTAAAGTGCTTTACATGTCGCAAAACTGACAATACTGTCAAAGTGTCACATTTGACTATAAGTACGTGTGTCATAGCCCCAACACATAATCTAAGCGTATTTCTACTGTGTATCTAGCATTTATAATATGATATGACGATCAGATGTGCAATCATTGCTGTATTTTAAGTGTTTGCACACTTAGGCAGTTTAGGCCCATTACAAGCAATAACAACATGTGCATACACTGTGTGATGGTTGAAATTCAATGGAACAGCATCAATCTCATACATTAAAGGTCTTTTACATCTACCGTTACACCGATGCCAATAGTTTAGACAATGTTTCCAACTCAGATTAGCATTAGTCTTTGTTTTTACAGTATATACGGCAATAGGACTGTAAAGTGCTTTACATGTCGCAAAACTGACAATACTGTCAAAGTGTCACATTTGACTATAAGTACGTGTGTCATAGCCCCAACACATAATCTAAGCGCATTTCTACTGTGTATCTAG
This sequence comes from Mastigias papua, assembly GCA_964019165.1. Lineage (NCBI taxonomy): Eukaryota > Metazoa > Cnidaria > Scyphozoa > Rhizostomeae > Mastigiidae > Mastigias > Mastigias papua. The sequence goes on from OZ025287.1 coordinate 5,560,750, forward strand.
CATTTATAATATGATATGACGATCAGATGTGCAATCATTGCTGTATTTTAAGTGTTTGCACACTTAGGCAGTTTAGGCCCATTACAAGCAATAACAACATGTGCATACACTGTGTGATGGTTGAAATTCAATGGAACAGCATCAATCTCATACATTAAAGGTCTTTTACATCTAACGTTACACCGATGCCAATAGTTTAGACAATGTTTCCAACTCAGATTAGGGATAGTCTTTGTTTTTACAGTATATACGGCAATAGGACTGTAAAGTGCTTTACATGTCGCAAAACTGACAATACTGTCAAAGTGTCACATTTGACTATAAGTACGTGTGTCATAGCCCCAACACATAATCTAAGCGTATTTCTACTGTGTATCTAGCATTTATAATATGATATGACGATCAGATGTGCAATCATTGCTGTATTTTAAGTGTTTGCACTCTTAGGCAGTTTAGGCCCATTACAAGCAATAACAACATGTGCATACACTGTGTGATGGTTGAAATTCAATGGAACAGCATCAATCTCATACATTAAAGGTCTTTTACATCTACCGTTACACCGATGCCAATAGTTTAGACAATGTTTCCAACTCAGATTAGGGTTAGTCTTTGCTTTTACAGTATATACGGCAATAGGACTGTAAAGTGCTTTACATGTCGCAAAACTGACAATACTGTCAAAGTGTCACATTTGACTATAAGTACGTGTGTCATAGCCCCAACACATAATCTAAGCCTATTTCTACTGTGTATCTAGCATTTATAATATGATATGACGATCAGATGTGCAATCATTGCTGTATTTTAAGTGTTTGCACACTTAGGCAGTTTAGGCCCATTACAAGCAATAACAACATGTGCATACACTGTGTGATGGTTGAAATTCAATGGAACAGCATCAATCTCATACATTAAAGGTCTTTTACATCTAACGTTACACCGATGCCAATAGTTTAGACAATGTTTCCAACTCAGTTTAGCGTTAGTCTTTGTTTTTACAGTATATACGGCAATAGGACTGTAAAGTGCTTTACATGTCGCAAAACTGACAATACTGTCAAAGTGTCACATTTGACTATAAGTACGTGTGTCATAGCCCCAACACATAATCTAAGCGATTTCTACTGTGTATCTAGCATTTATAATATGATATGACGATCAGATGTGCAAGCATTGCTGTATTTTAAGTGTTTGCACACTTAGGCAGTTTAGGCCCATTACAAGCAATAACAACATGTGCATACACTGTGTGATGGTTGAAATTGAATGGAACAGCATCAATCTCATACATTAAAGGTCTTTTACATCTACCGTTACACCGATGCCAATAGTTTAGACAATGTTTCCAACTCAGATCAGGGATAGTCTTTGTTTTTACAGTATATACGGCAATAGGACTGTAAAGTGCTTTACATGTCGCAAAACTGACAATACTGTCAAAGTGTCACATTTGACTATAAGTACGTGTGTCATAGCCCCAACACATAATCTAAGCGTATTTCTACTGTGTATCTAGCATTTATAATATGATATGACGATCAGATGTGCAATCATTGCTGTATTTTAAGTGTTTGCACACTTAGGCAGTTTAGGCCCATTACAAGCAATAACAACATGTGCATACACTGTGTGATGGTTGAAATTCAATGGAACAGCATCAATCTCATACATTAAAGGTCTTTTACATCTACCGTTACACCGATGCCAATAGTTTAGACAATGTTTCCAACTCAGATTAGCATTAGTCTTTGTTTTTACAGTATATACGGCAATAGGACTGTAAAGTGCTTTACATGTCGCAAAACTGACAATACTGTCAAAGTGTCACATTTGACTATAAGTACGTGTGTCATAGCCCCAACACATAATCTAAGCGTATTTCTACTGTGTATCTAGCATTTATAATATGATATGACGATCAGATGTGCAATCATTGCTGTATTTTAAGTGTTTGCACACTTAGGCAGTTTAGGCCCATTACAAGCAATAACAACATGTGCATACACTGTGTGATGGTTGAAATTCAATGGAACAGCATCAATCTCATACACTAAAGGTCTTTTACATCTACCGTTACACCGATGCCAATAGTTTAGACAATGTTTCCAACTCAGATTAGCATTAGTCTTTGTTTTTACAGTATATACGGCAATAGGACTGTAAAGTGCTTTACATGTCGCAAAACTGACAATACTGTCAAAGTGTCACATTTGACTATAAGTACGTGTGTCATAGCCCCAACACATAATCTAAGCGTATTTCTACTGTGTATCTAGCATTTATAATATGATATGACGATCAGATGTGCAATCATTGCTGTATTTTAAGTGTTTGCACACTTAGGCAGTTTAGGCCCATTACAAGCAATAACAACATGTGCATACACTGTGTGATGGTTGAAATTCAATGGAACAGCATCAATCTCATACATTAAAGGTCTTTTACATCTACCGTTACACCGATGCCAATAGTTTAGACAATGTTTCCAACTCAGATTAGCATTAGTCTTTGTTTTTACAGTATATACGGCAATAGGACTGTAAAGTGCTTTACATGTCGCAAAACTGACAATACTGTCAAAGTGTCACATTTGACTATAAGTACGTGTGTCATAGCCCCAACACATAATCTAAGCGTATTTCTACTGTGTATCTAGCATTTATAATATGATATGACGATCAGATGTGCAATCATTGCTGTATTTTAAGTGTTTGCACACTTAGGCAGTTTAGGCCCATTACAAGCAATAACAACATGTGCATACACTGTGTGATGGTTGAAATTCAATGGAACAGCATCAATCTCATACATTAAAGGTCTTTTACATCTACCGTTACACCGATGCCAATAGTTTAGACAATGTTTCCAACTCAGATCAGGGATAGTCTTTGTTTTTACAGTATATACGGCAATAGGACTGTAAAGTGCTTTACATGTCGCAAAACTGACAATACTGTCAAAGTGTCACATTTGACTATAAGTACGTGTGTCATAGCCCCAACACATAATCTACGCGTATTTCTACTGTGTATCTAGCATTTATAATATGATATGACGATCAGATGTGCAATCATTGCTGTATTTTAAGTGTTTGCACACTTAGGCAGTTTAGGCCCATTACAAGCAATAACAACATGTGTATACACTGTGTGATGGTTGAAATTCAATGGAACAGCATCAATCTCCTACATTAAAGGTCTTTTACATCTACCGTTACACCGATGCCAATAGTTTAGACAATGTTTCCAACTCAGATCAGGGATAGTCTTTGTTTTTACAGTATATACGGCAATAGGACTGTAAAGTGCTTTACATGTCGCAAAACTGACAATACTGTCAAAGTATCACATTTGACTATAAGTACGTGTGTCATAGCCCCAACACATAATCTAAGCGTATTTCTACTGTGTATCTAGCATTTATAATATGATATGACGATCAGATGTGCAATCATTGCTGTATTTTAAGTGTTTGCACACTTAGGCAGTTTAGGCCCATTACAAGCAATAACAACATGTGCATACACTGTGTGATGGTTGAAATTCAATGGAACAGCATCAATCTCATACATTAAAGGTCTTTTACATCTACCGTTACACCGATGCCAATAGTTTAGACAATGTTTCCAACTCAGATCAGGGATAGTCTTTGTTTTTACAGTATATACGGCAATAGGACTGTAAAGTGCTTTACATGTCGCAAAACTGACAATACTGTCAAAGTGTCACATTTGACTATAAGTACGTGTGTCATAGCCCCAACACATAATCTACGCGTATTTCTACTGTGTATCTAGCATTTATAATATGATATGACGATCAGATGTGCAATCATTGCTGTATTTTAAGTGTTTGCACACTTAGGCAGTTTAGGCCCATTACAAGCAATAACAACATGTGTATACACTGTGTGATGGTTGAAATTCAATGGAACAGCATCAATCTCCTACATTAAAGGTCTTTTACATCTACCGTTACACCGATGCCAATAGTTTAGACAATGTTTCCAACTCAGATCAGGGATAGTCTTTGTTTTTACAGTATATACGGCAATAGGACTGTAAAGTGCTTTACATGTCGCAAAACTGACAATACTGTCAAAGTATCACATTTGACTATAAGTACGTGTGTCATAGCCCCAACACATAATCTAAGCGTATTTCTACTGTGTATCTAGCATTTATAATATGATATGACGATCAGATGTGCAATCATTGCTGTATTTTAAGTGTTTGCACACTTAGGCAGTTTAGGCCCATTACAAGCAATAACAACATGTGCATACACTGTGTGATGGTTTAAATTCAATGGAACAGCATCAATCTCATACATTAAAGGTCTTTTACATCTACCGTTACACCGATACCAATAGTTTAGACAATGTTTCCAACTCAGATTAGCGTTAGTCTTTGTTTTTACAGTATATACGGCAATAGGACTGTAAAGTGCTTTACATGTCGCAAAACTGACAATACTGTCAAAGTGTCACATTTGACTATAAGTACGTGTGTCATAGCCCCAACACATAATCTAAGCGTATTTCTACTGTGTATCTATCATTTATAATATGATATGACGATCAAATGTGCAATCATTGCTGTATTTTAAGTGTTTGCACACTTAGGCAGTTTAGGCCCATTACAAGCAATAACAACATGTGCATACACTGTGTGATGGTTGAAATTCAATGGAACAGCATCAATCTCATACATTAAAGGTCTTTTACATCTACCGTTACACCGATGCCAATAGTTTAGACAATGTTTCCAACTCAGATTAGGGATAGTCTTTGCTTTTACAGTATATACGGCAATAGGACTGTAAAGTGCTTTACATGTCGCAAAACTGACAATACTGTCAAAGTGTCACATTTGACTATAAGTACGTGTGTCATAGCCCCAACACATAATCTAAGCCTATTTCTACTGTGTATCTAGCATTTATAATATGATATGACGATCAGATGTGCAATCATTGCTGTATTTTAAGTGTTTGCACACTTAGGCAGTTTAGGCCCATTACAAGCAATAACAACATGTGCATACACTGTGTGATGGTTGAAATTCAATGGAACAGCATCAATCTCATACATTAAAGGTCGTTTACATCTAACGTTACACCGATGCCAATAGTTTAGACAATGTTTCCAACTCAGATTAGCGTTAGTCTTTGTTTTTACAGTATATACGGCAATAGGACTGTAAAGTGCTTTACATGTCGCAAAACTGACAATACTGTCAAAGTGTCACATTTGACTATAAGTACGTGTGTCATAGCCCCAACACATAATCTAAGCGTATTTCTACTGTGTATCTAGCATTTATAATATGATATGACGATCAGATGTGCAATCATTGCTGTATTTTAAGTGTTTGCACTCTTAGGCAGTTTAGGCCCATTACAAGCAATAACAACATGTGCATACACTGTGTGATGGTTGAAATTCAATGGAACAGCATCAATCTCATACATTAAAGGTCTTTTACATCTACCGTTACACCGATGCCAATAGTTTAGACAATGTTTCCAACTCAGATTAGGGATAGTCTTTGCTTTTACAGTATATACGGCAATAGGACTGTAAAGTGCTTTACATGTCGCAAAACTGACAATACTGTCAAAGTGTCACATTTGACTATAAGTACGTGTGTCATAGCCCCAACACATAATCTAAGCGTATTTCTACTGTGTATCTAGCATTTATAATATGATATGACGATCAGATGTGCAATCATTGCTGTATTTTAAGTGTTTGCACACTTAGGCAGTTTAGGCCCATTACAAGCAATAACAACATGTGCATACACTGTGTGATGGTTTAAATTCAATGGAACAGCATCAATCTCATACATTAAAGGTCTTTTACATCTACCGTTACACCGATACCAATAGTTTAGACAATGTTTCCAACTCAGATTAGCGTTAGTCTTTGTTTTTACAGTATATACGGCAATAGGACTGTAAAGTGCTTTACATGTCGCAAAACTGACAATACTGTCAAAGTGTCACATTTGACTATAAGTACGTGTGTCATAGCCCCAACACATAATCTAAGCGTATTTCTACTGTGTATCTATCATTTATAATATGATATGACGATCAAATGTGCAATCATTGCTGTATTTTAAGTGTTTGCACACTTAGGCAGTTTAGGCCCATTACAAGCAATAACAACATGTGCATACACTGTGTGATGGTTGAAATTCAATGGAACAGCATCAATCTCATACATTAAAGGTCTTTTACATCTACCGTTACACCGATGCCAATAGTTTAGACAATGTTTCCAACTCAGATTAGGGATAGTCTTTGCTTTTACAGTATATACGGCAATAGGACTGTAAAGTGCTTTACATGTCGCAAAACTGACAATACTGTCAAAGTGTCACATTTGACTATAAGTACGTGTGTCATAGCCCCAACACATAATCTAAGCCTATTTCTACTGTGTATCTAGCATTTATAATATGATATGACGATCAGATGTGCAATCATTGCTGTATTTTAAGTGTTTGCACACTTAGGCAGTTTAGGCCCATTACAAGCAATAACAACATGTGCATACACTGTGTGATGGTTGAAATTGAATGGAACAGCATCAATCTCATACATTAAAGGTCTTTTACATCTACCGTTACACCGATGCCAATAGTTTAGACAATGTTTCCAACTCAGATCAGGGATAGTCTTTGTTTTTACAGTATATACGGCAATAGGACTGTAAAGTGCTTTACATGTCGCAAAACTGACAATACTGTCAAAGTGTCACATTTGACTATAAGTACGTGTGTCATAGCCCCAACACATAATCTAAGCGTATTTCTACTGTGTATCTAGCATTTATAATATGATATGACGATCAGATGTGCAATCATTGCTGTATTTTAAGTGTTTGCACACTTAGGCAGTTTAGGCCCATTACAAGCAATAACAACATGTGCATACACTGTGTGATGGTTGAAATTCAATGGAACAGCATCAATCTCATACATTAAAGGTCTTTTACATCTACCGTTACACCGATGCCAATAGTTTAGACAATGTTTCCAACTCAGATTAGCATTAGTCTTTGTTTTTACAGTATATACGGCAATAGGACTGTAAAGTGCTTTACATGTCGCAAAACTGACAATACTGTCAAAGTGTCACATTTGACTATAAGTACGTGTGTCATAGCCCCAACACATAATCTAAGCGTATTTCTACTGTGTATCTAGCATTTATAATATGATATGACGATCAGATGTGCAATCATTGCTGTATTTTAAGTGTTTGCACACTTAGGCAGTTTAGGCCCATTACAAGCAATAACAACATGTGCATACACTGTGTGATGGTTGAAATTCAATGGAACAGCATCAATCTCATACATTAAAGGTCTTTTACATCTAACGTTACACCGATGCCAATAGTTTAGACAATGTTTCCAACTCAGATTAGCGTTAGTCTTTGTTTTTACAGTATATACGGCAATAGGACTGTAAAGTGCTTTACATGTCGCAAAACTGACAATACTGTCAAAGTGTCACATTTGACTATAAGTACGTGTGTCATAGCCCCAACACATAATCTAAGCGTATTTCTACTGTGTATCTAGCATTTATAATATGATATGACGATCAGATGTGCAATCATTGCTATATTTTAAGTGTTTGCACACTTAGGCAGTTTAGGCCCATTACAAGCAATAACAACATGTGCATACACTGTGTGATGGTTGAAATTCAATGGAACAGCATCAATCTCATACATTAAAGGTCTTTTACATCTAACTTTACACCGATGCCAATAGTTTAGACAATGTTTCCAACTCAGATCAGGGATAGTCTTTGTTTTTACAGTATATACGGCAATAGGACTGTAAAGTGCTTTACATGTCGCAAAACTGACAATACTGTCAACGTGTCACATTTGACTATAAGTACGTGTGTCATAGCCCCAACACATAATCTAAGCGTATTTCTACTGTGTATCTAGCATTTATAATATGATATGACGATCAGATGTGCAATCATTGCTGTATTTTAAGTGTTTGCACACTTAGGCAGTTTAGGCCCATTACAAGCAATAACAACATGTGCATACACTGTGTGATGGTTGAAATTCAATGGAACAGCATCAATCTCATACATTAAAGGTCTTTTACATCTACCGTTACACCGATGCCAATAGTTTAGACAATGTTTCCAACTCAGATCAGGGATAGTCTTTGTTTTTACAGTATATACGGCAATAGGACTGTAAAGTGCTTTACATGTCGCAAAACTGACAATACTGTCAAAGTGTCACATTTGACTATAAGTACGTGTGTCATAGCCCCAACACATAATCTACGCGTATTTCTACTGTGTATCTAGCATTTATAATATGATATGACGATCAGATGTGCAATCATTGCTGTATTTTAAGTGTTTGCACACTTAGGCAGTTTAGGCCCATTACAAGCAATAACAACATGTGTATACACTGTGTGATGGTTGAAATTCAATGGAACAGCATCAATCTCATACATTAAAGGTCTTTTACATCTACCGTTACACCGATGCCAATAGTTTAGACAATGTTTCCAACTCAGATCAGGGATAGTCTTTGTTTTTACAGTATATACGGCAATAGGACTGTAAAGTGCTTTACATGTCGCAAAACTGACAATACTGTCAAAGTATCACATTTGACTATAAGTACGTGTGTCATAGCCCCAACACATAATCTAAGCGTATTTCTACTGTGTATCTAGCATTTATAATATGATATGACGATCAGATGTGCAATCATTGCTGTATTTTAAGTGTTTGCACACTTAGGCAGTTTAGGCCCATTACAAGCAATAACAACATGTGCATACACTGTGTGATGGTTGAAATTCAATGGAACAGCATCAATCTCATACATTAAAGGTCTTTTACATCTACCGTTACACCGATACCAATAGTTTAGACAATGTTTCCAACTCAGATTAGCGTTAGTCTTTGTTTTTACAGTATATACGGCAATAGGACTGTAAAGTGCTTTACATGTCGCAAAACTGACAATACTGTCAAAGTGTCACATTTGACTATAAGTACGTGTGTCATAGCCCCAACACATAATCTAAGCGTATTTCTACTGTGTATCTAGCATTTATAATATGATATGACGATTAGATGTGCAATCATTGCTGTATTTCAAGTGTTTACACACTTAGGCAGTTTAGGCCCATTACAAGCAATAACAACATGTGCATACACTGTATGATGGTTGAAATTCAATGGAACAGCATCAATCTCATACATTAAAGGTCTTTTACATCTACCGTTACACCGATGCCAATAGTTTAGACAATGTTTCCAACTCAGATCAGGGATAGTCTTTGTTTTTACAGTATATACGGCAATAGGACTGTAAAGTGCTTTACATGTCGCAAAACTGACAATACTGTCAAAGTGTCACATTTGACTATAAGTACGTGTGTCATAGCCCCAACACATAATCTACGCGTATTTCTACTGTGTATCTAGCATTTATAATATGATATGACGATCAGATGTGCAATCATTGCTGTATTTTAAGTGTTTGCACACTTAGGCAGTTTAGGCCCATTACAAGCAATAACAACATGTGTATACACTGTGTGATGGTTGAAATTCAATGGAACAGCATCAATCTCATACATTAAAGGTCTTTTACATCTACCGTTACACCGATGCCAATAGTTTAGACAATGTTTCCAACTCAGATCAGGGATAGTCTTTGTTTTTACAGTATATACGGCAATAGGACTGTAAAGTGCTTTACATGTCGCAAAACTGACAATACTGTCAAAGTATCACATTTGACTATAAGTACGTGTGTCATAGCCCCAACACATAATCTAAGCGTATTTCTACTGTGTATCTAGCATTTATAATATGATATGACGATCAGATGTGCAATCATTGCTGTATTTTAAGTGTTTGCACACTTAGGCAGTTTAGGCCCATTACAAGCAATAACAACATGTGCATACACTGTGTGATGGTTGAAATTCAATGGAACAGCATCAATCTCATACATTAAAGGTCTTTTACATCTACCGTTACACCGATACCAATAGTTTAGACAATGTTTCCAACTCAGATTAGCGTTAGTCTTTGTTTTTACAGTATATACGGCAATAGGACTGTAAAGTGCTTTACATGTCGCAAAACTGACAATACTGTCAAAGTGTCACATTTGACTATAAGTACGTGTGTCATAGCCCCAACACATAATCTAAGCGTATTTCTACTGTGTATCTAGCATTTATAATATGATATGACGATTAGATGTGCAATCATTGCTGTATTTCAAGTGTTTACACACTTAGGCAGTTTAGGCCCATTACAAGCAATAACAACATGTGCATACACTGTATGATGGTTGAAATTCAATGGAACAGCATCAATCTCATACAATAAAGGTCTTTTACATCTACCGTTACACCGATGCCAATAGTTTAGACAATGTCTCCAACTCAGATTAGGGATAGTCTTTGTTTTTACAGTATATACGGCAATAGGACTGTAAAGTGCTTTACATGTCGCAAAACTGACAATACTGTTAAAGTGTCACATTTGACTATAAGTACGTGTGTCATAGCCCCAACACATAATCTAAGCGTATTTCTACTGTGTATCTAGCATTTATAATATGATATGACGATCAGATGTGCAATCATTGCTGTATTTTAAGTGTTTGCACACTTAGGCAGTTTAGGCCCATTACAAGCAATAACAACATGTGCATACACTGTGTGATGGTTGAAATTCAATGGAACAGCATCAATCTCATACATTAAAGGTCTTTTACATCTACCGTTACACCGATGCCAATAGTTTAGACAATGTTTCCAACTCAGATTAGCGTTAGTCTGTGTTTTTACAGTATATACGGCAATAGGACTGTAAAGTGCTTTACATGTCGCAAAACTGACAATACTGTCAAAGTGTCACATTTGACTATAAGTACGTGTGTCATAGCCCCAACACATAATCTAAGCGTATTTCTACTGTGTATCTAGCATTTATAATATGATATGACGATCAGATGTGCAATCATTGCTGTATTTTAAGTGTTTGCACACTTAGGCAGTTTAGGCCCATTACAAGCAATAACAACATGTGCATACACTGTGTGATGGTTGAAATTCAATGGAACAGCATCAATCTCATACATTAAAGGTCTTTTACATCTACCGTTACACCGATGCCAATAGTTTAGACAATGTTTCCAACTCAGATTAGCATTAGTCTTTGTTTTTACAGTATATACGGCAATAGGACTGTAAAGTGCTTTACATGTCGCAAAACTGACAATACTGTCAAAGTGTCACATTTGACTATAAGTACGTGTGTCATAGCCCCAACACATAATCTAAGCGTATTTCTACTGTGTATCTAGCATTTATAATATGATATGACGATCAGATGTGCAATCATTGCTGTATTTTAAGTGTTTGCACACTTAGGCAGTTTAGGCCCATTACAAGCAATAACAACATGTGCATACACTGTGTGATGGTTGAAATTCAATGGAACAGCATCAATCTCATACATTAAAGGTCTTTTACATCTACCTTTACACCGATGCCAATAGTTTAGACAATGTTTCCAACTCAGATTAGCATTAGTCTTTGTTTTTACAGTATATACGGCAATAGGACTGTAAAGTGCTTTACATGTCGCAAAACTGACAATACTGTCAACGTGTCACATTTGACTATAAGTACGTGTGTCATAGCCCCAACACATAATCTAAGCGTATTTCTACTGTGTATCTAGCATTTATAATATGATATGACGATCAGATGTGCAATCATTGCTGTATTTTAAGTGTTTGCACACTTAGGCAGTTTAGGCCCATTACAAGCAATAACAACATGTGCATACACTGTGTGATGGTTGAAATTCAATGGAACAGCATCAATCTCATACATTAAAGGTCTTTTACATCTACCGTTACACCGATGCCAATAGTTTAGACAATGTTTCCAACTCAGATCAGGGATAGTCTTTGTTTTTACAGTATATACGGCAATAGGACTGTAAAGTGCTTTACATGTCGCAAAACTGACAATACTGTCAAAGTGTCACATTTGACTATAAGTACGTGTGTCATAGCCCCAACACATAATCTACGCGTATTTCTACTGTGTATCTAGCATTTATAATATGATATGACGATCAGATGTGCAATCATTGCTGTATTTTAAGTGTTTGCACACTTAGGCAGTTTAGGCCCATTACAAGCAATAACAACATGTGTATACACTGTGTGATGGTTGAAATTCAATGGAACAGCATCAATCTCATACATTAAAGGTCTTTTACATCTACCGTTACACCGATGCCAATAGTTTAGACAATGTTTCCAACTCAGATCAGGGATAGTCTTTGTTTTTACAGTATATACGGCAATAGGACTGTAAAGTGCTTTACATGTCGCAAAACTGACAATACTGTCAAAGTATCACATTTGACTATAAGTACGTGTGTCATAGCCCCAACACATAATCTAAGCGTATTTCTACTGTGTATCTAGCATTTATAATATGATATGACGATCAGATGTGCAATCATTGCTGTATTTTAAGTGTTTGCACACTTAGGCAGTTTAGGCCCATTACAAGCAATAACAACATGTGCATACACTGTGTGATGGTTGAAATTCAATGGAACAGCATCAATCTCATACATTAAAGGTCTTTTACATCTACCGTTACACCGATACCAATAGTTTAGACAATGTTTCCAACTCAGATTAGCGTTAGTCTTTGTTTTTACAGTATATACGGCAATAGGACTGTAAAGTGCTTTACATGTCGCAAAACTGACAATACTGTCAAAGTGTCACATTTGACTATAAGTACGTGTGTCATAGCCCCAACACATAATCTAAGCGTATTTCTACTGTGTATCTAGCATTTATAATATGATATGACGATTAGATGTGCAATCATTGCTGTATTTCAAGTGTTTACACACTTAGGCAGTTTAGGCCCATTACAAGCAATAACAACATGTGCATACACTGTATGATGGTTGAAATTCAATGGAACAGCATCAATCTCATACATTAAAGGTCTTTTACATCTACCGTTACACCGATGCCAATAGTTTAGACAATGTTTCCAACTCAGATTAGCATTAGTCTTTGTTTTTACAGTATATACGGCAATAGGACTGTAAAGTGCTTTACATGTCGCAAAACTGACAATACTGTCAAAGTGTCACATTTGACTATAAGTACGTGTGTCATAGCCCCAACACATAATCTAAGCGTATTTCTACTGTGTATCTAGCATTTATAATATGATATGACGATCAGATGTGCAATCATTGCTGTATTTTAAGTGTTTGCACACTTAGGCAGTTTAGGCCCATTACAAGCAATAACAACATGTGCATACACTGTGTGATGGTTGAAATTCAATGGAACAGCATCAATCTCATACATTAAAGGTCTTTTACATCTACCTTTACACCGATGCCAATAGTTTAGACAATGTTTCCAACTCAGATTAGCATTAGTCTTTGTTTTTACAGTATATACGGCAATAGGACTGTAAAGTGCTTTACATGTCGCAAAACTGACAATACTGTCAACGTGTCACATTTGACTATAAGTACGTGTGTCATAGCCCCAACACATAATCTAAGCGTATTTCTACTGTGTATCTAGCATTTATAATATGATATGACGATCAGATGTGCAATCATTGCTGTATTTTAAGTGTTTGCACACTTAGGCAGTTTAGGCCCATTACAAGCAATAACAACATGTGCATACACTGTGTGATGGTTGAAATTCAATGGAACAGCATCAATCTCATACATTAAAGGTCTTTTACATCTACCGTTACACCGATGCCAATAGTTTAGACAATGTTTCCAACTCAGATCAGGGATAGTCTTTGTTTTTACAGTATATACGGCAATAGGACTGTAAAGTGCTTTACATGTCGCAAAACTGACAATACTGTCAAAGTGTCACATTTGACTATAAGTACGTGTGTCATAGCCCCAACACATAATCTACGCGTATTTCTACTGTGTATCTAGCATTTATAATATGATATGACGATCAGATGTGCAATCATTGCTGTATTTTAAGTGTTTGCACACTTAGGCAGTTTAGGCCCATTACAAGCAATAACAACATGTGTATACACTGTGTGATGGTTGAAATTCAATGGAACAGCATCAATCTCATACATTAAAGGTCTTTTACATCTACCGTTACACCGATACCAATAGTTTAGACAATGTTTCCAACTCAGATTAGCGTTAGTCTTTGTTTTTACAGTATATACGGCAATAGGACTGTAAAGTGCTTTACATGTCGCAAAACTGACAATACTGTCAAAGTGTCACATTTGACTATAAGTACGTGTGTCATAGCCCCAACACATAATCTAAGCGTATTTCTACTGTGTATCTAGCATTTATAATATGATATGACGATTAGATGTGCAATCATTGCTGTATTTCAAGTGTTTACACACTTAGGCAGTTTAGGCCCATTACAAGCAATAACAACATGTGCATACACTGTATGATGGTTGAAATTCAATGGAACAGCATCAATCTCATACAATAAAGGTCTTTTACATCTACCGTTACACCGATGCCAATAGTTTAGACAATGTCTCCAACTCAGATTAGGGATAGTCTTTGTTTTTACAGTATATACGGCAATAGGACTGTAAAGTGCTTTACATGTCGCAAAACTGACAATACTGTTAAAGTGTCACATTTGACTATAAGTACGTGTGTCATAGCCCCAACACATAATCTAAGCGTATTTCTACTGTGTATCTAGCATTTATAATATGATATGACGATCAGATGTGCAATCATTGCTGTATTTTAAGTGTTTGCACACTTAGGCAGTTTAGGCCCATTACAAGCAATAACAACATGTGCATACACTGTGTGATGGTTGAAATTCAATGGAACAGCATCAATCTCATACATTAAAGGTCTTTTACATCTACCGTTACACCGATGCCAATAGTTTAGACAATGTTTCCAACTCAGATTAGCGTTAGTCTGTGTTTTTACAGTATATACGGCAATAGGACTGTAAAGTGCTTTACATGTCGCAAAACTGACAATACTGTCAAAGTGTCACATTTGACTATAAGTACGTGTGTCATAGCCCCAACACAAAATCTAAGCGATTTCTACTGTATATCTAGCATTTATAATATGATATGACGATCAGATGTGAAATCATTGCTGTATTTTAATTGTTTGCACACTTAGGCAGTTTAGGCCCATTACAAGCAATAACAACATGTGCATACACTGTGTGATGGTTGAAATTCAATGGAACAGCATCAATCTCATACATTAAAGGTCTTTTACATCTACCGTTACACCGATGCCAATAGTTTAGACAATGTTTCCAACTCAGATCAGGGATAGTCTTTGTTTTTACAGTATATACGGCAATAGGACTGTAAAGTGCTTTACATGTCGCAAAACTGACAATACTGTCAAAGTATCACATTTGACTATAAGTACGTGTGTCATAGCCCCAACACATAATCTAATCGTATTTCTACTGTGTATCTAGCATTTATAATATGATATGACGATCAGATGTGCAATCATTGCTGTATTTTAAGTGTTTGCACACTTAGGCAGTTTAGGCCCATTACAAGCAATAACAACATGTGCATACACTGTGTGATGGTTGAAATTCAATGGAACAGCATCAATCTCATACATTAAAGGTCTTTTATATCTACCGTTACACCGATGCCAATAGTTTAGACAATGTTTCCAACTCAGATTAGCGTTAGTCTTTGTTTTTACAGTATATACGGCAATAGGACTGTAAAGTGCTTTACATGTCGCAAAACTGACAATACTGTCAAAGTGTCACATTTGACTATAAGTACGTGTGTCATAGCCCCAACACATAATCTAAGCGTTTTTCTACTGTGTATCTAGCATTTATAATATGATATGACGATCAGATGTGCAATCATTGCTGTATTTTAAGTGTTTGCACACTTAGGCAGTTTAGGCCCATTACAAGCAATAACAACATGTGCATACACTGTGTCATGGTTGAAATTCAATGGAACAGCATCAATATCAACGGTCCTTTACATCTACCGTTACACCGATGCCAATAGTTTAGACAATGTTTCCAACTCAGTTTAGGGATAGTCTTTGTTTTTACAGTATATACGGCAATAGGACTGTAAAGTGCTTTACATGTCGCAAAACTGACAATACTGTCAAAGTGTCACATTTGACTATAAGTACGTGTGTCATAGCCCCAACACATAATCTAAGCGTATTTCTACTGTGTATCTAGCATTTATAATATGGTATGACGATCAGATGTGCAATCATTGCTGTATGTTAAGTGTTTGCACACTTAGGCAGTTTAGGCCCATTACAAGCAATAACAACATGTGCATATACTGTGTCATGGTTGAAATTCAATGGAACAGCATCAATCTCATACATTAAAGGTCTTTTACATCTACCGTTACACCGATGCCAATAGTTTAGACAATGTTTCCAACTCAGATTAGCATTAGTCTTTGTTTTTACAGTATATACGGCAATAGGACTGTAAAGTGCTTTACATGTCGCAAAACTGACAATACTGTCAAAGTGTCACATTTGACTATAAGTACGTGTGTCATAGCCCCAACACATAATCTAAGCGTATTTCTACTGTGTATCTAGCATTTATAATATGATATGACGATCAGATGTGCAATCATTGCTGTATTTTAAGTGTTTGCACACTTAGGCAGTTTAGGCCCATTACAAGCAATAACAACATGTGCATACACTGTGTGATGGTTGAAATTCAATGGAACAGCATCAATCTCATACATTAAAGGTCTTTTACATCTACCGTTACACCGATGCCAATAGTTTAGACAATGTTTCCAACTCAGATTAGCGTTAGTCTTTGTTTTTACAGTATATACGGCAATAGGACTGTAAAGTGCTTTACATGTCGCAAAACTGACAATACTGTCAAAGTGTCACATTTGACTATAAGTACGTGTGTCATAGCCCCAACACATAATCTAAGCGTATTTCTACTGTGTATCTAGCATTTATAATATGATATGACGATCAGATGTGCAATCATTGCTGTATTTTAAGTGTTTGCACACTTAGGCAGTTTAGGCCCATTACAAGCAATAACAACATGTGCATACACTGTGTGATGGTTGAAATTCAATGGAACAGCATCAATCTCATACATTAAAGGTCTTTTACATCTAACGTTACACCGATGCCAATAGTTTAGACAATGTTTCCAACTCAGATTAGCGTTAGTCTTTGTTTTTACAGTATATACGGCAATAGGACTGTAAAGTGCTTTACATGTCGCAAAACTGACAATACTGTCAAAGTGTCACATTTGACTATAAGTACGTGTGTCATAGCCCCAACACATAATCTAAGCGTATTTCTACTGTGTATCTAGCATTTATAATATGATATGACGATCAGATGTGCAATCATTGCTGTATTTTAAGTGTTTGCACTCTTAGGCAGTTTAGGCCCATTACAAGCAATAACAACATGTGCATACACTGTGTGATGGTTGAAATTCAATGGAACAGCATCAATCTCATACATTAAAGGTCTTTTACATCTACCGTTACACCGATGCCAATAGTTTAGACAATGTTTCCAACTCAGATTAGGGATAGTCTTTGCTTTTACAGTATATACGGCAATAGGACTGTAAAGTGCTTTACATGTCGCAAAACTGACAATACTGTCAAAGTGTCACATTTGACTATAAGTACGTGTGTCATAGCCCCAACACATAATCTAAGCCTATTTCTACTGTGTATCTAGCATTTATAATATGATATGACGATCAGATGTGCAATCATTGCTGTATTTTAAGTGTTTGCACACTTAGGCAGTTTAGGCCCATTACAAGCAATAACAACATGTGCATACACTGTGTGATGGTTGAAATTCAATGGAACAGCATCAATCTCATACATTAAAGGTCTTTTACATCTAACGTTACACCGATGCCAATAGTTTAGACAATGTTTCCAACTCAGTTTAGCGTTAGTCTTTGTTTTTACAGTATATACGGCAATAGGACTGTAAAGTGCTTTACATGTCGCAAAACTGACAATACTGTCAAAGTGTCACATTTGACTATAAGTACGTGTGTCATAGCCCCAACACATAATCTAAGCGATTTCTACTGTGTATCTAGCATTTATAATATGATATGACGATCAGATGTGCAAGCATTGCTGTATTTTAAGTGTTTGCACACTTAGGCAGTTTAGGCCCATTACAAGCAATAACAACATGTGCATACACTGTGTGATGGTTGAAATTGAATGGAACAGCATCAATCTCATACATTAAAGGTCTTTTACATCTAACTTTACACCGATGCCAATAGTTTAGACAATGTTTCCAACTCAGATCAGGGATAGTCTTTGTTTTTACAGTATATACGGCAATAGGACTGTAAAGTGCTTTACATGTCGCAAAACTGACAATACTGTCAAAGTGTCACATTTGACTATAAGTACGTGTGTCATAGCCCCAACACATAATCTAAGCGTATTTCTACTGTGTATCTAGCATTTATAATATGATATGACGATCAGATGTGCAATCATTGCTGTATTTTAAGTGTTTGCACACTTAGGCAGTTTAGGCCCATTACAAGCAATAACAACATGTGCATACACTGTGTGATGGTTGAAATTCAATGGAACAGCATCAATCTCATACATTAAAGGTCTTTTACATCTACCGTTACACCGATGCCAATAGTTTAGACAATGTTTCCAACTCAGATTAGCATTAGTCTTTGTTTTTACAGTATATACGGCAATAGGACTGTAAAGTGCTTTACATGTCGCAAAACTGACAATACTGTCAAAGTGTCACATTTGACTATAAGTACGTGTGTCATAGCCCCAACACATAATCTAAGCGTATTTCTACTGTGTATCTAGCATTTATAATATGATATGACGATCAGATGTGCAATCATTGCTGTATTTTAAGTGTTTGCACACTTAGGCAGTTTAGGCCCATTACAAGCAATAACAACATGTGCATACACTGTGTGATGGTTGAAATTCAATGGAACAGCATCAATCTCATACATTAAAGGTCTTTTACATCTACCGTTACACCGATGCCAATAGTTTAGACAATGTTTCCAACTCAGATCAGGGATAGTCTTTGTTTTTACAGTATATACGGCAATAGGACTGTAAAGTGCTTTACATGTCGCAAAACTGACAATACTGTCAAAGTGTCACATTTGACTATAAGTACGTGTGTCATAGCCCCAACACATAATCTACGCGTATTTCTACTGTGTATCTAGCATTTATAATATGATATGACGATCAGATGTGCAATCATTGCTGTATTTTAAGTGTTTGCACACTTAGGCAGTTTAGGCCCATTACAAGCAATAACAACATGTGTATACACTGTGTGATGGTTGAAATTCAATGGAACAGCATCAATCTCATACATTAAAGGTCTTTTACATCTACCGTTACACCGATGCCAATAGTTTAGACAATGTTTCCAACTCAGATCAGGGATAGTCTTTGTTTTTACAGTATATACGGCAATAGGACTGTAAAGTGCTTTACATGTCGCAAAACTGACAATACTGTCAAAGTATCACATTTGACTATAAGTACGTGTGTCATAGCCCCAACACATAATCTAAGCGTATTTCTACTGTGTATCTAGCATTTATAATATGATATGACGATCAGATGTGCAATCATTGCTGTATTTTAAGTGTTTGCACACTTAGGCAGTTTAGGCCCATTACAAGCAATAACAACATGTGCATACACTGTGTGATGGTTGAAATTCAATGGAACAGCATCAATCTCATACATTAAAGGTCTTTTACATCTACCGTTACACCGATGCCAATAGTTTAGACAATGTTTCCAACTCAGATTAGCATTAGTCTTTGTTTTTACAGTATATACGGCAATAGGACTGTAAAGTGCTTTACATGTCGCAAAACTGACAATACTGTCAAAGTGTCACATTTGACTATAAGTACGTGTGTCATAGCCCCAACACATAATCTAAGCGTATTTCTACTGTGTATCTAGCATTTATAATATGATATGACGATCAGATGTGCAATCATTGCTGTATTTTAAGTGTTTGCACACTTAGGCAGTTTAGGCCCATTACAAGCAATAACAACATGTGCATACACTGTGTGATGGTTGAAATTCAATGGAACAGCATCAATCTCATACATTAAAGGTCTTTTACATCTAACGTTACACCGATGCCAATAGTTTAGACAATGTTTCCAACTCAGATTAGCGTTAGTCTTTGTTTTTACAGTATATACGGCAATAGGACTGTAAAGTGCTTTACATGTCGCAAAACTGACAATACTGTCAAAGTGTCACATTTGACTATAAGTACGTGTGTCATAGCCCCAACACATAATCTACGCGTATTTCTACTGTGTATCTAGCATTTATAATATGATATGACGATCAGATGTGCAATCATTGCTGTATTTTAAGTGTTTGCACACTTAGGCAGTTTAGGCCCATTACAAGCAATAACAACATGTGTATACACTGTGTGATGGTTGAAATTCAATGGAACAGCATCAATCTCATACATTAAAGGTCTTTTACATCTACCGTTACACCGATGCCAATAGTTTAGACAATGTTTCCAACTCAGATCAGGGATAGTCTTTGTTTTTACAGTATATACGGCAATAGGACTGTAAAGTGCTTTACATGTCGCAAAACTGACAATACTGTCAAAGTATCACATTTGACTATAAGTACGTGTGTCATAGCCCCAACACATAATCTAAGCGTATTTCTACTGTGTATCTAGCATTTATAATATGATATGACGATCAGATGTGCAATCATTGCTGTATTTTAAGTGTTTGCACACTTAGGCAGTTTAGGCCCATTACAAGCAATAACAACATGTGCATACACTGTGTGATGGTTGAAATTCAATGGAACAGCATCAATCTCATACATTAAAGGTCTTTTACATCTACCGTTACACCGATGCCAATAGTTTAGACAATGTTTCCAACTCAGATTAGCATTAGTCTTTGTTTTTACAGTATATACGGCAATAGGACTGTAAAGTGCTTTACATGTCGCAAAACTGACAATACTGTCAAAGTGTCACATTTGACTATAAGTACGTGTGTCATAGCCCCAACACATAATCTACGCGTATTTCTACTGTGTATCTAGCATTTATAATATGATATGACGATCAGATGTGCAATCATTGCTGTATTTTAAGTGTTTGCACACTTAGGCAGTTTAGGCCCATTACAAGCAATAACAACATGTGTATACACTGTGTGATGGTTGAAATTCAATGGAACAGCATCAATCTCCTACATTAAAGGTCTTTTACATCTACCGTTACACCGATGCCAATAGTTTAGACAATGTTTCCAACTCAGATCAGGGATAGTCTTTGTTTTTACAGTATATACGGCAATAGGACTGTAAAGTGCTTTACATGTCGCAAAACTGACAATACTGTCAAAGTATCACATTTGACTATAAGTACGTGTGTCATAGCCCCAACACATAATCTAAGCGTATTTCTACTGTGTATCTAGCATTTATAATATGATATGACGATCAGATGTGCAATCATTGCTGTATTTTAAGTGTTTGCACACTTAGGCAGTTTAGGCCCATTACAAGCAATAACAACATGTGCATACACTGTGTGATGGTTTAAATTCAATGGAACAGCATCAATCTCATACATTAAAGGTCTTTTACATCTACCGTTACACCGATACCAATAGTTTAGACAATGTTTCCAACTCAGATTAGCGTTAGTCTTTGTTTTTACAGTATATACGGCAATAGGACTGTAAAGTGCTTTACATGTCGCAAAACTGACAATACTGTCAAAGTGTCACATTTGACTATAAGTACGTGTGTCATAGCCCCAACACATAATCTAAGCGTATTTCTACTGTGTATCTATCATTTATAATATGATATGACGATCAAATGTGCAATCATTGCTGTATTTTAAGTGTTTGCACACTTAGGCAGTTTAGGCCCATTACAAGCAATAACAACATGTGCATACACTGTGTGATGGTTGAAATTCAATGGAACAGCATCAATCTCATACATTAAAGGTCTTTTACATCTACCGTTACACCGATGCCAATAGTTTAGACAATGTTTCCAACTCATATTAGGGATAGTCTTTGTTTTTACAGTATATACGGCAATAGGACTGTAAAGTGCTTTACATGTCGCAAAACTGACAATACTGTCAAAGTGTCACATTTGACTATAAGTACGTGTGTCATAGCCCCAACACATAATCTAAGCGTATTTCTACTGTGTATCTAGCATTTATAATATGATATGACGATCAGATGTGCAATCATTGCTGTATTTTAAGTGTTTGCACTCTTAGGCAGTTTAGGCCCATTACAAGCAATAACAACATGTGCATACACTGTGTGATGGTTGAAATTCAATGGAACAGCATCAATCTCATACATTAAAGGTCTTTTACATCTACCGTTACACCGCTGCCAATAGTTTAGACAATGTTTCCAACTCAGATTAGGGATAGTCTTTGCTTTTACAGTATATACGGCAATAGGACTGTAAAGTGCTTTACATGTCGCAAAACTGACAATACTGTCAAAGTGTCACATTTGACTATAAGTACGTGTGTCATAGCCCCAACACATAATCTAAGCCTATTTCTACTGTGTATCTAGCATTTATAATATGATATGACGATCAGATGTGCAATCATTGCTGTATTTTAAGTGTTTGCACACTTAGGCAGTTTAGGCCCATTACAAGCAATAACAACATGTGCATACACTGTGTGATGGTTGAAATTCAATGGAACAGCATCAATCTCATACATTAAAGGTCGTTTACATCTAACGTTACACCGATGCCAATAGTTTAGACAATGTTTCCAACTCAGATTAGCGTTAGTCTTTGTTTTTACAGTATATACGGCAATAGGACTGTAAAGTGCTTTACATGTCGCAAAACTGACAATACTGTCAAAGTGTCACATTTGACTATAAGTACGTGTGTCATAGCCCCAACACATAATCTAAGCGTATTTCTACTGTGTATCTAGCATTTATAATATGATATGACGATCAGATGTGCAATCATTGCTGTATTTTAAGTGTTTGCACTCTTAGGCAGTTTAGGCCCATTACAAGCAATAACAACATGTGCATACACTGTGTGATGGTTGAAATTCAATGGAACAGCATCAATCTCATACATTAAAGGTCTTTTACATCTACCGTTACACCGATGCCAATAGTTTAGACAATGTTTCCAACTCAGATTAGGGATAGTCTTTGCTTTTACAGTATATACGGCAATAGGACTGTAAAGTGCTTTACATGTCGCAAAACTGACAATACTGTCAAAGTGTCACATTTGACTATAAGTACGTGTGTCATAGCCCCAACACATAATCTAAGCGTATTTCTACTGTGTATCTAGCATTTATAATATGATATGACGATCAGATGTGCAATCATTGCTGTATTTTAAGTGTTTGCACACTTAGGCAGTTTAGGCCCATTACAAGCAATAACAACATGTGCATACACTGTGTGATGGTTGAAATTCAATGGAACAGCATCAATCTCATACATTAAAGGTCTTTTACATCTAACGTTACACCGATGCCAATAGTTTAGACAATGTTTCCAACTCAGATTAGCGTTAGTCTTTGTTTTTACAGTATATACGGCAATAGGACTGTAAAGTGCTTTACATGTCGCAAAACTGACAATACTGTCAAAGTGTCACATTTGACTATAAGTACGTGTGTCATAGCCCCAACACATAATCTAAGCGTATTTCTACTGTGTATCTAGCATTTATAATATGATATGACGATCAGATGTGCAATCATTGCTGTATTTTAAGTGTTTGCACACTTAGGCAGTTTAGGCCCATTACAAGCAATAACAACATGTGCATACACTGTGTGATGGTTGAAATTCAATGGAACAGCATCAATCTCATACATTAAAGGTCTTTTACATCTAACTTTACACCGATGCCAATAGTTTAGACAATGTTTCCAACTCAGATCAGGGATAGTCTTTGTTTTTACAGTATATACGGCAATAGGACTGTAAAGTGCTTTACATGTCGCAAAACTGACAATACTGTCAAAGTGTCACATTTGACTATAAGTACGTGTGTCATAGCCCCAACACATAATCTAAGCGTATTTCTACTGTGTATCTAGCATTTATAATATGATATGACGATCAGATGTGCAATCATTGCTGTATTTTAAGTGTTTGCACACTTAGGCAGTTTAGGCCCATTACAAGCAATAACAACATGTGCATACACTGTGTGATGGTTGAAATTCAATGGAACAGCATCAATCTCATACATTAAAGGTCTTTTACATCTACCGTTACACCGATGCCAATAGTTTAGACAATGTTTCCAACTCAGATTAGGGATAGTCTTTGCTTTTACAGTATATACGGCAATAGGACTGTAAAGTGCTTTACATGTCGCAAAACTGACAATACTGTCAAAGTGTCACATTTGACTATAAGTACGTGTGTCATAGCCCCAACACATAATCTAAGCGTATTTCTACTGTGTATCTAGCATTTATAATATGATATGACGATCAGATGTGCAATCATTGCTGTATTTTAAGTGTTTGCACACTTAGGCAGTTTAGGCCCATTACAAGCAATAACAACATGTGCATACACTGTGTGATGGTTGAAATTCAATGGAACAGCATCAATCTCATACATTAAAGGTCTTTTACATCTAACGTTACACCGATGCCAATAGTTTAGACAATGTTTCCAACTCAGATTAGCGTTAGTCTTTGTTTTTACAGTATATACGGCAATAGGACTGTAAAGTGCTTTACATGTCGCAAAACTGACAATACTGTCAAAGTGTCACATTTGACTATAAGTACGTGTGTCATAGCCCCAACACATAATCTAAGCGTATTTCTACTGTGTATCTAGCATTTATAATATGATATGACGATCAGATGTGCAATCATTGCTGTATTTTAAGTGTTTGCACACTTAGGCAGTTTAGGCCCATTACAAGCAATAACAACATGTGCATACACTGTGTGATGGTTGAAATTCAATGGAACAGCATCAATCTCATACATTAAAGGTCTTTTACATCTACCGTTACACCGATGCCAATAGTTTAGACAATGTTTCCAACTCAGATCAGGGATAGTCTTTGTTTTTACAGTATATACGGCAATAGGACTGTAAAGTGCTTTACATGTCGCAAAACTGACAATACTGTCAAAGTGTCACATTTGACTATAAGTACGTGTGTCATAGCCCCAACACATAATCTACGCGTATTTCTACTGTGTATCTAGCATTTATAATATGATATGACGATCAGATGTGCAATCATTGCTGTATTTTAAGTGTTTGCACACTTAGGCAGTTTAGGCCCATTACAAGCAATAACAACATGTGTATACACTGTGTGATGGTTGAAATTCAATGGAACAGCATCAATCTCCTACATTAAAGGTCTTTTACATCTACCGTTACACCGATGCCAATAGTTTAGACAATGTTTCCAACTCAGATTAGCATTAGTCTTTGTTTTTACAGTATATACGGCAATAGGACTGTAAAGTGCTTTACATGTCGCAAAACTGACAATACTGTCAAAGTATCACATTTGACTATAAGTACGTGTGTCATAGCCCCAACACATAATCTAAGCGTATTTCTACTGTGTATCTAGCATTTATAATATGATATGACGATCAGATGTGCAATCATTGCTGTATTTTAAGTGTTTGCACACTTAGGCAGTTTAGGCCCATTACAAGCAATAACAACATGTGCATACACTGTGTGATGGTTGAAATTCAATGGAACAGCATCAATCTCATACATTAAAGGTCTTTTACATCTACCGTTACACCGATACCAATAGTTTAGACAATGTTTCCAACTCAGATTAGCGTTAGTCTTTGTTTTTACAGTATATACGGCAATAGGACTGTAAAGTGCTTTACATGTCGCAAAACTGACAATACTGTCAAAGTGTCACATTTGACTATAAGTACGTGTGTCATAGCCCCAACACATAATCTACGCGTATTTCTACTGTGTATCTAGCATTTATAATATGATATGACGATCAGATGTGCAATCATTGCTGTATTTTAAGTGTTTGCACACTTAGGCAGTTTAGGCCCATTACAAGCAATAACAACATGTGTATACACTGTGTGATGGTTGAAATTCAATGGAAC
The DNA here is from genome assembly GCA_964019165.1 of Mastigias papua. Lineage (NCBI taxonomy): Eukaryota > Metazoa > Cnidaria > Scyphozoa > Rhizostomeae > Mastigiidae > Mastigias > Mastigias papua. The sequence continues at coordinate 5,587,097 of OZ025287.1, forward strand.
AGCATCAATCTCCTACATTAAAGGTCTTTTACATCTACCGTTACACCGATGCCAATAGTTTAGACAATGTTTCCAACTCAGATCAGGGATAGTCTTTGTTTTTACAGTATATACGGCAATAGGACTGTAAAGTGCTTTACATGTCGCAAAACTGACAATACTGTCAAAGTATCACATTTGACTATAAGTACGTGTGTCATAGCCCCAACACATAATCTAAGCGTATTTCTACTGTGTATCTAGCATTTATAATATGATATGACGATCAGATGTGCAATCATTGCTGTATTTTAAGTGTTTGCACACTTAGGCAGTTTAGGCCCATTACAAGCAATAACAACATGTGCATACACTGTGTGATGGTTGAAATTCAATGGAACAGCATCAATCTCATACATTAAAGGTCTTTTACATCTACCGTTACACCGATACCAATAGTTTAGACAATGTTTCCAACTCAGATTAGCGTTAGTCTTTGTTTTTACAGTATATACGGCAATAGGACTGTAAAGTGCTTTACATGTCGCAAAACTGACAATACTGTCAAAGTGTCACATTTGACTATAAGTACGTGTGTCATAGCCCCAACACATAATCTAAGCGTATTTCTACTGTGTATCTAGCATTTATAATATGATATGACGATTAGATGTGCAATCATTGCTGTATTTCAAATGTTTACACACTTAGGCAGTTTAGGCCCATTACAAGCAATAACAACATGTGCATACACTGTATGATGGTTGAAATTCAATGGAACAGCATCAATCTCATACATTAAAGGTCTTTTACATCTACCGTTACACCGATGCCAATAGTTTAGACAATGTCTCCAACTCAGATTAGGGATAGTCTTTGTTTTTACAGTATATACGGCAATAGGACTGTAAAGTGCTTTACATGTCGCAAAACTGACAATACTGTTAAAGTGTCACATTTGACTATAAGTACGTGTGTCATAGCCCCAACACATAATCTAAGCGTATTTCTACTGTGTATCTAGCATTTATAATATGATATGACGATCAGATGTGCAATCATTGCTGTATTTTAAGTGTTTGCACACTTAGGCAGTTTAGGCCCATTACAAGCAATAACAACATGTGCATACACTGTGTGATGGTTGAAATTCAATGGAACAGCATCAATCTCATACATTAAAGGTCTTTTACATCTACCGTTACACCGATGCCAATAGTTTAGACAATGTTTCCAACTCAGATTAGCGTTAGTCTGTGTTTTTACAGTATATACGGCAATAGGACTGTAAAGTGCTTTACATGTCGCAAAACTGACAATACTGTCAAAGTGTCACATTTGACTATAAGTACGTGTGTCATAGCCCCAACACAAAATCTAAGCGATTTCTACTGTATATCTAGCATTTATAATATGATATGACGATCAGATGTGAAATCATTGCTGTATTTTAATTGTTTGCACACTTAGGCAGTTTAGGCCCATTACAAGCAATAACAACATGTGCATACACTGTGTGATGGTTGAAATTCAATGGAACAGCATCAATCTCATACATTAAAGGTCTTTTACATCTACCGTTACACCGATGCCAATAGTTTAGACAATGTTTCCAACTCAGATTAGGGATAGTCTTTGTTTTTACAGTATATACGGCAATAGGACTGTAAAGTGCTTTACATGTCGCAAAACTGACAATACTGTCAAAGTGTCACATTTGAATATAAGTACGTGTGTCATAGCCCCAACACATAATCTAAGCGTATTTCTACTGTGTATCTAGCATTTATAATATGATATGACGATCAGATGTGCAATCATTGCTGTATTTTAAGTGTTTGCACACTTAGGCAGTTTAGGCCCATTACAAGCAATAACAACATGTGCATACACTGTGTGATGGTTGAAATTCAATGGAACAGCATCAATCTCATACATTAAAGGTCTTTTATATCTACCGTTACACCGATGCCAATAGTTTAGACAATGTTTCCAACTCAGATTAGCGTTAGTCTTTGTGTTTACAGTATATACGGCAATAGGACTGTAAAGTGCTTTACATGTCGCAAAACTGACAATACTGTCAAAGTGTCACATTTGACTATAAGTACGTGTGTCATAGCCCCAACACATAATCTAAGCGTTTTTCTACTGTGTATCTAGCATTTATAATATGATATGACGATTAGATGTGCAATCATTGCTGTATTTCAAGTGTTTACACACTTAGGCAGTTTAGGCCCATTACAAGCAATAACAACATGTGCATACACTGTGTGATGGTTGAAATTCAATGGAACAGCATCAATCTCATACATTAAAGGTCTTTTACATCTACCGTTACACCGATGCCAATAGTTTAGACAATGTTTCCAACTCAGATTAGGGATAGTCTTTGCTTTTACAGTATATACGGCAATAGGACTGTAAAGTGCTTTACATGTCGCAAAACTGACAATACTGTCAAAGTGTCACATTTGACTATAAGTACGTGTGTCATAGCCCCAACACATAATCTAAGCGTATTTCTACTGTGTATCTATCATTTATAATATGATATGACGATCAAATGTGCAATCATTGCTGTATTTTAAGTGTTTGCACACTTAGGCAGTTTAGGCCCATTACAAGCAATAACAACATGTGCATACACTGTGTGATGGTTGAAATTCAATGGAACAGCATCAATCTCATACATTAAAGGTCTTTTACATCTACCGTTACACCGATGCCAATAGTTTAGACAATGTTTCCAACTCATATTAGGGATAGTCTTTGTTTTTACAGTATATACGGCAATAGGACTGTAAAGTGCTTTACATGTCGCAAAACTGACAATACTGTCAAAGTGTCACATTTGACTATAAGTACGTGTGTCATAGCCCCAACACATAATCTAAGCGTATTTCTACTGTGTATCTAGCATTTATAATATGATATGACGATCAGATGTGCAATCATTGCTGTATTTTAAGTGTTTGCACACTTAGGCAGTTTAGGCCCATTACAAGCAATAACAACATGTGCATACACTGTGTGATGGTTGAAATTCAATGGAACAGCATCAATCTCATACATTAAAGGTCTTTTACATCTAACTTTACACCGATGCCAATAGTTTAGACAATGTTTCCAACTCAGATCAGGGATAGTCTTTGTTTTTACAGTATATACGGCAATAGGACTGTAAAGTGCTTTACATGTCGCAAAACTGACACTACTGTCAAAGTGTCACATTTGACTATAAGTACGTGTGTCATAGCCCCAACACATAATCTAAGCGTATTTCTACTGTGTATCTAGCATTTATAATATGATATGACGATCAGATGTGCAATCATTGCTGTATTTTAAGTGTTTGCACACTTAGGCAGTTTAGGCCCATTACAAGCAATAACAACATGTGCATACACTGTGTGATGGTTGAAATTCAATGGAACAGCATCAATCTCATACATTAAAGGTCTTTTACATCTACCGTTACACCGATGCCAATAGTTTAGACAATGTTTCCAACTCAGATTAGCATTAGTCTTTGTTTTTACAGTATATACGGCAATAGGACTGTAAAGTGCTTTACATGTCGCAAAACTGACACTACTGTCAAAGTGTCACATTTGACTATAAGTACGTGTGTCATAGCCCCAACACATAATCTAAGCGTATTTCTACTGTGTATCTAGCATTTATAATATGATATGACGATTAGATGTGCAATCATTGCTGTATTTCAAGTGTTTACACACTTAGGCAGTTTAGGCCCATTACAAGCAATAACAACATGTGCATACACTGTGTGATGGTTGAAATTCAATGGAACAGCATCAATCTCATACATTAAAGGTCTTTTACATCTACCGTTACACCGATGCCAATAGTTTAGACAATGTTTCCAACTCAGATCAGGGATAGTCTTTGTTTTTACAGTATATACGGCAATAGGACTGTAAAGTGCTTTACATGTCGCAAAACTGACAATACTGTCAAAGTGTCACATTTGACTATAAGTACGTGTGTCATAGCCCCAACACATAATCTACGCGTATTTCTACTGTGTATCTAGCATTTATAATATGATATGACGATCAGATGTGCAATCATTGCTGTATTTTAAGTGTTTGCACACTTAGGCAGTTTAGGCCCATTACAAGCAATAACAACATGTGTATACACTGTGTGATGGTTGAAATTCAATGGAACAGCATCAATCTCATACATTAAAGGTCTTTTACATCTACCGTTACACCGATGCCAATAGTTTAGACAATGTTTCCAACTCAGATCAGGGATAGTCTTTGTTTTTACAGTATATACGGCAATAGGACTGTAAAGTGCTTTACATGTCGCAAAACTGACAATACTGTCAAAGTATCACATTTGACTATAAGTACGTGTGTCATAGCCGCAACACATAATCTAAGCGTATTTCTACTGTGTATCTAGCATTTATAATTTGATGTGATGATGAGATGTGCAATCATTGCTGTATTTTAAGTGTTTGCACACTTAGGCAGTTTAGGCCCATTACAAGCAATAACAACATGTGCATACACTGTGTGATGGTTGAAATTCAATGGAACAGCATCAATCTCATACATTAAAGGTCTTTTACATCTACCGTTACACCGATACCAATAGTTTAGACAATGTTTCCAACTCAGATTAGCGTTAGTCTTTGTTTTTACAGTATATACGGCAATAGGACTGTAAAGTGCTTTACATGTCGCAAAACTGACAATACTGTCAAAGTGTCACATTTGACTATAAGTTCGTGTGTCATAGCCCCAACACATAATCTAAGCGTATTTCTACTGTGTATCTAGCATTTATAATATGATATGACGATTAGATGTGCAATCATTGCTGTATTTCAAGTGTTTACACACTTAGGCAGTTTAGGCCCATTACAAGCAATAACAACATGTGCATACACTGTGTGATGGTTGAAATTCAATGGAACAGCATCAATCTCATACATTAAAGGTCTTCTACATCTACCGTTACACCGATGCCAATAGTTTAGACAATGTCTCCAACTCAGATTAGGGATAGTCTTTGTTTTTACAGTATATACGGCAATAGGACTGTAAAGTGCTTTACATGTCGCAAAACTGACAATACTGTTAAAGTGTCACATTTGACTATAAGTACGTGTGTCATAGCCCCAACACATAATCTAAGCGTATTTCTACTGTGTATCTAGCATTTATAATATGATATGACGATCAGATGTGCAATCATTGCTGTATGTTAAGTGTTTGCACACTTAGGCAGTTTAGGCCCATTACAAGCAATAACAACATGTGCATACACTGTGTGATGGTTGAAATTCAATGGAACAGCATCAATCTCATACATTAAAGGTCTTTTACATCTACCGTTACACCGATGCCAATAGTTTAGACAATGTTTCCAACTCATATTAGGGATAGTCTTTGTTTTTACAGTATATACGGCAATAGGACTGTAAAGTGCTTTACATGTCGCAAAACTGACAATACTGTCAAAGTGTCACATTTGACTATAAGTACGTGTGTCATAGCCCCAACACATAATCTAAGCGTATTTCTACTGTGTATCTAGCATTTATAATATGATATGACGATCAGATGTGAAATCATTGCTGTATTTTAAGTGTTTGCACACTTAGGCAGTTTAGGCCCATTACAAGCAATAACAACATGTGCATACACTGTGTGATGGTTGAAATTCAATGGAACAGCATCAATCTCCTACATTAAAGGTCTTTTACATCTACCGTTACACCGATGCCAATAGTTTAGACAATGTTTCCAACTCAGATTAGCGTTAGTCTGTGTTTTTACAGTATATACGGCAATAGGACTGTAAAGTGCTTTACATGTCGCAAAACTGACAATACTGTCAAAGTGTCACATTTGGCTATAAGTACGTGTGTCATAGCACCAACACATAATCTAAGCATGTTTCTACTGTGTCTCTAGCATTTATAATATGACATGACGATCAGATGTGCAATCATTGCTGTATTTTAAGTGTTTGCACACTTAGGCAGTTTAGGCCCATTACAAGCAATAACAACATGTGCATACACTGTGTGATGGGTGAAATTCAATGGAACAGCATCAATCTCCTACATTAAAGGTCTTTTACATCTACCGTTACACCGATGCCAATAGTGTAGACAATGTTTCCAACTCAGATTAGCGTTAGTCTGTGTTTTTACAGTATATACGGCAATAGGACTGTAAAGTGCTTTACATGTCGCAAAACTGACAATACTGTCAAAGTGTCACATTTGACTATAAGTACGTGTGTCATAGCCCCAACACAAAATCTAAGCGATTTCTACTGTATATCTAGCATTTATAATATGATATGACGATCAGATGTGAAATCATTGCTGTATTTTAATTGTTTGCACACTTAGGCAGTTTAGGCCCATTACAAGCAATAACAACATGTGCATACACTGTGTGATGGTTGAAATTCAATGGAACAGCATCAATCTCATACATTAAAGGTCTTTTACATCTACCGTTACACCGATGCCAATAGTTTAGACAATGTTTCCAACTCAGATCAGGGATAGTCTTTGTTTTTACAGTATATACGGCAATAGGACTGTAAAGTGCTTTACATGTCGCAAAACTGACAATACTGTCAAAGTATCACATTTGACTATAAGTACGTGTGTCATAGCCCCAACACATAATCTAAGCGTATTTCTACTGTGTATCTAGCATTTATAATATGATATGACGATCAGATGTGAAATCATTGCTGTATTTTAAGTGTTTGCACACTTAGGCAGTTTAGGCCCATTACAAGCAATAACAACATGTGCATACACTGTGTCATGGTTGAAATTCAATGGAACAGCATCAATCTCCTACATTAAAGGTCGTTTACATCTACCGTTACACCGATGCCAATAGTTTAGACAATGTTTCCAACTCAGATTAGCGTTAGTCTTTGTTTTTACAGTATATACGGCAATAGGACTGTAAAGTGCTTTACATGTCGCAAAACTGACAATACTGTCAAAGTGTCACATTTGAATATAAGTACGTGTGTCATAGCCCCAACACATAGTCTAAGCGTATTTCTACTGTGTATCTAGCATTTATAATATGATATGACGATCAGATGTGCAATCATTGCTGTATTTTAAGTGTTTGCACACTTAGGCAGTTTAGGCCCATTACAAGCAATAACAACATGTGCATACACTGTGTGATGGTTGAAATTCAATGGAACAGCATCAATCTCATACATTAACGGTCTTTTACATCTACCGTTACACCGATGCCAATAGTTTAGACAATGTTTCCAACTCAGATTAGCGTTAGTCTTTGTTTTTACAGTATATACGGCAATAGGACTGTAAGTAGCTTTAGATGTCGCAAAACTGACAATACTGTCAAAGTGTCACATTTGACTATAAGTACGTGTGTCATAGCACCAACACATAATCTAAGCATGTTTCTACTGTGTCTCTAGCATTTATAATATGATATGACGATCAGATGTGCAATCATTGCTGTATTTTAAGTGTTTGCACACTTAGGCAGTTTAGGCCCATTACAAGCAATAACAACATGTGCATACACTGTGTGATGGTTGAAATTCAATGGAACAGCATCAATCTCATACATTAAAGTTCTTTTACATCTACCGTTACACCGATGCCAATAGTTTAGACAATGTTTCCAACTCAGATTAGCGTTAGTCTTTGTTTTTACAGTATATACGGCAATAGGACTGTAAAGTGCTTTACATGTCGCAAAACTGACAATACTGTCAAAGTGTCACATTTGACTATAAGTTCGTGTGTCATAGCCCCAACACATAATCTAAGCGTATTTCTACTGTGTATCTAGCATTTATAATATGATATGACGATTAGATGTGCAATCATTGCTGTATTTCAAGTGTTTACACACTTAGGCAGTTTAGGCCCATTACAAGCAATAACAACATGTGCATACACTGTGTGATGGTTGAAATTCAATGGAACAGCATCAATCTCATACATTAAAGGTCTTTTACATCTACCGTTACACCGATGCCAATAGTTTAGACAATGTTTCCAACTCAGATTAGGGATAGTCTTTGTGTTTACAGTATATACGGCAATAGGACTGTAAAGTGCTTTACATGTCGCAAAACTGACAATACTGTCAAAGTGTCACATTTGAATATAAGTACGTGTGTCATAGCCCCAACACATAATCTAAGCGTATTTCTACTGTGTATCTAGCATTTATAATATGATATGACGATCAGATGTGCAATCATTGCTGTATTTTAAGTGTTTGCACACTTAGGCAGTTTAGGCCCATTACAAGCAATAACAACATGTGCATACACTGTGTGATGGTTGAAATTCAATGGAACAGCATCAATCTCATACATTAAAGGTCTTTTACATCTACCGTTACACCGATGCCAATAGTTTAGACAATGTTTCCAACTCAGATTAGCGTTAGTCTTTGTTTTTACAGTATATACGGCAATAGGACTGTAAAGTGCTTTACATGTCGCAAAACTGACAATACTGTCAAAGTGTGACATTTGACTATAAGTACGTGTGTCATAGCCCCAACACATAATCTAAGCGTATTTCTACTGTGTATCTAGCATTTATAATATGATATGACGATTAGATGTGCAATCATTGCTGTATTTCAAGTGTTTACACACTTAGGCAGTTTAGGCCCATTACAAGCAATAACAACATGTGCATACACTGTGTGATGGTTGAAATTCAATGGAACAGCATCAATCTCATACATTAAAGGTCTTTTACATCTACCGTTACACCGATGCCAATAGTTTAGACAATGTTTCCAACTCAGATTAGGGATAGTCTTTGTGTTTACAGTATATACGGCAATAGGACTGTAAAGTGCTTTACATGTCGCAAAACTGACAATACTGTCAAAGTGTCACATTTGAATATAAGTACGTGTGTCATAGCCCCAACACATAATCTAAGCGTATTTCTACTGTGTATCTAGCATTTATAATATGATATGACGATCAGATGTGCAATCATTGCTGTATTTTAAGTGTTTGCACACTTAGGCAGTTTAGGCCCATTACAAGCAATAACAACATGTGCATACACTGTGTGATGGTTGAAATTCAATGGAACAGCATCAATCTCATACATTAAAGGTCTTTTACATCTACCGTTACACCGATGCCAATAGTTTAGACAATGTTTCCAACTCAGATTAGCGTTAGTCTTTGTTTTTACAGTATATACGGCAATAGGACTGTAAAGTGCTTTACATGTCGCAAAACTGACAATACTGTCAAAGTGTGACATTTGACTATAAGTACGTGTGTCATAGCCCCAACACATAATCTAAGCGTATTTCTACTGTGTATCTAGCATTTATAATATGATATGACGATTAGATGTGCAATCATTGCTGTATTTCAAGTGTTTACACACTTAGGCAGTTTAGGCCCATTACAAGCAATAACAACATGTGCATACACTGTGTGATGGTTGAAATTCAATGGAACAGCATCAATCTCATACATTAAAGGTCTTTTACATCTACCGTTACACCGATGCCAATAGTTTAGACAATGTTTCCAACTCAGATTAGGGATAGTCTTTGTGTTTACAGTATATACGGCAATAGGACTGTAAAGTGCTTTACATGTCGCAAAACTGACAATACTGTCAAAGTGTCACATTTGAATATAAGTACGTGTGTCATAGCCCCAACACATAATCTAAGCGTATTTCTATTGTGTATCTAGCATTTATAATATGATATGACGATCAGATGTGCAATCATTGCTGTATTTTAAGTGTTTGCACACTTAGGCAGTTTAGGCCCATTACAAGCAATAACAACATGTGCATACACTGTGTGATGGTTGAAATTCAATGGAACAGCATCAATCTCATACATTAACGGTCTTTTACATCTACCGTTACACCGATGCCAATAGTTTAGACAATGTTTCCAACTCAGATTAGCGTTAGTCTTTGTTTTTACAGTATATACGGCAATAGGACTGTAAAGTGCTTTACATGTCGCAAAACTGACAATACTGTCAAAGTGTCACATTTGACTATAAGTACGTGTGTCATAGCCCCAACACATAATCTAAGCGTATTTCTACTGTGTATCTAGCATTTATAATATGATATGACGATCAGATGTGCAATCATTGCTGTATTTTAAGTGTTTGCACACTTAGGCAGTTTAGGCCCATTACAAGCAATAACAACATGTGCATACACTGTGTGATGGTTGAAATTCAATGGAACAGCATCAATCTCATACATTATCGGTCTTTTACATCTACCGTTACACCGATGCCAATAGTTTAGACAATGTCTCCAACTCAGATTAGCGTTAGTCTTTGTTTTTATAGTATATACGGCAATAGGACCGTACAGTGCTTTACATGTCGCAAAACTGACAATACTGTCAAAGTGTCACATTTGACTATAAGTACGTGTGTCATAGCCCCAACACATAATCTAAGCGTATTTCTACTGTGTATCTAGCATTTATAATATGATATGACGATCAGATGTGAAATCATTGCTGTATTTTAAGGGTTTGCACACTTAGGCAGTTTAGGCCCATTACAAGCAATAACAACATGTGCATACACTGTGTGATGGTTGAAATTCAATGGAACAGCATCAATCTCATACATTAAAGGTCTTTTACATCTAACGTTACACCGATGCCAATAGTTTAGACAATGTCTCCAACTCAGATTAGCGTTATTCTTTGTTTTTATAGTATATACGGCAATAGGATTGTAAAGTGCTTTACATGTCGCAAAACTGACAATACTGTCAAAGTGTCACATTTGACTATAAGTACGTGTGTCATAGCCCCAACACATAATCTAAGCGTATTTCTACTGTGTATCTAGCATTTATAATATGATATGACGATCAGATGTGCAATCATTGCTGTATTTTAAGTGTTTGCACACTTAGGCAGTTTAGGCCCATTACAAGCAATAACAACATGTGCATACACTGTGTGATGGGTGAAATTCAATGGAACAGCATCAATCTCATACATTAAAGGTCTTTTACATCTACCGTTACACCGATGCCAATAGTTTAGACAATGTTTCCAACTCAGATTAGGGATAGTCTTTGCTTTTACAGTATATACGGCAATAGGACTGTAAAGTGCTTTACATGTCGCAAAACTGACAATACTGTCAAAGTGTCACATTTGACTATAAGTACGTGTGTCATAGCCCCAACACATAATCTAAGCGTATTTCTACTGTGTATCTAGCATTTATAATATGATATGACGATCAGATGTGCAATCATTGCTGTATTTTAAGTGTTTGCACACTTAGGCAGTTTAGGCCCATTACAAGCAATAACAACATGTGCATACACTGTGTGATGGTTGAAATTCAATGGAACAGCATCAATCTCATACATTAACGGTCTTTTACATCTACCGTTACACCGATGCCAATAGTTTAGACAATGTTTCCAACTCAGATTAGCGTTAGTCTTTGTTTTTACAGTATATACGGCAATAGGACTGTAAAGTGCTTTACATGTCGCAAAACTGACAATTCTGTCAAAGTGTCACATTTGACTATAAGTACGTGTGTCATAGCCCCAACACATAATCTAAGCGTATTTCTACTGTGTATCTAGCATTTATAATATGATATGACGATCAGATGTGCAATCATTGCTGTATTTTAAGTGTTTGCACACTTAGGCAGTTTAGGCCCATTACAAGCAATAACAACATGTGCATACACTGTGTGATGGTTGAAATTCAATGGAACAGCATCAATCTCATACATTAAAGGTCTTTTACATCTACCGTTACACCGATGCCAATAGTTTAGACAATGTTTCCAACTCAGATCAGGGATAGTCTTTGTTTTTACAGTATATACGGCAATAGGACTGTAAAGTGCTTTACATGTCGCAAAACTGACAATACTGTCAAAGTGTCACATTTGACTATAAGTACGTGTGTCATAGCCCCAACACATAATCTAAGCGTATTTCTACTGTGTATCTAGCATTTATAATTTGATGTGATGATGAGATGTGCAATCATTGCTGTATTTTAAGTGTTTGCACACTTAGGCAGTTTAGGCCCATTACAAGCAATAACAACATGTGCATACACTGTGTGATGGTTGAAATTCAATGGAACAGCATCAATCTCATACATTAAAGGTCTTTTACATCTACCGTTACACCGATGCCAATAGTTTAGACAATGTTTCCAACTCAGATCAGGGATAGTCTTTGTTTTTACAGTATATACGGCAATAGGACTGTAAAGTGCTTTACATGTCGCAAAACTGACAATACTGTCAAAGTGTCACATTTGACTATAAGTACGTGTGTCATAGCCCCAACACATAATCTAAGCGTATTTCTACTGTGTATCTAGCATTTATAATATGATATGACGATCAGATGTGCAATCATTGCTGTATTTTAAGTGTTTGCACACTTAGGCAGTTTAGGCCCATTACAAGCAATAACAACATGTGCATACACTGTGTGATGGTTGAAATTCAATGGAACAGCATCAATCTCATACATTAAAGGTCTTTTACATCTACCGTTACACCGATGCCAATAGTTTAGACAATGTTTCCAACTCAGATTAGCATTAGTCTTTGTTTTTACAGTATATACGGCAATAGGACTGTAAAGTGCTTTACATGTCGCAAAACTGACAATACTGTCAAAGTGTCACATTTGACTATAAGTACGTGTGTCATAGCCCCAACACATAATCTAAGCGTATTTCTACTGTGTATCTAGCATTTATAATATGATATGACGATCAGATGTGCAATCATTGCTGTATTTTAAGTGTTTGCACACTTAGGCAGTTTAGGCCCATTACAAGCAATAACAACATGTGCATACACTGTGTGATGGTTGAAATTCAATGGAACAGCATCACTCTCATACATTATCGGTCTTTTACATCTACCGTTACACCGATGCCAATAGTTTAGACAATGTCTCCAACTCAGATTAGCGTTAGTCTTTGTTTTTATAGTATATACGGCAATAGGACCGTACAGTGCTTTACATGTCGCAAAACTGACAATACTGTCAAAGTGTCACATTTGACTATAAGTACGTGTGTCATAGCCCCAACACATAATCTAAGCGTATTTCTACTGTGTATCTAGCATTTATAATATGATATGACGATCAGATGTGAAATCATTGCTGTATTTTAAGTGTTTGCACACTTAGGCAGTTTAGGCCCATTACAAGCAATAACAACATGTGCATACACTGTGTGATGGTTGAAATTCAATGGAACAGCATCAATCTCATACATTAAAGGTCTTTTACATCTAACGTTACACCGATGCCAATAGTTTAGACAATGTCTCCAACTCAGATTAGCGTTATTCTTTGTTTTTATAGTATATACGGCAATAGGATTGTAAAGTGCTTTACATGTCGCAAAACTGACAATACTGTCAAAGTGTCACATTTGACTATAAGTACGTGTGTCATAGCCCCAACACATAATCTAAGCGTATTTCTACTGTGTATCTAGCATTTATAATATGATATGACGATCAGATGTGCAATCATTGCTGTATTTTAAGTGTTTGCACACTTAGGCAGTTTAGGCCCATTACAAGCAATAACAACATGTGCATACACTGTGTGATGGGTGAAATTCAATGGAACAGCATCAATCTCATACATTAAAGGTCTTTTACATCTACCGTTACACCGATGCCAATAGTTTAGACAATGTTTCCAACTCAGATTAGGGATAGTCTTTGCTTTTACAGTATATACGGCAATAGGACTGTAAAGTGCTTTACATGTCGCAAAACTGACAATACTGTCAAAGTGTCACATTTGACTATAAGTACGTGTGTCATAGCCCCAACACATAATCTAAGCGTATTTCTACTGTGTATCTAGCATTTATAATATGATATGACGATCAGATGTGCAATCATTGCTGTATTTTAAGTGTTTGCACACTTAGGCAGTTTAGGCCCATTACAAGCAATAACAACATGTGCATACACTGTGTGATGGTTGAAATTCAATGGAACAGCATCAATCTCATACATTAACGGTCTTTTACATCTACCGTTACACCGATGCCAATAGTTTAGACAATGTTTCCAACTCAGATTAGCGTTAGTCTTTGTTTTTACAGTATATACGGCAATAGGACTGTAAAGTGCTTTACATGTCGCAAAACTGACAATTCTGTCAAAGTGTCACATTTGACTATAAGTACGTGTGTCATAGCCCCAACACATAATCTAAGCGTATTTCTACTGTGTATCTAGCATTTATAATATGATATGACGATCAGATGTGCAATCATTGCTGTATTTTAAGTGTTTGCACACTTAGGCAGTTTAGGCCCATTACAAGCAATAACAACATGTGCATACACTGTGTGATGGTTGAAATTCAATGGAACAGCATCAATCTCATACATTAAAGGTCTTTTACATCTACCGTTACACCGATGCCAATAGTTTAGACAATGTTTCCAACTCAGATCAGGGATAGTCTTTGTTTTTACAGTATATACGGCAATAGGACTGTAAAGTGCTTTACATGTCGCAAAACTGACAATACTGTCAAAGTGTCACATTTGACTATAAGTACGTGTGTCATAGCACCAACACATAATCTAAGCATGTTTCTACTGTGTCTCTAGCATTTATAATATGATATGACGATCAGATGTGCAATCATTGCTGTATTTTAAGTGTTTGCACACTTAGGCAGTTTAGGCCCATTACAAGCAATAACAACATGTGCATACACTGTGTGATGGTTGAAATTCAATGGAACAGCATCAATCTCCTACATTAAAGGTCTTTTACATCTACCGTTACACCGATGCCAATAGTTTAGACAATGTTTCCAACTCAGATTAGCGTTAGTCTTTGTTTTTACAGTATATACGGCAATAGGACTGTAAAGTGCTTTACATGTCGCAAAACTGACAATACTGTCAAAGTGTCACATTTGACTATAAGTACGTGTGTCATAGCCCCAACACATAATCTAAGCGTATTTCTACTGTGTATCTAGCATTTATAATATGATATGACGATCAGATGTGCAATCATTGCTGTATTTTAAGTGTTTGCACACTTAGGCAGTTTAGGCCCATTACAAGCAATAACAACATGTGCATACACTGTGTGATGGTTGAAATTCAATGGAACAGCATCAATCTCATACATTAAAGGTCTTTTACATCTACCGTTACACCGATGCCAATAGTTTAGACAATGTTTCCAACTCAGATCAGGGATAGTCTTTGTTTTTACAGTATATACGGCAATAGGACTGTAAAGTGCTTTACATGTCGCAAAACTGACAATACTGTCAAAGTGTCACATTTGACTATAAGTACGTGTGTCATAGCCCCAACACATAATCTAAGCGTATTTCTACTGTGTATCTAGCATTTATAATATGATATGACGATCAGATGTGCAATCATTGCTGTATTTTAAGTGTTTGCACACTTAGGCAGTTTAGGCCCATTACAAGCAATAACAACATGTGCATACACTGTGTGATGGTTGAAATTCAATGGAACAGCATCAATCTCATACATTAAAGGTCTTTTACATCTACCGTTACACCGATGCCAATAGTTTAGACAATGTTTCCAACTCAGATTAGCGTTAGTCTTTGTTTTTACAGTATATACGGCAATAGGACTGTAAAGTGCTTTACATGTCGCAAAACTGACAATACTGTCAAAGTGTCACATTTGACTATAAGTACGTGTGTCATAGCCCCAACACATAATCTAAGCGTATTTCTACTGTGTATCTAGCATTTATAATATGATATGACGATCAGATGTGCAATCATTGCTGTATTTTAAGTGTTTGCACACTTAGGCAGTTTAGGCCCATTACAAGCAATAACAACATGAGCATACACTGTGTGATGGTTGAAATTCAATGGAACAGCATCAATCTCATACATTAACGGTCTTTTACATCTACCGTTACACCGATGCCAATAGCTTAGACAATGTTTCCAACTTAGATTAGGGATAGTCTTTGTTTTTACAGTATATACGGCAATAGGACTGTAAAGTGCTTTACATGTCGCAAAACTGACCATTGAATCTCAACCATCACACAGTGTATACACATGTTGTTATTGCTTGTAATGGGCCTAACTGCCTAAGTGTGCAAACACTTAAAATACAGCAATGATTGCACATCTGATCGTCATATCATATTATAAATGCTAGATACACAGTAGAAATACGCTTAGATTATGTGTTGGGGCTATGACACACGTAATTATAGTCAAATGTGACACTTTGACAGTATTGTCAGTTTTGCGACATGTAAAGCACTTTACAGTCCTATTGCCGTATATACTGTAAAAACAAAGACTAACGCTAATCTGAGTTGGAAACATTGTCTAAACTATTGGCATCGGTGTAACGGTAGATGTAAAAGACCTTTAATGTATGAGATTGATGCTGTTCCATTGAATTTCAACCATCACACAGTGTATACACATGTTGTTATTGCTTGTAATGGGCCTAACTGCCTAAGTGTGCAAACACTTAAAATACAGCAATGATTGCACATCTGATCGTCATATCATATTATAAATGCTAGATACACAGTAGAAATACGCTTAGATTATGTGTTGGGGCTATGACACACGTACTTATAGTCAAATGTGACACTTTGACAGTATTGTCAGTTTTGCGACATGTAAAGCACTGTACAGTCCTATTACCGTATATACTGTAAAAACACAGACTAACGCTAATCTGAGTTGGAAACATTGTCTAAACTATTGGCATCGGTGTAACGGTAGATGTAAAAGACCTTTAATGTATGAGATTGATGCTGTTCCATTGAATTTCAACCATCACACAGTATATGCACATGTTGTTATTGCTTGTAATGGGCCTAAACTGCCTAAGTGTGCAAACACTTAAAATACAGCAATGATTGCACATCTGATCGTCATATCATATTATAAATGCTAGATACACAGTAGAATTCGCTTAGATTATGTGTTGGGGCTATGACACACCTACTTATAGACAAATGTGACACTTTGACAGTATTGTCAGTTTTGCGACATGTAAAGCACTTTACAGTCCTATTGCCGTATATACTGTAAAAACAAAGACTAACGCTAATCTGAGTTGGAAACATTGTCTAAACTGTTGGCATCGGTGTAACGGTAGATGTAAAAGACCTTTAATGTATGAGATTGATGCTGTTCCATTGAATTTCAACCGTCACACAGTGTATGCACATGTTGTTATTGCTTGTAATGGGCCTAAACTGCCTAAGTGTGCAAACACTTAAAATACAGCAATGATTGCACATCTGATCGTCATATCATATTATAAATGCTAGATACACAGTAGAAATACGCTTAGATTATGTGTTGGGGCTATGACACACCTACTTATAGTCAAATGTGACACTTTGACAGTATTGTCAGTTTTGCGACATGTAAAGCACTGTACAGTCCTATTACCGTATATACTGTAAAAACACAGACTAACGCTAATCTGAGTTGGAAACATTGTCTAAACTATTGGCATCGGTGTAACGGTAGATGTAAAAGACCGTTAATGTATGAGATTGATGCTGTTCCATTGAATTTCAACCATCACACAGTGTATGCACATGTTGTTATTGCTTGTAATGGGCCTAAACTGCCTAAGTGTGCAAACACTTAAAATACAGCAATGATTGCACATCTGATCGTCATATCAAATTATAAATGCTAGATACACAGTAGAATTCGCTTAGATTATGTGTTGGGGCTATGACACACCTACTTATAGACAAATGTGACACTTTGACAGTATTGTCAGTTTTGCGACATGTAAAGCACTTTACAGTCCTATTGCCGTATATACTGTAAAAACAAAGACTAACGCTAATCTGAGTTGGAAACATTGTCTAAACTATTGGCATCGGTGTAACGGTAGATGTAAAAGACCTTTAATGTATGAGATTGATGCTGTTCCATTGAATTTCAACCATCACACAGTGTATGCACATGTTGTTATTGCTTGTAATGGGCCTAAACTGCCTAAGTGTGCAAACACTTAACATACAGCAATGATTGCACATCTGATCGTCATATCAAATTATAAATGCTAGATACACAGTAGAAATACGCTTAGATTATGTGTTGGGGCTATGACACACGTAATTATAGTCAAATGTGACACTTTGACAGTATTGTCAGTTTTGCGACATGTAAAGCACTTTACAGTCCTATTGCCGTATATACTGTAAAAATAAAGACTAACGCTAATCTGAGTTGGAAACATTGTCTAAACTATTGGCATCGGTGTAACGGTAGATGTAAAAGACCTTTAATGTATGAGATTGATGCCGTTCCATTGAATTTCAACCATCACACAGTGTATGCACATGTTGTTATTGCTTGTAATGGGCCTAAACTGCCTAAGTGTGCAAACACTTAAAATACAGCAATAATTGCACATCTGATCGTCATATCATATTATAAATGCTAGATACACAGTAGAAATACGATTAGATTATGTGTTGGGGCTATGACACACGTAATTATAGTCAAATGTGACACTTTGACAGTATTGTCAGTTTTGTGACATGTAAAGCACTTTACAGTCCTATTGCCGTATATACTGTAATAACACAGACTAACGCTAATCTGAGTTGGAAACATTGTCTAAACTATTGGCATCGGTGTAACGGTAGATGTAAAAGACCTTTAATGTATGAGATTGATGCCGTTCCATTGAATTTCAACCATCACACAGTGTATGCACATGTTGTTATTGCTTGTAATGGGCCTAAACTGCCTAAGTGTGCAAACACTTAACATACAGCAATGATTGCACATCTGATCGTCATATCAAATTATAAATGCTAGATACACAGTAGAAATACGCTTAGATTATGTGTTGGGGCTATGACACACGTACTTATAGTCAAATGTGACACTTTGACAGTATTGTCAGTTTTGCGACATGTAAAGCATTTTACAGTCCTATTGCCGTATATACTGTAAAAATAAAGACTAACGCTAATCTGAATTGGAAACATTGTCTAAACTATTGGCATCGGTGTAACGGTAGATGTAAAAGACCTTTAATATATGAAATTGATGCTGTTCCATTGAATTTCAACCATCACACAGTGTATGCACATGTTGTTATTGCTTGTAATGGGCCTAAACTGCCTAAGTGTGCAAACACTTAAAATACAGCAATAATTGCACATCTGATCGTCATATCATATTATAAATGCTAGATACACAGTAGAAATACGATTAGATTATGTGTTGGTGCTATGACACACGTAATTATAGTCAAATGTGACACTTTGACAGTACTGTCAGTTTTGTGACATTTAAAGCACTTTACAGTCCTATTGCCGTATATACTGTAATAACACAGACTAACGCTAATCTGAGTTGGAAACATTGTCTAAACTATTGGCATCGGTGTAACGGTAGATGTAAAAGACCTTTAATGTATGAGATTGATGCTGTTCCATTGAATTTCAACCATCATATAGTATATGCACATGTTGTTATTGCTTGTAATGGGCCTAAACTGCCTAGGTGTGCAAACACTTAAAATACAGCAATGATTGCACATCTGATCGTCATATCATATTATAAATGCTAGATACACAGTAGAAATACGATTAGATTATGTGTTGGTGCTATGACACACGTACTTATAGTCAAATGTGACACTTTGACAGTATTGTCAGTTTTGCGACATGTAAAGCACTTTACAGTCCTATTGCCGTATATACTGTAAAAACAAAGACTAACGCTAATCTGAGTTGGAAACATTGTCTAAACTATTGGCATAGGTGTAACGGTAGATGTAAAAGACCTTTAATGTATGAGATTGATGCTGTTCCATTGAATTTCAACCATCACACAGTGTATACACATGTTGTTATTGCTTGTAATGGGCCTAACTGCCTAAGTGTGCAAACACTTAAAATACAGCAATGATTGCACATCTGATCGTCATATCATATTATAAATGCTAGATACACAGTAGAAATACGCTTAGATTATGTGTTGGGGCTATGACACACGTAATTATAGTCAAATGTGACACTTTGACAGTAGTGTCAGTTTTGCGACATGTAAAGCACTTTACAGTCCTATTGCCGTATATACTGTAAAAACAAAGACTAACGCTAATCTGAGTTGGAAACATTGTCTAAACTATTGGCATCGGTGTAACGGTAGATGTAAAAGAACTTTAATGTATGAATTTGATGCTGTTCCATTGAATTTCAACCATCACATAGTATATGCACATGTTGTTATTGCTTGTAATGGGCCTAAACTGCCTAAGTGTGCAAACACTTAAAATACAGCAATGATTGCACATCTGATCGTCATATCATATTATAAATGCTAGATACACAGTAGAAATACGCTTAGATTATGTGTTGGGGCTATGACACACGTAATTATAGTCAAATGTGACACTTTGACAGTATTGTCAGTTTTGCGACATGTAAAGCACTTTACAGTCCTATTGCCGTATATACTGTAAAAACAAAGACTAACGCTAATCTGAGTTGGAAACATTGTCTAAACTATTGGCATCGGTGTAACGTTAGATGTAAAAGACCTTTAATGTATGAGATTGATGCTGTTCCATTGAATTTCAACCATCACATAGTATATGCACATGTTGTTATTGCTTGTAATGGGCCTAAACTGCCTAAGTGTGCAAACACTTAACATACAGCAATGATTGCACATCTGATCATCATATCAAATTATAAATGCTAGATACACAGTAGAAATACGCTTAGATTATGTGTTGGGGCTATGACACACGTAGTTATAGTCAAATGTGACACTTTGACAGTATTGTCAGTTTTGCGACATGTAAAGCACTTTACAGTCCTATTGCCGTATATACTGTAAAAACACAGACTAACGCTAATCTGAGTTGGAAACATTGTCTAAACTATTGGCATCGGTGTAACGGTAGATGTAAAAGACCTTTAATGTATGAGATTGATGCTGTTCCATTCAATTTCAACCATCACACAGTATATGCACATATTGTTATTGCTTGTAATGGGCCTAAACTGCCTAAGTGTGCAAACACTTAAAATACAGCAATGATTGCACATCTGATCGTCATATCATATTATAAATGCTAGATACACAGTAGAAATAGGCTTAGATTATGTGTTGGGGCTATGACACACGTACTTATAGTCAAATGTGACACTTTGACAGTATTGTCAGTTTTGCGACATGTAAAGCACTTTACAGTCCTATTGCCGTATATACTGTAAAAACAAAGACTAACGCTAATCTGAGTTGGAAACATTGTCTAAACTATTGGCATAGGTGTAACGGTAGATGTAAAAGACCTTTAATGTATGAGATTGATGCTGTTCCATTGAATTTCAACCATCACACAGTGTATACACATGTTGTTATTGCTTGTAATGGGCCTAACTGCCTAAGTGTGCAAACACTTAAAATACAGCAATGATTGCACATCTGATCGTCATATCATATTATAAATGCTAGATACACAGTAGAAATACGCTAAGATTATGTGTTGGGGCTATGACACACGTAATTATAGTCAAATGTGACACTTTGACAGTAGTGTCAGTTTTGCGACATGTAAAGCACTTTACAGTCCTATTGCCGTATATACTGTAAAAACAAAGACTAACGCTAATCTGAGTTGGAAACATTGTCTAAACTATTGGCATCGGTGTAACGGTAGATGTAAAAGAACTTTAATGTATGAAATTGATGCTGTTCCATTGAATTTCAACCATCACATAGTATATGCACATGTTGTTATTGCTTGTAATGGGCCTAAACTGCCTAAGTGTGCAAACACTTAAAATACAGCAATGATTGCACATCTGATCGTCATATCATATTATAAATGCTAGATACACAGTAGAAATACGCTTAGATTATGTGTTGGGGCTATGACACACGTAATTATAGTCAAATGTGACACTTTGACAGTATTGTCAGTTTTGCGACATGTAAAGCACTTTACAGTCCTATTGCCGTATATACTGTAAAAACAAAGACTAACGCTAATCTGAGTTGGAAACATTGTCTAAACTATTGGCATCGGTGTAACGTTAGATGTAAAAGACCTTTAATGTATGAGATTGATGCTGTTCCATTGAATTTCAACCATCACATAGTATATGCACATGTTGTTATTGCTTGTAATGGGCCTAAACTGCCTAAGTGTGCAAACACTTAACATACAGCAATGATTGCACATCTGATCATCATATCAAATTATAAATGCTAGATACACAGTAGAAATACGCTTAGATTATGTGTTGGGGCTATGACACACGTACTTATAGCCAAATGTGACACTTTGACAGTATTGTCAGTTTTGCGACATGTAAAGCACTTTACAGTCCTATTGCCGTATATACTGTAAAAACACAGACTAACGCTAATCTGAGTTGGAAACATTGTCTAAACTATTGGCATCGGTGTAACGGTAGATGTAAAAGACCTTTAATGTATGAGATTGATGCTGTTCCATTGAATTTCAACCATCACACAGTGTATGCACATGTTGTTATTGCTTGTAATGGGCCTAAACTGCCTAAGTGTGCAAACACTTAACATACAGCAATGATTGCACATCTGATCATCATATCAAATTATAAATGCTAGATACACAGTAGAAATACGCTTAGATTATGTGTTGGGGCTATGACACACGTACTTATAGTCAAATGTGACACTTTGACAGTATTGTCAGTTTTGCGACATGTAAAGCACTTTACAGTCCTATTGCCGTATAAACTGTAAAAATAAAGACTAACGCTAATCTGAGTTGGAAACATTGTCTAAACTATTGGCATAGGTGTAACGGTAGATGTAAAAGACCTTTAATGTATGAGATTGATGCTGTTCCATTGAATTTCAACCATCACACAGTGTATACACATGTTGTTATTGCTTGTAATGGGCCTAACTGCCTAAGTGTGCAAACACTTAAAATACAGCAATGATTGCACATCTGATCGTCATATCATATTATAAATGCTAGATACACAGTAGAAATACGCTTAGATTATGTGTTGGGGCTATGACACACGTAATTATAGTCAAATGTGACACTTTGACAGTAGTGTCAGTTTTGCGACATGTAAAGCACTTTACAGTCCTATTGCCGTATATACTGTAAAAACAAAGACTAACGCTAATCTGAGTTGGAAACATTGTCTAAACTATTGGCATCGGTGTAACGGTAGATGTAAAAGAACTTTAATGTATGAAATTGATGCTGTTCCATTGAATTTCAACCATCACATAGTATATGCACATGTTGTTATTGCTTGTAATGGGCCTAAACTGCCTAAGTGTGCAAACACTTAAAATACAGCAATGATTGCACATCTGATCGTCATATCATATTATAAATGCTAGATACACAGTAGAAATACGCTTAGATTATGTGTTGGGGCTATGACACACGTAATTATAGTCAAATGTGACACTTTGACAGTATTGTCAGTTTTGCGACATGTAAAGCACTTTACAGTCCTATTGCCGTATATACTGTAAAAACAAAGACTAACGCTAATCTGAGTTGGAAACATTGTCTAAACTATTGGCATCGGTGTAACGTTAGATGTAAAAGACCTTTAATGTATGAGATTGATGCTGTTCCATTGAATTTCAACCATCACATAGTATATGCACATGTTGTTATTGCTTGTAATGGGCCTAAACTGCCTAAGTGTGCAAACACTTAAAATACAGCAATGATTGCACATCTGATCGTCATATCATATTATAAATGCTAGATACACAGTAGAAATACGCTTAGATTATGTGTTGGGGCTATGACACACGTAATTATAGTCAAATGTGACACTTTGACAGTAGTGTCAGTTTTGCGACATGTAAAGCACTTTACAGTCCTATTGCCGTATATACTGTGAAAACAAAGATTATCGCTAATCTGAGTTGGAAACATTGTCTAAACTATTGGCATCGGTGTAACGGTAGATGTAAAAGACCTTTAATGTATGAGATTGATGCTGTTCCATTGAATTTCAACCATCACACAGTGTATGCACATGTTGTTATTGCTTGTAATGGGCCTAAACTGCCTAAGTGTGCAAACACTTAACATACAGCAATGATTGCACATCTGATCGTCATATCATATTATAAATGCTAGATACACAGTAGAAATACGCTTAGATTATGTGTTGGGGCTATGACACACGTACTTATAGTCAAATGTGACACTTTGACAGTATTGTCAGTTTTGCGACATGTAAAGCACTTTACAGTCCTATTGCCGTATATACTGTAAAAACAAAGATTATCGCTAATCTGAGTTGGAAACATTGTCTAAACTATTGGCATCGGTGTAACGGTAGATGTAAAAGACCTTTAATATATGAAATTGATGCTGTTCCATTGAATTTCAACCATCACACAGTGTATGCACATGTTGTTATTGCTTGTAATGGGCCTAAACTGCCTAAGTGTGCAAACACTTAAAATACAGCAATAATTGCACATCTGATCGTCATATCATATTATAAATGCTAGATACACAGTAGAAATACGATTAGATTATGTGTTGGGGCTATGACACACGTAATTATAGTCAAATGTGACACTTTGAGAGTATTGTCAGTTTTGCGACATGTAAAGCACTTTACAGTCCTATTGCCGTATATACTGTGAAAACAAAGATTATCGCTAATCTGAGTTGGAAACATTGTCTAAACTATTGGCATCGGTGTAACGGTAGATGTAAAAGACCTTTAATGTATGAGATTGATGCTGTTCCATTGAATTTCAACCATCACACAGTGTATGCACATGTTGTTATTGCTTGTAATGGGCCTAAACTGCCTAAGTGTGCAAACACTTAACATACAGCAATGATTGCACATCTGATCGTCATATCATATTATAAATGCTAGATACACAGTAGAAATACGCTTAGATTATGTGTTGGGGCTATGACACACGTAATTATAGTCAAATGTGACACTTTGACAGTAGTGTCAGTTTTGCGACATGTAAAGCACTTTACAGTCCTATTGCCGTATATACTGTAAAAACAAAGACTAACGCTAATCTGAGTTGGAAACATTGTCTAAACTATTGGCATCGGTGTAACGGTAGATGTAAAAGAACTTTAATGTATGAAATTGATGCTGTTCCATTGAATTTCAACCATCACATAGTATATGCACATGTTGTTATTGCTTGTAATGGGCCTAAACTGCCTAAGTGTGCAAACACTTAAAATACAGCAATGATTGCACATCTGATCGTCATATCAGATTATAAATGCTAGATACACAGTAGAAATACGCTTAGATTATGTGTTGGGGCTATGACACACGTAATTATAGTCAAATGTGACACTTTGACAGTAGTGTCAGTTTTGCGACATGTAAAGCACTTTACAGTCCTATTGCCGTATATACTGTGAAAACAAAGATTATCGCTAATCTGAGTTGGAAACATTGTCTAAACTATTGGCATCGGTGTAACGGTAGATGTAAAAGACCTTTAATGTATGAGATTGATGCTGTTCCATTGAATTTCAACCATCACACAGTGTATGCACATGTTGTTATTGCTTGTAATGGGCCTAAACTGCCTAAGTGTGCAAACACTTAACATACAGCAATGATTGCACATCTGATCGTCATATCATATTATAAATGCTAGATACACAGTAGAAATACGCTTAGATTATGTGTTGGGGCTATGACACACGTACTTATAGTCAAATGTGACACTTTGACAGTATTGTCAGTTTTGCGACATGTAAAGCACTTTACAGTCCTATTGCCGTATATACTGTAAAAACAAAGATTATCGCTAATCTGAGTTGGAAACATTGTCTAAACTATTGGCATCGGTGTAACGGTAGATGTAAAAGACCTTTAATATATGAAATTGATGCTGTTCCATTGAATTTCAACCATCACACAGTGTATGCACATGTTGTTATTGCTTGTAATGGGCCTAAACTGCCTAAGTGTGCAAACACTTAAAATACAGCAATAATTGCACATCTGATCGTCATATCATATTATAAATGCTAGATACACAGTAGAAATACGCTTAGATTATGTGTTGGGGCTATGACACACGTAATTATAGTCAAATGTGACACTTTGACAGTATTGTCAGTTTTGCGACATGTAAAGCACTTTACAGTCCTATTGCCGTATATACTGTAGAAACAAAGACTATCGCTAATCTGAGTTGGAAACATTGTCTAAACGATTGGCATCGGTGTAACGGTAGATGTAAAAGACCTTTAATGTATGAGATTGATGCTGTTCCATTGAATTTCAACCATCACACAGTGTATGCACATGTTGTTATTGCTTGTAATGGGCCTAAACTGCCTAAGTGTGCAAACACTTAAAATACAGCAATAATTGCACATCTGATCGTCATATCATATTATAAATGCTAGATACACAGTAGAAATACGCTTAGATTATGTGTTGGGGCTATGACACACGTAATTATAGTCAAATGTGACACTTTGACAGTATTGTCAGTTTTGCGACATGTAAAGCACTTTACAGTCCTATTGCCGTATATACTGTAAAAACAAAGACTATCGCTAATCTGAGTTGGAAACATTGTCTAAACTATTGGCATCGGTGTAACGGTAGATGTAAAAGACCTTTAATGTATGAGATTGATGCTGTTCCATTGAATTTCAACCATCACACAGTGTATGCACATGTTGTTATTGCTTGTAATGGGCCTAAACTGCCTAAGTGTGCAAACACTTAAAATACAGCAATGATTGCACATCTGATCGTCATATCATATTATAAATGCTAGATACACAGTAGAAATACGATTAGATTATGTGTTGGGGCTATGACACACGTAATTATAGTCAAATGTGACACTTTGACAGTATTGTCAGTTTTGCGACATGTAAAGCACTTTACAGTCCTATTGCCGTATATACTGTAAAAACACAGACTAACGCTAATCTGAGTTGGAAACATTGTCTAAACTATTGGCATAGGTGTAACGTTAGATGTAAAAGACCTTTAATGTATGAGATTGATGCTGTTCCATTGAATTTCAACCATCACACAGTGTATACACATGTTGTTATTGCTTGTAATGGGCCTAACTGCCTAAGTGTGCAAACACTTAAAATACAGCAATGATTGCACATCTGATCGTCATATCATATTATAAATGCTAGATACACAGTAGACATACGATTAGATTATGTGTTGGGGCTATGACACACGTAATTATAGTCAAATGTGACACTTTGACAGTATTGTCAGTATTGCGACATGTAAAGCACTTTACAGTCCTATTGCCGTATATACTGTAAAAACACAGACTAAAGCTAATCTGAGTTGGAAACATTGCCTAAACTATTGGCATCGGTGTAACGGTAGATGTAAAAGACCTTTAATGTTTGAGATTGATGCTGTTCCATTGAATTTCAACCATCACACAGTGTATGCACATGTTGTTATTGCTTGTAATGGGCCTAAACTGCCTAAGTGTGCAAACACTTAACATACAGCAATGATTGCACATCTGATCGTCATATCAAATTATAAATGCTAGATACACAGTAGAAATACGCTTAGATTATGTGTTGGGGCTATGACACACGTAATTATAGTCAAATGTGACACTTTGACAGTATTGTCAGTTTTGCGACATGTAAAGCACTTTACAGTCCTATTGCCGTATATACTGTAAAAATAAAGACTATCGCTAATCTGAGTTGGAAACATTGTCTAAACTATTGGCATCGGTGTAACGGTAGATGTAAAAGACCTTTAATGTATGAGATTGATGCTGTTCCATTGAATTTCAACCATCACACAGTATATGCACATGTTGTTATTGCTTGTAATGGGCCTAAACTGCCTAAGTGCGCAAACACTTAAAATACAGCAATGATTGCACATCTGATCATCATATCATATTATAAATGCTAGATACACAGTAGAAATACGCTTAGATTATGTGTTGGGGCTATGACACACGTACTTATAGTCAAATGTGACACTTTGACAGTATTGTCAGTTTTGCGACATGTAAATCACTTTACAGTCCTATTGCCGTATATACTGTAAAAACACAGACTAACGCTAATCTGAGTTGGAAACATTGTCTAAACTATTGGCATAGGTGTAACGTTAGATGTAAAAGACCTTTAATGTATGAGATTGATGCTGTTCCATTGAATTTCAACCATCACACAGTGTATGCACATGTTGTTATTGCTTGTAATGGGCCTAACTGCCTAAGTGTGCAAACACTTAAAATACAGCAATGATTGCACATCTGATCGTCATATCATATTATAAATGCTAGATACACAGTAGACATACGATTAGATTATGTGTTGGGGCTATGACACACGTAATTATAGTCAAATGTGACACTTTGACAGTATTGTCAGTTTTGCGACATGTAAATCACTTTACAGTCCTATTGCCGTATATACTGTAAAAACACAGACTAACGCTAATCTGAGTTGGAAACATTGTCTAAACTATTGGCATAGGTGTAACGTTAGATGTAAAAGACCTTTAATGTATGAGATTGATGCTGTTCCATTGAATTTCAACCATCACACAGTGTATACACATGTTGTTATTGCTTGTAATGGGCCTAACTGCCTAAGTGTGCAAACACTTAAAATACAGCAATGATTGCACATCTGATCGTCATATCATATTATAAATGCTAGATACACAGTAGACATACGATTAGATTATGTGTTGGGGCTATGACACACGTAATTATAGTCAAATGTGACACTTTGACAGTATTGTCAGTTTTGCGACATGTAAAGCACTTTACAGTCCTATTGCCGTATATACTGTAAAAACACAGACTAACGCTAATCTGAGTTGGAAACATTGCCTAAACTATTGGCATCGGTGTAACGGTAGATGTAAAAGACCTTTAATGTTCGAGATTGATGCTGTTCCATTGAATTTCAACCATCACACAGTGTATGCACATGTTGTTATTGCTTGTAATGGGCCTAAACTGCCTAAGTGTGCAAACACTTAACATACAGCAATGATTGCTCATCTGATCGTCATATCAAATTATAAATGCTAGATACACAGTAGAAATACGCTTAGATTATGTGTTGGGGCTATGACACACGTACTTATAGTCAAATGTGACACTTTGACAGTATTGTCAGTTTTGCGACATGTAAAGCACTTTACAGTCCTATTGCCGTATATACTGTAAAAATAAAGACTAACGCTAATCTGAGTTGGAAACATTGTCTAAACTATTGGCATAGGTGTAACGGTAGATGTAAAAGACCTTTAATGTATGAGATTGATGCTGTTCCATTGAATTTCAACCATCACACAGTGTATACACATGTTGTTATTGCTTGTAATGGGCCTAACTGCCTAAGTGTGCAAACACTTAAAATACAGCAATAATTGCACATCTGATCGTCATATCATATTATAAATGCTAGATACACAGTAGAAATACGCTTAGATTATGTGTTGGGGCTATGACACACGTAATTATAGTCAAATGTGACACTTTGACAGTATTGTCAGTTTTGCGACATGTAAAGCACTTTACAGTCCTATTGCCGTATATACTGTAAAAACAAAGACTAACGCTAATCTGAGTTGGAAACATTGTCTAAACTATTGGCATCGGTGTAACGGTAGATGTAAACGACCTTTAATGTATGAGATTGATGCTGTTCCATTGAATTTCAACCATCACACAGTGTATGCACATGTTGTTATTGCTTGTAATGGGCCTAAACTGCCTAAGTGTGCAAACACTTAAAATACAGCAATGATTGCACATCTGATCGTCATATCATATTATAAATGCTAGATACACAGAAGAAATACGCTTAGATTATGTGTTGGGGCTATGACACACGTACTTATAGTCAAATGTGACACTTTGACAGTATTGTCAGTTTTGCGACATGTAAAGCACTTTACAGTCCTATTGCCGTATATAATGTAAAAACAAAGACTAACGCTAATCTGAGTTGGAAACATTGTCTAAACTATTGGCATCGGTGTAACGGTAGATGTAAAAGACCTTTAATG
The DNA here is from genome assembly GCA_964019165.1 of Mastigias papua. Lineage (NCBI taxonomy): Eukaryota > Metazoa > Cnidaria > Scyphozoa > Rhizostomeae > Mastigiidae > Mastigias > Mastigias papua. Next base: position 5,617,241 of record OZ025287.1, read on the forward strand.
TATGAAATTGATGCTGTTCCATTGAATTTCAACCATCACACAGTATATGCACATGTTGTTATTGCTTGTAATGGGCCTACACTGCCTAAGTGCGCAAACACTTAAAATACAGCAATGATTGCACATCTGATCATCATATCATATTATAAATGCTAGATACACAGTAGAAATACGCTTAGATTATGTGTTGGGGCTATGACACACGTACTTATAGTCAAATGTGACACTTTGACAGTATTGTCAGTTTTGCGACATGTAAAGCACTTTACAGTCCTATTGCCGTATATACTGTAAAACCAAAGACTATCCCTAATCTGAGTTGGAAACATTGTCTAAACTATTGGCATCGGTGTACCGGTAGATGTACAAGACCTTTAATATATGAGATTGATGCTGTTCCATTGAATTTCAACCATCACACAGTGTATGCACATGTTGTTATTGCTTGTAATGGGCCTAACTGCCTAAGTGTGCAAACACTTAAAATACAGCAATGATTGCACATCTGATCGTCATATCATATTATAAATGCTAGATACACAGTAGAAATACGATTAGATTATGTGTTGGGGCTATGACACACGTAATTATAGTCAAATGTGACACTTTGACAGTATTGTCAGTTTTGCGACATGTAAAGCACTTTACAGTCCTATTGCCGTATATACTGTAAAAACACAGACTAACGCTAATCTGAGTTGGAAACATTGTCTAAACTATTGGCATAGGTGTAACGTTAGATGTAAAAGACCGTTAATGTATGAGATTGATGCTGTTCCATTGAATTTCAACCATCACACAGTGTATACACATGTTGTTATTGCTTGTAATGGGCCTAACTGCCTAAGTGTGCAAACACTTAAAATACAGCAATGATTGCACATCTGATCGTCATATCATATTATAAATGCTAGATACACAGTAGACATACGATTAGATTATGTGTTGGGGCTATGACACACGTAATTATAGTCAAATGTGACACTTTGACAGTATTGTCAGTATTGCGACATGTAAAGCACTTTACAGTCCTATTGCCGTATATACTGTAAAAACACAGACTAAAGCTAATCTGAGTTGGAAACATTGCCTAAACTATTGGCATCGGTGTAACGGTAGATGTAAAAGACCTTTAATGTTTGAGATTGATGCTGTTCCATTGAATTTCAACCATCACACAGTGTATGCACATGTTGTTATTGCTTGTAATGGGCCTAAACTGCCTAAGTGTGCAAACACTTAACATACAGCAATGATTGCACATCTGATCGTCATATCAAATTATAAATGCTAGATACACAGTAGAAATACGCTTAGATTATGTGTTGGGGCTATGACACACGTAATTATAGTCAAATGTGACACTTTGACAGTATTGTCAGTTTTGCGACATGTAAAGCACTTTACAGTCCTATTGCCGTATATACTGTAAAAATAAAGACTAACGCTAATCTGAGTTGGAAACATTGTCTAAACTATTGGCATCGGTGTAACGGTAGATGTAAAAGACCTTTAATGTATGAGATTGATGCTGTTCCATTGAATTTCAACCATCACACAGTATATGCACATGTTGTTATTGCTTGTAATGGGCCTAAACTGCCTAAGTGCGCAAACACTTAAAATACAGCAATGATTGCACATCTGATCATCATATCATATTATAAATGCTAGATACACAGTAGAAATACGCTTAGATTATGTGTTGGGGCTATGACACACGTACTTATAGTCAAATGTGACACTTTGACAGTATTGTCAGTTTTGCGACATGTAAATCACTTTACAGTCCTATTGCCGTATATACTGTAAAAACACAGACTAACGCTAATCTGAGTTGGAAACATTGTCTAAACTATTGGCATAGGTGTAACGTTAGATGTAAAAGACCTTTAATGTATGAGATTGATGCTGTTCCATTGAATTTCAACCATCACACAGTGTATGCACATGTTGTTATTGCTTGTAATGGGCCTAACTGCCTAAGTGTGCAAACACTTAAAATACAGCAATGATTGCACATCTGATCGTCATATCATATTATAAATGCTAGATACACAGTAGACATACGATTAGATTATGTGTTGGGGCTATGACACACGTAATTATAGTCAAATGTGACACTTTGACAGTATTGTCAGTTTTGCGACATGTAAATCACTTTACAGTCCTATTGCCGTATATACTGTAAAAACACAGACTAACGCTAATCTGAGTTGGAAACATTGTCTAAACTATTGGCATAGGTGTAACGTTAGATGTAAAAGACCTTTAATGTATGAGATTGATGCTGTTCCATTGAATTTCAACCATCACACAGTGTATACACATGTTGTTATTGCTTGTAATGGGCCTAACTGCCTAAGTGTGCAAACACTTAAAATACAGCAATGATTGCACATCTGATCGTCATATCATATTATAAATGCTAGATACACAGTAGACATACGATTAGATTATGTGTTGGGGCTATGACACACGTAATTATAGTCAAATGTGACACTTTGACAGTATTGTCAGTTTTGCGACATGTAAAGCACTTTACAGTCCTATTGCCGTATATACTGTAAAAACACAGACTAACGCTAATCTGAGTTGGAAACATTGCCTAAACTATTGGCATCGGTGTAACGGTAGATGTAAAAGACCTTTAATGTTCGAGATTGATGCTGTTCCATTGAATTTCAACCATCACACAGTGTATGCACATGTTGTTATTGCTTGTAATGGGCCTAAACTGCCTAAGTGTGCAAACACTTAACATACAGCAATGATTGCTCATCTGATCGTCATATCAAATTATAAATGCTAGATACACAGTAGAAATACGCTTAGATTATGTGTTGGGGCTATGACACACGTACTTATAGTCAAATGTGACACTTTGACAGTATTGTCAGTTTTGCGACATGTAAAGCACTTTACAGTCCTATTGCCGTATATACTGTAAAAATAAAGACTAACGCTAATCTGAGTTGGAAACATTGTCTAAACTATTGGCATAGGTGTAACGGTAGATGTAAAAGACCTTTAATGTATGAGATTGATGCTGTTCCATTGAATTTCAACCATCACACAGTGTATACACATGTTGTTATTGCTTGTAATGGGCCTAACTGCCTAAGTGTGCAAACACTTAAAATACAGCAATAATTGCACATCTGATCGTCATATCATATTATAAATGCTAGATACACAGTAGAAATACGCTTAGATTATGTGTTGGGGCTATGACACACGTAATTATAGTCAAATGTGACACTTTGACAGTATTGTCAGTTTTGCGACATGTAAAGCACTTTACAGTCCTATTGCCGTATATACTGTAAAAACAAAGACTAACGCTAATCTGAGTTGGAAACATTGTCTAAACTATTGGCATCGGTGTAACGGTAGATGTAAACGACCTTTAATGTATGAGATTGATGCTGTTCCATTGAATTTCAACCATCACACAGTGTATGCACATGTTGTTATTGCTTGTAATGGGCCTAAACTGCCTAAGTGTGCAAACACTTAAAATACAGCAATGATTGCACATCTGATCGTCATATCATATTATAAATGCTAGATACACAGAAGAAATACGCTTAGATTATGTGTTGGGGCTATGACACACGTACTTATAGTCAAATGTGACACTTTGACAGTATTGTCAGTTTTGCGACATGTAAAGCACTTTACAGTCCTATTGCCGTATATAATGTAAAAACAAAGACTAACGCTAATCTGAGTTGGAAACATTGTCTAAACTATTGGCATCGGTGTAACGGTAGATGTAAAAGACCTTTAATGTATGAGATTGATGCTGTTCCATTGAATTTCAACCATCACACAGTATATGCACATGTTGTTATTGCTTGTAATGGGCCTACACTGCCTAAGTGCGCAAACACTTAAAATACAGCAATGATTGCACATCTGATCATCATATCATATTATAAATGCTAGATACACAGTAGAAATACGCTTAGATTATGTGTTGGGGCTATGACACACGTACTTATAGTCAAATGTGACACTTTGACAGTATTGTCAGTTTTGCGACATGTAAAGCACTTTACAGTCCTATTGCCGTATATACTGTAAAACCAAAGACTATCCCTAATCTGAGTTGGAAACATTGTCTAAACTATTGGCATCGGTGTACCGGTAGATGTACAAGACCTTTAATATATGAGATTGATGCTGTTCCATTGAATTTCAACCATCACACAGTGTATGCACATGTTGTTATTGCTTGTAATGGGCCTAACTGCCTAAGTGTGCAAACACTTAAAATACAGCAATGATTGCACATCTGATCGTCATATCATATTATAAATGCTAGATACACAGTACACATACGATTAGATTATGTGTTGGGGCTATGACACACGTAATTATAGTCAAATGTGACACTTTGACAGTATTGTCAGTTTTGCGACATGTAAAGCACTTTACAGTCCTATTGCCGTATATACTGTAAAAACACAGACTAACGCTAATCTGAGTTGGAAACATTGCCTAAACTATTAGCATCGGTGTAACGGTAGATGTAAAAGACCTTTAATGTTTGAGATTGATGCTGTTCCATTGAATTTCAACCATCACACAGTGTATGCACATGTTGTTATTGCTTGTAATGGGCCTAAACTGCCTAAGTGTGCAAACACTTAACATACAGCAATGATTGCACATCTGATCGTCATATCAAATTATAAATGCTAGATACACAGTAGAAATACGCTTAGATTATGTGTTGGGGCTATGACACACGTACTTATAGTCAAATGTGACACTTTGACAGTATTGTCAGTTTTGCGACATGTAAAGCACTTTACAGTCCTATTGCCGTATATACTGTAAAAATAAAGACTATCCCTAATCTGAGTTGGAAACATTGTCTAAACTATTGGCATCGGTGTAACGGTAGATGTAAAAGACCTTTAATGTATGAGATTGATGCTGTTCCATTGAATTTCAACCATCACACAGTGTATACACATGTTGTTATTGCTTGTAATGGGCCTAACTGCCTAAGTGTGCAAACACTTAAAATACAGCAATGATTGCACATCTGATCGTCATATCATATTATAAATGCTAGATACACAGTAGAAATACGCTTAGATTATGTGTTGGTGCTATGACACACGTAATTATAGTCAAATGTGACACTTTGACAGTATTGTCAGTTTTGCGACATGTAAAGCACTTTACAGTCCTATTGCCGTATATACTGTAAAAACAAAGACTAACGCTAATCTGAGTTGGAAACATTGTCTAAACTATTGGCATCGGTGTAACGGTAGATGTAAAAGACCTTTAATGTATGAGATTGATGCTGTTCCATTGAATTTCAACCATCACACAGTGTATACACATGTTGTTATTGCTTGTAATGGGCCTAACTGCCTAAGTGTGCAAACACTTAAAATACAGCAATGATTGCACATCTGATCGTCATATCATATTATAAATGCTAGATACACAGTAGAAATACGCTTAGATTATGTGTTGGGGCTATGACACACGTAATTATAGTCAAATGTGACACTTTGACAGTATTGTCAGTTTTGCGACATGTAAAGCACTTTACAGTCCTATTGCCGTATATACTGTAAAAACAAAGACTAACGCTAATCTGAGTTGGAAACATTGTCTAAACTATTGGCATCGGTGTAACGGTAGATGTAAAAGACCTTTAATATATGAAATTGATGCTGTTCCATTGAACTTCAACCATCACACAGTGTATGCACATGTTGTTATTGCTTGTAATGGGCCTAAACTGCCTAAGTGTGCAAACACTTAAAATACAGCAATAATTGCACATCTGATCGTCATACCATATTATAAATGCTAGATACACAGTAGAAATACGCATAGATTATGTGTTGGGGCTATGACACACGTACTTATAGTCAAATGTGACACTTTGACAGTATTGTCAGTTTTGCGACATGTAAAGCACTTTACAGTCCTATTGCCGTATATACTGTAAAAACACCGACTAACGCTAATCTGAGTTGGAAACATTGTCTAAACTATTGGCATCGGTGTAACGGTAGATGTAAAAGACCGTTAATGTATGAAATTGATGCTGTTCCATTGAATTTCAACCATCACACAGTGTATGCACATGTTGTTATTGCTTGTAATGGGCCTAAACTGCCTAAGTGTGCAAACACTTAAAATACAGCAATGATTGCACATCTGATCGTCATATCATATTATAAATGCTAGATACACAGTAGAAATACGATTAGATTATGTGTTGGTGCTATGACACACGTACTTATAGTCAAATTTGACACTTTGACAGTATTGTCAGTTTTGCGACATGTAAAGCACTTTACAGTCCTATTGCCGTATATACTGTAAAAACAAAGACTATCCCTAATCTGAGTTGGAAACATTGTCTAAACTATTGGCATCGGTGTAACGGTAGATGTAAAAGACCTTTAATGTATGAGATTGATGCTGTTCCATTGAATTTCAACCATCACACAGTGTATGCACATGTTGTTATTGCTTGTAATGGGCCTAAACTGCCTAAGTGTGCAAACACTTAAAATACAGCAATGATTGCACATCTGATCGTCATATCATATTATAAATGCTAGATACACAGTAGAAATACGATTAGATTATGTGTTGGGGCTATGACACACGTAATTATAGTCAAATGTGACTCTTTGACAGTATTGTCAGTTTTGTGACATGTAAAGCACTTTACAGTCCTATTGCCGTATATACTGTAAAAACACAGACTAACGCTAATCTGAGTTGGAAACATTGTCTAAACTATTGGCATCGGTGTAACGGTAGATGTAAAAGACCTTTAATGTATGAGATTGATGCTGTTCCATTGAATTTCAACCATCAGACAGTGTATGCACATGTTGTTATTGCTTGTAATGGGCCTAAACTGCCTAAGTGTGCAAACACTTAACATACAGCAATGATTGCACATCTGATCGTCATATCATATTATAAATGCTAGATACACAGTAGAAATACGCTTAGATTATGTGTTGGGGCTATGACACACGTACTTATAGTCAAATGTGACACTTTGACAGTATTGTCAGTTTTGTGACATGTAAAGCACTTTACAGTCCTATTGCCGTATATACTGTAAAAACACAGACTAACGCTAATCTGAGTTGGAAACATTGTCTAAACTATTGGCATCGGTGTAACGGTAGATGTAAAAGACCTTTAATGTATGAGATTGATGCTGTTCCATTGAATTTCAACCATCACACAGTGTATGCACATGTTGTTATTGCTTGTAATGGGCCTAAACTGCCTAAGTGTGCAAACACTTAACATACAGCAATGATTGCACATCTGATCGTCATATCATATTATAAATGCTAGATACACAGTAGAAATACGCTTAGATTATGTGTTGGGGCTATGACACACGTAATTATAGTCAAATGTGACACTTTGACAGTATTGTCAGTTTTGCGACATGTAAAGCACTTTACAGTCCTATTGCCGTATATACTGTAAAAACACAGACTAACGCTAATCTGAGTTGGAAACATTGCCTAAACTATTGGCATCGGTGTAACGGTAGATGTAAAAGACCTTTAATGTATGAGATTGATGCTGTTCCATTGAATTTCAACCATCACACAGTGTATGCACATGTTGTTATTGCTTGTAATGGGCCTAAACTGCCTAAGTGTGCAAACACTTAACATACAGCAATGATTGCACATCTGATCGTCATATCAAATTATAAATGCTAGATACACAGTAGAAATACGCTTAGATTATGTGTTGGGGCTATGACACACGTACTTATAGTCAAATGTGACACTTTGACAGTATTGTCAGTTTTGCGACATGTAAAGCACTTTACAGTCCTATTGCCGTATATACTGTAAAAATAAAGACTAGCGCTAATCTGAGTTGGAAACATTGTCTAAACTATTGGCATCGGTGTAACGGTAGATGTAAAAGACCTTTAATGTATGAGATTGATGCTGTTCCATTGAATTTCAACCATCACACAGTGTATACACATGTTGTTATTGCTTGTAATGGGCCTAACTGCCTAAGTGTGCAAACACTTAAAATACAGCAATGATTTCACATCTGATCGTCATATCATATTATAAATGCTAGATACACAGTAGAAATACGCTTAGATTATGTGTTGGGGCTATGACACACGTAATTATAGTCAAATGTGACACTTTGACAGGATTGTCAGTTTTGTGACATGTAAAGCACTTTACAGTCCTATTGCCGTATATACTGTAAAAACACAGACTAACGCTAATCTGAGTTGGAAACATTGCCTAAACTATTGGCATCGGTGTAACGGTAGATGTAAAAGACCTTTAATGTATGAGATTGATGCTGTTCCATTGAATTTCAACCATCACACAGTGTATGCACATGTTGTTATTGCTTGTAATGGGCCTAAACTGCCTAAGTGTGCAAACACTTAACATACAGCAATGATTGCACATCTGATCGTCATATCAAATTATAAATGCTAGATACACAGTAGAAATACGCTTAGATTATGTGTTGGGGCTATGACACACGTACTTATAGTCAAATGTGACACTTTGACAGTATTGTCAGTTTTGCGACATGTAAAGCACTTTACAGTCCTATTGCCGTATATACTGTAAAAATAAAGACTAACGCTAATCTGAGTTGGAAACATTGTCTAAACTATTGGCATCGGTGTAACGGTAGATGTAAAAGACCTTTAATGTATGAGATTGATGCTGTTCCATTGAATTTCAACCATCACACAGTGTATACACATGTTGTTATTGCTTGTAATGGGCCTAACTGCCTAAGTGTGCAAACACTTAAAATACAGCAATGATTGCACATCTGATCGTCATATCATATTATAAATGCTAGATACACAGTAGAAATACGCTTAGATTATGTGTTGGGGCTATGACACACGTACTTATAGTCAAATGTGACACTTTGACAGTAGTGTCAGTTTTGCGACATGTAAAGCACTTTACAGTCCTATTGCCGTATATACTGTAAAAACAAAGACTATCGATAATCTGAGTTGGAAACATTGTCTAAACTATTGGAATCGGTGTAACGGTAGATGTAAAAGACCTTTAATGTATGAGATTGATGCTGTTCCATTGAATTTCAACCATCACACAGTGTATACACATGTTGTTATTGCTTGTAATGGGCCTAACTGCCTAAGTGTGCAAACACTTAAAATACAGCAATGATTGCACATCTGATCGTCATATCATATTATAAATGCTAGATACACAGTAGAAATACGCTTAGATTATGTGTTGGGGCTATGACACACGTACTTATAGTCAAATGTGACACTTTGACAGTAGTGTCAGTTTTGCGACATGTAAAGCACTTTACAGTCCTATTGCCGTATATACTGTAAAAACAAAGACTAACGCTAATCTGAGTTGGAAACATTGTCTAAACTATTGGCATCGGTGTAACGGTAGATGTAAAAGACCTTTAATGTATGAGATTGATGCTGTTCCATTGAATTTCAACCATCACACAGTATATGCACATGTTGTTATTGCTTGTAATGGGCCTAAACTGCCTAAGTGTGCAAACACTTAAAATACAGCAATGATTGCACATCTGATCGTCATATCATATTATAAATGCTAGATACACAGTAGACATACGATTAGATTATGTGTTGGGGCTATGACACACGTAATTATAGTCAAATGTGACACTTTGACAGTATTGTCAGTTTTGCGACATGTAAAGCACTTTACAGTCCTATTGCCGTATATACTGTAAAAACACAGACTAACGCTAATCTGAGTTGGAAACATTGCCTAAACTATTGGCATCGGTGTAACGGTAGATGTAAAAGACCTTTAATGTATGAGATTGATGCTGTTCCATTGAATTTCAACCATCACACAGTATATGCACATGTTGTTATTGCTTGTAATGGGCCTAAACTGCCTAAGTGTGCAAACACTTAACCTACAGCAATGATTGCACATCTGATCGTCATATCAAATTATAAATGCTAGATACACAGTAGAAATACGCTTAGATTATGTGTTGGGGCTATGACACACGTACTTATAGTCAAATGTGACACTTTGACAGTATTGTCAGTTTTGCGACATGTAAAGCATTTTACAGTCCTATTGCCGTATATACTGTAAAAACAAAGACTATCGCTAATCTGAGTTGGAAACATTGTCTAAACTATTGGCATCGGTGTAACGGTAGATGTAAAAGACCTTTAATGTATGAGATTGATGCTGTTCCATTGAATTTCAACCATCACACAGTGTATACACATGTTGTTATTGCTTGTAATGGGCCTAACTGCCTAAGTGTGCAAACACTTAAAATACAGCAATGATTGCACATCTGATCGTCATATCATATTATAAATGCTAGATACACAGTAGAAATCCGCTTAGATTATGTGTTGGGGCTATGACACACGTACTTATAGTCAAATGTGACACTTTGACAGTAGTGTCAGTTTTGCGACATGTAAAGCACTTTACAGTCCTATTGCCGTATATACTGTAAAAACAAAGACTAACGCTAATCTGAGTTGGAAACATTGTCTAAACTATTGGCATCGGTGTAACAGTAGATGTAAAAGAACTTTAATGTATGAAATTGATGCTGTTCCATTGAATTTCAACCATCACACAGTGTATACACATGTTGTTATTGCTTGTAATGGGCCTAAACTGCCTAAGTGTGCAAACACTTAAAATACAGCAATGATTGCACATCTGATCGTCATATCATATTATAAATGCTAGATACACAGTAGAAATACGATTAGATTATGTGTTGGTGCTATGACACACGTACTTATAGTCAAATGTGACACTTTGACAGTATTGTCAGTTTTGCGACATGTAAAGCACTTTACAGTCCTATTGCCGTATATACTGTAAAAATAAAGACTAACGCTAATCTGAGTTGGAAACATTGTCTAAACTATTGGCATCGGTGTAACGGTAGATGTAAAAGACCTTTAATGTATGAGATTGATGCTGTTCCATTGAATTTCAACCATCACACAGTGTATACACATGTTGTTATTGCTTGTAATGGGCCTAACTGCCTAAGTGTGCAAACACTTAAAATACAGCAATGATTGCACATCTGATCGTCATATCATATTATAAATGCTAGATACACAGTAGAAATACGCTTAGATTATGTGTTGGGGCTATGACACACGTACTTATAGTCAAATGTGACACTTTGACAGTAGTGTCAGTTTTGCGACATGTAAAGCACTTTACAGTCCTATTGCCGTATATACTGTAAAAACAAAGACTATCGCTAATCTGAGTTGGAAACATTGTCTAAACTATTGGTATCGGTGTAACGGTAGATGTAAAAGACCTTTAATGTATGAGATTGATGCTGTTCCATTGAATTTCAACCATCACACAGTGTATGCACATGTTGTTATTGCTTGTAATGGGCCTATACTGCCTAAGTGTGCAAACACTTAAAATACAGCAATGATTGCACATCTGATCGTCATATCATATTATAAATGCTAGATACACAGTAGACATACGATTAGATTATGTGTTGGGGCTATGACACACGTAATTATAGTCAAATGTGACACTTTGACAGTATTGTCAGTTTTGTGACATGTAAAGCACTTTACAGTCCTATTGCCGTATATACTGTAAAAACACAGACTAACGCTAATCTGAGTTGGAAACATTGTCTAAACTATTGGCATCGGTGTAACGGTAGATGTAAAAGACCTTTAATGTATGAGATTGATGCTGTTCCATTGAATTTCAACCATCACACAGTGTATGCACATGTTGTTATTGCTTGTAATGGGCCTAAACTGCCTAAGTGTGCAAACACTTAACATACAGCAATGATTGCACATCTGATCGTCATATCATATTATAAATGCTAGATACACAGTAGAAATAGGCTTAGATTATGTGTTAGTGCTATGACACACGTACTTATAGTCAAATGTGACACTTTGACAGTATTGTCAGTTTTGCGACATGTAAAGCACTTTACAGTCCTATTGCCGTATATACTGTAAAAACACAGACTAACGCTAATCTGAGTTGGAAACATTGCCTAAACTATTGGCATCGGTGTAACGGTAGATGTAAAAGACCTTTAATGTATGAGATTGATGCTGTTCCATTGAATTTCAACCATCACACAGTGTATGCACATGTTGTTATTGCTTGTAATGGGCCTAAACTGCCTAAGTGTGCAAACACTTAACATACAGCAATGATTGCACATCTGATCGTCATATCAAATTATAAATGCTAGATACATAGTAGAAATACGCTTAGATTATGTGTTGGGGCTATGACACACGTACTTATAGTCAAATGTGACACTTTGACAGTATTGTCAGTTTTGCGACATGTAAAGCACTTTACAGTCCTATTGCCGTATATACTGTAAAAATAAAGACTAACGCTAATCTGAGTTGGAAACATTGTCTAAACTATTGGAATCGGTGTAACGGTAGATGTAAAAGACCTTTAATGTATGAGATTGATGCTGTTCCATTGAATTTCAACCATCACACAGTGTATACACATGTTGTTATTGCTTGTAATGGGCCTAACTGCCTAAGTGTGCAAACACTTAAAATACAGCAATGATTGCACATCTGATCGTCATATCATATTATAAATGCTAGATACACAGTAGAAATACGCTTAGATTATGTGTTGGGGCTATGACACACGTACTTATAGTCAAATGTGACACTTTGACAGTAGTGTCAGTTTTGCGACATGTAAAGCACTTTACAGTCCTATTGCCGTATATACTGTAAAAACAAAGACTAACGCTAATCTGAGTTGGAAACATTGTCTAAACTATTGGCATCGGTGTAACGGTAGATGTAAAAGACCTTTAATGTATGAGATTGATGCTGTTCCATTGAATTTCAACCATCACACAGTATATGCACATGTTGTTATTGCTTGTAATGGGCCTAAACTGCCTAAGTGTGCAAACACTTAAAATACAGCAATGATTGCACATCTGATCGTCATATCATATTATAAATGCTAGATACACAGTAGACATACGATTAGATTATGTGTTGGGGCTATGACACACGTAATTATAGTCAAATGTGACACTTTGACAGTATTGTCAGTTTTGCGACATGTAAAGCACTTTACAGTCCTATTGCCGTATATACTGTAAAAACACAGACTAACGCTAATCTGAGTTGGAAACATTGCCTAAACTATTGGCATCGGTGTAACGGTAGATGTAAAAGACCTTTAATGTATGAGATTGATGCTGTTCCATTGAATTTCAACCATCACACAGTATATGCACATGTTGTTATTGCTTGTAATGGGCCTAAACTGCCTAAGTGTGCAAACACTTAACATACAGCAATGATTGCACATCTGATCGTCATATCAAATTATAAATGCTAGATACACAGTAGAAATACGCTTAGATTATGTGTTGGGGCTATGACACACGTACTTATAGTCAAATGTGACACTTTGACAGTATTGTCAGTTTTGCGACATGTAAAGCACTTTACAGTCCTATTGCCGTATATACTGTAAAAATAAAGACTAACGCTAATCTGAGTTGGAAACATTGTCTAAACTATTGGCATCGGTGTAACGGTAGATGTAAAAGACCTTTAATGTATGAGATTGATGCTGTTCCATTGAATTTCAACCATCACACAGTGTATACACATGTTGTTATTGCTTGTAATGGGCCTAACTGCCTAAGTGTGCAAACACTTAAAATACAGCAATGATTGCACATCTGATCGTCATATCATATTATAAATGCTAGATACACAGTAGAAATACGCTTAGATTATGTGTTGGGGCTATGACACGTACTTATAGTCAAATGTGACACTTTGACAGTAGTGTCAGTTTTGCGACATGTAAAGCACTTTACAGTCCTATTGCCGTATATACTGTAAAAACAAAGACTAACGCTAATCTGAGTTGGAAACATTGTCTAAACTATTGGCATCGGTGTAACGGTAGATGTAAAAGACCTTTAATGTATGAGATTGATGCTGTTCCATTGAATTTCAACCATCACACAGTGTATGCACATGTTGTTATTGCTTGTAATGGGCCTAAACTGCCTAAGTGTGCAAACACTTAACCTACAGCAATGATTGCACATCTGATCGTCATATCAAATTATAAATGCTAGATACACAGTAGAAATACGCTTAGATTATGTGTTGGGGCTATGACACACGTACTTATAGTCAAATGTGACACTTTGACAGTATTGTCAGTTTTGCGACATGTAAAGCATTTTACAGTCCTATTGCCGTATATACTGTAAAAACAAAGACTATCGCTAATCTGAGTTGGAAACATTGTCTAAACTATTGGCATCGGTGTAACGGTAGATGTAAAAGACCTTTAATGTATGAGATTGATGCTGTTCCATTGAATTTCAACCATCACACAGTGTATACACATGTTGTTATTGCTTGTAATGGGCCTAACTGCCTAAGTGTGCAAACACTTAAAATACAGCAATGATTGCACATCTGATCGTCATATCATATTATAAATGCTAGATACACAGTAGAAATCCGCTTAGATTATGTGTTGGGGCTATGACACACGTACTTATAGTCAAATGTGACACTTTGACAGTAGTGTCAGTTTTGCGACATGTAAAGCACTTTACAGTCCTATTGCCGTATATACTGTAAAAACAAAGACTAACGCTAATCTGAGTTGGAAACATTGTCTAAACTATTTGCATCGGTGTAACAGTAGATGTAAAAGAACTTTAATGTATGAAATTGATGCTGTTCCATTGAATTTCAACCATCACACAGTGTATACACATGTTGTTATTGCTTGTAATGGGCCTAAACTGCCTAAGTGTGCAAACACTTAAAATACAGCAATGATTGCACATCTGATCGTCATATCATATTATAAATGCTAGATACACAGTAGAAATACGATTAGATTATGTGTTGGTGCTATGACACACGTACTTATAGTCAAATGTGACACTTTGACAGTATTGTCAGTTTTGCGACATGTAAAGCACTTTACAGTCCTATTGCCGTATATACTGTAAAAACAAAGATTATCGCTAATCTGAGTTGGAAACATTGTCTAAACTATTGGAATCGGTGTAACGGTAGATGTAAAAGACCTTTAATGTATGAGATTGATGCTGTTCCATTGAATTTCAACCATCACACAGTGTATGCACATGTTGTTATTGCTTGTAATGGGCCTAAACTGCCTAAGTGTGCAAACACTTAACCTACAGCAATGATTGCACATCTGATCGTCATATCAAATTATAAATGCTAGATACACAGTAGAAATACGCTTAGATTATGTGTTGGGGCTATGACACACGTACTTATAGTCAAATGTGACACTTTGACAGTATTGTCAGTTTTGCGACATGTAAAGCATTTTACAGTCCTATTGCCGTATATACTGTAAAAACAAAGACTATCGCTAATCTGAGTTGGAAACATTGTCTAAACTATTGGCATCGGTGTAACGGTAGATGTAAAAGACCTTTAATGTATGAGATTGATGCTGTTCCATTGAATTTCAACCATCACACAGTGTATACACATGTTGTTATTGCTTGTAATGGGCCTAACTGCCTAAGTGTGCAAACACTTAAAATACAGCAATGATTGCACATCTGATCGTCATATCATATTATAAATGCTAGATACACAGTAGAAATCCGCTTAGATTATGTGTTGGGGCTATGACACACGTACTTATAGTCAAATGTGACACTTTGACAGTAGTGTCAGTTTTGCGACATGTAAAGCACTTTACAGTCCTATTGCCGTATATACTGTAAAAACAAAGACTAACGCGAATCTGAGTTGGAAACATTGTCGAAACTATTGGCATCGGTGTAACAGTAGATGTAAAAGAACTTTAATGTATGAAATTGATGCTGTTCCATTGAATTTCAACCATCACATAGTATATGCACATGTTGTTATTGCTTGTAATGGGCCTAAACTGCCTAAGTGTGCAAACACTTAAAATACAGCAATGATTGCACATCTGATCGTCATATCATATTATAAATGCTAGATACACAGTAGAAATACGCTTAGATTATGTGTTGGGGCTATGACACGTACTTATAGTCAAATGTGACACTTTGACAGTAGTGTCAGTTTTGCGACATGTAAAGCACTTTACAGTCCTATTGCCGTATATACTGTAAAAACAAAGACTAACGCTAATCTGAGTTGGAAACATTGCCTAAACTATTGGCGTCGGTGTAACGGTAGATGTAAAAGACCTTTAATGTATGAGATTCATGCTGTTCCATTGAATTTCAACCATGACACAGTATATGCACATGTTGTTATTGCTTGTAATGGGCCTAAACTGCCTAAGTGTGCAAACACTTAAAATACAGCAATGATTGCACATCTGATCGTCATATCATATTATAAATGCTAGATACACAGTAGAAATACGCTTAGATTATGTGTTGGGGCTATGACACACGTACTTATAGTCAAATGTGACACTTTGACAGTATTGTCAGTTTTGCGACATGTAAAGCATTTTACAGTCCTATTGCCGTATATACTGTAAAAACAAAGACTATCGCTAATCTGAGTTGGAAACATTGTCTAAACTATTGGCATCGGTGTAACGGTAGATGTAAAAGACCTTTAATGTATGAGATTGATGCTGTTCCATTGAATTTCAACCATCACACAGTGTATACACATGTTGTTATTGCTTGTAATGGGCCTAACTGCCTAAGTGTGCAAACACTTAAAATACAGCAATGATTGCACATCTGATCGTCATATCATATTATAAATGCTAGATACACAGTAGAAATCCGCTTAGATTATGTGTTGGGGCTATGACACACGTACTTATAGTCAAATGTGACACTTTGACAGTAGTGTCAGTTTTGCGACATGTAAAGCACTTTACAGTCCTATTGCCGTATATACTGTAAAAACAAAGACTAACGCGAATCTGAGTTGGAAACATTGTCGAAACTATTGGCATCGGTGTAACAGTAGATGTAAAAGAACTTTAATGTATGAAATTGATGCTGTTCCATTGAATTTCAACCATCACATAGTATATGCACATGTTGTTATTGCTTGTAATGGGCCTAAACTGCCTAAGTGTGCAAACACTTAAAATACAGCAATGATTGCACATCTGATCGTCATATCATATTATAAATGCTAGATACACAGTAGAAATACGCTTAGATTATGTGTTGGGGCTATGACACGTACTTATAGTCAAATGTGACACTTTGACAGTAGTGTCAGTTTTGCGACATGTAAAGCACTTTACAGTCCTATTGCCGTATATACTGTAAAAACAAAGACTAACGCTAATCTGAGTTGGAAACATTGTCTAAACTATTGGCATCGGTGTAACGGTAGATGTAAAAGACCTTTAATGTATGAGATTGATGCTGTTCCATTGAATTTCAACCATCACACAGTGTATGCACATGTTGTTATTGCTTGTAATGGGCCTAAACTGCCTAAGTGTGCAAACACTTAACCTACAGCAATGATTGCACATCTGATCGTCATATCAAATTATAAATGCTAGATACACAGTAGAAATACGCTTAGATTATGTGTTGGGGCTATGACACACGTACTTATAGTCAAATGTGACACTTTGACAGTATTGTCAGTTTTGCGACATGTAAAGCATTTTACAGTCCTATTGCCGTATATACTGTAAAAACAAAGACTAACGCTAATCTGAGTTGGAAACATTGTCTAAACTATTGGCATCGGTG
This sequence comes from Mastigias papua, assembly GCA_964019165.1. Taxonomy (NCBI): domain Eukaryota; kingdom Metazoa; phylum Cnidaria; class Scyphozoa; order Rhizostomeae; family Mastigiidae; genus Mastigias; species Mastigias papua. Next base: position 5,635,049 of record OZ025287.1, read on the forward strand.
TAACAGTAGATGTAAAAGAACTTTAATGTATGAAATTGATGCTGTTCCATTGAATTTCAACCATCACACAGTGTATACACATGTTGTTATTGCTTGTAATGGGCCTAAACTGCCTAAGTGTGCAAACACTTAAAATACAGCAATGATTGCACATCTGATCGTCATATCATATTATAAATGCTAGATACACAGTAGAAATACGATTAGATTATGTGTTGGTGCTATGACACACGTACTTATAGTCAAATGTGACACTTTGACAGTATTGTCAGTTTTGCGACATGTAAAGCACTTTACAGTCCTATTGCCGTATATACTGTAAAAACAAAGATTATCGCTAATCTGAGTTGGAAACATTGTCTAAACTATTGGAATCGGTGTAACGGTAGATGTAAAAGACCTTTAATGTATGAGATTGATGCTGTTCCATTGAATTTCAACCATCACACAGTGTATGCACATGTTGTTATTGCTTGTAATGGGCCTAAACTGCCTAAGTGTGCAAACACTTAACCTACAGCAATGATTGCACATCTGATCGTCATATCAAATTATAAATGCTAGATACACAGTAGAAATACGCTTAGATTATGTGTTGGGGCTATGACACACGTACTTATAGTCAAATGTGACACTTTGACAGTATTGTCAGTTTTGCGACATGTAAAGCATTTTACAGTCCTATTGCCGTATATACTGTAAAAACAAAGACTATCGCTAATCTGAGTTGGAAACATTGTCTAAACTATTGGCATCGGTGTAACGGTAGATGTAAAAGACCTTTAATTTATGAGATTGATGCTGTTCCATTGAATTTCAACCATGACACAGTATATGCACATGTTGTTATTGCTTGTAATGGGCCTAAACTGCCTAAGTGTGCAAACACTTAAAATACAGCAATGATTGCACATCTGATCGTCATACCATATTATAAATGCTAGATACACAGTAGAAATACGCTTAGATTATGTGTTGGGGCTATGACACACGTACTTATAGTCAAATGTGACACTTTGACAGTATTGTCAGTTTTGCGACATGTAAAGCACTTTACAGTCCTATTGCCGTATATACTGTAAAAACAAAGATTATCGCTAATCTGAGTTGGAAACATTGTCTAAACTATTGGCATCGGTGTAACGGTAGATGTAAAAGACCTTTAATGTATGAAATTGATGCTGTTCCATTGAATTTCAACCATCACACAGTGTATGCACATGTTGTTATTGCTTGTAATGGGCCTAAACTGCCTAAGTGTGCAAACACTTAAAATACAGCAATAATTGCACATCTGATCGTCATACCATATTATAAATGCTAGATATACAGTAGAGATCGCTTAGATTATGTGTTGGGGCTATGACACACGTACTTATAGTCAAATGTGACACTTTGACATTATTATCAATTTTGCGACATGTAAAGCACTTTACAGTCCTATTGCCGTATATACTGTAAAAACAAAGACTAACGCTAATCTGAGTTGGAAACATTGTCTAAACTATTGGCATCGGTGTAACGGTAGATGTAAAAGACCTTTAATATATGAAATTGATGCTGTTCCATTGAATTTCAACCATCACACAGTGTATGCACATGTTGTTATTGCTTGTAATGGGCCTAAACTGCCTAAGTGTGCAAACACTTAAAATACAGCAATACTTGCACATCTGATCGTCATATCATATTATAAATGCTAGATATACAGTAGAAATCGCTTAGATTTTGTGTTGGGGCTATGACACACGTACTTATAGTCAAATGTGACACTTTGACAGTATTGTCAGTTTTGCGACATGTAAAGCACTTTGCAGTCCTAATGCCGTATATACTGTAAAAACACAGACTAACGCTAATCTGAGTTGGACACATTGTCTAAACTATTGGCATCGGTGTAACGGTAGATGTAAAAGACCTTTAATGTATGAGATTGATGCTGTTCCATTGAATTTCAACCATCACACAGTGTATGCACATGTTGTTATTGCTTGTAATGGGCCTAAACTGCCTAAGTGTGCAAACACTTAAAATACAGCAATGATTGCACATCTGATCGTCATATCATATTATAAATGCTAGATACACAGTAGAAATACGCTTAGATTATGTGTTGGGGCTATGACACACGTACTTATAGTCAAATGTGACACTTTGACAGTATTGTCAGTTTTGCGACATGTAAAGCACTTTACAGTCCTATTGCCGTATATACTGTAAAAACACAGACTAACGCTAATCTGAGTTGGAAACATTGTCTAAACTATTGGCATCGGTGTACCGGTAGATGTACAAGACCTTTAATATATGAGATTGATGCTGTTCCATTGAATTTCAACCATCACACAGTGTATGCACATGTTGTTATTGCTTGTAATGGGCCTAAACTGCCTAAGTGTGCAAACACTTAAAATACAGCAATAATTGCACATCTGATCGTCATATCATATTATAAATGCTAGATATACAGTAGAAATCGCTTAGATTATGTGTTGGGGCTATGACACACGTACTTATAGTCAAATGTGACACTTTGACAGTATCATCACTTTTGCGACATGTAAAGCACTTTACAGTCCTATTGCCGTATATACTGCAAAAACACAGACTAACGCTAATCTGAGTTGGAAACATTGTCTAAACTATTGGCATCAGTGTAACGGTAGATGTAAAAGACCTTTAATGTATGAGATTGATGCCGTTCCATTGAATTTCAACCATCACACAGTGTATGCACATGTTGTTATTGCTTGTAATGGGCCTAAACTGCCTAAGTGTGCAAACACTTAAAATACAGCAATGATTGCACATCTGATCGTCATATCAAATTATAAATGCTAGATACACGGTAGAAATACGCTTAGATTATGTGTTGGGGCTATGACACACGTACTTATAGTCAAATGTGACACTTTGACAGTATTGTCAGTTTTGCGACATGTAAAGCACTTTACAGTCCTATTGCCGTATATACTGTAAAAACAAAGACTAACGCTAATCTGAGTTGGAAACATTGTCTAAACTATTGGCATCGGTGTAACGGTAGATGTAAAAGACCTTTAATGTATGAGATTGATGCTGTTTCATTGAATTTCAACCATCACACAGTATATGCACATGTTGTTATTGCTTGTAATGGGCCTAAACTGCCTAAGTGTGCAAACACTTAAAATACAGCAATGATTGCACATCTGATCGTCATATCATATTATAAATGCTAGATACACAGTAGAAATACGCTTAGATTATGTGTTGGGGCTATGACACACGTAATTATAGTCAAATGTGACACTTTGACAGTATTGTCAGTTTTGCGACATGTAAAGCACTTTACAGTCCTATTGCCGTATATACTGTAAAAACACAGACTAACGCTAATCTGAGTTGGAAACATTGTCTAAACTATTGGCATCGGTGTAACGGTAGATGTAAAAGACCTTTAATGTATGAGATTGATGCTGTTCCATTGAATTTCAACCATCACACAGTGTATGCACATGTTGTTATTGCTTGTAATGGGCCTAAACTGCCTAAGTGTGCAAACACTCAAAATACAGCAATGATTGCATATCTGATCGTCATATCATATTATAAATGCTAGATACACAGTAGAAATACGCTTAGATTATGTGTTGGTGCTATGACACACGTACTTATAGTCAAATGTGACACTTTGACAGTATTGTCAGTTTTGCGACATGTAAAGCACTTTACAGTCCTATTGCCGTATATACTGTAAAAACACAGACTAACGCTAATCTGAGTTGGAAACATTGTCTAAACTATTGGAATCGGTGTAACGGTAGATGTAAAAGACCTTTAATGTATGAGATTGATGCTGTTCCATTGAATTTCAACCATCACACAGTGTATGCACATGTTGTTATTGCTTGTAATGGGCCTAAACTGCCTAAGTGTGCAAACACTTAACATACAGCAATGATTGCACATCTGATCGTCATATCAAATTATAAATGCTAGATACACAGTAGAAATACGCTTAGATTATGTGTTGGGGCTATGACACACGTACTTATAGTCAAATGTGACACTTTGACAGTATTGTCAGTTTTGCGACATGTAAAGCATTTTACAGTCCTATTGCCGTATATACTGTAAAAACAAAGACTAACGCTAATCTGAGTTGGAAACATTGTCTAAACTATTGGCATCGGTGTAACGGTAGATGTAAAAGACCTTTAATGTATGAAATTGATGCTGTTCCATTGAATTTCAACCATCACACAGTGTATGCACATGTTGTTATTGCTTGTAATGGGCCTAAACTGCCTAAGTGTGCAAACACTTAAAATACAGCAATAATTGCACATCTGATCGTCATACCATATTATAAATGCTAGATATACAGTAGAAATCGCTTAGATTATGTGTTGGGGCTATGACACACGTACGTATAGTCAAATGTGACACTTTGACAGTATTATCAATTTTGCGACATGTAAAGCACTTTACAGTCCTATTGCCGTATATACTGTAAAAACAAAGACTAACGCTAATCTGAGTTGGAAACATTGTCTAAACTATTGGCATCGGTGTAACGGTAGATGTAAAAGACCTTTAATATATGAAATTGATGCTGTTCCGTTGAATTTCAACCATCACACAGTGTATGCACATGTTGTTATTGCTTGTAATGGGCCTAAACTGCCTAAGTGTGCAAACACTTAAAATACAGCAATAATTGCACATCTGATCGTCATATCATATTATAAATGCTAGATATACAGTAGAAATCGCTTAGATTTTGTGTTGGGGCTATGACACACGTACTTATAGTCAAATGTGACACTTTGACAGTATTGTCAGTTTTGCGACATGTAAAGCACTTTACAGTCCTATTGCCGTATATACTGTAAAAACACAGACTAACGCTAATCTGAGTTGGACACATTGTCTAAACTATTGGCATCGGTGTACCGGTAGATGTACAAGACCTTTAATATATGAGATTGATGCTGTTCCATTGAATTTCAACCATCACACAGTGTATGCACATGTTGTTATTGCTTGTAATGGGCCTAAACTGCCTAAGTGTGCAAACACTTAAAATACAGCAATAATTGCACATCTGATCGTCATACCATATTATAAATGCTAGATATACAGTAGAAATCGCTTAGATTATGTGTTGGGGCTATGACACACGTACTTATAGTCAAATGTGACACTTTGACATTATTATCACTTTTGCGACATGTAAAGCACTTTACAGTCCTATTGCCGTATATACTGCAAAAACAAAGACTAACGCTAATCTGAGTTGGAAACATTGTCTAAACTATTGGCATCGGTGTAACGGTAGATGTAAAAGACCTTTAATGTATGAGATTGATGCCGTTCCATTGAATTTCAACCATCACACAGTGTATGCACATGTTGTTATTGCTTGTAATGGGCCTAAACTGCCTAAGTGTGCAAACACTTAAAATACAGCAATGATTGCACATCTGATCGTCATATCAAATTATAAATGCTAGATACACAGTAGAAATACGCTTAGATTATGTGTTGGGGCTATGACACACATACTTATAGTCAAATGTGACACTTTGACAGTATTGTCAGTTTTGCGACATGTAAAGCACTTTACAGTCCTATTGCCGTATATACTGTAAAAACAAAGACTAACGCTAATCTGAGTTGGAAACATTGTCTAAACTATTGGCATCGGTGTAACGGTAGATGTAAAAGACCTTTAATATATGAAATTGATGCTGTTCCATTGAATTTCAACCATCACACAGTGTATGCACATATTGTTATTGCTTGTAATGGGCCTAAACTGCCTAAGTGTGCAAACACTTAAAATACAGCAATGATTGCACATCTGATCGTCATATCAAATTATAAATCCTAGATACACGGTAGAAATACGCTTAGATTATGTGTTGGGGCTATGACACACGTACTTATAGTCAAATGTGACACTTTGACAGTATTGTCAGTTTTGCGACATGTAAAGCACTTTACAGTCCTATTGCCGTATATACTGTAAAAACAAAGACTAACGCTAATCTGAGTTGGAAACATTGCCTAAACTATTGGCGTCGGTGTAACGGTAGATGTAAAAGACCTTTAATGTATGAGATTCATGCTGTTCCATTGAATTTCAACCATGACACAGTATATGCACATGTTGTTATTGCTTGTAATGGGCCTAAACTGCCTAAGTGTGCAAACACTTAAAATACAGCAATGATTGCACATCTGATCGTCATATCATATTATAAATGCTAGATACACAGTAGAAATACGCTTAGATTATGTGTTGGGGCTATGACACACGTACTTATAGTCAAATGTGACACTTTGACAGTATTGTCAGTTTTGCGACATGTAAAGCACTTTACAGTCCTATTGCCGTATATACTGTAAAAACAAAGACTAACGCTAATCTGAGTTGGAAACATTGTCTAAACTATTGGCATCGGTGTAACGGTAGATGTAAAAGACCTTTAATGTATGAGATTGATGCCGTTCCATTGAATTTCAACCATCACACAGTGTATGCACATGTTGTTATTGCTTGTAATGGGCCTAAACTGCCTAAGTGTGCAAACACTTAAAATACAGCAATGATTGCACATCTGATCGTCATATCAAATTATAAATGCTAGATACACGGTAGAAATACGCTTAGATTATGTGTTGGGGCTATGACACACGTACTTATAGTCAAATGTGACACTTTGACAGTATTGTCAGTTTTGCGACATGTAAAGCACTTTACAGTCCTATTGCCGTATATACTGTAAAAACAAAGACTAACGCTAATCTGAGTTGGAAACATTGTCTAAACTATTGGCATCGGTGTAACGGTAGATGTAAAAGACCTTTAATATATGAAATTGATGCTGTTCCATTGAATTTCAACCATCACACAGTGTATGCACATGTTGTTATTGCTTGTAATGGGCCTAAACTGCCTAAGTGTGCAAACACTTAAAATACAGCAATGATTGCACATCTGATCGTCATATCATATTATAAATGCTAGATACACAGTAGAAATACGCTTAGATTATGTGTTGGGGCTATGACACACGTAATTATAGTCAAATGTGACACTTTGACAGTATTGTCAGTTTTGCGACATGTAAAGCACTTTACAGTCCTATCGCCGTATATACTGTAAAAACACAGACTAACGCTAATCTGAGTTGGAAACATTGTCTAAACTATTGGCATCGGTGTAACGGTAGATGTAAAAGACGTTTAATGTATGAGATTGATGCTGTTCCATTGAATTTCAACCATCACACAGTGTATGCACATGTTGTTATTGCTTGTAATGGGCCTAAACTGCCTAAGTGTGCAAACACTCAAAATACAGCAATGATTGCATATCTGATCGTCATATCATATTATAAATGCTAGATACACAGTAGAAATCCGCTTAGATTATGTGTTGGGGCTATGACACACGTACTTATAGTCAAATGTGACACTTTGACAGTATTGTCAGTTTTGCGACATGTAAAGCACTTTACAGTCCTATTGCCGTATATACTGTAAAAACACAGACTAACGCTAATCTGAGTTGGAAACATTGTCTAAACTATTGGCATCGGTGTAACGGTAGATGTAAAAGACCTTTAATATATGAAATTGATGCTGTTCCATTGAATTTCAACCATCACACAGTGTATGCACATGTTGTTATTGCTTGTAATGGGCCTAAACTGCCTAAGTGTGCAAACACTTAAAATACAGCAATAATTGCACATCTGATCGTCATATCATATTATAAATGCTAGATATACAGTAGAAATCGCTTAGATTTTGTGTTGGGGCTATGACACACGTACTTATAGTCAAATGTGACACTTTGACATTACTATCACTTTTGCGACATGTAAAGCACTTTACAGTCCTATTGCCGTATATACTGCAAAAACACAGACTAACGCTAATCTGAGAAGGACACATTGTCTAAACTATTGGCATCGGTGTAACGGTAGATGTAAAAGACCTTTAATGTAGGAGATTGATGCTGTTCCATTGAATTTCAACCATCACACAGTGTATGCACATGTTGTTATTGCTTGTAATGGGCCTAAACTGCCTAAGTGTGCAAACACTTAAAATACAGCAATGATTGCACATCTGATCGTCATATCATATTATAAATGCTAGATACACAGTAGAAATACGCTTAGATTGTGTGTTGGGGCTATGACACACGTAATTATAGTCAAATGTGACACTTTGACAGTATTGTCAGTTTTGCGACATGTAAAGCACTTTACAGTCCTATTGCCGTATATAATGTAAAAACACAGACTAACGCTAATCTGAGTTGGAAACATTGTCTAAACTATTGGCATCGGTGTAACGGTAGATGTAAAAGACCGTTAATGTATGAGATTGATGCTGTTCCATTGAATTTCAACCATCACACAGTGTATGCACATGTTGTTATTGCTTGTAATGGGCCTAAACTGCCTAAGTGTGCAAACACTCAAAATACAGCAATGATTGCATATCTGATCGTCATATCATATTATAAATGCTAGATATACAGTAGAAATCGCTTAGATTTTGTGTTGGGGCTATGACACACGTACTTATAGTCAAATGTGACACTTTGACATTATTATCACTTTTGCGACATGTAAAGCACTTTACAGTCCTATTGCCGTATATACTGCAAAAACACAGACTAACGCTAATCTGAGTTGGAAACATTGTCTAAACTATTGGCATCGGTGTAACGGTAGATGTAAAAGACCTTTAATATATGAGATTGATGCTGTTCCATTGAATTTCAACCATCACACAGTGTATGCACATGTTGTTATTGCTTGTAATGGGCCTAAACTGCCTAAGTGTGCAAACACTTAAAATACAGCAATGATTGCACATCTGATCGTCATATCATATTATAAATGCTAGATACACAGTAGAAATACGCTTAGATTATGTGTTGGGGCTATGACACACGTACTTATAGTCAAATGTGACACTTTGACAGTATTGTCAGTTTTGCGACATGTAAAGCACTTTACAGTCCTATTGCCGTATATACTGTAAAAACAAAGACTAACGCTAATCTGAGTTGGAAACATTGTCTAAACTATTGGCATCGGTGTACCGGTAGATGTACAAGACCTTTAATATATGAGATTGATGCTGTTCCATTGAATTTCAACCATCACACAGTGTATGCACATGTTGTTATTGCTTGTAATGGGCCTAAACTGCCTAAGTGTGCAAACACTTAAAATACAGCAATGATTGCACATCTGATCGTCATATCATATTATAAATGCTAGATACACTGTAGAAATACGCTTAGATTATGTGTTGGGGCTATGACACACGTACTTATAGTCAAATGTGACACTTTGACAGTATTGTCAGTTTTGCGACATGTAAAGCACTTTACAGTCCTATTGCCGTATATACTGTAAAAACAAAGACTAACGCTAATCTGAGTTGGAAACATTGTCTAAACTATTGGCATCGGTGTACCGGTAGATGTACAAGACCTTTAATATATGAGATTGATGCTGTTCCATTGAATTTCAACCATCACACAGTGTATGCACATGTTGTTATTGCTTGTAATGGGCCTAAACTGCCTAAGTGTGCAAACACTTAAAATACAGCAATGATTGCACATCTGATCGTCATATCATATTATAAATGCTAGATACACAGTAGAAATACGCTTAGATTATGTGTTGGGGCTATGACACACGTACTTATAGTCAAATGTGACACTTTGACAGTATTGTCAGTTTTGCGACATGTAAAGCACTTTACAGTCCTATTGCCGTATATACTGTAAAAACAAAGACTAACGCTAATCTGAGTTGGAAACATTGTCTAAACTATTGGCATCGGTGTAACGGTAGATGTAAAAGACCTTTAATGTATGAGATTGATGCTGTTCCATTGAATTTCAACCATCACACAGTGTATGCACATGTTGTTATTGCTTGTAATGGGCCTAAACTGCCTAAGTGTGCAAACACTTAAAATACAGCAATGATTGCACATCTCATCATCACATCAAATTATAAATGCTAGATACACAGTAGAAATACGCTTAGATTATGTGTTGGGGCTATGACACACGTACTTATAGTCAAATGTGACACTTTGACAGTATTGTCAGTTTTGCGACATGTAAAGCACTTTACAGTCCTATTGCCGTATATACTGTAAAACCAAAGACTATCCCTAATCTGAGTTGGAAACATTGTCTAAATTATTGGCATCGGTGTACCGGTAGATGTACAAGACCTTTAATATATGAGATTGATGCTGTTCCATTGAATTTCAACCATCACACAGTGTATGCACATGTTGTTATTGCTTGTAATGGGCCTAAACTGCCTAAGTGTGCAAACACTTAAAATACAGCAATGATTGCACATCTGATCGTCATATCATATTATAAATGCTAGATACACAGTAGAAATACGCTTAGATTATGTGTTGGGGCTATGACACACGTACTTATAGTCAAATGTGACACTTTGACAGTATTGTCAGTTTTGCGACATGTAAAGCACTTTACAGTCCTATTGCCGTATATACTGTAAAAACAAAGACTAACGCTAATCTGAGTTGGAAACATTGTCTAAACTATTGGCATCGGTGTACCGGTAGATGCACAAGACCTTTAATATATGAGATTGATGCTGTTCCATTGAATTTCAACCATCACACAGTGTATGCACATGTTGTTATTGCTTGTAATGGGCCTAAACTGCCTAAGTGTGCAAACACTTAAAATACAGCAATGATTGCACATCTGATCGTCATATCATATTATAAATGCTAGATACACAGTAGAAATACGCTTAGATTATGTGTTGGGGCTATGACACACGTACTTATAGTCAAATGTGACACTTTGACAGTATTGTCAGTTTTGCGACATGTAAAGCACTTTACAGTCCTATTGCCGTATATACTGTAAAAACAAAGACTAACGATAATCTGAGTTGGAAACATTGTCTAAACTATTGGCATCGGTGTAACGGTAGATGTAAAAGACCTGTAATGTATGAGATTGATGCTGTTCCATTGAATTTCAACCATCACACAGTGTATGCACATGTTGTTATTGCTTGTAATGGGCCTAAACTGCCTAAGTGTGCAAACACTTAAAATACAGCAATAATTGCACATCTGATCGTCATATCAAATTATAAATGCTAGATACACAGTAGAAATACGCTTAGATTATGTGTTGGGGCTATGACACACGTACTTATAGTCAAATGTGACACTTTGACAGTATTGTCAGTTTTGCGACATGTAAAGCACTTTACAGTCCTATTGCCGTATATACTGTAAAAACAAAGACTATCCCTAATCTGAGTTGGAAACATTGTCTAAACTATTGGCATCGGTGTAACGGTAGATGTAAAAGACCTTTAATGTAGGAGATTGATGCTGTTCCATTGAATTTCAACCATCACACAGTGTATGCACATGTTGTTATTGCTTGTAATGGGCCTAAACTGCCTAAGTGTGCAAACACTTAAAATACAGCAATGATTGCACATCTGATCGTCATATCATATTATAAATGCTAGATAAACAGTAGAAATACGCTTAGATTATGTGTTGGGGCTATGACACACGTACTTATAGTCAAATGTGACACTTTGACAGTATTGTCAGTTTTGCGACATGTAAAGCACTTTACAGTCCTATTACCGTATATACTGTAAAACCAAAGACTATCCCTAATCTGAGTTGGAAACATTGTCTAAATTATTGGCATCGGTGTACCGGTAGATGTACAAGACCTTTAATATATGAGATTGATGCTGGTCCATTGAATTTCAACCATCACACAGTGTATGCACATGTTGTTATTGCTTGTAATGGGCCTAAACTGCCTAAGTGTGCAAACACTTAAAATACAGCAATGATTGCACATCTGATCGTCATATCATATTATAAATGCTAGATACACAGTAGAAATACGCTTAGATTATGTGTTGGGGCTATGACACACGTACTTATAGTCAAATGTGACACTTTGACAGTATTGTCAGTTTTGCGACATGTAAAGCACTTTACAGTCCTATTGCCGTATATACTGTAAAAACAAAGACTATCCCTAATCTGAGTTGGAAACATTGTCTAAACTATTGGCATCGGTGTAACGGTAGATGTAAAAGACCTTTAATGTAGGAGATTGATGCTGTTCCATTGAATTTCAACCATCACACAGTGTATGCACATGTTGTTATTGCTTGTAATGGGCCTAAACTGCCTAAGTGTGCAAACACTTACAATACAGCAATGATTGCACATCTGATCGTCATATCATATTATAAATGCTAGATAAACAGTAGAAATACGCTTAGATTATGTGTTGGGGCTATGACACACGTACTTATAGTCAAATGTGACACTTTGACAGTATTGTCAGTTTTGCGACATGTAAAGCACTTTACAGTCCTATTGCCGTATATACTGTAAAACCAAAGACTAACGCTAATCTGAGTTGGAAACATTGTCTAAACTATTGGCATCGGTGTAACGGTAGATGTAAAAGACCGTTAATGTATGAGATTGATGCTGTTCCATTGAATTTCAACCATCACACAGTGTATGCACATGTTGTTATTGCTTGTAATGGGCCTAAACTGCCTAAGTGTGCAAACACTTAAAATACAGCAATGATTGCACATCTCATCATCACATCAAATTATAAATGCTAGATACACAGTAGAAATACGCTTAGATTATGTGTTGGGGCTATGACACACGTACTTATAGTCAAATGTGACACTTTGACAGTATTGTCAGTTTTGCGACATGTAAAGCACTTTACAGTCCTATTGCCGTATATACTGTAAAAACAAAGACTATCCCTAATCTGAGTTGGAAACATTGTCTAAACTATTGGCATCGGTGTAACGGTAGATGTAAAAGACCTTTAATGTAGGAGATTGATGCTGTTCCATTGAATTTCAACCATCACACAGTGTATGCACATGTTGTTATTGCTTGTAATGGGCCTAAACTGCCTAAGTGTGCAAACACTTAAAATACAGCAATGATTGCACATCTGATCGTCATATCATATTATAAATGCTAGATAAACAGTAGAAATACGCTTAGATTATGTGTTGGGGCTATGACACACGTACTTATAGTCAAATGTGACACTTTGACAGTATTGTCAGTTTTGCGACATGTAAAGCACTTTACAGTCCTATTGCCGTATATACTGTAAAACCAAAGACTATCCCTAATCTGAGTTGGAAACATTGTCTAAACTATTGGCATCGGTGTAACGGTAGATGTAAAAGACCGTTAATGTATGAGATTGATGCTGTTCCATTGAATTTCAACCATCACACAGTGTATGCACATGTTGTTATTGCTTGTAATGGGCCTAAACTGCCTAAGTGTGCAAACACTTAAAATACAGCAATGATTGCACATCTGATCGTCATATCATATTATAAATGCTAGATAAACAGTAGAAATACGCTTAGATTATGTGTTGGGGCTATGACACACGTACTTATAGTCAAATGTGACACTTTGACAGTATTGTCAGTTTTGCGACATGTAAAGCACTTTACAGTCCTATTGCCGTATATACTGTAAAACCAAGGACTATCCCTAATCTGAGTTGGAAACATTGTCTAAACTATTGGCATCGGTGTAACGGTAGATGTAAAAGACCTTTAATGTATGAGATTGATGCTGTTCCATTGAATTTCAACCATCACACAGTGTATGCACATGTTGTTATTGCTTGTAATGGGCCTAAACTGCCTAAGTGTGCAAACACTTAAAATACAGCAATGATTGCACATCTCATCATCACATCATATTATAAATGCTAGATACACAGTAGAAATACGCTTAGATTATGTGTTGGGGCTATGACACACGTACTTATAGTCAAATGTGACACTTTGACAGTATTGTCAGTTTTGCGACATGTAAAGCACTTTACAGTCCTATTACCGTATATACTGTAAAACCAAAGACTATCCCTAATCTGAGTTGGAAACATTGTCTAAATTATTGGCATCGGTGTACCGGTAGATGTACAAGACCTTTAATATATGAGATTGATGCTGTTCCATTGAATTTCAACCATCACACAGTGTATGCACATGTTGTTATTGCTTGTAATGGGCCTAAACTGCCTAAGTGTGCAAACACTTAAAATACAGCAATGATTGCACATCTGATCGTCATATCATATTATAAATGCTAGATACACAGTAGAAATACGCTTAGATTATGTGTTGGGGCTATGACACACGTACTTATAGTCAAATGTGACACTTTGACAGTATTGTCAGTTTTGCGACATGTAAAGCACTTTACAGTCCTATTGCCGTATATACTGTAAAAACAAAGACTAACGCTAATCTGAGTTGGAAACATTGTCTAAACTATTGGCATCGGTGTACCGGTAGATGTACAAGACCTTTAATATATGAGATTGATGCTGTTCCATTGAATTTCAACCATCACACAGTGTATGCACATGTTGTTATTGCTTGTAATGGGCCTAAACTGCCTAAGTGTGCAAACACTTAAAATACAGCAATGATTGCACATCTGATCGTCATATCATATTATAAATGCTAGATACACAGTAGAAATACGCTTAGATTATGTGTTGGGGCTATGACACACGTACTTATAGTCAAATGTGACACTTTGACAGTATTGTCAGTTTTGCGACATGTAAAGCACTTTACAGTCCTATTGCCGTATATACTGTAAAACCAAAGACTAACGCTAATCTGAGTTGGAAACATTGTCTAAACTATTGGCATCGGTGTAACGGTAGATGTAAAAGACCTTTAATGTATGAGATTGATTCTGTTCCATTGAATTTCAACCATCACACAGTATATGCACATGTTGTTATTGCTTGTAATGGGCCTAAACTGCCTAAGTGTGCAAACACTTAAAATACAGCAATGATTGTACATCTGATCGTCATATCATATTATAAATGCTAGATACACAGTAGAAATACGCTTAGATTATGTGTTGGGGCTATGACACACGTACTTATAGTCAAATGTGACACTTTGACAGTATTGTCAGTTTTGCGACATGTAAAGCACTTTACAGTCCTATTGCCGTATATACTGTAAAAACAAAGACTATCCCTAATCTGAGTTGGAAACATTGTCTAAACTATTGGCATCGGTGTAACGGTAGATGTAAAAGACCGTTAATGTATGAGATTGATGCTGTTCCATTGAATTTCAACCATCACACAGTGTATGCACATGTTGTTATTGCTTGTAATGGGCCTAAACTGCCTAAGTGTGCAAACACTTAAAATACAGCAATGATTGCACATCTGATCGTCATATCATATTATAAATGCTAGATACACAGTAGAAATACGCTTAGATTATGTGTTGGGGCTATGACACACGTACTTATAGTCAAATGTGACACTTTGACAGTATTGTCAGTTTTGCGACATGTAAAGCACTTTACAGTCCTATTGCCGTATATACTGTAAAAACAAAGACTATCCCTAATCTGAGTTGGAAACATTGTCTAAACTATTGGCATCGGTGTAACGGTAGATGTAAAAGACCGTTAATGTATGAGATTGATGCTGTTCCATTGAATTTCAACCATCACACAGTGTATGCACATGTTGTTATTGCTTGTAATGGGCCTAAACTGCCTAAGTGTGCAAACACTTAAAATACAGCAATGATTGCACATCTGATCGTCATATCATATTATAAATGCTAGATACACAGTAGAAATACGCTTAGATTATGTGTTGGGGCTATGACACACGTACTTATAGTCAAATGTGACACTTTGACAGTAGTGTCAGTTTTGCGACATGTAAAGCACTTTACAGTCCTATTGCCGTATATACTGTAAAACCAAAGACTAACGCTAATCTGAGTTGGAAACATTGTCTAAACTATTGGCATCGGTGTAACGGTAGATGTAAAAGACCTTTAATGTATGAGATTGATTCTGTTCCATTGAATTTCAACCATCACACAGTATATGCACATGTTGTTATTGCTTGTAATGGGCCTAAACTGCCTAAGTGTGCAAACACTTAAAATACAGCAATGATTGTACATCTGATCGTCATATCATATTATAAATGCTAGATACACAGTAGAAATACGCTTAGATTATGTGTTGGGGCTATGACACACGTACTTATAGTCAAATGTGACACTTTGACAGTATTGTCAGTTTTGCGACATGTAAAGCACTTTACAGTCCTATTGCCGTATATACTGTAAAAACAAAGACTATCCCTAATCTGAGTTGGAAACATTGTCTAAACTATTGGCATCGGTGTAACGGTAGATGTAAAAGACCGTTAATGTATGAGATTGATGCTGTTCCATTGAATTTCAACCATCACACAGTGTATGCACATGTTGTTATTGCTTGTAATGGGCCAAAACTGCCTAAGTGTGCAAACACTTAAAATACAGCAATGATTGCACATCTGATCGTCATATCATATTATAAATGCTAGATACACAGTAGAAATACGCTTAGATTATGTGTTGGGGCTATGACACACGTACTTATAGTCAAATGTGACACTTTGACAGTATTGTCAGTTTTGCGACATGTAAAGCACTTTACAGTCCTATTGCCGTATATACTGTAAAAACAAAGACTATCCCTAATCTGAGTTGGAAACATTGTCTAAACTATTAGCATCGGTGTAACGGTAGATGTAAAAGACCGTTAATGTATGAGATTGATGCTGTTCCATTGAATTTCAACCATCACACAGTGTATGCACATGTTGTTATTGCTTGTAATGGGCCTAAACTGCCTAAGTGTGCAAACACTTAAAATACAGCAATGATTGCACATCTGATCGTCATATCATATTATAAATGCTAGATACACAGTAGAAATACGCTTAGATTATGTGTTGGGGCTATGACACACGTACTTATAGTCAAATGTGACACTTTGACAGTATTGTCAGTTTTGCGACATGTAAAGCACTTTACAGTCCTATTGCCGTATATACTGTAAAAACAAAGACTATCCCTAATCTGAGTTGGAAACATTGTCTAAACTATTGGCATCGGTGTAACGGTAGATGTAAAAGACCGTTAATGTATGAGATTGATGCTGTTCCATTGAATTTCAACCATCACACAGTGTATGCACATGTTGTTATTGCTTGTAATGGGCCTAAACTGCCTAAGTGTGCAAACACTTAAAATACAGCAATGATTGCACATCTGATCGTCATATCATATTATAAATGCTAGATACACAGTAGAAATACGCTTAGATTATGTGTTGGGGCTATGACACACGTACTTATAGTCAAATGTGACACTTTGACAGTATTGTCAGTTTTGCGACATGTAAAGCACTTTACAGTCCTATTGCCGTATATACTGTAAAAACAAAGACTATCCCTAATCTGAGTTGGAAACATTGTCTAAACTATTGGCATCGGTGTAACGGTAGATGTAAAAGACCGTTAATGTATGAGATTGATGCTGTTCCATTGAATTTCAACCATCACACAGTGTATGCACATGTTGTTATTGCTTGTAATGGGCCTAAACTGCCTAAGTGTGCAAACACTTAAAATACAGCAATGATTGCACATCTGATCGTCATATCATATTATAAATGCTAGATACACAGTAGAAATACGCTTAGATTATGTGTTGGGGCTATGACACACGTACTTATAGTCAAATGTGACACTTTGACAGTATTGTCAGTTTTGCGACATGTAAAGCACTTTACAGTCCTATTGCCGTATATACTGTAAAAACAAAGACTATCCCTAATCTGAGTTGGAAACATTGTCTAAACTATTGGCATCGGTGTAACGGTAGATGTAAAAGACCGTTAATGTATGAGATTGATGCTGTTCCATTGAATTTCAACCATCACACAGTGTATGCACATGTTGTTATTGCTTGTAATGGGCCTAAACTGCCTAAGTGTGCAAACACTTAAAATACAGCAATGATTGCACATCTGATCGTCATATCATATTATAAATGCTAGATACACAGTAGAAATACGCTTAGATTATGTGTTGGGGCTATGACACACGTACTTATAGTCAAATGTGACACTTTGACAGTATTGTCAGTTTTGCGACATGTAAAGCACTTTACAGTCCTATTGCCGTATATACTGTAAAAACAAAGACTAACGCTAATCTGAGTTGGAAACATTGTCTAAACTATTGGCATCGGTGTACCGGTAGATGTACAAGACCTTTAATATATGAGATTGATGCTGTTCCATTGAATTTCAACCATCACACAGTGTATGCACATGTTGTTATTGCTTGTAATGGGCCTAAACTGCCTAAGTGTGCAAACACTTAAAATACAGCAATGATTGCACATCTGATCGTCATATCATATTATAAATGCTAGATACACAGTAGAAATACGCTTAGATTATGTGTTGGGGCTATGACACACGTACTTATAGTCAAATGTGACACTTTGACAGTATTGTCAGTTTTGCGACATGTAAAGCACTTTACAGTCCTATTGCCGTATATACTGTAAAACCAAAGACTAACGCTAATCTGAGTTGGAAACATTGTCTAAACTATTGGCATCGGTGTAACGGTAGATGTAAAAGACCTTTAATGTATGAGATTGATTCTGTTCCATTGAATTTCAACCATCACACAGTATATGCACATGTTGTTATTGCTTGTAATGGGCCTAAACTGCCTAAGTGTGCAAACACTTAAAATACAGCAATGATTGTACATCTGATCGTCATATCATATTATAAATGCTAGATACACAGTAGAAATACGCTTAGATTATGTGTTGGGGCTATGACACACGTACTTATAGTCAAATGTGACACTTTGACAGTATTGTCAGTTTTGCGACATGTAAAGCACTTTACAGTCCTATTGCCGTATATACTGTAAAAACAAAGACTATCCCTAATCTGAGTTGGAAACATTGTCTAAACTATTGGCATCGGTGTAACGGTAGATGTAAAAGACCTTTAATGTATGAGATTGATTCTGTTCCATTGAATTTCAACCATCACACAGTGTATGCACATGTTGTTATTGCTTGTAATGGGCCTAAACTGCCTAAGTGTGCAAACACTTAAAATACAGCAATGATTGTACATCTGATCGTCATATCATATTATAAATGCTAGATACACAGTAGAAATACGCTTATATTATGTGTTGGGGCTATGACACACGTACTTATAGTCAAATGTGACACTTTGACAGTATTGTCAGTTTTGCGACATGTAAAGCACTTTACAGTCCTATTGCCGTATATACTGTAAAAACAAAGACTATCCCTAATCTGAGTTGGAAACATTGTCTAAACTATTGGCATCGGTGTAACGGTAGATGTAAAAGACCGTTAATGTATGAGATTGATGCTGTTCCATTGAATTTCAACCATCACACAGTGTATGCACATGTTGTTATTGCTTGTAATGGGCCTAAACTGCCTAAGTGTGCAAACACTTAAAATACAGCAATGATTGCACATCTGATCGTCATATCATATTATAAATGCTAGATACACAGTAGAAATACGCTTAGATTATGTGTTGGGGCTATGACACACGTACTTATAGTCAAATGTGACACTTTGACAGTATTGTCAGTTTTGCGACATGTAAAGCACTTTACAGTCCTATTGCCGTATATACTGTAAAAACAAAGACTATCCCTAATCTGAGTTGGAAACATTGTCTAAACTATTGGCATCGGTGTAACGGTAGATGTAAAAGACCTTTAATGTATGAGATTGATGCTGTTCCATTGAATTTCAACCATCACACAGTGTATGCACATGTTGTTATTGCTTGTAATGGGCCTAAACTGCCTAAGTGTGCAAACACTTAAAATACAGCAATGATTGCACATCTGATCGTCATATCATATTATAAATGCTAGATACACAGTAGAAATACGCTTAGATTATGTGTTGGGGCTATGACACACGTACTTATAGTCAAATGTGACACTTTGACAGTATTGTCAGTTTTGCGACATGTAAAGCACTTTACAGTCCTATTGCCGTATATACTGTAAAACCAAAGACTAACGCTAATCTGAGTTGGAAACATTGTCTAAACTATTGGCATCGGTGTAACGGTACATGTAAAAGACCTTTAATGTATGAGATTGATTCTGTTCCATTGAATTTCAACCATCACACAGTATATGCACATGTTGTTATTGCTTGTAATGGGCCTAAACTGCCTAAGTGTGCAAACACTTAAAATACAGCAATGATTGTACATCTGATCGTCATATCATATTATAAATGCTAGATACACAGTAGAAATACGCTTAGATTATGTGTTGGGGCTATGACACACGTACTTATAGTCAAATGTGACACTTTGACAGTATTGTCAGTTTTGCGACATGTAAAGCACTTTACAGTCCTATTGCCGTATATACTGTAAAAACAAAGACTATCCCTAATCTGAGTTGGAAACATTGTCTAAACTATTGGCATCGGTGTAACGGTAGATGTAAAAGACCGTTAATGTATGAGATTGATGCTGTTCCATTGAATTTCAACCATCACACAGTGTATGCACATGTTGTTATTGCTTGTAATGGGCCAAAACTGCCTAAGTGTGCAAACACTTAAAATACAGCAATGATTGCACATCTGATCGTCATATCATATTATAAATGCTAGATACACAGTAGAAATACGCTTAGATTATGTGTTGGGGCTATGACACACGTACTTATAGTCAAATGTGACACTTTGACAGTATTGTCAGTTTTGCGACATGTAAAGCACTTTACAGTCCTATTGCCGTATATACTGTAAAAACAAAGACTATCCCTAATCTGAGTTGGAAACATTGTCTAAACTATTAGCATCGGTGTAACGGTAGATGTAAAAGACCGTTAATGTATGAGATTGATGCTGTTCCATTGAATTTCAACCATCACACAGTGTATGCAGATGTTGTTATTGCTTGTAATGGGCCTAAACTGCCTAAGTGTGCAAACACTTAAAATACAGCAATGATTGCACATCTGATCGTCATATCATATTATAAATGCTAGATACACAGTAGAAATACGCTTAGATTATGTGTTGGGGCTATGACACACGTACTTATAGTCAAATGTGACACTTTGACAGTATTGTCAGTTTTGCGACATGTAAAGCACTTTACAGTCCTATTGCCGTATATACTGTAAAAACAAAGACTATCCCTAATCTGAGTTGGAAACATTGTCTAAACTATTAGCATCGGTGTAACGGTAGATGTAAAAGACCGTTAATGTATGAGATTGATGCTGTTCCATTGAATTTCAACCATCACACAGTGTATGCACATGTTGTTATTGCTTGTAATGGGCCTAAACTGCCTAAGTGTGCAAACACTTAAAATACAGCAATGATTGCACATCTGATCGTCATATCATATTATAAATGCTAGATACACAGTAGAAATACGCTTAGATTATGTGTTGGGGCTATGACACACGTACTTATAGTCAAATGTGACACTTTGACAGTATTGTCAGTTTTGCGACATGTAAAGCACTTTACAGTCCTATTGCCGTATATACTGTAAAAACAAAGACTATCCCTAATCTGAGTTGGAAACATTGTCTAAACTATTGGCATCGGTGTAACGGTAGATGTAAAAGACCGTTAATGTATGAGATTGATGCTGTTCCATTGAATTTCAACCATCACACAGTGTATGCACATGTTGTTATTGCTTGTAATGGGCCTAAACTGCCTAAGTGTGCAAACACTTAAAATACAGCAATGATTGCACATCTGATCGTCATATCATATTATAAATGCTAGATACACAGTAGAAATACGCTTAGATTATGTGTTGGGGCTATGACACACGTACTTATAGTCAAATGTGACACTTTGACAGTATTGTCAGTTTTGCGACATGTAAAGCACTTTACAGTCCTATTGCCGTATATACTGTAAAAACAAAGACTATCCCTAATCTGAGTTGGAAACATTGTCTAAACTATTGGCATCGGTGTAACGGTAGATGTAAAAGACCTGTAATGTATGAGATTGATGCTGTTCCATTGAATTTCAACCATCACATAGTGTATGCACATGTTGTTATTGCTTGTAATGGGCCTAAACTGCCTAAGTGTGCAAACACTTAAAATACAGCAATGATTGCACATCTCATCATCACATCAAATTATAAATGCTAGATACACAGTAGAAATACGCTTAGATTATGTGTTGGGGCTATGACACACGTACTTATAGTCAAATGTGACACTTTGACAGTATTGTCAGTTTTGCGACATGTAAAGCACTTTACAGTCCTATTGCCGTATATACTGTAAAAACAAAGACTAACGCTAATCTGAGTTGGAAACATTGTCTAAACTATTGGCATCGGTGTAACGGTAGATGTAAAAGACCGTTAATGTATGAGATTGATGCTGTTCCATTGAATTTCAACCATCACACAGTGTATGCACATGTTGTTATTGCTTGTAATGGGCCTAAACTGCCTAAGTGTGCAAACACTTAAAATACAGCAATGATTGCACATCTGATCGTCATATCATATTATAAATGCTAGATACACAGTAGAAATACGCTTAGATTATGTGTTGGGGCTATGACACACGTACTTATAGTCAAATGTGACACTTTCACATTATTATCAGTTTTGCGACATGTAAAGCACTTTACAGTCCTATTGCCGTATATACTGTAAAAACAAAGACTATCCCTAATCTGAGTTGGAAACATTGTCTAAACTATTGGCATCGGTGTAACGGTAGATGTAAAAGACCGTTAATGTATGAGATTGATGCTGTTCCATTGAATTTCAACCATCACACAGTGTATGCACATGTTGTTATTGCTTGTAATGGGCCTAAACTGCCTAAGTGTGCAAACACTTAAAATACAGCAATGATTGCACATCTGATCGTCATATCATATTATAAATGCTAGATACACAGTAGAAATACGCTTAGATTATGTGTTGGGGCTATGACACACGTACTTATAGTCAAATGTGACACTTTGACAGTATTGTCAGTTTTGCGACATGTAAAGCACTTTACAGTCCTATTGCCGTATATACTGTAAAACCAAAGACTATCCCTAATCTGAGTTGGAAACATTGTCTAAACTATTGGCATCGGTGTAACGGTAGATGTAAAAGACCTTTAATGTATGAGATTGATTCTGTTCCATTGAATTTCAACCATCACACAGTGTATGCACATGTTGTTATTGCTTGTAATGGGCCTAAACTGCCTAAGTGTGCAAACACTTAAAATACAGCAATGATTGTACATCTGATCGTCATATCATATTATAAATGCTAGATACACAGTAGAAATACGCTTAGATTATGTGTTGGGGCTATGACACACGTACTTATAGTCAAATGTGACACTTTGACAGTATTGTCAGTTTTGCGACATGTAAAGCACTTTACAGTCCTATTGCCGTATATACTGTAAAAACAAAGACTATCCCTAATCTGAGTTGGAAACATTGTCTAAACTATTGGCATCGGTGTAACGGTAGATGTAAAAGACCGTTAATGTATGAGATTGATGCTGTTCCATTGAATTTCAACCATCACACAGTGTATGCACATGTTGTTATTGCTTGTAATGGGCCTAAACTGCCTAAGTGTGCAAACACTTAAAATACAGCAATGATTGCACATCTGATCGTCATATCATATTATAAATGCTAGATACACAGTAGAAATACGCTTAGATTATGTGTTGGGGCTATGACACACGTACTTATAGTCAAATGTGACACTTTGACAGTATTGTCAGTTTTGCGACATGTAAAGCACTTTACAGTCCTATTGCCGTATATACTGTAAAAACAAAGACTATCCCTAATCTGAGTTGGAAACATTGTCTAAACTATTGGCATCGGTGTAACGGTAGATGTAAAAGACCGTTAATGTATGAGATTGATGCTGTTCCATTGAATTTCAACCATCACACAGTGTATGCACATGTTGTTATTGCTTGTAATGGGCCTAAACTGCCTAAGTGTGCAAACACTTAAAATACAGCAATGATTGCACATCTGATCGTCATATCATATTATAAATGCTAGATACACAGTAGAAATACGCTTATATTATGTGTTGGGGCTATGACACACGTACTTATAGTCAAATGTGACACTTTGACAGTATTGTCAGTTTTGCGACATGTAAAGCACTTTACAGTCCTATTGCCGTATATACTGTAAAAACAAAGACTATCCCTAATCTGAGTTGGAAACATTGTCTAAACTATTGGCATCGGTGTAACGGTAGATGTAAAAGACCGTTAATGTATGAGATTGATGCTGTTCCATTGAATTTCAACCATCACACAGTGTATGCACATGTTGTTATTGCTTGTAATGGGCCTAAACTGCCTAAGTGTGCAAACACTTAAAATACAGCAATGATTGCACATCTGATCGTCATATCATATTATAAATGCTAGATACACAGTAGAAATACGCTTAGATTATGTGTTGGGGCTATGACACACGTACTTATAG
Organism: Mastigias papua; assembly: GCA_964019165.1. NCBI lineage: Eukaryota > Metazoa > Cnidaria > Scyphozoa > Rhizostomeae > Mastigiidae > Mastigias > Mastigias papua. The sequence continues at coordinate 5,659,603 of OZ025287.1, forward strand.
TCAAATGTGACACTTTGACAGTATTGTCAGTTTTGCGACATGTAAAGCACTTTACAGTCCTATTGCCGTATATACTGTAAAAACAAAGACTATCCCTAATCTGAGTTGGAAACATTGTCTAAACTATTGGCATCGGTGTAACGGTAGATGTAAAAGACCGTTAATGTATGAGATTGATGCTGTTCCATTGAATTTCAACCATCACACAGTGTATGCACATGTTGTTATTGCTTGTAATGGGCCTAAACTGCCTAAGTGTGCAAACACTTAAAATACAGCAATGATTGCACATCTGATCGTCATATCATATTATAAATGCTAGATACACAGTAGAAATACGCTTATATTATGTGTTGGGGCTATGACACACGTACTTATAGTCAAATGTGACACTTTGACAGTATTGTCAGTTTTGCGACATGTAAAGCACTTTACAGTCCTATTGCCGTATATACTGTAAAAACAAAGACTATCCCTAATCTGAGTTGGAAACATTGTCTAAACTATTGGCATCGGTGTAACGGTAGATGTAAAAGACCGTTAATGTATGAGATTGATGCTGTTCCATTGAATTTCAACCATCACACAGTGTATGCACATGTTGTTATTGCTTGTAATGGGCCTAAACTGCCTAAGTGTGCAAACACTTAAAATACAGCAATGATTGCACATCTGATCGTCATATCATATTATAAATGCTAGATACACAGTAGAAATACGCTTAGATTATGTGTTGGGGCTATGACACACGTACTTATAGTCAAATGTGACACTTTCACATTATTATCAGTTTTGCGACATGTAAAGCACTTTACAGTCCTATTGCCGTATATACTGTAAACACAAAGACTATCCCTAATCTGAGTTGGAAACATTGTCTAAACTATTGGCATCGGTGTAACGGTAGATGTAAAAGACCGTTAATGTATGAGATTGATGCTGTTCCATTGAATTTCAACCATCACACAGTGTATGCACATGTTGTTATTGCTTGTAATGGGCCTAAACTGCCTAAGTGTGCAAACACTTAAAATACAGCAATGATTGCACATCTGATCGTCATATCATATTATAAATGCTAGATACACAGTAGAAATACGCTTAGATTATGTGTTGGGGCTATGACACACGTACTTATAGTCAAATGTGACACTTTCACATTATTATCAGTTTTGCGACATGTAAAGCACTTTACAGTCCTATTGCCGTATATACTGTAAAAACAAAGACTAACGCTAATCTGAGTTGGAAACATTGTCTAAACTATTGGCATCGGTGTAACGGTAGATGTAAAAGATCTTTAATGTATGAGATTGATGCTGTTCCATTGAATTTCAACCATCACACAGTGTATGCACATGTTGTTATTGCTGGTAATGGGCCTAAACTGCCTAAGTGTGCAAACACTTAAAATACAGCAATGATTGCACATCTGATCGTCATATCATATTATAAATGCTAGATACACAGTAGAAATACGCTTAGATTATGTGTTGGGGCTATGACACACGTACTTATAGTCAAATGTGACACTTTGACAGTATTGTCAGTTTTGCGACATGTAAAGCACTTTACAGTCCTATTGCCGTATATACTGTAAAAACAAAGACTATCCCTAATCTGAGTTGGAAACATTGTCTAAACTATTGGCATCGGTGTAACGGTAGATGTAAAAGACCTGTAATGTATGAGATTGATGCTGTTCCATTGAATTTCAACCATCACATAGTGTATGCACATGTTGTTATTGCTTGTAATGGGCCTAAACTGCCTAAGTGTGCAAACACTTAAAATACAGCAATGATTGCACATCTCATCATCACATCAAATTATAAATGCTAGATACACAGTAGAAATACGCTTAGATTATGTGTTGGGGCTATGACACACGTACTTATAGTCAAATGTGACACTTTGACAGTATTGTCAGTTTTGCGACATGTAAAGCACTTTACAGTCCTATTGCCGTATATACTGTAAAAACAAAGACTATCCCTAATCTGAGTTGGAAACATTTTCTAAACTATTGGCATCGGTGTAACGGTAGATGTAAAAGACCTTTAATGTATGAGATTGATGCTGTTCCATTGAATTTCAACCATCACACAGTGTATGCACATGTTGTTATTGCTTGTAATGGGCCTAAACTGCCTAAGTGTGCAAACACTTAAAATACAGCAATGATTGCACATCTGATCGTCATATCATATTATAAATGCTAGATACACAGTAGAAATACGCTTATATTATGTGTTGGTGCTATGACACACGTACTTATAGTCAAATGTGACACTTTGACAGTATTGTCAGTTTTGCGACATGTAAAGCACTTTACAGTCCTATTGCCGTATATACTGTAAAAACAAAGACTATCCCTAATCTGAGTTGGAAACATTGTCTAAACTATTGGCATCGGTGTAACGGTAGATGTAAAAGACCGTTAATGTATGAGATTGATGCTGTTCCATTGAATTTCAACCATCACACAGTGTATGCACATGTTGTTATTGCTTGTAATGGGCCTAAACTGCCTAAGTGTGCAAACACTTAAAATACAGCAATGATTGCACATCTGATCGTCATATCATATTATAAATGCTAGATACACAGTAGAAATACGCTTATATTATGTGTTGGGGCTATGACACACGTACTTATAGTCAAATGTGACACTTTGACAGTATTGTCAGTTTTGCGACATGTAAAGCACTTTACAGTCCTATTGCCGTATATACTGTAAAAACAAAGACTATCCCTAATCTGAGTTGGAAACATTGTCTAAACTATTGGCATCGGTGTAACGGTAGATGTAAAAGACCGTTAATGTATGAGATTGATGCTGTTCCATTGAATTTCAACCATCACACAGTGTATGCACATGTTGTTATTGCTTGTAATGGGCCTAAACTGCCTAAGTGTGCAAACACTTAAAATACAGCAATGATTGCACATCTGATCGTCATATCATATTATAAATGCTAGATACACAGTAGAAATACGCTTAGATTATGTGTTGGGGCTATGACACACGTACTTATAGTCAAATGTGACACTTTGACAGTATTGTCAGTTTTGCGACATGTAAAGCACTTTACAGTCCTATTGCCGTATATACTGTAAAAACAAAGACTATCCCTAATCTGAGTTGGAAACATTGTCTAAACTATTGGCATCGGTGTAACGGTAGATGTAAAAGACCGTTAATGTATGAGATTGATGCTGTTCCATTGAATTTCAACCATCACACAGTGTATGCACATGTTGTTATTGCTTGTAATGGGCCTAAACTGCCTAAGTGTGCAAACACTTAAAATACAGCAATGATTGCACATCTGATCGTCATATCATATTATAAATGCTAGATACACAGTAGAAATACGCTTAGATTATGTGTTGGGGCTATGACACACGTACTTATAGTCAAATGTGACACTTTGACAGTATTGTCAGTTTTGCGACATGTAAAGCACTTTACAGTCCTATTGCCGTATATACTGTAAAAACAAAGACTATCCCTAATCTGAGTTGGAAACATTGTCTAAACTATTGGCATCGGTGTAACGGTAGATGTAAAAGACCTGTAATGTATGAGATTGATGCTGTTCCATTGAATTTCAACCATCACACAGTGTATGCACATGTTGTTATTGCTTGTAATGGGCCTAAACTGCCTAAGTGTGCAAACACTTAAAATACAGCAATGATTGCACATCTGATCGTCATATCATATTATAAATGCTAGATACACAGTAGAAATACGCTTAGATTATGTGTTGGGGCTATGACACACGTACTTATAGTCAAATGTGACACTTTGACAGTATTGTCAGTTTTGCGACATGTAAAGCACTTTACAGTCCTATTGCCGTATATACTGTAAAAACAAAGACTAACGCTAATCTGAGTTGGAAACATTGTCTAAACTATTGGCATCGGTGTGACGGTAGATGTAAAAGACCGTTAATGTATGAGATTGATGCTGTTCCATTGAATTTCAACCATCACACAGTGTATGCACATGTTGTTATTGCTTGTAATGGGCCTAAACTGCCTAAGTGTGCAAACACTTAAAATACAGCAATGATTGCACATCTGATCGTCATATCATATTATAAATGCTAGATACACAGTAGAAATAGGCTTAGATTATGTGTTGGTGCTATGACACACGTACTTATAGTCAAATGTGACACTTTGACAGTATTGTCAGTTTTGCGACATGTAAAGCACTTTACAGTCCTATTGCCGTATATACTGTAAAAACAAAGACTATCCCTAATCTGAGTTGGAAACATTGTCTAAACTATTGGCATCGGTGTAACGGTAGATGTAAAAGACCTGTAATGTATGAGATTGATGCTGTTCCATTGAATTTCAACCATCACACAGTGTATGCACATGTTGTTATAGCTTGTAATGGGCCTAAACTGCCTAAGTGTGCAAACACTTAAAATACAGCAATGATTGCACATCTGATCGTCATATCATATTATAAATGCTAGATACACAGTAGAAATACGCTTAGATTATGTGTTGGGGCTATGACACACGTACTTATAGTCAAATGTGACACTTTGACAGTATTGTCAGTTTTGCGACATGTAAAGCACTTTACAGTCCTATTGCCGTATATACTGTAAAAACAAAGACTATCCCTAATCTGAGTTGGAAACATTGTCTAAACTATTGGCATCGGTGTGACGGTAGATGTAAAAGACCGTTAATGTATGAGATTGATGCTGTTCCATTGAATTTCAACCATCACACAGTGTATGCACATGTTGTTATTGCTTGTAATGGGCCTAAACTGCCTAAGTGTGCAAACACTTAAAATACAGCAATGATTGCACATCTGATCGTCATATCATATTATAAATGCTAGATACACAGTAGAAATAGGCTTAGATTATGTGTTGGTGCTATGACACACGTACTTATAGTCAAATGTGACACTTTGACAGTATTGTCAGTTTTGCGACATGTAAAGCACTTTACAGTCCTATTGCCGTATATACTGTAAAAACAAAGACTATCCCTAATCTGAGTTGGAAACATTGTCTAAACTATTGGCATCGGTGTAACGGTAGATGTAAAAGACCTGTAATGTATGAGATTGATGCTGTTCCATTGAATTTCAACCATCACACAGTGTATGCACATGTTGTTATTGCTTGTAATGGGCCTAAACTGCCTAAGTGTGCAAACACTTAAAATACAGCAATGATGTCACATCTGATCGTCATATCATATTATAAATGCTAGATACACAGTAGAAATACGCTTAGTTTATGTGTTGGGGCTATGACACACGTACTTATAGTCAAATGTGACACTTTGACAGTATTGTCAGTTTTGCGACATGTAAAGCACTTTACAGTCCTATTGCCGTATATACTGTAAAAACAAAGACTATCCCTAATCTGAGTTGGAAACATTGTCTAAACTATTGGCATCGGTGTAACGGTAGATGTAAAAGACCGTTAATGTATGAGATTGATGCTGTTCCATTGAATTTCTACCATCACACAGTGTATGCACATGTTGTTATTGCTTGTAATGGGCCTAAACTGCCTAAGTGTGCAAACACTTAAAATACAGCAATGATTTCACATCTGATCGTCATATCATATTATAGATGCTAGATACACAGTAGAAATACGCTTAGATTATGTGTTGGGGCTATGACACACGTACTTATAGTCAAATGTGACACTTTGACAGTATTGTCAGTTTTGCGACATGTAAAGCACTTTACAGTCCTATTGCCGTATATACTGTAAAAACAAAGACTATCCCTAATCTGAGTTGGAAACATTGTCTAAACTATTGGCATCGGTGTAACGGTAGATGTGAAAGACCGTTAATGTATGAGATTGATGCTGTTCCATTGAATTTCAACCATCACACAGTGTATGCACATGTTGTTATTGCTTGTAATGGGCCTAAACTGCCTAAGTGTGCAAACACTTAAAATACAGCAATGATTGCACATCTGATCGTCATATCATATTATAAATGCTAGATACACAGTAGAAATACGCTTAGATTATGTGTTGGGGCTATGACACACGTACTTATAGTCAAATGTGACACTTTGACAGTATTGTCAGTTTTGCGACATGTAAAGCACTTTACAGTCCTATTGCCGTATATACTGTAAAAACAAAGACTATCCCTAATCTGAGTTGGAAACATTGTCTAAACTATTGGCATCGGTGTAACGGTAGATGTAAAAGACCGTTAATGTATGAGATTGATGCTGTTCCATTGAATTTCAACCATCACACAGTGTATGCACATGTTGTTATAGCTTGTAATGGGCCTAAACTGCCTAAGTGTGCAAACACTTAAAATACAGCAATGATTGCACATCTGATCGTCATATCATATTATAAATACTAGAGACACAGTAGAAACACGCTTAGATTATGTGTTGGTGCTATGACACACGTACTTATAGTCAAATGTGACACTTTGACAGTATTGTCAGTTTTGCGACATGTAAAGCACTTTACAGTCCTATTGCCGTATATACTGTAAAAACAAAGACTATCCCTAATCTGAGTTGGAAACATTGTCTAAACTATTGGCATCGGTGTAACGGTAGATGTAAAAGACCTGTAATGTATGAGATTGATGCTGTTCCATTGAATTTCAACCATCACACAGTGTATGCACATGTTGTTATTGCTTGTAATGGGCCTAAACTGCCTAAGTGTGCAAACACTTAAAATACAGCAATGATTGCACATCTGATCGTCATATCATATTATAAATGCTAGAGACACAGTAGAAACACGCTTAGATTATGTGTTGGTGCTATGACACACGTACTTATAGTCAAATGTGACACTTTGACAGAATTGTCAGTTTTGCGACATGTAAAGCACTTTACAGTCCTATTGCCGTATATACTGTAAAAACAAAGACTAACGCTAATCTGAGTTGGAAACATTGTCTAAACTATTGGCATCGGTGTAACGGTAGATGTAAAAGACCTTTAATGTAGGAGATTGATGCTGTTCCATTGAATTTCAACCATCACACAGTGTATGCACATGTTGTTATTGCTTGTAATGGGCCTAAACTGCCTAAGTGTGCAAACACTTAAAATACAGCAATGATTGCACATCTGATCGTCATATCATATTATAAATGCTAGATACACAGTAGAAATACGCTTATATTATGTGTTGGGGCTATGACACACGTACTTATAGTCAAATGTGACACTTTGACAGTATTGTCAGTTTTGCGACATGTAAAGCACTTTACAGTCCTATTGCCGTATATACTGTAAAAACAAAGACTATCCCTAATCTGAGTTGGAAACATTGTCTAAACTATTGGCATCGGTGTAACGGTAGATGTAAAAGACCGTTAATGTATGAGATTGATGCTGTTCCATTGAATTTCAACCATCACACAGTGTATGCACATGTTGTTATAGCTTGTAATGGGCCTAAACTGCCTAAGTGTGCAAACACTTAAAATACAGCAATGATTGCACATCTGATCGTCATATCATATTATAAATGCTAGAGACACAGTAGAAACACGCTTAGATTATGTGTTGGTGCTATGACACACGTACTTATAGTCAAATGTGACACTTTGACAGAATTGTCAGTTTTGCGACATGTAAAGCACTTTACAGTCCTATTGCCGTATATACTGTAAAAACAAAGACTAACGCTAATCTGAGTTGGAAACATTGTCTAAACTATTGGCATCGGTGTAACGGTAGATGTAAAAGACCTTTAATGTAGGAGATTGACGCTGTTCCATTGAATTTCAACCATCACACAGTGTATGCACATGTTGTTATTGCCTGTAATGGGCCTAAACTGCCTAAGTGTGCAAACACTTAAAATACAGCAATGATTGCACATCTGATCGTCATATAATATTATAAATGCTAGATACTCAGTAGAAATCGCTTAGATTATGTGTTGGGGCTATGACACACGTACTTATAGTCAAATGTGACACTTTGACAGTATTGTCAGTTTTGTGACATGTAAAGCACTTTACAGTCCTATTGCCGTATATACTGTAAAAACAAAGACTAACGCTAATCTGAGTTGGAAACATTGTCTAAACTATTGGCATCGGTGTAACGGTAGATGTAAAAGACCTTTAATGTAGGAGATTGATGCTGTTCCATTGAATTTCAACCATCACACAGTGTATGCACATGTTGTTATTGCTTGTAATGGGCCTAAACTGCCTAAGTGTGCAAACACTTAAAATACAGCAATGATTGCACATCTGATCGTCATATCATATTATAAATGCTAGATACACAGTAGAAATCGCTTAGATTATGTGTTGGGGCTATGACACACGTACTTATAGTCAAATGTGACACTTTGACAGTATTGTCAGTTTTGTGACATGTAAAGCACTTTACAGTCCTATTGCCGTATATACTGTAAAAACAAAGACTAACGCTAATCTGAGTTGGAAACATTGTCTAAACTATTGGCATCGGTGTAACGGTAGATGTAAAAGACCGTTAATGTATGAGATTGATGCTGTTCCATTGAATTTCAACCATCACACAGTGTATGCACATGTTGTTATTGCTTGTAATGGGCCTAAACTGCCTAAGTGTGCAAACACTTAAAATACAGCAATGATTGCACATCTGATCGTCATATCATATTATAAATGCTAGATACACAGTAGAAATACGCTTAGATTATAAGTTGGGGCTATGACACACGTACTTATAGTCAAATGTGACACTTTGACAGTATTGTCAGTTTTGCGACATGTAAAGCACTTTACAGTCCTATTGCCGTATATACTGTAAAAACAAAGACTATCCCTAAACTGAGTTGGAAACATTGTCTAAACTATTGGCATCGGTGTAACGGTAGATGTAAAGGACCGTTGATATTGATGCTGTTCCATTGAATTTCAACCATCACACAGTGTATGCACATGTTGTTATTGCTTGTAATGGGCCTAAACTGCCTAAGTGTGCAAACACTTAAAATACAGCAATGATTGTACATCTGATCGTCATATCATATTATAAATGCTAGATACACAGTAGAAATACGCTTAGATTATGTGTTGGGGCTATGACACACGTACTTATAGTGAAATGTGACACTTTGACAGTATTGTCAGTTTTGCGACATGTAAAGCACTTTACACTCCTATTGCCGTATATACTGTAAAAACAAAGACTAACGCTAATCTGAGTTGGAAACATTGTCTAAACTATTGGCATCGGTGTAACGGTAGATGTAAAAGACCTTTAATGTAGGAGATTGATGCTGTTCCATTGAATTTCAACCATCAGACAGTGTATGCACATGTTGTTATTGCTTGTAATGGGCCTAAACTGCCTAAGTGTGCAAACACCTAAAATACAGCAATGATTGCACATCTGATCGTCATATCATATTATAAATGCTAGATACACAGTAGAAATATGCTTAGATTATGTGTTGGGGCTATGACACACGTACTTATAGTCAAATGTGACACTTTGACAGTATTGTCAGTTTTGCGACATGTAAAGCACTTTAGGACAATAGGACGGCAATAGGACTGTAAAGTGCTTTACATGTCGCAAAACTGACAATACTGTCAAAGTGTCACATTTGACTATAAGTACGTGTGTCATAGCCCCAACACATAATCTAAGCGTATTTCTACTGTGTATCTAGCATTTATAATTTGATATGACGATCAGATGTGCAATCATTGCTGTATGTTAAGTGTTTGCACACTTAGGCAGTTTAGGCCCATTACAAGCAATAACAACATGTGCATACACTGTGTGATGGTTGAAATTCAATGGAACAGCATCAATCTCATACATTAAAGGTCTTTTACATCTACCGTTACACCTATGCCAATAGTTTAGACAATGTTTCCAACTCAGATTAGCGTTAGTCTGTGTTTTTACAGTATATACGGCAATAGGACTGTAAAGTGCTTTACATGTCACAAAACTGACAATACTGTCAAAGTGTCACATTTGACTATAATTACGTGTGTCATAGCCCCAACACATAATCTAAGCGTATTTCTACTGTGTATCTAGCATTTATAATATGATATGACGATCAGATGTGCAATCATTGCTGTATTTTAAGTGTTTGCACACTTAGGCAGTTTAGGCCCATTACAAGCAATAACAACATGTGCATACACTGTGTGATGGTTGAAATTCAATGGAACAGCATCAATCTCATACATTAAAGGTCTTTTACATCTACCGTTACACCGATGCCAATAGTTTAGACAATGTTTCCAACTCAGATTAGCGTTAGTCTTTGTTTTTACAGTATATACGGCAATAGGACTGTAAAGTGCTTTACATGTCGCAAAACTGACAATACTGTCAAAGTGTCACATTTGACTATAAGTACGTGTGTCATAGCCCCAACACATAATCTAAGCGTATTTCTACTGTGTATCTAGCATTTATAATTTGATATGACGATCAGATGTGCAATCATTGCTGTATTTTAAGTGTTTGCACACTTAGGCAGTTTAGGCCCATTACAAGCAATAACAACATGTGCATACACTGTGTGATGGTTGAAATTCAATGGAACAGCATCAATCTCATACATTAAAGGTCTTTTACATCTACCGTTACACCGATGCCAATAGTTTAGACAATGTTTCCAACTCAGATTAGCGTTAGTCTTTGTGTTTACAGTATATACGGCAATAGGACTGTAAAGTGCTTTACATGTCGCAAAACTGACAATACTGTCAAAGTGTCACATTTGTCTATAAGTAGGTGTGTCATAGCCCCAACACATAATCTAAGCGAATTCTACTGTGTATCTAGCATTTATAATATGATATGACGATCAGATGTGCAATCATTGCTGTATTTTAAGTGTTTGCACACTTAGGCAGTTTAGGCCCATTACAAGCAATAACAACATGTGCATACACTGTGTGATGGTTGAAATTCAATGGAACAGCATCAATCTCATACATTAACGGTCTTTTACATCTACCGTTACACCGATGCCAATAGTTTAGGCAATGTTTCCAACTCAGATTAGCGTTAGTCTGTGTTTTTACAGTATATACGGTAATAGGACTGTACAGTGCTTTACATGTCGCAAAACTGACAATACTGTCAAAGTGTCACATTTGACTATAAGTACGTGTGTCATAGCCCCAACACATAATCTAAGCGTATTTCTACTGTGTATCTAGCATTTATAATATGATATGACGATCAGATGTGCAATCATTGCTGTATGTTAAGTGTTTGCACACTTAGGCAGTTTAGGCCCATTACAAGCAATAACAACATGTGCATACACTGTGTGATGGTTGAAATTCAATGGAACAGCATCAGTCTCATACATTAAAGGTCTTTTACATCTACCGTTACACCGATGCCAATAGTTTAGACAATGTTTCCAACTCAGATTAGCGTTAGTCTTTGTTTTTACAGTATATACGGCAATAGGACTGTAAAGTGCTTTACATGTCGCAAAACTGACAATACTGTCAAAGTGTCACATTTGACTATAAGTACGTGTGTCATAGCCCCAACACATAATCTAAGCGTATTTCTACTGTGTATCTAGCATTTATAATATGATATGATGATCAGATGTGCAATCATTGCTGTATTTTAAGTGTTTGCACACTTAGGCAGTTTAGGCCCATTACAAGCAATAACAACATGTGCATATACTGTGTGATGGTTGAAATTCAATGGAACAGCATCAATCTCATACATTAAAGGTCTTTTACATCTACCGTTACACCGATGCCAATAGTTTAGACAATGTTTCCAACTCAGATTAGCGTTAGTCTTTGTTTTTACAGTATATACGGCAATAGGACTGTAAAGTGCTTTACATGTCGCAAAACTGACAATACTGTCAAAGTGTCACATTTGACTATAAGTACGTGTGTCATAGCCCCAACACATAATCTAAGCGTATTTCTACTGTGTATCTAGCATTTATAATATGGTATGACGATCAGATGTGCAATCATTGCTGTATTTTAAGTGTTTGCACACTTATGCAGTTTAGGCCCATTACAAGCAATAACAACATGTGCATATACTGTGTGATGGTTGAAATTCAATGGAACAGCATCAATCTCATACATTAAAGGTCTTTTACATCTACCGTTACACCGATGCCAATAGTTTAGACAATGTTTCCAACTCAGATTAGCGTTAGTCTTTGTTTTTACAGTATATACGGCAATAGGACTGTAAAGTGCTTTAAATGTCGCAAAACTGACAATACTGTCAAAGTGTCACATTTGACTATAAGTACGTGTGTCATAGCCCCAACACATAATCTAAGCGAATTCTACTATGTATCTAGCATTTATAATATGATATGACGATCAGATGTGCAATCATTGCTGTATTTTAAGTGTTTGCACACTTAGGCAGTTTAGGCCCATTACAAGCAATAACAACATGTGCATACACTGTGTGATGGTTGAAATTCAATGGAACAGCATCAATTTCATACATTAACGGTCTTTTACATCTACCGTTACACCGATGCCAATAGTTTAGACAATGTTTCCAACTCAGATTAGCGTTAGTCTGTGTTTTTACAGTATATACGGTAATAGGACTGTACAGTGCTTTACATGTCGCAAAACTGACAATACTGTCAAAGTGTCACATTTGACTATAAGTACGTGTGTCATAGCCCCAACACATAATCTAAGCGTATTTCTACTGTGTATCTAGCATTTATAATATGATATGACGATCAGATGTGCAATCATTGCTGTATTTTAAGTGTTTGCACACTTAGGCAGTTAGGCCCATTACAAGCAATAACAACATGTGTATACACTGTGTGATGGTTGAAATTCAATGGAACAGCATCAATCTCATACATTAGAGGTCTGTTACATCTACCGTTACACCGATGCCAATTGTTTAAACAATGTTTCCAACTCAGATTAGCGTTAGTATTTGTTTTTACAGTATATACGGCAATAGGACTGTAAAGTGCTTTACATGTCGCAAAACTGACAATACTGTCAAAGTGTCACATTTGACTATAAGTACGTCTGTCATAGCACCAACACATAATCTAAGCGTATTTCTACTGTGTATCTAGCATTTATAATATGATATGACGATCAGATGTGCAATCATTGCTGTATTTAAGTGTTTGCACACTTAGGCAGTTTAGGCCCATTACAAGCAATAACAACATGTGCATACACTGTGTGATGGTTGAAATTCAATGGAACAGCATCAATCTCATACATTAAAGGTCTTGTACATCTACCGTTACACCTATGCCAATAGTTCAGACAATGTTTCCAACTCAGATTAGCGTTAGTCTTTGTTTTTACAGTATATACGGCAATAGGACTGTAAAGTGCTTTACATGTCGCAAAACTGACAATACTGTCAAAGTGTCACATTTGACTATAAGTACGTGTGTCATAGCCCCAACACATAATCTAAGCGTATTTCTACTGTGTATCTAGCATTTATAATTTGATATGACGATCAGATGTGCAATCATTGCTGTATTTTAAGTGTTTGCACACTTAGGCAGTTTAGGCCCATTACAAGCAATAACAACATGTGCATACACTGTGTGATGGTTGAAATTCAATGGAACAGCATCAATCTCATACATTAACGGTCTTTTACATCTACCGTTACACCGATGCCAATAGTTTAGACAATGTTTCCAACTCAGATTAGCGTTAGTCTGTGTTTTTACAGTATATACGGTAATAGGACTGTACAGTGCTTTACATGTCGCAAAACTGACAATACTGTCAAAGTGTCACATTTGACTATAAGTACGTGTGTCATAGCCCCAACACATAATCTAAGCGTATTTCTACTGTGTATCTAGCATTTATAATATGATATGACGATCAGATGTGCAATCATTGCTGTATTTTAAGTGTTTGCACACTTAGGCAGTTAGGCCCATTACAAGCAATAACAACATGTGTATACACTGTGTGATGGTTGAAATTCAATGGAACAGCATCAATCTCATACATTAGAGGTCTTTTACATCTACCGTTACACCGATGCCAATTGTTTAAACAATGTTTCCAACTCAGATTAGCGTTAGTATTTGTTTTTACAGTATATACGGCAATAGGACTGTAAAGTGCTTTACATGTCGCAAAACTGACAATACTGTCAAAGTGTCACATTTGACTATAAGTACGTCTGTCATAGCACCAACACATAATCTAAGCGTATTTCTACTGTGTATCTAGCATTTATAATATGATATGACGATCAGATGTGCAATCATTGCTGTATTTTAAGTGTTTGCACACTTAGGCAGTTTAGGCCCATTACAAGCAATAACAACATGTGCATACACTGTGTGATGGTTGAAATTCAATGGAACAGCATCAATCTCATACATTAAAGGTCTTGTACATCTACCGTTACACCTATGCCAATAGTTCAGACAATGTTTCCAACTCAGATTAGCGTTAGTCTTTGTTTTTACAGTATATACGGCAATAGGACTGTAAAGTGCTTTACATGTCGCAAAACTGACAATACTGTCAAAGTGTCACATTTGACTATAAGTACGTGTGTCATAGCCCCAACACATAATCTAAGCGTATTTCTACTGTGTATCTAGCATTTATAATTTGATATGACGATCAGATGTGCAATCATTGCTGTATTTTAAGTGTTTGCACACTTAGGCAGTTTAGGCCCATTACAAGCAATAACAACATGTGCATACACTGTGTGATGGTTGAAATTCAATGGAACAGCATCAATCTCATACATTAACGGTCTTTTACATCTACCGTTACACCGATGCCAATAGTTTAGACAATGTTTCCAACTCAGATTAGCGTTAGTCTGTGTTTTTACAGTATATACTGTAATAGGACTGTACAGTGCTTTACATGTCGCAAAACTGACAATACTTTCAAAGTGTCACATTTGACTATAAGTACGTGTGTCATAGCCCCAACACATAATCTAAGCGTATTTCTACTGTGTATCTAGCATTTATAATATGATATGACGATCAGATGTGCAATCATTGCTGTATTTTAAGTGTTTGCACACTTAGGCAGTTAGGCCCATTACAAGCAATAACAACATGTGTATACACTGTGTGATGGTTGAAATTCAATGGAACAGCATCAATCTCATACATTAGAGGTCTGTTACATCTACCGTTACACCGATGCCAATTGTTTAAACAATGTTTCCAACTCAGATTAGCGTTAGTCTTTGTTTTTACAGTATATACGGCAATAGGACTGTAAAGTGCTTTACATGTCGCAAAACTGACAATACTGTCAAAGTGTCACATTTGACTATAAGTACGTCTGTCATAGCACCAACACATAATCTAAGCGTATTTCTACTGTGTATCTAGCATTTATAATATGATATGACGATCAGATGTGCAATCATTGCTGTATTTTAAGTGTTTGCACACTTAGGCAGTTTAGGCCCATTACAAGCAATAACAACATGTGCATACACTGTGTGATGGTTGAAATTCAATGGAACAGCATCAATCTCATACATTAAAGGTCTTGTACATCTACCGTTACACCTATGCCAATAGTTCAGACAATGTTTCCAACTCAGATTAGCGTTAGTCTTTGTTTTTACAGTATATACGGCAATAGGACTGTAAAGTGCTTTACATGTCGCAAAACTGACAATACTGTCAAAGTGTCACATTTGACTATAAGTACGTGTGTCATAGCCCCAACACATAATCTAAGCGTATTTCTACTGTGTATCTAGCATTTATAATTTGATATGACGATCAGATGTGCAATCATTGCTGTATTTTAAGTGTTTGCACACTTAGGCAGTTTAGGCCCATTACAAGCAATAACAACATGTGCATACACTGTGTGATGGTTGAAATTCAATGGAACAGCATCAATCTCATACATTAACGGTCTTTTACATCTACCGTTACACCGATGCCAATAGTTTAGACAATGTTTCCAACTCAGATTAGCGTTAGTCTGTGTTTTTACAGTATATACGGTAATATGACTGTACAGTGCTTTACATGTCGCAAAACTGACAATACTGTCAAAGTGTCACATTTGACTATAAGTACGTGTGTCATAGCCCCAACACATAATCTAAGCGTATTTCTACTGTGTATCTAGCATTTATAATATGATATGACGATCAGATGTGCAATCATTGCTGTATTTTAAGTGTTTGCACACTTAGGCAGTTAGGCCCATTACAAGCAATAACAACATGTGTATACACTGTGTGATGGTTGAAATTCAATGGAACAGCATCAATCTCATACATTAGAGGTCTGTTACATCTACCGTTACACCGATGCCAATTGTTTAAACAATGTTTCCAACTCAGATTAGCGTTAGTCTTTGTTTTTACAGTATATACGGCAATAGGACTGTAAAGTGCTTTACATGTCGCAAAACTGACAATACTGTCAAAGTGTCACATTTGACTATAAGTACGTGTGTCATAGCCCCAACACATAATCTAAGCGTATTTCTACTGTGTATCTAGCATTTATAATATGATATGACGATCAGATGTGCAATCATTGCTGTATTTTAAGTGTTTGCACACTTAGGCAGTTTAGGCCCATTACAAGCAATAACAACATGTGCATACACTGTGTGATGGTTGAAATTCAATGGAACAGCATCAATCTCATACATTAAAGGTCTTTTACATCTACCGTTACACCGATGCCAATAGTTTAGACAATGTTTCCAACTCAGATTAGCGTTAGTCTGTGTTTTTACAGTATATACGGCAATAGGACTGTAAAGTGCTTTACATGTCACAAAACTTACAATACTGTCAAAGTGTCACATTTGACTATAAGTACGTGTGTCATAGCCCCAACACATACTCTAAGCGTATTTCTACTGTGTATCTAGCATTTATAATATGATATGACGATCAGATGTGCAATCATTGCTGTATTTTAAGTGTTTGCACACTTAGGCAGTTAGGCCCATTACAAGCAATAACAACATGTGTATACACTGTGTGATGGTTGAAATTCAATGGAACAGCATCAATCTCATACATTAAAGGTCTTTTACATCTACCGTTACACCGATGCCAATAGTTTAGACAATGTTTCCAACTCAGATTAGCGTTAGTCTGTGTTTTTACAGTATATACGGCAATAGGACTGTAAAGTGCTTTACATGTCGCAAAACTGACAATACTGTCAAAGTGTCACATTTGACTATAAGTACGTGTGTCATAGCCCCAATACATAATCTAAGCGTATTTCTACTGTGTATCTAGCATTTATAATTTGATATGACGATCAGATGTGCAATCATTGCTGTATTTTAAGTGTTTGCACACTTAGGCAGTTTAGGCCCATTACAAGCAATAACAACATGTGCATACACTGTGTGATGGTTGAAATTCAATGGAACAGCATCAATCTCATACATTAAAGGTCTTTTACATCTACCGTTACACCGATGCCAATAGTTTAGACAATGTTTCCAACTCAGATTAGGGATAGTCTTTGTTTTTACGGTATATACGGCAATAGGACTGTAAAGTGCTTTACATGTCGCAAAACTGACAATACTGTCAAAGTGTCACATTTGACTATAAGTACGTGTGTCATAGCCCCAACACATAATCTAAGCGTATTTCTACTGTGTATCTAGCATTTATAATATGATATGACGATCAGATGTGCAATCATTGCTGTATTTTAAGTGTTTGCACACTTAGGCAGTTTATGCCCACTACAAGCAATAACAACATGTGCATACACTGTGTGATGGTTGAAATTCAATGGAACAGCATCAATCTCATACATTAAAGGTCTTTTACATCTACCGTTACACCGATGCTAATAGTTTAGGCAATGTTTCCAACTCAGATTAGCGTTAGTCTGTGTTTTAACAGTATATACGGCAATAGGACTGTAAAGTGCTTTACATGTCACGAAACTGACAATACTGTCAAAGTGTCACATTTGACTATAATTACGTGTGTCATAGCCCCAGCACATAATCTAAGCGTATTTCTACTGTGTATCTAGCATTTATAATATGAAATGACGATCAGATGTGAAATCATTGCTGTATTTTAAGTGTTTGCACACTTAGGCAGTTAGGCCCATTACAAGCAATAACAACATGTGTATACACTGTGTGATGGTTGAAATTCAATGGAACAGCATCAATCTCATACATTAAAGGTCTTTTACATCTACCGTTACACCGATGCCAATAGTTTAGACAATGTTTCCAACTCAGATTAGGGATAGTCTTTGTTTTTACGGTATATACGGCAATAGGACTGTAAAGTGCTTTACATGTCGCAAAACTGACAATACTGTCAAAGTGTCACATTTGACTATAAGTACGTGTGTCATAGCCCCAACACATAATCTAAGCGTATTTCTACTGTGTATCTAGCATTTATAATATGATATGACGATCAGATGTGCAATCATTGCTGTATTTTAAGTGTTTGCACACTTAGGCAGTTTATGCCCACTACAAGCAATAACAACATGTGCATACACTGTGTGATGGTTGAAATTCAATGGAACAGCATCAATCTCATACATTAAAGGTCTTTTACATCTACCGTTACACCGATGCTAATAGTTTAGGCAATGTTTCCAACTCAGATTAGCGTTAGTCTGTGTTTTAACAGTATATACGGCAATAGGACTGTAAAGTGCTTTACATGTCACGAAACTGACAATA
Source organism: Mastigias papua (assembly GCA_964019165.1). Taxonomy (NCBI): domain Eukaryota; kingdom Metazoa; phylum Cnidaria; class Scyphozoa; order Rhizostomeae; family Mastigiidae; genus Mastigias; species Mastigias papua. The sequence continues at coordinate 5,678,317 of OZ025287.1, forward strand.
CTGTCAAAGTGTCACATTTGACTATAATTACGTGTGTCATAGCCCCAACACATAATCTAAGCGTATTTCTACTGTGTATCTAGCATTTATAATATGAAATGACGATCAGATGTGAAATCATTGCTGTATTTTAAGTGTTTGCACACTTAGGCAGTTAGGCCCATTACAAGCAATAACAACATGTGTATACACTGTGTGATGGTTGAAATTCAATGGAACAGCATCAATTTCATACATTAAAGGTCTTTTACATCTACCGTTACACCTATGCCAATAGTTCAGACAATGTTTCCAACTCAGATTAGCGTTAGTCTTTATTTTTACAGTATATACGGCAATAGGACTGTAAAGTGCTTTACATGTCGCAAAACTGACAATACTGTCAAAGTGTCACATTTCAGATTCGGATCCAGGACGCCGCACACGCCGCCTGTGCGGCAGTCAAAAGTATTACGTGCCATGACGTCATCATTGCTTTCCGAGTAGTGAAGACGAACACGATAGACTTTAAAGAATGTAGTTCTACATCGGACTTTTGGTGCGGCACCTCAGACAATAGAGCAGCCTTTTGGTAACAATAGAGCTATGGAGGCCTTGCTTTGTAAAACATGTCAAAATTCATTGTGTAAGATGTCAGTTCTATTCAAAGTGAATGTCTAGCCTTCAAAAAATCGAGCGGCATTTCAAGCATGAGAACAATAGGCGGTACTGTTTGATCAAAAAATCGAGCGGCATTTCAATCATGAGAACAATAGGCGGTCTTTTTGATTAAAAATCGAGCGGCAGTCAGGAAAGTCGTGCTGCAGTGCAATGCCGCTCGACTTACATCTCGTGCACGTCTATAAAGATTTGGTTACGGAAGACAGGCTAACTGAGGACAGTATCAGTCTGTCCCACTTGTATTATACGCGTACTGGGTGACAACACGGAGTTTTATCTGAGGGTTTATTCACTAACGTCTACTAATTCACTGGATATCTTATTCACGAGATCCAATGCAATGAGTTTGGAAGTTATATCGAAGCTCATACTTGAATATGGTGGCCTAACAGAGATAGGTCCGCTTTAAGATTTGTACCAATGAAGAGACTATGCATCCTCCCCGGCAAAGCGGATATTTCCTGTTAGGTATGAACCAAGATGGCATCATCCAACGTGACATTTTGAAAGTAGATTTTTCCCTAAGCCCATTAGACTATCTTCATTTAGATCCACTGGCCTATTTTGTTTGTTACATTGCAATTGTTTTTGCTTCATTGTATTTACTTATATAGCTGACTGTTTACTATTATTTAGTCTATTGTTTAGCAAATTGTGTAACTTTTGGAACTTTGAAACACCCAAATCATCAACGTGAATAATACCAGTTTCATAAACACCCAATGTTCTCTTGTACGGTGTATTGTCTAATGTCTAAATTGCCTACACCCCAATCATTTAGGAACAAATTAAGAGCAATTCACACTGAAAATTTGAAAAATTAAGAACAGCCAGCGGTAACCTCAATTGTACTGGTTCTTATAAAAAGGAGTGTATCTCCATATCTTTAGACTGGTGGAGTTGCAGGTAGTCAGCTGTCTATCAGTGTTTTTATGACCTAGTTTCTCCTAAGAATATATGCAATGAGAATGCAAAAAGGTTCCTTTTGTGTAGAGAAGGAAATAGCACCAAAGAAATTGATTCTTCTTTTAAACCATGCCATACTGTGTGTGCCAGTCATTATTGTGATTACTTACACTGTTACAACATATATGGATTTCTCTGGTTACTCAAAAGAAAGCAGATAAAACTTTCTTTCCCATGTAAACTCTATAGAAATTACTTTTTATCACCATACTTTACCTCCTCATTGAATCTTTTCTCTGTTAGTACTATTACTTTTTGTGATAATGATGTAATGTATGGAAGGAGCCCTATCAATGCCCCCCCCCCCCTACTAGTTTGTGCAATTTTGCTATCATCAGTTTTTATGAACTGTGACACTAGATGATTGCTTCATATTTGAAATTGTGGAGAAGATTTAGAAACCAGGTGCAAAGGTTAGATGCCATATGTGTCAATCTTAAAGAATCTTAAAGAATAGAAGGTTTATCCCTACATTGTTACATTGTTATCAATGCACCTTTGCCCTTCTTACTCTGGATTCATTGGTGCTGCTTTTTGTCTCCAATTGCTTTCATTTTGTCAAAGAATGGATATGAATTCCTTCAGATTCCATATGGTAATGAATGCATCTTATATACTTATTTGACCAAAGAAGGTAGAAGGAGCTTGAAAAAATGTTCAAATTCACAGACTATCTCCTATGACTACAAGCTTTTTCCTCAAAATTTTGAAATGTCATGTTGAACATTTGACCAAAACTTATAGGCAATCAGTTGACAATATAGTTGAAGCCAATAAGCATTTGTCTATACTGAAGGCACTCATCTTGTGTGCCAGACAGAACATCCCCATCATGGTGGTGATCAAGCTATTACAGTCAGGAAGACTGTTATAAATTGACTTAGGTCTACAGTGGGCAGTACTACTATGGTGCTAGGAACATACACTCTTCTGTTTTGTTATCCAAGCAAGTAGAGGTCCTGACTTGCATTATATAATGCAATGTACATACATGAAATGCAGAAAAATGAATTTTAATTGAATGGTGGAGCCATCTCATCAAAAGTACATTGATTACTGATTTAGTAAATTATAGTGGGCTTTTAGAGAAAACGAAAGGTTATTAGTTTTATAATTTAAAGTATTAGTGTATGACAGACAATTTCTCTATGGTTCCGAAAACTCATGTTTTGACTTGTAATACCCAGTTATGGATCCAGAAAAGTCTGACAGACTTCAGGAGAGCCAATCAATTACTTTCTTTGTTCTATGCTGAGCCAACAAAATAGAACAGACATGAGTTTGATATGAAATTTTGAAAGACAATTAGAAAATCAAATTAAGGCTGTCGGGATAACTGTACGCTCACTATCGTACTTCAAAGAATGAAAGCTTTTGTATGATATAGGAGGATTGCTGGAAGAGAAGCGAATCTCACAAAAATCGTAAATATATGCTACTGGTAAAGACATGAGTGTGGCCACCGCACAGCCTTTTGACCACGCCCTTTTACTGATATGTTTCTTGTGCCGTGCGGCAGTCAGTTTTATCTCTGGATCCGCCTCTGCATTTGACTATAAGTACGTGTGTCATAGCCCCAACACATAATCTAAGCGTATTTCTACTGTGTATCTAGCATTTATAATTTGATATGACGATCAGATGTGCAATCATTGCTGTATGTTAAGTGTTTGCACACTTAGGCAGTTTAGGCCCATTACAAGCAATAACAACATGTGCATACACTGTGTCATGGTTGAAATTCAATGGAACAGCATCAATCTCATACATTAAAGGTCTTTTACATCTACCGTTACACCGATGCCAATAGTTTAGACAATGTTTCCAACTCAGATTAGCGTTAGTCTTTGTGTTTACAGTATATACGGCAATAGGACTGTAAAGTGCTTTACATGTCGCAAAACTGACAATACTGTCAAAGTGTCACATTTGACTATAAGTACGTGTGTCATAGCCCCAACACATAATCTAAGCGTATTTCTACTGTGTATCTAGCATTTATAATATGATATGACGATGAGATGTGCAATCATTGCTGTATTTTAAGTGTTTGCACACTTAGGCAGTTAGGCCCATTACAAGCAATAACAACATGTGTATACACTGTGTGATGGTTGAAATTCAATGGAACAGCATCAATCTCATACATTAACGGTCTTTTACATCTACCGTTACACCTATGCCAATAGTTTAGACAATGTTTCCAACTCAGATTAGCGTTAGTCTTTGTTTTTACAGTATATACGGCAATAGGATTGTAAAGTGCTTTACATGTCGCAACACTGATAATAATGTCAAAGTGTCACATTTGACTATAAGTACGTGTGTCATAGCCCCAACACATAATCTAAGCGATTTCTACTGTGTATCTAGCATTTATAATATGATATGACGATCAGATGTGCAATCATTGCTGTATATTAAGTGTTTGCACACTTAGGCAGTTTAGGCCCATTACAAGCAATAACAACATGTGCATACACTGTGTGATGGTTGAAATTCAATGGAACAGCATCAATCTCATACATTAAAGGTCTTTTACATCTACCGTTACACCGATGCCAATAGTTTAGACAATGTTTCCAACTCAGATTAGGGATAGTCTTTGTTTTTACGGTATATACGGCAATAGGACTGTAAAGTGCTTTACATGTCGCAAAACTGACAATACTGTCAAAGTGTCACATTTGACTATAAGTACGTGTGTCATAGCCCCAACACATAATCTAAGCGATTTCTACTGTGTATCTAGCATTTATAATATGATATGACGATCAGATGTGCAATCATTGCTGTATATTAAGTGTTTGCACACTTAGGCAGTTTAGGCCCATTACAAGCAATAACAACATGTGCATACACTGTGTGATGGTTAAAATTCAATGGAACAGCATCAATCTCATACATTAAAGGTCTTTTACATCTACCGTTACACCGATGCCAATAGTTTAGACAATGTTTCCAACTCAGATTAGGGATAGTCTTTGTTTTTACGGTATATACGGCAATAGGACTGTAAAGTGCTTTACATGTCGCAAAACTGACAATACTGTCAAAGTGTCACATTTGACTATAAGTACGTGTGTCATAGCCCCAACACATAATCTAAGCGTATTTCTACTGTGTATCTAGCATTTATAATATGATATGACGATCAGATGTGCAATCATTGCTGTATTTTAAGTGTTTGCACACTTAGGCAGTTTAGGCCCACTACAAGCAATAACAACATGTGCATACACTGTGTGATGGTTGAAATTCAATGGAACAGCATCAATCTCACTGTAAAGTGTAAAGTGCTTTACATGTCGCAAAACTGACAATACTGTCAAAGTGTCACATTTGACTATAAGTACGTGTGTCATAGCACCAACACATAATCTAAGCCTATTTCTACTGTGTATCTAGCATTTATAATATGATATGACGATCAGATGTGCAATCATTGCTGTATTTTAAGTGTTTGCACACTTAGGCAGTTAGGCCCATTACAAGCAATAACAACATGTGTATACACTGTGTGATGGTAAAGTGCTTTACATGTCGCAAAACTGACAATACTGTCAAAGTGTCACATTTGACTATAAGTACGTGTGTCATAGCACCAACACATAATCTAAGCCTATTTCTACTGTGTATCTAGCATTTATAATATGATATGACGATCAGATGTGCAATCATTGCTGTATTTTAAGTGTTTGCACACTTAGGCAGTTAGGCCCATTACAAGCAATAACAACATGTGTATACACTGTGTGATGGTTGAAATTCAATGGAACAGCATCAATCTCATACATTAAAGGTCTTTTACATCTACCGTTACACCTATGCCAATAGTTTAGACAATGTTTCCAACTCAGATTAGCGTTAGTCTTTGTTTTTACAGTATATACGGCAATAGGACTGTAAAGTGCTTTACATGTCGCAACACTGATAATAATGTCAAAGTGTCACATTTGACTATAAGTACGTGTGTCATAGCCCCAACACATAATCTAAGCGATTTCTACTGTGTATCTAGCATTTATAATATGATATGACGATCAGATGTGCAATCATTGCTGTATTTTAAGTGTTTGCACACTTAGGCAGTTTAGGCCCATTACAAGCAATAACAACATGTGCATACACTGTGTCATGGTTGAAATTCAATGGAACAGCATCAATCTCATACATTAAAGGTCTTTTACATCTACCGTTACACCGATGCCAATAGTTTAGGCAATGTTTCCAACTCAGATTAGCGTTAGTCTTTGTTTTTACGGTATATACGGCAATAGGACTGTAAAGTGCTTTACATGTCACAAAACTGACAATACTTTCAAAGTGTCACATTTGACTATAATTACGTGTGTCATAGCCCCAACACATAATCTAAGCGTATTTCTACTGTGTATCTAGCATTTATAATATGATATGACGATCAGATGTGAAATCATTGCTGTATTTTAAGTGTTTGCACACTTAGGCAGTTAGGCCCATTACAAGCAATAACAACATGTGCATACACTGTGTGATGGTTGAAATTCAATGGAACAGCATCAATCTCATACACTAACGGTCTTTTACATCTACCGTAACACCGATGCCAATAGTTTAGACAATGTTTCCAACTCAGATTAGCGTTAGTCTGTGTTTTTACAGTATATACGGTAATAGGACTGTACAGTGCTTTACATGTCGCAAAACTGACAATACTGTCAAAGTGTCACATTTGACTATAAGTACGTGTGTCATAGCCCCAACACATAATCTAAGCGTATTTCTACTGTGTATCTAGCATTTATAATATGATATGACGATCAGATGTGCAATCATTGCTGTATTTTAAGTGTTTGCACACTTAGGCAGTTAGGCCCATTACAAGCAATAACAACATGTGTATACACTGTGTGATGGTTGAAATTCAATGGAACAGCATCAATCTCATACATTAGAGGTCTGTTACATCTACCGTTACACCGATGCCAATTGTTTAAACAATGTTTCCAACTCAGATTAGCGTTAGTATTTGTTTTTACAGTATATACGGCAATAGGACTGTAAAGTGCTTTACATGTCGCAAAACTGACAATACTGTCAAAGTGTCACATTTGACTATAAGTACGTCTGTCATAGCACCAACACATAATCTAAGCGTATTTCTACTGTGTATCTAGCATTTATAATATGATATGACGATCAGATGTGCAATCATTGCTGTGTTTAAGTGTTTGCACACTTAGGCAGTTTAGGCCCATTACAAGCAATAACAACATGTGCATACACTGTGTGATGGTTGAAATTCAATGGAACAGAATCAATCTCATACATTAAAGGTCTTGTACATCTACCGTTACACCTATGCCAATAGTTCAGACAATGTTTCCAACTCAGATTAGCGTTAGTCTTTGTTTTTACAGTATATACGGCAATAGGACTGTAAAGTGCTTTACATGTCGCAAAACTGACAATACTGTCAAAGTGTCACATTTGACTATAAGTACGTGTGTCATAGCCCCAACACATAATCTAAGCGTATTTCTACTGTGTATCTAGCATTTATAATTTGATATGACGATCAGATGTGCAATCATTGCTGTATTTTAAGTGTTTGCACACTTAGGCAGTTTAGGCCCATTACAAGCAATAACAACATGTGCATACACTGTGTGATGGTTGAAATTCAATGGAACAGCATCAATCTCATACATTAACGGTCTTTTACATCTACCGTTACACCGATGCCAATAGTTTAGACAATGTTTCCAACTCAGATTAGCGTTAGTCTGTGTTTTTACAGTATATACGGTAATAGGACTGTACAGTGCTTTACATGTCGCAAAACTGACAATACTGTCAAAGTGTCACATTTGACTATAAGTACGTGTGTCATAGCCCCAACACATAATCTAAGCGTATTTCTACTGTGTATCTAGCATTTATAATATGATATGACGATCAGATGTGCAATCATTGCTGTATTTTAAGTGTTTGCACACTTAGGCAGTTAGGCCCATTACAAGCAATAACAACATGTGTATACACTGTGTGATGGTTGAAATTCAATGGAACAGCATCAATCTCATACATTAGAGGTCTTTTACATCTACCGTTACACCGATGCCAATTGTTTAAACAATGTTTCCAACTCAGATTAGCGTTAGTATTTGTTTTTACAGTATATACGGCAATAGGACTGTAAAGTGCTTTACATGTCGCAAAACTGACAATACTGTCAAAGTGTCACATTTGACTATAAGTACGTCTGTCATAGCACCAACACATAATCTAAGCGTATTTCTACTGTGTATCTAGCATTTATAATATGATATGACGATCAGATGTGCAATCATTGCTGTATTTTAAGTGTTTGCACACTTAGGCAGTTTAGGCCCATTACAAGCAATAACAACATGTGCATACACTGTGTGATGGTTGAAATTCAATGGAACAGCATCAATCTCATACATTAAAGGTCTTGTACATCTACCGTTACACCTATGCCAATAGTTCAGACAATGTTTCCAACTCAGATTAGCGTTAGTCTTTGTTTTTACAGTATATACGGCAATAGGACTGTAAAGTGCTTTACATGTCGCAAAACTGACAATACTGTCAAAGTGTCACATTTGACTATAAGTACGTGTGTCATAGCCCCAACACATAATCTAAGCGTATTTCTACTGTGTATCTAGCATTTATAATTTGATATGACGATCAGATGTGCAATCATTGCTGTATTTTAAGTGTTTGCACACTTAGGCAGTTTAGGCCCATTACAAGCAATAACAACATGTGCATACACTGTGTGATGGTTGAAATTCAATGGAACAGCATCAATCTCATACATTAACGGTCTTTTACATCTACCGTTACACCGATGCCAATAGTTTAGACAATGTTTCCAACTCAGATTAGCGTTAGTCTGTGTTTTTACAGTATATACGGTAATAGGACTGTACAGTGCTTTACATGTCGCAAAACTGACAATACTTTCAAAGTGTCACATTTGACTATAAGTACGTGTGTCATAGCCCCAACACATAATCTAAGCGTATTTCTACTGTGTATCTAGCATTTATAATATGATATGACGATCAGATGTGCAATCATTGCTGTATTTTAAGTGTTTGCACACTTAGGCAGTTAGGCCCATTACAAGCAATAACAACATGTGTATACACTGTGTGATGGTTGAAATTCAATGGAACAGCATCAATCTCATACATTAGAGGTCTGTTACATCTACCGTTACACCGATGCCAATTGTTTAAACAATGTTTCCAACTCAGATTAGCGTTAGTCTTTGTTTTTACAGTATATACGGCAATAGGACTGTAAAGTGCTTTACATGTCGCAAAACTGACAATACTGTCAAAGTGTCACATTTGACTATAAGTACGTCTGTCATAGCACCAACACATAATCTAAGCGTATTTCTACTGTGTATCTAGCATTTATAATATGATATGACGATCAGATGTGCAATCATTGCTGTATTTTAAGTGTTTGCACACTTAGGCAGTTTAGGCCCATTACAAGCAATAACAACATGTGCATACACTGTGTGATGGTTGAAATTCAATGGAACAGCATCAATCTCATACATTAAAGGTCTTGTACATCTACTGTTACACCTATGCCAATAGTTCAGACAATGTTTCCAACTCAGATTAGCGTTAGTCTTTGTTTTTACAGTATATACGGCAATAGGACTGTAAAGTGCTTTACATGTCGCAAAACTGACAATACTGTCAAAGTGTCACATTTGACTATAAGTACGTGTGTCATAGCCCCAACACATAATCTAAGCGTATTTCTACTGTGTATCTAGCATTTATAATTTGATATGACGATCAGATGTGCAATCATTGCTGTATTTTAAGTGTTTGCACACTTAGGCAGTTTAGGCCCATTACAAGCAATAACAACATGTGCATACACTGTGTGATGGTTGAAATTCAATGGAACAGCATCAATCTCATACATTAACGGTCTTTTACATCTACCGTTACACCGATGCCAATAGTTTAGACAATGTTTCCAACTCAGATTAGCGTTAGTCTGTGTTTTTACAGTATATACGGTAATATGACTGTACAGTGCTTTACATGTCGCAAAACTGACAATACTGTCAAAGTGTCACATTTGACTATAAGTACGTGTGTCATAGCCCCAACACATAATCTAAGCGTATTTCTACTGTGTATCTAGCATTTATAATATGATATGACGATCAGATGTGCAATCATTGCTGTATTTTAAGTGTTTGCACACTTAGGCAGTTAGGCCCATTACAAGCAATAACAACATGTGTATACACTGTGTGATGGTTGAAATTCAATGGAACAGGATCAATCTCATACATGAGAGGTCTGTTACATCTACCGTTACACCGATGCCAATTGTTTAAACAATGTTTCCAACTCAGATTAGCGTTAGTCTTTGTTTTTACAGTATATACGGCAATAGGACTGTAAAGTGCTTTACATGTCGCAAAACTGACAATACTGTCAAAGTGTCACATTTGACTATAAGTACGTCTGTCATAGCACCAACACATAATCTAAGCGTATTTCTACTGTGTATCTAGCATTTATAATATGATATGACGATCAGATGTGCAATCATTGCTGTATGTTAAGTGTTTGCACACTTAGGCAGTTTAGGCCCATTACAAGCAATAACAACATGTGCATACACTGTGTGATGGTTGAAATTCAATGGAACAGCATCAATCTCATACATTAAAGGTCTTTTACATCTACCGTTACACCGATGCCAATAGTTTAGACAATGTTTCCAACTCAGATTAGCGTTAGTCTGTGTTTTTACAGTATATACGGCAATAGGACTGTAAAGTGCTTTACATGTCACAAAACTGACAATACTGTCAAAGTGTCACATTTGACTATAAGTACGTGTGTCATAGCCCCAACACATACTCTAAGCGTATTTCTACTGTGTATCTAGCATTTATAATATGATATGACGATCAGATGTGCAATCATTGCTGTATTTTAAGTGTTTGCACACTTAGGCAGTTAGGCCCATTACAAGCAATAACAACATGTGTATACACTGTGTGATGGTTGAAATTCAATGGAACAGCATCAATCTCATACATTAAAGGTCTTTTACATCTACCGTTACACCGATGCCAATAGTTTAGACAATGTTTCCAACTCAGATTAGCGTTAGTCTGTGTTTTTACAGTATATACGGCAATAGGACTGTAAAGTGCTTTACATGTCGCAAAACTGACAATACTGTCAAAGTGTCACATTTGACTATAAGTACGTGTGTCATAGCCCCAATACATAATCTAAGCGTATTTCTACTGTGTATCTAGCATTTATAATTTGATATGACGATCAGATGTGCAATCATTGCTGTATTTTAAGTGTTTGCACACTTAGGCAGTTTAGGCCCATTACAAGCAATAACAACATGTGCATACACTGTGTGATGGTTGAAATTCAATGGAACAGCATCAATCTCATACATTAAAGGTCTTTTACATCTACCGTTACACCGATGCCAATAGTTTAGACAATGTTTCCAACTCAGATTAGGGATAGTCTTTGTTTTTACGGTATATACGGCAATAGGACTGTAAAGTGCTTTACATGTCGCAAAACTGACAATACTGTCAAAGTGTCACATTTGACTATAAGTACGTGTGTCATAGCCCCAACACATAATCTAAGCGTATTTCTACTGTGTATCTAGCATTTATAATATGATATGACGATCAGATGTGCAATCATTGCTGTATTTTAAGTGTTTGCACACTTAGGCAGTTTATGCCCACTACAAGCAATAACAACATGTGCATACACTGTGTGATGGTTGAAATTCAATGGAACAGCATCAATCTCATACATTAAAGGTCTTTTACATCTACCGTTACACCGATGCTAATAGTTTAGGCAATGTTTCCAACTCAGATTAGCGTTAGTCTGTGTTTTAACAGTATATACGGCAATAGGACTGTAAAGTGCTTTACATGTCACGAAACTGACAATACTGTCAAAGTGTCACATTTGACTATAATTACGTGTGTCATAGCCCCAGCACATAATCTAAGCGTATTTCTACTGTGTATCTAGCATTTATAATATGAAATGACGATCAGATGTGAAATCATTGCTGTATTTTAAGTGTTTGCACACTTAGGCAGTTAGGCCCATTACAAGCAATAACAACATGTGTATACACTGTGTGATGGTTGAAATTCAATGGAACAGCATCAATCTCATACATTAAAGGTCTTTTACATCTACCGTTACACCGATGCCAATAGTTTAGACAATGTTTCCAACTCAGATTAGGGATAGTCTTTGTTTTTACGGTATATACGGCAATAGGACTGTAAAGTGCTTTACATGTCGCAAAACTGACAATACTGTCAAAGTGTCACATTTGACTATAAGTACGTGTGTCATAGCCCCAACACATAATCTAAGCGTATTTCTACTGTGTATCTAGCATTTATAATATGATATGACGATCAGATGTGCAATCATTGCTGTATTTTAAGTGTTTGCACACTTAGGCAGTTTATGCCCACTACAAGCAATAACAACATGTGCATACACTGTGTGATGGTTGAAATTCAATGGAACAGCATCAATCTCATACATTAAAGGTCTTTTACATCTACCGTTACACCGATGCTAATAGTTTAGGCAATGTTTCCAACTCAGATTAGCGTTAGTCTGTGTTTTAACAGTATATACGGCAATAGGACTGTAAAGTGCTTTACATGTCACGAAACTGACAATACTGTCAAAGTGTCACATTTGACTATAATTACGTGTGTCATAGCCCCAACACATAATCTAAGCGTATTTCTACTGTGTATCTAGCATTTATAATATGAAATGACGATCAGATGTGAAATCATTGCTGTATTTTAAGTGTTTGCACACTTAGGCAGTTAGGCCCATTACAAGCAATAACAACATGTGTATACACTGTGTGATGGTTGAAATTCAATGGAACAGCATCAATTTCATACATTAAAGGTCTTTTACATCTACCGTTACACCTATGCCAATAGTTCAGACAATGTTTCCAACTCAGATTAGCGTTAGTCTTTATTTTTACAGTATATACGGCAATAGGACTGTAAAGTGCTTTACATGTCGCAAAACTGACAATACTGTCAAAGTGTCACATTTCAGATTCGGATCCAGGACGCCGCACACGCCGCCTGTGCGGCAGTCAAAAGTATTACGTGCCATGACGTCATCATTGCTTTCCGAGTAGTGAAGACGAACACGATAGACTTTAAAGAATGTAGTTCTACATCGGACTTTTGGTGCGGCACCTCAGACAATAGAGCAGCCTTTTGGTAACAATAGAGCTATGGAGGCCTTGCTTTGTAAAACATGTCAAAATTCATTGTGTAAGATGTCAGTTCTATTCAAAGTGAATGTCTAGCCTTCAAAAAATCGAGCGGCATTTCAAGCATGAGAACAATAGGCGGTACTGTTTGATCAAAAAATCGAGCGGCATTTCAATCATGAGAACAATAGGCGGTCTTTTTGATTAAAAATCGAGCGGCAGTCAGGAAAGTCGTGCTGCAGTGCAATGCCGCTCGACTTACATCTCGTGCACGTCTATAAAGATTTGGTTACGGAAGACAGGCTAACTGAGGACAGTATCAGTCTGTCCCACTTGTATTATACGCGTACTGGGTGACAACACGGAGTTTTATCTGAGGGTTTATTCACTAACGTCTACTAATTCACTGGATATCTTATTCACGAGATCCAATGCAATGAGTTTGGAAGTTATATCGAAGCTCATACTTGAATATGGTGGCCTAACAGAGATAGGTCCGCTTTAAGATTTGTACCAATGAAGAGACTATGCATCCTCCCCGGCAAAGCGGATATTTCCTGTTAGGTATGAACCAAGATGGCATCATCCAACGTGACATTTTGAAAGTAGATTTTTCCCTAAGCCCATTAGACTATCTTCATTTAGATCCACTGGCCTATTTTGTTTGTTACATTGCAATTGTTTTTGCTTCATTGTATTTACTTATATAGCTGACTGTTTACTATTATTTAGTCTATTGTTTAGCAAATTGTGTAACTTTTGGAACTTTGAAACACCCAAATCATCAACGTGAATAATACCAGTTTCATAAACACCCAATGTTCTCTTGTACGGTGTATTGTCTAATGTCTAAATTGCCTACACCCCAATCATTTAGGAACAAATTAAGAGCAATTCACACTGAAAATTTGAAAAATTAAGAACAGCCAGCGGTAACCTCAATTGTACTGGTTCTTATAAAAAGGAGTGTATCTCCATATCTTTAGACTGGTGGAGTTGCAGGTAGTCAGCTGTCTATCAGTGTTTTTATGACCTAGTTTCTCCTAAGAATATATGCAATGAGAATGCAAAAAGGTTCCTTTTGTGTAGAGAAGGAAATAGCACCAAAGAAATTGATTCTTCTTTTAAACCATGCCATACTGTGTGTGCCAGTCATTATTGTGATTACTTACACTGTTACAACATATATGGATTTCTCTGGTTACTCAAAAGAAAGCAGATAAAACTTTCTTTCCCATGTAAACTCTATAGAAATTACTTTTTATCACCATACTTTACCTCCTCATTGAATCTTTTCTCTGTTAGTACTATTACTTTTTGTGATAATGATGTAATGTATGGAAGGAGCCCTATCAATGCCCCCCCCCCCCTACTAGTTTGTGCAATTTTGCTATCATCAGTTTTTATGAACTGTGACACTAGATGATTGCTTCATATTTGAAATTGTGGAGAAGATTTAGAAACCAGGTGCAAAGGTTAGATGCCATATGTGTCAATCTTAAAGAATCTTAAAGAATAGAAGGTTTATCCCTACATTGTTACATTGTTATCAATGCACCTTTGCCCTTCTTACTCTGGATTCATTGGTGCTGCTTTTTGTCTCCAATTGCTTTCATTTTGTCAAAGAATGGATATGAATTCCTTCAGATTCCATATGGTAATGAATGCATCTTATATACTTATTTGACCAAAGAAGGTAGAAGGAGCTTGAAAAAATGTTCAAATTCACAGACTATCTCCTATGACTACAAGCTTTTTCCTCAAAATTTTGAAATGTCATGTTGAACATTTGACCAAAACTTATAGGCAATCAGTTGACAATATAGTTGAAGCCAATAAGCATTTGTCTATACTGAAGGCACTCATCTTGTGTGCCAGACAGAACATCCCCATCATGGTGGTGATCAAGCTATTACAGTCAGGAAGACTGTTATAAATTGACTTAGGTCTACAGTGGGCAGTACTACTATGGTGCTAGGAACATACACTCTTCTGTTTTGTTATCCAAGCAAGTAGAGGTCCTGACTTGCATTATATAATGCAATGTACATACATGAAATGCAGAAAAATGAATTTTAATTGAATGGTGGAGCCATCTCATCAAAAGTACATTGATTACTGATTTAGTAAATTATAGTGGGCTTTTAGAGAAAACGAAAGGTTATTAGTTTTATAATTTAAAGTATTAGTGTATGACAGACAATTTCTCTATGGTTCCGAAAACTCATGTTTTGACTTGTAATACCCAGTTATGGATCCAGAAAAGTCTGACAGACTTCAGGAGAGCCAATCAATTACTTTCTTTGTTCTATGCTGAGCCAACAAAATAGAACAGACATGAGTTTGATATGAAATTTTGAAAGACAATTAGAAAATCAAATTAAGGCTGTCGGGATAACTGTACGCTCACTATCGTACTTCAAAGAATGAAAGCTTTTGTATGATATAGGAGGATTGCTGGAAGAGAAGCGAATCTCACAAAAATCGTAAATATATGCTACTGGTAAAGACATGAGTGTGGCCACCGCACAGCCTTTTGACCACGCCCTTTTACTGATATGTTTCTTGTGCCGTGCGGCAGTCAGTTTTATCTCTGGATCCGCCTCTGCATTTGACTATAAGTACGTGTGTCATAGCCCCAACACATAATCTAAGCGTATTTCTACTGTGTATCTAGCATTTATAATTTGATATGACGATCAGATGTGCAATCATTGCTGTATGTTAAGTGTTTGCACACTTAGGCAGTTTAGGCCCATTACAAGCAATAACAACATGTGCATACACTGTGTCATGGTTGAAATTCAATGGAACAGCATCAATCTCATACATTAAAGGTCTTTTACATCTACCGTTACACCGATGCCAATAGTTTAGACAATGTTTCCAACTCAGATTAGCGTTAGTCTTTGTGTTTACAGTATATACGGCAATAGGACTGTAAAGTGCTTTACATGTCGCAAAACTGACAATACTGTCAAAGTGTCACATTTGACTATAAGTACGTGTGTCATAGCCCCAACACATAATCTAAGCGTATTTCTACTGTGTATCTAGCATTTATAATATGATATGACGATCAGATGTGCAATCATTGCTGTATTTTAAGTGTTTGCACACTTAGGCAGTTTATGCCCACTACAAGCAATAACAACATGTGCATACACTGTGTGATGGTTGAAATTCAATGGAACAGCATCAATCTCATACATTAAAGGTCTTTTACATCTACCGTTACACCGATGCTAATAGTTTAGGCAATGTTTCCAACTCAGATTAGCGTTAGTCTGTGTTTTAACAGTATATACGGCAATAGGACTGTAAAGTGCTTTACATGTCACGAAACTGACAATACTGTCAAAGTGTCACATTTGACTATAAGTACGTGTGTCATAGCCCCAACACATAATCTAAGCGTATTTCTACTGTGTATCTAGCATTTATAATATGAAATGACGATCAGATGTGAAATCATTGCTGTATTTTAAGTGTTTGCACACTTAGGCAGTTAGGCCCATTACAAGCAATAACAACATGTGTATACACTGTGTGATGGTTGAAATTCAATGGAACAGCATCAATTTCATACATTAAAGGTCTTTTACATCTACCGTTACACCTATGCCAATAGTTCAGACAATGTTTCCAACTCAGATTAGCGTTAGTCTTTATTTTTACAGTATATACGGCAATAGGACTGTAAAGTGCTTTACATGTCGCAAAACTGACAATACTGTCAAAGTGTCACATTTCAGATTCGGATCCAGGACGCCGCACACGCCGCCTGTGCGGCAGTCAAAAGTATTACGTGCCATGACGTCATCATTGCTTTCCGAGTAGTGAAGACGAACACGATAGACTTTAAAGAATGTAGTTCTACATCGGACTTTTGGTGCGGCACCTCAGACAATAGAGCAGCCTTTTGGTAACAATAGAGCTATGGAGGCCTTGCTTTGTAAAACATGTCAAAATTCATTGTGTAAGATGTCAGTTCTATTCAAAGTGAATGTCTAGCCTTCAAAAAATCGAGCGGCATTTCAAGCATGAGAACAATAGGCGGTACTGTTTGATCAAAAAATCGAGCGGCATTTCAATCATGAGAACAATAGGCGGTCTTTTTGATTAAAAATCGAGCGGCAGTCAGGAAAGTCGTGCTGCAGTGCAATGCCGCTCGACTTACATCTCGTGCACGTCTATAAAGATTTGGTTACGGAAGACAGGCTAACTGAGGACAGTATCAGTCTGTCCCACTTGTATTATACGCGTACTGGGTGACAACACGGAGTTTTATCTGAGGGTTTATTCACTAACGTCTACTAATTCACTGGATATCTTATTCACGAGATCCAATGCAATGAGTTTGGAAGTTATATCGAAGCTCATACTTGAATATGGTGGCCTAACAGAGATAGGTCCGCTTTAAGATTTGTACCAATGAAGAGACTATGCATCCTCCCCGGCAAAGCGGATATTTCCTGTTAGGTATGAACCAAGATGGCATCATCCAACGTGACATTTTGAAAGTAGATTTTTCCCTAAGCCCATTAGACTATCTTCATTTAGATCCACTGGCCTATTTTGTTTGTTACATTGCAATTGTTTTTGCTTCATTGTATTTACTTATATAGCTGACTGTTTACTATTATTTAGTCTATTGTTTAGCAAATTGTGTAACTTTTGGAACTTTGAAACACCCAAATCATCAACGTGAATAATACCAGTTTCATAAACACCCAATGTTCTCTTGTACGGTGTATTGTCTAATGTCTAAATTGCCTACACCCCAATCATTTAGGAACAAATTAAGAGCAATTCACACTGAAAATTTGAAAAATTAAGAACAGCCAGCGGTAACCTCAATTGTACTGGTTCTTATAAAAAGGAGTGTATCTCCATATCTTTAGACTGGTGGAGTTGCAGGTAGTCAGCTGTCTATCAGTGTTTTTATGACCTAGTTTCTCCTAAGAATATATGCAATGAGAATGCAAAAAGGTTCCTTTTGTGTAGAGAAGGAAATAGCACCAAAGAAATTGATTCTTCTTTTAAACCATGCCATACTGTGTGTGCCAGTCATTATTGTGATTACTTACACTGTTACAACATATATGGATTTCTCTGGTTACTCAAAAGAAAGCAGATAAAACTTTCTTTCCCATGTAAACTCTATAGAAATTACTTTTTATCACCATACTTTACCTCCTCATTGAATCTTTTCTCTGTTAGTACTATTACTTTTTGTGATAATGATGTAATGTATGGAAGGAGCCCTATCAATGCCCCCCCCCCTACTAGTTTGTGCAATTTTGCTATCATCAGTTTTTATGAACTGTGACACTAGATGATTGCTTCATATTTGAAATTGTGGAGAAGATTTAGAAACCAGGTGCAAAGGTTAGATGCCATATGTGTCAATCTTAAAGAATCTTAAAGAATAGAAGGTTTATCCCTACATTGTTACATTGTTATCAATGCACCTTTGCCCTTCTTACTCTGGATTCATTGGTGCTGCTTTTTGTCTCCAATTGCTTTCATTTTGTCAAAGAATGGATATGAATTCCTTCAGATTCCATATGGTAATGAATGCATCTTATATACTTATTTGACCAAAGAAGGTAGAAGGAGCTTGAAAAAATGTTCAAATTCACAGACTATCTCCTATGACTACAAGCTTTTTCCTCAAAATTTTGAAATGTCATGTTGAACATTTGACCAAAACTTATAGGCAATCAGTTGACAATATAGTTGAAGCCAATAAGCATTTGTCTATACTGAAGGCACTCATCTTGTGTGCCAGACAGAACATCCCCATCATGGTGGTGATCAAGCTATTACAGTCAGGAAGACTGTTATAAATTGACTTAGGTCTACAGTGGGCAGTACTACTATGGTGCTAGGAACATACACTCTTCTGTTTTGTTATCCAAGCAAGTAGAGGTCCTGACTTGCATTATATAATGCAATGTACATACATGAAATGCAGAAAAATGAATTTTAATTGAATGGTGGAGCCATCTCATCAAAAGTACATTGATTACTGATTTAGTAAATTATAGTGGGCTTTTAGAGAAAACGAAAGGTTATTAGTTTTATAATTTAAAGTATTAGTGTATGACAGACAATTTCTCTATGGTTCCGAAAACTCATGTTTTGACTTGTAATACCCAGTTATGGATCCAGAAAAGTCTGACAGACTTCAGGAGAGCCAATCAATTACTTTCTTTGTTCTATGCTGAGCCAACAAAATAGAACAGACATGAGTTTGATATGAAATTTTGAAAGACAATTAGAAAATCAAATTAAGGCTGTCGGGATAACTGTACGCTCACTATCGTACTTCAAAGAATGAAAGCTTTTGTATGATATAGGAGGATTGCTGGAAGAGAAGCGAATCTCACAAAAATCGTAAATATATGCTACTGGTAAAGACATGAGTGTGGCCACCGCACAGCCTTTTGACCACGCCCTTTTACTGATATGTTTCTTGTGCCGTGCGGCAGTCAGTTTTATCTCTGGATCCGCCTCTGCATTTGACTATAAGTACGTGTGTCATAGCCCCAACACATAATCTAAGCGTATTTCTACTGTGTATCTAGCATTTATAATTTGATATGACGATCAGATGTGCAATCATTGCTGTATGTTAAGTGTTTGCACACTTAGGCAGTTTAGGCCCATTACAAGCAATAACAACATGTGCATACACTGTGTCATGGTTGAAATTCAATGGAACAGCATCAATCTCATACATTAAAGGTCTTTTACATCTACCGTTACACCGATGCCAATAGTTTAGACAATGTTTCCAACTCAGATTAGCGTTAGTCTTTGTGTTTACAGTATATACGGCAATAGGACTGTAAAGTGCTTTACATGTCGCAAAACTGACAATACTGTCAAAGTGTCACATTTGACTATAAGTACGTGTGTCATAGCCCCAACACATAATCTAAGCGTATTTCTACTGTGTATCTAGCATTTATAATATGATATGACGATGAGATGTGCAATCATTGCTGTATTTTAAGTGTTTGCACACTTAGGCAGTTAGGCCCATTACAAGCAATAACAACATGTGTATACACTGTGTGATGGTTGAAATTCAATGGAACAGCATCAATCTCATACATTAACGGTCTTTTACATCTACCGTTACACCTATGCCAATAGTTTAGACAATGTTTCCAACTCAGATTAGCGTTAGTCTTTGTTTTTACAGTATATACGGCAATAGGATTGTAAAGTGCTTTACATGTCGCAACACTGATAATAATGTCAAAGTGTCACATTTGACTATAAGTACGTGTGTCATAGCCCCAACACATAATCTAAGCGATTTCTACTGTGTATCTAGCATTTATAATATGATATGACGATCAGATGTGCAATCATTGCTGTATATTAAGTGTTTGCACACTTAGGCAGTTTAGGCCCATTACAAGCAATAACAACATGTGCATACACTGTGTGATGGTTGAAATTCAATGGAACAGCATCAATCTCATACATTAAAGGTCTTTTACATCTACCGTTACACCGATGCCAATAGTTTAGACAATGTTTCCAACTCAGATTAGGGATAGTCTTTGTTTTTACGGTATATACGGCAATAGGACTGTAAAGTGCTTTACATGTCGCAAAACTGACAATACTGTCAAAGTGTCACATTTGACTATAAGTACGTGTGTCATAGCCCCAACACATAATCTAAGCGTATTTCTACTGTGTATCTAGCATTTATAATATGATATGACGATCAGATGTGCAATCATTGCTGTATTTTAAGTGTTTGCACACTTAGGCAGTTTAGGCCCACTACAAGCAATAACAACATGTGCATACACTGTGTGATGGTTGAAATTCAATGGAACAGCATCAATCTCACTGTAAAGTGTAAAGTGCTTTACATGTCGCAAAACTGACAATACTGTCAAAGTGTCACATTTGACTATAAGTACGTGTGTCATAGCACCAACACATAATCTAAGCCTATTTCTACTGTGTATCTAGCATTTATAATATGATATGACGATCAGATGTGCAATCATTGCTGTATTTTAAGTGTTTGCACACTTAGGCAGTTAGGCCCATTACAAGCAATAACAACATGTGTATACACTGTGTGATGGTAAAGTGCTTTACATGTCGCAAAACTGACAATACTGTCAAAGTGTCACATTTGACTATAAGTACGTGTGTCATAGCACCAACACATAATCTAAGCCTATTTCTACTGTGTATCTAGCATTTATAATATGATATGACGATCAGATGTGCAATCATTGCTGTATTTTAAGTGTTTGCACACTTAGGCAGTTAGGCCCATTACAAGCAATAACAACATGTGTATACACTGTGTGATGGTTGAAATTCAATGGAACAGCATCAATCTCATACATTAAAGGTCTTTTACATCTACCGTTACACCTATGCCAATAGTTTAGACAATGTTTCCAACTCAGATTAGCGTTAGTCTTTGTTTTTACAGTATATACGGCAATAGGACTGTAAAGTGCTTTACATGTCGCAACACTGATAATAATGTCAAAGTGTCACATTTGACTATAAGTACGTGTGTCATAGCCCCAACACATAATCTAAGCGATTTCTACTGTGTATCTAGCATTTATAATATGATATGACGATCAGATGTGCAATCATTGCTGTATTTTAAGTGTTTGCACACTTAGGCAGTTTAGGCCCATTACAAGCAATAACAACATGTGCATACACTGTGTCATGGTTGAAATTCAATGGAACAGCATCAATCTCATACATTAAAGGTCTTTTACATCTACCGTTACACCGATGCCAATAGTTTAGGCAATGTTTCCAACTCAGATTAGCGTTAGTCTTTGTTTTTACGGTATATACGGCAATAGGACTGTAAAGTGCTTTACATGTCACAAAACTGACAATACTTTCAAAGTGTCACATTTGACTATAATTACGTGTGTCATAGCCCCAACACATAATCTAAGCGTATTTCTACTGTGTATCTAGCATTTATAATATGATATGACAATCAGATGTGAAATCATTGCTGTATTTTAAGTGTTTGCACACTTAGGCAGTTAGGCCCATTACAAGCAATAACAACATGTGTATACACTGTGTGATGGTTGAAATTCAATGGAACAGCATCAATTTCATACATTAAAGGTCTTTTACATCTACCGTTACACCTATGCCAATAGTTTAGACAATGTTTCCAACTCAGATTAGCGTTAGTCTTTATTTTTACAGTATATACGGCAATAGGACTGTAAAGTGCTTTACTTGTCGCAAAACTGACAATACTGTCAAAGTGTCACATTTGACTATAAGTACGTGTGTCATAGCCCCAACACATAATCTAAGCGTATTTCTACTGTGTATCTAGCATTTATAATATGATATGACGATCAGATGTGCAATCATTGCTGTATTTTAAGTGTTTGCACACTTGGCAGTTAGGCCCATTACAAGCAATAACAACATGTGTATACACTGTGTGATGGTTGAAATTCAATGGAACAGCATCAATCTCATACATTAAAGGTCTTTTACATCTACCGTTACACCTATGCCAATAGTTTAGACAATGTTTCCAACTCAGATTAGCGTTAGTCTTTGTTTTTACAGTATATACGGCAATAGGACTGTAAAGTGCTTTACATGTCGCAACACTGATAATAATGTCAAAGTGTCACATTTGACTATAAGTACGTGTGTCATAGCCCCAACACATAATCTAAGCGATTTCTACTGTGTATCTAGCATTTATAATATGATATGACGATCAGATGTGCAATCATTGCTGTATATTAAGTATTTGCACACTTAGGCAGTTTAGGCCCATTACAAGCAGTAACAACATGTGCATACACTGTGTGATGGTTGAAATTCAATGGAACAGCATCAATCTCATACATTAAAGGTCTTTTACATCTACCGTTACACCGATGCCAATAGTTTAGACAATGTTTCCAACTCAGATTAGCGTTAGTCTGTGTTTTTACAGTATATACGGCAATAGGACTGTAAAGTGCTTTACATGTCGCAAAACTGACAATACTGTCAAAGTGTCACATTTGACTAAAAGTACGTGTGTCATAGCCCCAATACATAATCTAAGCCTATTTCTACTGTGTATCTAGCATTTATAATATGATATGACGATCAGATGTGCAATCATTGCTGTATTTTAAGTGTTTGCACACTTAGGCAGTTTAGGCCCATTACAAGCAATAACAACATGTGCATACACTGTGTCATGGTTGAAATTCAATGGAACAGCATCAATCTCATACATTAAAGGTCTTTTACATCTACCGTTACACCGATGCCAATAGTTTAGGCAATGTTTCCAACTCAGATTAGCGTTAGTCTTTGTTTTTACGGTATATACGGCAATAGGACTGTAAAGTGCTTTACATGTCACAAAACTGACAATACTTTCAAAGTGTCACATTTGACTATAATTACGTGTGTCATAGCCCCAACACATAATCTAAGCGTATTTCTACTGTGTATCTAGCATTTATAATATGATATGACGATCAGATGTGAAATCATTGCTGTATTTTAAGTGTTTGCACACTTAGGCAGTTAGGCCCATTACAAGCAATAACAACATGTGTATACACTGTGTGATGGTTGAAATTCAATGGAACAGCATCAATTTCATACATTAAAGGTCTTTTACATCTACCGTTACACCTATGCCAATAGTTTAGACAATGTTTCCAACTCAGATTAGCGTTAGTCTATATTTTTACAGTATATACGGCAATAGGACTGTAAAGTGCTTTACTTGTCGCAAAACTGACAATACTGTCAAAGTGTCACATTTGACTATAAGTACGTGTGTCATAGCCCCAACACATAATCTAAGCGTATTTCTACTGTGTATCTAGCATTTATAATATGATATGACGATCAGATGTGCAATCATTGCTGTATTTTAAGTGTTTGCACACTTAGGCAGTTTAGGCCCATTACAAGCAATAACAACATGTGCATACACTGTGTGATGGTTGAAATTCAATGGAACAGCATCAATCTCATACATTAAAGGTCTTTTACATCTACCGTTACACCTATGCCAATAGTTTAGACAATGTTTCCAACTCAGATTAGCGTTAGTCTTTGTTTTTACAGTATATACGGCAATAGGACTGTAAAGTGCTTTACATGTCACAAAACTGACAATACTTTCAAAGTGTCACATTTGACTATATGTACGTGTGTCATAGCCCCAACACATAATCTAAGCGTATTTCTACTGTGTATCTAGCATTTATAATATGATATGACGATCAGATGTGCAATCATTGCTGTATTTTAAGTGTTTGCACACTTAGGCAGTTTAGGCCCATTACAAGCAATAACAACATGTGCATACACTGTGTCATGGTTGAAATTCAATGGAACAGCATCAATCTCATACATTAAAGGTCTTTTACATCTACCGTTACACCGATGCCAATAGTTTAGGCAATGTTTCCAACTCAGATTAGCGTTAGTCTTTGTTTTTACGGTATATACGGCAATAGGACTGTAAAGTGCTTTACATGTCACAAAACTGACAATACTTTCAAAGTGTCACATTTGACTATAATTACGTGTGTCATAGCCCCAACACATAATCTAAGCGTATTTCTACTGTGTATCTAGCATTTATAATATGATATGACGATCAGATGTGAAATCATTGCTGTATTTTAAGTGTTTGCACACTTAGGCAGTTAGGCCCATTACAAGCAATAACAACATGTGTATACACTGTGTGATGGTTGAAATTCAATGGAACAGCATCAATTTCATACATTAAAGGTCTTTTACATCTACCGTTACACCTATGCCAATAGTTTAGACAATGTTTCCAACTCAGATTAGCGTTAGTCTTTATTTTTACAGTATATACGGCAATAGGACTGTAAAGTGCTTTACTTGTCGCAAAACTGACAATACTGTCAAAGTGTCACATTTGACTATAAGTACGTGTGTCATAGCCCCAACACATAATCTAAGCGTATTTCTACTGTGTATCTAGCATTTATAATATGATATGACGATCAGATGTGCAATCATTGCTGTATTTTAAGTGTTTGCACACTTAGGCAGTTAGGCCCATTACAAGCAATAACAACATGTGTATACACTGTGTGATGGTTGAAATTCAATGGAACAGCATCAATCTCATACATTAAAGGTCTTTTACATCTACCGTTACACCTATGCCAATAGTTTAGACAATGTTTCCAACTCAGATTAGCGTTAGTCTTTGTTTTTACAGTATATACGGCAATAGGACTGTAAAGTGCTTTACATGTCGCAACACTGATAATAATGTCAAAGTGTCACATTTGACTATAAGTACGTGTGTCATACCCCAACACATAATCTAAGCGATTTCTACTGTGTATCTAGCATTTATAATATGATATGACGATCAGATGTGCAATCATTGCTGTATATTAAGTATTTGCACACTTAGGCAGTTTAGGCCCATTACAAGCAGTAACAACATGTGCATACACTGTGTGATGGTTGAAATTCAATGGAACAGCATCAATCTCATACATTAAAGGTCTTTTACATCTACCGTTACACCGATGCCAATAGTTTAGGCAATGTTTCCAACTCAGATTAGCGTTAGTCTGTGTTTTTACAGTATATACGGCAATAGGACTGTAAAGTGCTTTACATGTCGCAAAACTGACAATACTGTCAAAGTGTCACATTTGACTAAAAGTACGTGTGTCATAGCCCCAACACATAATCTAAGCGTATTTCTACCGTGTATCTAGGATTTATAATTTGATATGACGATCAGATGTGCAATCATTGCTGTATTTTAAGTGTTTGCACACTTAGGCAGTTTAGGCCCATTACAAGAAATAACAACATGTGCATATACTGTGTGATGGTTGAAATTCAATGGAACAGCATCAATCTCATACATTAAAGGTCTTTTACATCTACCGTTACACCGATGCCAATAGTTTAGACAATGTTTCCAACTCAGATTAGCGTTAGTCTTTGTTTTTACAGTATATACGGCAATAGGACTGTAAAGTGCTTTACATGTCGCAAAACTGACAATACTGTCAAAGTGTCACATTTGACTATAAGTACGTGTGTCATAGCACTAACACATAATCTAAGCCTATTTCTACTGTGTATCTAGCATTTATAATATGATATGACGATCAGATGTGCAATCATTGCTGTATTTTAAGTGTTTGCACACTTAGGTAGTTAGGCCCATTACAAGCAATAACAACATGTGTATACACTGTGTGATGGTTGAAATTCAATGGAACAGCATCAATCTCATACATTAAAGGTCTTTTACATCTACCGTTACACCTATGCCAATAGTTTAGACAATGTTTCCAACTCAGATTAGCGTTAGTCTTTGTTTTTACAGTATATACGGCAATAGGACTGTAAAGTGCTTTACATGTCGCAAAACTGACAATACTGTCAAAGTGTCACATTTGACTATAAGTACGTGTGTCATAGCCCCAACACATAATCTAAGCGATTTCTACTGTGTATCTAGCAGTTATAATATGATATGACGATCAGATGTGCAATCATTGCTGTACTTTAAGTGTTTGCACACTTAGGCAGTTTAGGCCCATTACAAGCAATAACAACATGTGTATACACTGTGTGATGGTTGAAATTCAATGGAACAGCATCAATCTCATACATTAACGGTCTTTTACATCTACCGTTACACCGATGCCAATAGTTTAGACAATGTTTCCAACTCAGATTAGGGATAGTCTTTCTTTTTACGGTATATACGGCAATAGGACTGCACAGTGCTTTACATGTCGCAAAACTGACAATACTGTCAAAGTGTCACATTTGACTATAAGTACGTGTGTCATAGCCCCAACACATAATTTAAGCGTATTTCTACTGTGTATCTAGCATTTATAATATGATATGACGATCAGATGTGCAATCATTGCTGTATTTTAAGTGTTTGCACACTTAGGCAGTTTAGGCCCATTACAAGCAATAACAACATGTGTATACACTGTGTGATGGTTGAAATTCAATGGAACAGCATCAATCTCATACATTAAAGGTCTTGTACATCTACCGTTACACCGATGCCAATAGTTTAGACAATGTTTCCAACTCAGATTAGGGATAGTCTTTCTTTTTACGGTATATACGGCAATAGGACTGCACAGTGCTTTACATGTCGCAAAACTGACAATACTGTCAAAGTGTCACATTTGACTATAAGTACGTGTGTCATAGCCCCAACACATAATTTAAGCGTATTTCTACTGTGTATCTAGCATTTATAATATGATATGACGATCAGATGTGCAATCATTGCTGTATTTTAAGTGTTTGCACACTTAGGCAGTTTAGGCCCATTACAAGCAATAACAACATGTGTATACACTGTGTGATGGTTGAAATTCAATGGAACAGCATCAATCTCATACATTAAAGGTCTTGTACATCTACCGTTACACCGATGCCAATAGTTTAGACAATGTTTCCAACTCAGATTAGGGATAGTCTTTGTTTTTACAGTATATACGGCAATAGGACTGTAAAGTGCTTTACATGTCGCAAAACTGACAATACTGTCAAAGTGTCACATTTGACTATAAGTACGTGTGTCATAGCCCCAACACATAATCCAAGCGTATTTCTACTGTGTATCTAGCATTTATAATATGATATGACGATCAGATGTGCAATCATTGCTGTATTTTAAGTGTTTGCACACTTAGGCAGTTTAGGCCCACTACAAGCAATAACAACATGTGCATACACTGTGTGATGGTTGAAATTCAATGGAGCAGCATCAATCTCATACATTAAAGGTCTTTTACATCTACCGTTACACCGATGCCAATAGTTTAGACAATGTTTCCAACTCAGATTAGCGTTAGTCTGTGTTTTTACAGTATATACGGCAATAGGACTGTAAAGTGCTTTACATGTCACAAAACTGACAATACTGTCAAAGTGTCACATTTGACTATAAGTACGTGTGTCATAGCCCCAACACATAATCTAAGCGTATTTCTACTGTGTATCTAGCATTTATAATATGATATGACGATCAGATGTGCAATCATTGCTGTATTTTAAGTGTTTGCACACTTAGGCAGTTTAGGCCCACTACAAGCAATAACAACATGTGTATACACTGTGTGATGGTTGAAATTCAATGGAACAGCATCAATCTCATACATTAAAGGTCTTTTACATCTACCGTTACACCGATGCCAATAGTTTAGGCAATGTTTCCAACTCAGATTAGCGTTAGTCTTTGTTTTTACAGTATATACGGCAATAGGACTGTAAAGTGCTTTACATGTCGCAAAACTGACAATACTGTCAAAGTGTCACATTTGACTATAAGTACGTGTGTCATAGCCCCAACACATAATCTAAGCGTATTTCTACTGTGTATCTAGGAGTTATAATGTGATATGACGATCAGATGTGCAATCATTGCTGTATTTTAAGTGTTTGCACACTTAGGCAGTTTAGGCCCATTACAAGCTATAACAACATGTGCATATACTGTGTGATGGTTGAAATTCAATGGAACAGCATCAATCTCATACATTAAAGGTCTTTTACATCTACCGTTACACCGATGCCAATAGTTTACACAATGTTTCCAACTCAGAGTAGCGTTAGTCTTTGTTTTTACAGTATATACGGCAATAGGACTGTAAAGTGCTTTACATGTCGCAAAACTGACAATACTGTCAAAGTGTCACAGTTGACTATAAGTACGTGTGTCATAGCCCCAACACATAATCTAAGCGTATTTCTACTGTGTATCTAGCATTTATAATATGATATGACGATCAGATGTGCAATCATTGCTGTATTTTAAGTGTTTGCACACTTAGGCAGTTAGGCCCATAACAAGCAATAACAACATGTGCATACACTGTGTGATGGTTGAAATTCAATGGAACAGCATCAATCTCATACATTAAAGGTCTTGTACATCTACCGTTACACCGATGCCAATAGTTTAGACAATGTTTCCAACTCAGATTAGGGATAGTCTTTGTTTTTACGGTATATACGGCAATAGGACTGTAAAGTGCTTTACATGTCGCAAAACTGACAATACTGTCAAAGTGTCATATTTGACTATAAGTACGTGTGTCATAGCCCCAACACATAATCTAAGCGTATTTCTACTGTGTATCTAGCATTTATAATATGATATGACGATCAGATGTGCAATCATTGCTGTATTTTAAGTGTTTGCACACTTAGGCAGTTTAGGCCCACTACAAGCAATAACAACATGTGCATACACTGTGTGATGGTTGAGATTCAATGGAACAGCATCAATCTCATACATTAAAGGTCTTTTACATCTACCGTTACACCGATGCCAATAGTTTAGACAATGTTTCCAACTCAGATTAGCGTTAGTCTTTTTTTTTACGATATATACGGCAATAGGACTGTAAAGTGCTTTACATGTCGCAAAACTGACAATACTGTCAAAGTGTCACATTTGACTATAAGTACGTGTGTCATAGCCCCAACACATAATCTAAGCGTATTTCTACTGTGTATCTAGCATTTATAATATGATATGACGATCAGATGTGCAATCATTGCTGTATGTTAAGTGTTTGCACACTTAGGCAGTTTAGGCCCACTACAAGCAATAACAACATGTGCATACACTGTGTGATGGTTGAAATTCAATGGAACAGCATCAATCTCATACATTAAAGGTCTTTTACATCTACCGTTACACCGATGCCAATAGTTTAGGCAATGTTTCCAACTCAGATTAGCGTTAGTCTTTGTTTTTACAGTATATACGGCAATAGGACTGTAAAGTGCTTTACATGTCGCAAAACTGACAATACTGTCAAAGTGTCACATTTGACTATAAGTACGTGTGTCATAGCCCCAACACATAATCTAAGCGTATTTCTACTGTGTATCTAGCATTTATAATATGATATGACGATCAGATGTGCAATCATTGCTGTATTTTAAGTGTTTGCACACTTAGGCAGTTTAGGCCCATTACAAGCAATAACAACATGTGCATACACTGTGTGATGGTTGAAATTCAATGGAACAGCATCAATCTCATACATTAAAGGTCTTTTACATCTACCGTTACACCGATGCCAATAGTTTAGGCAATGTTTCCAACTCAGATTAGCGTTAGTCTTTGTTTTTACAGTATATACGGCAATAGGACTGTAAAGTGCTTTACATGTCGCAAAACTGACAATACTGTCAAAGTGTCACATTTGACTATAAGTACGTGTGTCATAGCCCCAACACATAATCTAAGCGTATTTCTACTGTGTATCTAGCATTTATAATATGATATGACGATCAGATGTGCAATCATTGCTGTATGTTAAGTGTTTGCACACTTAGGCAGTTTAGGCCCATTACAAGCAATAACAACATGTGCATATACTGTGTGATGGTTGAAATTCAATGGAACAGCATCAATCTCATACATTAAAGGTCTTTTACATCTACCGTTACACCGATGCCAATAGTTTAGACAATGTTTCCAACTCTGATTAGGGATAGTCTTTGTTTTTACAGTATATACGGCAATAGGACTGTAAAGTGCTTTACATGTCGCAAAGCTGACAATACTGTCAAAGTGTCACATTTGACTATAATTACGTGTGTCATAGCCCCAACACATAATCTAATCGTATTTCTACTGTGTATCTAGCATTTATAATATGATATGACGATCAGATGTGCAATCATTGCTGTATTTTAAGTGTTTGCACACTTAGGCAGTTTAGGCCCATTACAAGCAATAACAACATGTGCATACACTGTGTGATGGTTGAAATTCAATGGAACAGCATCAATCTCATACATTAAAGGTCTTTTACATCTACCGTTACACCGATGCCAATAGTTTAGGCAATGTTTCCAACTCAGATTAGCGTTAGTCTTTGTTTTTACAGTATATACGGCAATAGGACTGTAAAGTGCTTTACATGTCGCAAAACTGACAATACTGTCAAAGTGTCACATTTGACTATAAGTACGTGTGTCATAGCCCCAACACATAATCTAAGCGTATTTCTACTGTGTATCTAGCATTTATAATATGATATGACGATCAGATGTGCAATCATTGCTGTATTTTAAGTGTTTGCACACTTAGGCAGTTTAGGCCCATTACAAGCAATAACAACATGTGCATACACTGTGTGATGGTTGAAATTCAATGGAACAGCATCAATCTCATACATTAAAGGTCTTTTACATCTACCGTTACACCGATGCCAATAGTTTAGGCAATGTTTCCAACTCAGATTAGCGTTAGTCTTTGTTTTTACAGTATATACGGCAATAGGACTGTAAAGTGCTTTACATGTCGCAAAACTGACAATACTGTCAAAGTGTCACATTTGACTATAAGTACGTGTGTCATAGCCCCAACACATAATCTAAGCGTATTTCTACTGTGTATCTAGCATTTATAATATGATATGACGATCAGATGTGCAATCATTGCTGTATGTTAAGTGTTTGCACACATAGGCAGTTTAGGCCCATTACAAGCAATAACAACATGTGCATATACTGTGTGATGGTTGAAATTCAATGGAACAGCATCAATCTCATACATTAAAGGTCTTTTACATCTACCGTTACACCGATGCCAATAGTTTAGACAATGTTTCCAACTCTGATTAGGGATAGTCTTTGTTTTTACAGTATATACGGCAATAGGACTGTAAAGTGCTTTACATGTCGCAAAGCTGACAATACTGTCAAAGTGTCACATTTGACTATAATTACGTGTGTCATAGCCCCAACACATAATCTAATCGTATTTCTACTGTGTATCTAGCATTTATAATATGATATGACGATCAGATGTGCAATCATTGCTGTATTTTAAGTGTTTGCACACTTAGGCAGTTTAGGCCCATTACAAGCAATAACAACATGTGCATACACTGTGTGATGGTTGAAATTCAATGGAACAGCATCAATCTCATACATTAAAGGTCTTTTACATCTACCGTTACACCGATGCCAATAGTTTAGACAATGTTTCCAACTCAGATTAGCGTTAGTCTTTGTTTTTACAGTATATACGGCAATAGGACTGTAAAGTGCTTTACATGTCGCAAAACTGACAATACTGTCAAAGTGTCACATTTGACTATAAGTACGTGTGTCATAGCCCCATCACATAATCTAAGCGTATTTCTACTGTGTATCTAGCATTTATAATATGATATGACGATCAGATGTGCAATCATTGCTGTATTTTAAGTGTTTGCACACTTAGGCAGTTTAGGCCCATTACAAGCAATAACAACATGTGTATACACTGTGTGATGGTTGAAATTCAATGGAACAGCATCAATCTCATACATTAAAGGTCTTTTACATCTACCGTTACACCGATGCCAATAGTTTAGACAGTGTTTCCAACTCAGATTAGCGTTAGTCTTTGTTTTTACAGTATATACGGCAATAGGACTGTAAAGTGCTTTACATGTCGCAAAACTGACAATACTGTCAAAGTGTCACATTTGACTATAAGTACGTGTGTCATAGCCCCAACACATAATCTAAGCGTATTTCTACTGTGTATCTAGCATTTATAATATGATATGACGATCAGATGTGCAATCATTGCTGCATTTTAAGTGTTTGCACACTTAGGCAGTTTAGGCCCATTACAAGCAATAACAACATGTGCATACACTGTGTGATGGTTGAAATTCAATGGAACAGCATCAATCTCATACATTAAAGGTCTTTTACATCTACCGTTACACCTATGCCAATAGTTTAGACAATGTTTCCAACTCAGATTAGCGTTAGTCTTTGTTTTTACAGTATATACGGCAATAGGACTGTAAAGTGCTTTACATGTCGCAAAACTGACAATACTGTCAAAGTGTCACATTTGACTATAAGTACGTGTGTCATAGCCCCAACACATAATCTAAGCGTATTTCTACTGTGTATCTAGCATTTATAATATGATATGACGATCAGATGTGCAATCATTGCTGTATTTTAAGTGTTTGCACTCTTAGGCAGTTTAGGCCCATTACAAGCAATAACAACATGTGCATACACTGTGTGATGGTTGAAATTCAATGGAACAGCATCAATCTCATACATTAAAGGTCTTTACATCTACCGTTACACCGATGCCAATAGTTTAGACAATGTTTCCAACTCAGATTAGCGTTAGTCGGTGTTTTTACAGTACATACGGCAATAGGACTGTAATGTGCTTTACATGTCGCAAAACTGACAATACTCTCAAAGTGTCACATTTGACTATAAGTACGTGTGTCATAGCCCCAACACATAATCTAAGCGTATTTCTACTGTGTATCTAGCATTTATAATATGATATGACGATCAGATGTGCAATCATTGCTGTATTTTAAGTGTTTGCACACTTAGGCAGTTTAGGCCCATTACAAGCAATAACAACATGTGCATACACTGTGTGATGGTTGAAATTGAATGGAACAGCAGCAATCTCATACATTAAAGGTCTTTTACATCTACCGTTACACCGATGCCAATAGTTTAGACAATGTTTCCAACTCAGATTAGCGTTAGTCTTTGTTTTTACAGTATATACGGCAATAGGACTGTAAAGTGCTTTACATGTCGCAAAACTGACAATACTGTCAAAGTGTCACATTTGACTATAAGTACGTGTGTCATAGCCCCAACACATAATCTAAGCGTATTTCTACTGTGTATCTAGCATTTATAATATGATATGACGATCAGATGTGCAATCATTGCTGTATTTTAAGTGTTTGCACACTTAGGCAGTTTAGGCCCATTACAAGCAATAACAACATGTGCATACACTGTGTGATGGTTGAAATTCAATGGAACAGCATCAATCTCATACATTAAAGGTCTTTACATCTACCGTTACACCGATGCCAATAGTTTAGACAATGTTTCCAACTCAGATTAGCGTTAGTCGGTGTTTTTACAGTATATACGGCAATAGGACTGTAATGTGCTTTACATGTCGCAAAACTGACAATACTCTCAAAGTGTCACATTTGACTATAAGTACGTGTGTCATAGCCCCAACACATAATCTAAGCGTATTTCTACTGTGTATCTAGCATTTATAATATGATATGACGATCAGATGTGCAATCATTGCTGTATTTTAAGTGTTTGCACACTTAGGCAGTTTAGGCCCATTACAAGCAATAATAACATGTGCATACACTGTGTCATGGTTGAAATTCAATGGAACAGCATCAATCTCATACATTAAAGGTCTTTTACATCTACCGTTACACCGATGCCAATAGTTTAGACAATGTTTCCAACTCAGATTAGCGTTAGTCTGTGTTTTTACAGTATATACGGCAATAGGACTGTAAAGTGCTTTACATGTCACAAAACTGACAATACTGTCAAAGTGTCACATTTGACTATAAGTACGTGTGTCATAGCCCCAACACATAATCTAAGCGTATTTCTACTGTGTATCTAGCATTTATAATATGATATGACGATCACATGTGCAATCATTGCTGTATTTTAAGTGTTTGCACACTTAGGCAGTTTAGGCCCATTACAAGCAATAACAACATGTGCATACACTGTGTGATGGTTAAAATTCAATGGAACAGCATCAATCTCATACATTAAAGGTCTTTTACATCTACCGTTACACCGATGCCAATAGTTTAGACAATGTTTCCAACTCAGATTAGCGTTAGTCTGTGTTTTTACAGTATATACGGCAATAGGACTGTAAAGTGCTTTACATGTCGCAAAACTGACAATACTCTCAAAGTGTCACATTTGACTATAAGTACGTGTGTCATAGCCCCATCACATAATCTAAGCGTATTTCTACTGTGTATCTAGCATTTATAATATGATATGACGATCAGATGTGCAATCATTGCTGTATTTTAAGTGTTTGCACACTTAGGCAGTTTAGGACCATTACAAGCAATAACAACATGTGCATACACTGTGTGATGGTTGAAATTCAATGGAACAGCATCAATCTCATACATTAAAGGTCTTTTACATCTACCGTTACACCGATGCCAATAGTTTAGACAATGTTTCCAACTCAGATTAGCGTTAGTCTGTGTTTTTACAGTATATACGGCAATAGGACTGTAAAGTGCTTTACATGTCGCAAAACCGACAATACTCTCAAAGTGTCACATTTGACTATAAGTACGTGTGTCATAGCCCCATCACATAATCTAAGCGTATTTCTACTGTGTATCTAGCATTTATAATATGATATGACGATCAGATGTGCAATCATTGCTGTATTTTAAGTGTTTGCACACTTAGGCAGTTTAGGCCCATTACAAGCAATAACAACATGTGCATACACTGTGTGATGGTTGAAATTCAATGGAACAGCATCAATCTCATACATTAAAGGTCTTTACATCTACCGTTACACCGATGCCAATAGTTTAGACAATGTTTCCAACTCAGATTAGGGTTAGTCGGTGTTTTTACAGTATATACGGCAATAGGACTGTAATGTGCTTTACATGTCGCAAAACTGACAATACTCTCAAAGTGTCACATTTGACTATAAGTACGTGTGTCATAGCCCCAACACATAATCTAAGCGTATTTCTACTGTGTATCTAGCATTTATAATATGATATGACGATCAGATGTGCAATCATTGCTGTATTTTAAGTGTTTGCACACTTAGGCAGTTTAGGCCCATTACAAGCAATAACAACATGTGCATACACTGTGTGATGGTTGAAATTCAATGGAACAGCATCAATCTCATACATTAAAGGTCTTTTACATCTAACGTTACACCGATGCCAATAGTTTAGACAATGTTTCCAACTCAGATTAGAGTTAGTCTTTGTTTTTACAGTATATACGGCAATAGGACTGTAAAGTGCTTTACATGTCGCAAAACTGACAATACTGTCAAAGTGTCACATTTGACTATAAGTACGTGTGTCATAGCCCCAACACATAATCTAAGCGTATTTCTACTGTGTATCTAGCATTTATAATATGATATGACGATCAGATGTGCAATCATTGCTGTATTTTAAGTGTTTGCACACTTAGGCAGTTTAGGCCCATTACAAGCAATAACAACATGTGCATACACTGTGTGATGGTTGAAATTCAATGGAACAGCATCAATCTCATACATTAAAGGTCTTTTACATCTACCGTTACACCTATGCCAATAGTTTAGACAATGTTTCCAACTCAGATTAGCGTTAGTCTGTGTTTTTACAGTAGATACGGCAATAGGACTGTAAAGTGCTTTACATGTCGCAAAACTGACAATACTGTCAAAGTGTCACATTTGACTATAAGTACGTGTGTCATAGCCCCAACACATAATCTAAGCGTATTTCTACTGTGTATCTAGCATTTATAATATGATATGACGATCAGATGTGCAATCATTGCTGTATTTTAAGTGTTTGCACACTTAGGCAGTTTAGGCCCATTACAAGCAATAACAACATGTGCATACACTGTGTGATGGTTGAAATTCAATGGAACAGCATCAATCTCATACATTAAAGGTCTTTTACATCTACCGTTACACCGATGCCAATAGTTTAGACAATGTTTCCAACTCAGATTAGCGTTAGTCTGTGTTTTTATAGTATATACGGCAATAGGACTGTAAAGTGCTTTACATGTCGCAAAACTGACAGTACTCTCAAAGTGTCACATTTGACTATAAGTACGTGTGTCATAGCCCCAACACATAATCTAAGCGTATTTCTACTGTGTATCTAGCATTTATAATATGATATGACGATCAGATGTGCAATCATTGCTGTATTTTAAGTGTTTGCACACTTAGGCAGTTTAGGCCCATTACAAGCAATAACAACATGTGCATACACTGTGTGATGGTTGAAATTCAATGGAACAGCATCAATCTCATACATTAAAGGTCTTTTACATCTACCGTTACACCTATGCCAATAGTTTAGACAATGTTTCCAACTCAGATTAGCGTTAGTCTGTGTTTTTACAGTATATACGGCAATAGGACTGTAAAGTGCTTTACATGTCGCAAAACTGACAATACTCTCAAAGTGTCACATTTGACTATAAGTACGTGTGTCATAGCCCCAACACATAATCTAAGCGTATTTCTACTGTGTATCTAGCATTTATAATATGATATGACGATCAGATGTGCAATCATTGCTGTATTTTAAGTGTTTGCACACTTAGGCAGTTTAGGCCCATTACAAGCAATAACAACATGTGCATACACTGTGTCATGGTTGAAATTCAATGGAACAGCATCAATCTCATACATTAAAGGTCTTTACATCTACCGTTACACCGATGCCAATAGTTTAGACAATGTTTCCAACTCAGATTAGCGTTAGTCGGTGTTTTTACAGTACATACGGCAATAGGACTGTAATGTGCTTTACATGTCGCAAAACTGACAATACTCTCAAAGTGTCACATTTGACTATAAGTACGTGTGTCATAGCCCCAACACATAATCTAAGCGTATTTCTACTGTGTATCTAGCATTTATAATATGATATGACGATCAGATGTGCAATCATTGCTGTATTTTAAGTGTTTGCACACTTAGGCAGTTTAAGCCCATTACAAGCAATAACAACATGTGCATACACTGTGTCATGGTTGAAATTCAATGGAACAGCATCAATCTCATACATTAAAGGTCTTTTACATCTACCGTTACACCGATGCCAATAGTTTAGACAATGTTTCCAACTCAGATTAGCGTTAGTCTTTGTGTTTACAGTATATACGGCAATAGGACTGTAAAGTGCTTTACATGTCCCAAAACTGACAATACTCTCAAAGTGTCACATTTGACTATAAGTACGTGTGTCATAGCCCCAACACATAATCTAAGCGTATTTCTACTGTGTATCTAGCATTAATAATATGATATGATGATCACATGTGCAATCATTGCTGTATTTTAAGTGTTTGCACACTTAGGCAGTTTAGGCCCATTACAAGCAATAACAACATGTGCATACACTGTGTGATGGTTGAAATTCAATGGAACAGCATCAACCTCATACATTAAAGGTCTTTTACATCTACCGTTACACCGATGCCAATAGTTTAGACAATGTTTCCAACTCAGATTAGCGTTAGTCTTTGTTTTTACAGTATATACGGCAATAGGACTGTAAAGTGCTTTACATGTCGCAAAACTGACAATACTCTCAAAGTGTCACATTTGACTATAAGTACGTGTGTCATAGCCCCAACACATAATCTAAGCGTATTTCTACTGTGTATCTAGCATTTATAATATGATATGACGATCAGATGTGCAATCATTGCTGTATTTTAAGTGTTTGCACACTTAGGCAGTTTAGGCCCATTACAAGCAATAACAACATGTGCATACACTGTGTCATGGTTGAAATTCAATGGAACAGCATCAATCTCATACATTAAAGGTCTTTACATCTACCGTTACACCGATGCCAATAGTTTAGACAATGTTTCCAACTCAGATTAGCGTTAGTCGGTGTTTTTACAGTATATACGGCAATAGGACTGTAATGTGCTTTACATGTCGCAAAACTGACAATACTCTCAAAGTGTCACATTTGACTATAAGTACGTGTGTCATAGCCCCAACACATAATCTAAGCGTATTTCTACTGTGTATCTAGCATTTATAATATGATATGACGATCAGATGTGCAATCATTGCTGTATTTTAAGTGTTTGCACACTTAGGCAGTTTAGGCCCATTACAAGCAATAACAACATGTGCATACACTGTGTGATGGTTGAAATTCAATGGAACAGCATCAATCTCATACATTAAAGGTCTTTTACATCTACCGTTACACCTATGCCAATAGTTTAGACAATGTTTCCAACTCAGATTAGCGTTAGTCTGTGTTTTTACAGTAGATACGGCAATAGGACTGTAAAGTGCTTTACATGTCGCAAAACTGACACTACTGTCAAAGTGTCACATTTGACTATAAGTACGTGTGTCATAGCCCCAACACATAATCTAAGCGTATTTCTACTGTGTATCTAGCATTTATAATATGATATGACGATCAGATGTGCAATCATTGCTGTATTTTAAGTGTTTGCACACTTAGGCAGTTTAGGCCCATTACAAGCAATAACAACATGTGCATACACTGTGTGATGGTTGAAATTCAATGGAACAGCATCAATCTCATACATTAAAGGTCTTTTACATCTACCGTTACACCTATGCCAATAGTTTAGACAATGTTTCCAACTCAGATTAGCGTTAGTCTGTGTTTTTACAGTAGATACGGCAATAGGACTGTAAAGTGCTTTACATGTCGCAAAACTGACAATACTGTCAAAGTGTCACATTTGACTATAAGTACGTGTGTCATAGCCCCAACACATAATCTAAGCGTATTTCTACTGTGTATCTAGCATTTATAATATGATATGACGATCAGATGTGCAATCATTGCTGTATTTTAAGTGTTTGCACACTTAGGCAGTTTAGGCCCATTACAAGCAATAACAACATGTGCATACACTGTGTCATGGTTGAAATTCAATGGAACAGCATCAATCTCATACATTAAAGGTCTTTTACATCTACCGTTACACCTATGCCAATAGTTTAGACAATGTTTCCAACTCAGATTAGCGTTAGTCTGTGTTTTTATAGTATATACGGCAATAGGACTGTAAAGTGCTTTACATGTCGCAAAACTGACAGTACTCTCAAAGTGTCACATTTGACTATAAGTACGTGTGTCATAGCCCCAACACATAATCTAAGCGTATTTCTACTGTGTATCTAGCATTTATAATATGATATGACGATCAGATGTGCAATCATTGCTGTATTTTAAGTGTTTGCACACTTAGGCAGTTTAGGCCCATTACAAGCAATAACAACATGTGCATACACTGTGTGATGGTTGAAATTCAATGGAACAGCATCAATCTCATACATTAAAGGTCTTTTACATCTACCGTTACACCTATGCCAATAGTTTAGACAATGTTTCCAACTCAGATTAGCGTTAGTCTGTGTTTTTACAGTATATACGGCAATAGGACTGTAAAGTGCTTTACATGTCGCAAAACTGACAATACTGTCAAAGTGTCACATTTGACTATAAGTACGTGTGTCATAGCCCCAACACATAATCTAAGCGTATTTCTACTGTGTATCTAGCATTAATAATATGATATGACGATCAGATGTGCAATCATTGCTGTATTTTAAGTGTTTGCACACTTAGGCAGTTTAGGCCCATTACAAGCAATAACAACATGTGCATACACTGTGTCATGGTTGAAATTCAATGGAACAGCATCAATCTCATACATTAAAGGTCTTTACATCTACCGTTACACCGATGCCAATAGTTTAGACAATGTTTCCAACTCAGATTAGCGTTAGTCGGTGTTTTTACAGTACATACGGCAATAGGACTGTAATGTGCTTTACATGTCGCAAAACTGACAATACTCTCAAAGTGTCACATTTGACTATAAGTACGTGTGTCATAGCCCCAACACATAATCTAAGCGTATTTCTACTGTGTATCTAGCATTTATAATATGATATGACGATCAGATGTGCAATCATTGCTGTATTTTAAGTGTTTGCACACTTAGGCAGTTTAGGCCCATTACAAGCACTAACAACATGTGCATACACTGTGTCATGGTTGAAATTCAATGGAACAGCATCAATCTCATACATTAAAGGTCTTTTACATCTACCGTTACACCGATGCCAATAGTTTAGACAATGTTTCCAACTCAGATTAGCGTTAGTCTTTGTGTTTACAGTATATACGGCAATAGGACTGTAAAGTGCTTTACATGTCCCAAAACTGACAATACTCTCAAAGTGTCACATTTGACTATAAGTACGTGTGTCATAGCCCCAACACATAATCTAAGCGTATTTCTACTGTGTATCTAGCATTAATAATATGATATGATGATCACATGTGCAATCATTGCTGTATTTTAAGTGTTTGCACACTTAGGCAGTTTAGGCCCATTACAAGCAATAAGAACATGTGCATACACTGTGTGATGGTTGAAATTCAATGGAACAGCATCAACCTCATACATTAAAGGTCTTTTACATCTACCGTTACACCGATGCCAATAGTTTAGACAATGTTTCCAACTCAGATTAGCGTTAGTCTTTGTTTTTACAGTATATACGGCAATAGGACTGTAAAGTGCTTTACATGTCGCAAAACTGACAATACTCTCAAAGTGTCACATTTGACTATAAGTACGTGTGTCATAGCCCCAACACATAATCTAAGCGTATTTCTACTGTGTATCTAGCATTTATAATATGATATGACGATCAGATGTGCAATCATTGCTGTATTTTAAGTGTTTGCACACTTAGGCAGTTTAGGCCCATCACAAGCAATAACAACATGTGCATATACTATGTGATGGTTGAAATTCAATGGAACAGCATCAATCTCATACATTAAAGGTCTTTTACATCTACCGTTACACCGATGCCAATAGTTTAGACAATGTTTCCAACTCAGATTAGCGTTAGTCTTTGTGTTTACAGTATATACGGCAATAGGACTGTAAAGTGCTTTACATGTCCCAAACCTGACAATACTCTCAAAGTGTCACATTTGACTATAAGTACGTGTGTCATATCCCCAACACATAATCTAAGCGTATTTCTACTGTGTATCTAGCATTAATAATATGATATGATGATCACATGTGCAATCATTGCTGTATTTTAAGTGTTTGCACACTTAGGCAGTTTAGGCCCATTACAAGCAATAACAACATGTGCATACACTGTGTGATGGTTGAAATTCAATGGAACAGCATCAACCTCATACATTAAAGGTCTTTTACATCTACCGTTACACCGATGCCAATAGTTTAGACAATGTTTCCAACTCAGATTAGCGTTAGTCTGTGTTTTTACAGTATATACGGCAATAGGACTGTAAAGTGCTTTACATGTCGCAAAACTGACAATACTCTCAAAGTGTCACATTTGACTATAAGTACGTGTGTCATAGCCCCATCACATAATCTAAGCGTATTTCTACTGTGTATCTAGCATTTATAATATGATATGACGATCAGATGTGCAATCATTGCTGTATTTTAAGTGTTTGCACACTTAGGCAGTTTAGGCCCATCACAAGCAATAACAACATGTGCATATACTATGTGATGGTTTAAATTCAATGGAACAGCATCAATCTCATACATTAAAGGTCTTTTACATCTACCGTTACACCGATGCCAATAGTTTAGACAATGTTTCCAACTCA
The DNA here is from genome assembly GCA_964019165.1 of Mastigias papua. Lineage (NCBI taxonomy): Eukaryota > Metazoa > Cnidaria > Scyphozoa > Rhizostomeae > Mastigiidae > Mastigias > Mastigias papua. The sequence continues at coordinate 5,720,616 of OZ025287.1, forward strand.
GATTAGCGTTAGTCTTTGTGTTTACAGTATATACGGCAATAGGACTGTAAAGTGCTTTACATGTCCCAAAACTGACAATACTCTCAAAGTGTCACATTTGACTATAACTACGTGTGTCATAGCCCCAACACATAATCTAAGCGTATTTCTACTGTGTATCTAGCATTAATAATATGATATGATGATCACATGTGCAATCATTGCTGTATTTTAAGTGTTTGCACACTTAGGCAGTTTAGGCCCATTACAAGCAATAACAACATGTGCATACACTGTGTGATGGTTGAAATTCAATGGAACAGCATCAACCTCATACATTAAAGGTCTTTTACATCTACCGTTACACCGATGCCAATAGTTTAGACAATGTTTCCAACTCAGATTAGCGTTAGTCTTTGTTTTTACAGTATATACGGCAATAGGACTGTAAAGTGCTTTACATGTCGCAAAACTGACAATACTCTCAAAGTGTCACATTTGACTATAAGTACGTGTGTCATAGCCCCAACACATAATCTAAGCGTATTTCTACTGTGTATCTAGCATTTATAATATGATATGACGATCAGATGTGCAATCATTGCTGTATTTTAAGTGTTTGCACACTTAGGCAGTTTAGGCCCATCACAAGCAATAACAACATGTGCATATACTATGTGATGGTTTAAATTCAATGGAACAGCATCAATCTCATACATTAAAGGTCTTTTACATCTACCGTTACACCGATGCCAATAGTTTAGACAATGTTTCCAACTCAGATTAGCGTTAGTCTTTGTGTTTACAGTATATACGGCAATAGGACTGTAAAGTGCTTTACATGTCCCAAAACTGACAATACTCTCAAAGTGTCACATTTGACTATAAGTACGTGTGTCATAGCCCCAACACATAATCTAAGCGTATTTCTACTGTGTATCTAGCATTAATAATATGATATGATGATCACATGTGCAATCATTGCTGTATTTTAAGTGTTTGCACACTTAGGCAGTTTAGGCCCATTACAAGCAATAACAACATGTGCATACACTGTGTGATGGTTGAAATTCAATGGAACAGCATCAACCTCATACATTAAAGGTCTTTTACATCTACCGTTACACCGATGCCAATAGTTTAGACAATGTTTCCAACTCAGATTAGCGTTAGTCTTTGTTTTTACAGTATATACGGCAATAGGACTGTAAAGTGCTTTACATGTCGCAAAACTGACAATACTCTCAAAGTGTCACATTTGACTATAAGTACGTGTGTCATAGCCCCAACACATAATCTAAGCGTATTTCTACTGTGTATCTAGCATTTATAATATGATATGACGATCAGATGTGCAATCATTGCTGTATTTTAAGTGTTTGCACACTTAGGCAGTTTAGGCCCATCACAAGCAATAACAACATGTGCATATACTATGTGATGGTTGAAATTCAATGGAACAGCATCAATCTCATACATTAAAGGTCTTTTACATCTACCGTTACACCGATGCCAATAGTTTAGACAATGTTTCCAACTCAGATTAGCGTTAGTCTTTGTGTTTACAGTATATACGGCAATAGGACTGTAAAGTGCTTTACATGTCCCAAACCTGACAATACTGTCAAAGTGTCACATTTGACTATAAGTACGTGTGTCATAGCCCCAACACATAATCTAAGCGTATTTCTACTGTGTATCTAGCATTAATAATATGATATGATGATCACATGTGCAATCATTGCTGTATTTTAAGTGTTTGCACACTTAGGCAGTTTAGGCCCATTACAAGCAATAACAACATGTGCATACACTGTGTGATGGTTGAAATTCAATGGAACAGCATCAACCTCATACATTAAAGGTCTTTTACATCTACCGTTACACCGATGCCAATAGTTTAGACAATGTTTCCAACTCAGATTAGCGTTAGTCTGTGTTTTTACAGTATATACGGCAATAGGACTGTAAAGTGCTTTACATGTCGCAAAACTGACAATACTCTCAAAGTGTCACATTTGACTATAAGTACGTGTGTCATAGCCCCAACACATAATCTAAGCGTATTTCTACTGTGTATCTAGCATTTATAATATGATATGACGATCAGATGTGCAATCATTGCTGTATTTTAAGTGTTTGCACACTTAGGCAGTTTAGGCCCATCACAAGCAATAACAACATGTGCATATACTATGTGATGGTTTAAATTCAATGGAACAGCATCAATCTCATACATTAAAGGTCTTTTACATCTACCGTTACACCGATGCCAATAGTTTAGACAATGTTTCCAACTCAGATTAGCGTTAGTCTTTGTGTTTACAGTATATACGGCAATAGGACTGTAAAGTGCTTTACATGTCCCAAAACTGACAATACTCTCAAAGTGTCACATTTGACTATAAGTACGTGTGTCATAGCCCCAACACATAATCTAAGCGTATTTCTACTGTGTATCTAGCATTAATAATATGATATGATGATCACATGTGCAATCATTGCTGTATTTTAAGTGTTTGCACACTTAGGCAGTTTAGGCCCATTACAAGCAATAACAACATGTGCATACACTGTGTGATGGTTGAAATTCAATGGAACAGCATCAACCTCATACATTAAAGGTCTTTTACATCTACCGTTACACCGATGCCAATAGTTTAGACAATGTTTCCAACTCAGATTAGCGTTAGTCTTTGTTTTTACAGTATATACGGCAATAGGACTGTAAAGTGCTTTACATGTCGCAAAACTGACAATACTCTCAAAGTGTCACATTTGACTATAAGTACGTGTGTCATAGCCCCAACACATAATCTAAGCGTATTTCTACTGTGTATCTAGCATTTATAATATGATATGACGATCAGATGTGCAATCATTGCTGTATTTTAAGTGTTTGCACACTTAGGCAGTTTAGGCCCATCACAAGCAATAACAACATGTGCATATACTATGTGATGGTTGAAATTCAATGGAACAGCATCAATCTCATACATTAAAGGTCTTTTACATCTACCGTTACACCGATGCCAATAGTTTAGACAATGTTTCCAACTCAGATTAGCGTTAGTCTTTGTGTTTACAGTATATACGGCAATAGGACTGTAAAGTGCTTTACATGTCCCAAACCTGACAATACTGTCAAAGTGTCACATTTGACTATAAGTACGTGTGTCATAGCCCCAACACATAATCTAAGCGTATTTCTACTGTGTATCTAGCATTAATAATATGATATGATGATCACATGTGCAATCATTGCTGTATTTTAAGTGTTTGCACACTTAGGCAGTTTAGGCCCATTACAAGCAATAACAACATGTGCATACACTGTGTGATGGTTGAAATTCAATGGAACAGCATCAACCTCATACATTAAAGGTCTTTTACATCTACCGTTACACCGATGCCAATAGTTTAGACAATGTTTCCAACTCAGATTAGCGTTAGTCTGTGTTTTTACAGTATATACGGCAATAGGACTGTAAAGTGCTTTACATGTCGCAAAACTGACAATACTCTCAAAGTGTCACATTTGACTATAAGTACGTGTGTCATAGCCCCAACACATAATCTAAGCGTATTTCTACTGTGTATCTAGCATTAATAATATGATATGATGATCACATGTGCAATCATTGCTGTATTTTAAGTGTTTGCACACTTAGGCAGTTTAGGCCCATTACAAGCAATAACAACATGTGCATACACTGTGTGATGGTTGAAATTCAATGGAACAGCATCAACCTCATACATTAAAGGTCTTTTACATCTACCGTTACACCGATGCCAATAGTTTAGACAATGTTTCCAACTCAGATTAGCGTTAGTCTTTGTTTTTACAGTATATACGGCAATAGGACTGTAAAGTGCTTTACATGTCGCAAAACTGACAATACTGTCAAAGTGTCACATTTGACTATAAGTACGTGTGTCATAGCCCCAACACATAATCTAAGCGTATTTCTACTGTGTATCTAGCATTTATAATATGATATGACGATCAGATGTGCAATCATTGCTGTATTTTAAGTGTTTGCACACTTAGGCAGTTTAGGCGCATTACAAGCAATAACAACATGTGCATACACTGTGTGATGGTTAAAATTCAATGGAACAGCATCAATCTCATACATTAAAGGTCTTTTACATCTACCGTTACACCGATGCCAATAGTTTAGACAATGTTTCCAACTCAGATTAGCGTTAGTCTGTGTTTTTACAGTATATACGGCAATAGGACTGTAAAGTGCTTTACATGTCGCAAAACCGACAATACTCTCAAAGTGTCACATTTGACTATAAGTACGTGTGTCATAGCCCCATCACATAATCTACGCGTATTTCTACTGTGTATCTAGCATTTATAATATGATATGACGATCAGATGTGCAATCATTGCTGTATTTTAAGTGTTTGCACACTTAGGCAGTTTAGGCCCATTACAAGCAATAACAACATGTGCATACACTGTGTGATGGTTAAAATTCAATGGAACAGCATCAATCTCATACATTAAAGGTCTTTTACATCTACCGTTACACCGATGCCAATAGTTTAGACAATGTTTCCAACTCAGATTAGCGTTAGTCTGTGTTTTTACAGTATATACGGCAATAGGACTGTAAAGTGCTTTACATGTCGCAAAACCGACAATACTCTCAAAGTGTCACATTTGACTATAAGTACGTGTGTCATAGCCCCATCACATAATCTAAGCGTATTTCTACTGTGTATCTAGCATTTATAATATGATATGACGATCAGATGTGCAATCATTGCTGTATTTTAAGTGTTTGCACACTTAGGCAGTTTAGGCCCATTACAAGCAATAACAACATGTGTATACACTGTGTGATGGTTGAAATTCAATGGAACAGCATCAATCTCATACATTAAAGGTCTTTTACATCTACCGTTACACCGATGCCAATAGTTTAGACAATGTTTCCAACTCAGATTAGCGTTAGTCTGTGTTTTTACAGTATATACGGCAATAGGACTGTAAAGTGCTTTACATGTCGCACAACCGACAATACTCTCAAAGTGTCACATTTGACTATAAGTACGTGTGTCATAGCCCCATCACATAATCTACGCGTATTTCTACTGTGTATCTAGCATTTATAATATGATATGACGATCAGATGTGCAATCATTGCTGTATTTTAAGTGTTTGCACACTTAGGCAGTTTAGGCCCATTACAAGCAATAACAACATGTGTATACACTGTGTGATGGTTGAAATTCAATGGAACAGCATCAATCTCATACATTAAAGGTCTTTTACATCTACCGTTACACCGATGCCAATAGTTTAGACAATGTTTCCAACTCAGATTAGCGTTAGTCTTTGTGTTTACAGTATATACGGCAATAGGACTGTAAAGTGCTTTACATGTCGCAAAACTGACAATACTGTCAAAGTGTCACATTTGACTATAAGTACGTGTGTCATAGCCCCAACACATAATCTAAGCGTATTTCTACTGTGTATCTAGCATTTATAATATGATATGACGATCAGATGTGCAATCATTGCTGTATTTTAAGTGTTTGCACACTTAGGCAGTTTAGGCCCATTACAAGCAATAACAACATGTGCATACACTGTGTGATGGTTGAAATTCAATGGAACAGCATCAATCTCATACATTAAAGGTCTTTTACATCTACCGTTACACCGATGCCAATAGTTTAGACAATGTTTCCAACTCAGATTAGCGTTAGTCTTTGTTTTTACAGTATATACGTCAATAGGACTGTAAAGTGCTTTACATGTCGCAAAACTGACAATACTGTCAAAGTGTCACATTTGACTATAAGTACGTGTGTCATAGCCCCATCACATAATCTAAGCGTATTTCTACTGTGTATCTAGCATTTATAATATGATATGACGATCACATGTGCAATCATTGCTGTATTTTAAGTGTTTGCACACTTAGGCAGTTTAGGCCCATCACAAGCAATAACAACATGTGCATATACTATGTGATGGTTGAAATTCAATGGAACAGCATCAATCTCATACATTAAAGGTCTTTTACATCTACCGTTACACCTATGCCAATAGTTTAGACAATGTTTCCAACTCAGATTAGCGTTAGTCTTTGTGTTTACAGTATATACGGCAATAGGACTGTAAAGTGCTTTACATGTCGCAAAACTGACAATACTCTCAAAGTGTCACATTTGACTATAAGTACGTGTGTCATAGCCCCAACACATAATCTAAGCGTATTTCTACTGTGTATCTAGCATTTATAATTTGATATGACGATCAGATGTGCAATCATTGCTGTATTTTAAGTGTTTGCACACTTAGGCAGTTTAGGCCCATCACAAGCAATAACAACATGTGCATATACTATGTGATGGTTTAAATTCAATGGAACAGCATCAATCTCATACATTAAAGGTCTTTTACATCTACCGTTACACCGATGCCAATAGTTTAGACAATGTTTCCAACTCAGATTAGCGTTAGTCTTTGTGTTTACAGTATATACGGCAATAGGACTGTAAAGTGCTTTACATGTCGCAAAACTGACAATACTGTCAAAGTGTCACATTTGACTATAAGTACGTGTGTCATAGCCCCAACACATAATCTAAGCGTATTTCTACTGTGTATCTAGCATTTATAATATGATATGACGATCAGATGTGCAATCATTGCTGTATTTTAAGTGTTTGCACACTTAGGCAGTTTAGGCCCATTACAAGCAATAACAACATGTGCATACACTGTGTGATGGTTGAAATTCAATGGAACAGCATCAATCTCATACATTAAAGGTCTTTTACATCTACCGTTACACCGATGCCAATAGTTTAGACAATGTTTCCAACTCAGATTAGCGTTAGTCTTTGTTTTTACAGTATATACGGCAATAGGACTGTAAAGTGCTTTACATGTCGCAAAACTGACAATACTGTCAAAGTGTCACATTTGACTATAAGTACGTGTGTCATAGCCCCAACACATAATCTAAGCGTATTTCTACTGTGTATCTAGCATTTATAATATGATATGACGATCAGATGTGCAATCATTGCTGTATTTTAAGTGTTTGCACACTTAGGCAGTTTAGGCGCATTACAAGCAATAACAACATGTGCATACACTGTGTGATGGTTAAAATTCAATGGAACAGCATCAATCTCATACATTAAAGGTCTTTTACATCTACCGTTACACCGATGCCAATAGTTTAGACAATGTTTCCAACTCAGATTAGCGTTAGTCTGTGTTTTTACAGTATATACGGCAATAGGACTGTAAAGTGCTTTACATGTCGCAAAACCGACAATACTCTCAAAGTGTCACATTTGACTATAAGTACGTGTGTCATAGCCCCATCACATAATCTACGCGTATTTCTACTGTGTATCTAGCATTTATAATATGATATGACGATCAAATGTGCAATCATTGCTGTATTTTAAGTGTTTGCACACTTAGGCAGTTTAGGCCCATTACAAGCAATAACAACATGTGTATACACTGTGTGATGGTTGAAATTCAATGGAACAGCATCAATCTCATACATTATAGGTCTTTTACATCTACCGTTACACCGATGCCAATAGTTTAGACAATGTTTCCAACTCAGATTAGCGTTAGTCTGTGTTTTTACAGTATATACGGCAATAGGACTGTAAAGTGCTTTACATGTCGCAAAACCGACAATACTCTCAAAGTGTCACATTTGACTATAAGTACGTGTGTCATAGCCCCATCACATAATCTAAGCGTATTTCTACTGTGTATCTAGCATTTATAATATGATATGACGATCAGATGTGCAATCATTGCTGTATTTTAAGTGTTTGCACACTTAGGCAGTTTAGGCCCATTACAAGCAATAACAACATGTGTATACACTGTGTGATGGTTGAAATTCAATGGAACAGCATCAATCTCATACATTAAAGGTCTTTTACATCTACCGTTACACCGATGCCAATAGTTTAGACAATGTTTCCAACTCAGATTAGCGTTAGTCTTTGTGTTTACAGTATATACGGCAATAGGACTGTAAAGTGCTTTACATGTCGCAAAACTGACAATACTGTCAAAGTGTCACATTTGACTATAAGTACGTGTGTCATAGCCCCAACACATAATCTAAGCGAATTCTACTGTGTATCTAGCATTTATAATATGATATGACGATCAGATGTGCAATCATTGCTGTATTTTAAGTGTTTGCACACTTAGGCAGTTTAGGCCCATTACAAGCAATAACAACATGTGCATACACTGTGTGATGGTTGAAATTCAATGGAACAGCATCAATCTCATACATTAAAGGTCTTTTACATCTACCGTTACACCGATGCCAATAGTTTAGACAATGTTTCCAACTCAGATTAGCGTTAGTCTTTGTTTTTACAGTATATACGGCAATAGGACTGTAAAGTGCTTTACATGTCGCAAAACTGACAATACTCTCAAAGTGTCACATTTGACTATAAGTACGTGTGTCATAGCCCCATCACATAATCTAAGCGTATTTCTACTGTGTATCTAGCATTTATAATATGATATGACGATCAGATGTGCAATCATTGCTGTATTTTAAGTGTTTGCACACTTAGGCAGTTTAGGCGCATTACAAGCAATAACAACATGTGCATACACTGTGTGATGGTTGAAATTCAATGGAACAGCATCAATCTCATACATTAAAGGTCTTGTACATCTACCGTTACACCTATGCTAATAGTTTAGACAATGTTTCCAACTCAGATTAGCGTTAGTCTGTGTTTTTACAGTATATACGGCAATAGGACTGTAAAGTGCTTTACATGTCGCAAAACTGACAATACTGTCAAAGTGTCACATTTGACTATAAGTACGTGTGTCATAGCCCCAACACATAATCTAAGCGTATTTCTACTGTGTATCTAGCATTAATAATATGATATGATGATCACATGTGCAATCATTGCTGTATTTTAAGTGTTTGCACACTTAGGCAGTTTAGGCCCATTACAAGCAATAACAACATGTGCATACACTGTGTGATGGTTGAAATTCAATGGAACAGCATCAATCTCATACATTAAAGGTCTTTTACATCTACCGTTACACCGATGCCAATAGTTTAGACAATGTTTCCAACTCAGATTAGCGTTAGTCTGTGTTTTTACAGTATATACGGCAATAGGACTGTAAAGTGCTTTACATGTCGCAAAACTGACAATACTCTCAAAGTGTCACATTTGACTATAAGTACGTGTGTCATAGCCCCATCACATAATCTAAGCGTATTTCTACTGTGTATCTAGCATTTATAATATGATATGACGATCAGATGTGCAATCATTGCTGTATTTTAAGTGTTTGCACACTTAGGCAGTTTAGGCCCATCACAAGCAATAACAACATGTGCATATACTATGTGATGGTTGAAATTCAATGGAACAGCATCAATCTCATACATTAAAGGTCTTTTACATCTACCGTTACACCGATGCCAATAGTTTAGACAATGTTTCCAACTCAGATTAGCGTTAGTCTTTGTGTTTACAGTATATACGGCAATAGGACTGTAAAGTGCTTTACATGTCGCAAAACTGACAAAACTCTCAAAGTGTCACATTTGACTATAAGTACGTGTGTCATAGCCCCAACACATAATCTAAGCGTATTTCTACTGTGTATCTAGCATTAATAATATGATATGATGATCACATGTGCAATCATTGCTGTATTTTAAGTGTTTGCACACTTAGGCAGTTTAGGCCCATTACAAGCAATAACAACATGTGCATACACTGTGTGATGGTTGAAATTCAATGGAACAGCATCAACCTCATACATTAAAAGTCTTTTACATCTACCGTTACACCGATGCCAATAGTTTAGACAATGTTTCCAACTCAGATTAGCGTTAGTCTGTGTTTTCACAGTATATACGGCAATAGGACTGTAAAGTGCTTTACATGTCGCAAAACTGACAATACTGTCAAAGTGTCACATTTGACTATAAGTACGTGTGTCATAGCCCCAACACATAATCTAAGCGTATTTCTACTATGTATCTAGCGTTTATAATATGATATGACGATCAGATGTGCAATCATTGCTGTATTTTAAGTGTTTGCACACTTAGGCAGTTTAGGCCCATTACAAGCAATAACAACATGTGCATACACTGTGTGATGGTTGAAATTCAATGGAAAAGCATCAATCTCATACATTAAAGGTCTTTTACATCTACCGTTACACCGATGCCAATAGTTTAGACAATGTTTGCAACTCAGATTAGCGTTAGTCATTGTTTTTACACTATATACGGCAATAGGACTGTAAAGTGCTTTACATGTCGCAAAATTGACAATACTGTCAAAGAGTAACATTTGACTATAAGTACGTGTGTCATAGCCCCAACACATAATCTAAGCGTATTTCTACTGTGTATCTAGCGTTTATAATATGATATGACGATCAGATGTGCAATCATTGCTGTATTTTAAGTGTTTGCACACTTAGGCAGTTTAGGCCCATTACAAGCAATAACAACATGTGCATATACTATGTGATGGTTGAAATTCAATGGAACAGCATCAATCTCATACATTAAAGGTCTTTTACATCTACCGTTACACCTATGCCAATAGTTTAGACAATGTTTCCAACTCAGATTAGCGTTAGTCTTTGTGTTTACAGTATATACGGCAATAGGACTGTAAAGTGCTTTACATGTCGCAAAACTGACAATACTCTCAAAGTGTCACATTTGACTATAAGTACGTGTGTCATAGCCCCAACACATAATCTAAGCGTATTTCTACTGTGTATCTAGCATTTATAATTTGATATGACGATCAGATGTGCAATCATTGCTGTATTTTAAGTGTTTGCACACTTAGGCAGTTTAGGCCCATCACAAGCAATAACAACATGTGCATATACTATGTGATGGTTGAAATTCAATGGAACAGCATCAATCTCATACATTAAAGGTCTTTTACATCTACCGTTACACCTATGCCAATAGTTTAGACAATGTTTCCAACTCAGATTAGCGTTAGTCTTTGTGTTTACAGTATATACGGCAATAGGACTGTAAAGTGCTTTACATGTCGCAAAACTGACAATACTGTCAAAGTGTCACATTTGACTATAAGTACGTGTGTCATAGCCCCAACACATAATCTAAGCGTATTTCTACTGTGTATCTAGCATTTATAATATGATATGACGATCAGATGTGCAATCATTGCTGTATTTTAAGTGTTTGCACACTTAGGCAGTTTAGGCCCATTACAAGCAATAACAACATGTGCATACACTGTGTGATGGTTGAAATTCAATGGAACAGCATCAATCTCATACATTAAAGGTCTTTTACATCTACCGTTACACCTATGCCAATAGTTTAGACAATGTTTCCAACTCAGATTAGCGTTAGTCTTTGTTTTTACAGTATATACGGCAATAGGACTGTAAAGTGCTTTACATGTCGCAAAACTGACAATACTGTCAAAGTGTCACATTTGACTATAAGTACGTGTGTCATAGCCCCAACACATAATCTAAGCGTATTTCTACTGTGTATCTAGCATTTATAATATGATATGACGATCAGATGTGCAATCATTGCTGTATTTTAAGTGTTTGCACACTTAGGCAGTTTAGGCGCATTACAAGCAATAACAACATGTGCATACACTGTGTGATGGTTAAAATTCAATGGAACAGCATCAATCTCATACATTAAAGGTCTTTTACATCTACCGTTACACCGATGCCAATAGTTTAGACAATGTTTCCAACTCAGATTAGCGTTAGTCTGTGTTTTTACAGTATATACGGCAATAGGACTGTAAAGTGCTTTACATGTCGCAAAACCGACAATACTCTCAAAGTGTCACATTTGACTATAAGTACGTGTGTCATAGCCCCATCACATAATCTACGCGTATTTCTACTGTGTATCTAGCATTTATAATATGATATGACGATCAGATGTGCAATCATTGCTGTATTTTAAGTGTTTGCACACTTAGGCAGTTTAGGCCCATTACAAGCAATAACAACATGTGTATACACTGTGTGATGGTTGAAATTCAATGGAACAGCATCAATCTCATACATTATAGGTCTTTTACATCTACCGTTACACCGATGCCAATAGTTTAGACAATGTTTCCAACTCAGATTAGCGTTAGTCTGTGTTTTTACAGTATATACGGCAATAGGACTGTAAAGTGCTTTACATGTCGCAAAACCGACAATACTCTCAAAGTGTCACATTTGACTATAAGTACGTGTGTCATAGCCCCATCACATAATCTACGCGTATTTCTACTGTGTATCTAGCATTTATAATATGATATGACGATCAGATGTGCAATCATTGCTGTATTTTAAGTGTTTGCACACTTAGGCAGTTTAGGCCCATTACAAGCAATAACAACATGTGTATACACTGTGTGATGGTTGAAATTCAATGGAACAGCATCAATCTCATACATTAAAGGTCTTTTACATCTACCGTTACACCGATGCCAATAGTTTAGACAATGTTTCCAACTCAGATTAGCGTTAGTCTTTGTGTTTACAGTATATACGGCAATAGGACTGTAAAGTGCTTTACATGTCGCAAAACTGACAATACTGTCAAAGTGTCACATTTGACTATAAGTACGTGTGTCATAGCCCCAACACATAATCTAAGCGAATTCTACTGTGTATCTAGCATTTATAATATGATATGACGATCAGATGTGCAATCATTGCTGTATTTTAAGTGTTTGCACACTTAGGCAGTTTAGGCCCATTACAAGCAATAACAACATGTGCATACACTGTGTGATGGTTGAAATTCAATGGAACAGCATCAATCTCATACATTAAAGGTCTTTTACATCTACCGTTACACCGATGCCAATAGTTTAGACAATGTTTCCAACTCAGATTAGCGTTAGTCTTTGTTTTTACAGTATATACGGCAATAGGACTGTAAAGTGCTTTACATGTCGCAAAACTGACAATACTCTCAAAGTGTCACATTTGACTATAAGTACGTGTGTCATAGCCCCATCACATAATCTAAGCGTATTTCTACTGTGTATCTAGCATTTATAATATGATATGACGATCAGATGTGCAATCATTGCTGTATTTTAAGTGTTTGCACACTTAGGCAGTTTAGGCGCATTACAAGCAATAACAACATGTGCATACACTGTGTGATGGTTGAAATTCAATGGAACAGCATCAATCTCATACATTAAAGGTCTTGTACATCTACCGTTACACCTATGCTAATAGTTTAGACAATGTTTCCAACTCAGATTAGCGTTAGTCTGTGTTTTTACAGTATATACGGCAATAGGACTGTAAAGTGCTTTACATGTCGCAAAACTGACAATACTGTCAAAGTGTCACATTTGACTATAAGTACGTGTGTCATAGCCCCAACACATAATCTAAGCGTATTTCTACTGTGTATCTAGCATTAATAATATGATATGATGATCACATGTGCAATCATTGCTGTATTTTAAGTGTTTGCACACTTAGGCAGTTTAGGCCCATTACAAGCAATAACAACATGTGCATACACTGTGTGATGGTTGAAATTCAATGGAACAGCATCAATCTCATACATTAAAGGTCTTTTACATCTACCGTTACACCGATGCCAATAGTTTAGACAATGTTTCCAACTCAGATTAGCGTTAGTCTTTGTTTTTACAGTATATACGGCAATAGGACTGTAAAGTGCTTTACATGTCGCAAAACTGACAATACTGTCAAAGTGTCACATTTGACTATAAGTACGTGTGTCATAGCCCCATCACATAATCTAAGCGTATTTCTACTGTGTATCTAGCATTTATAATATGATATGACGATCAGATGTGCAATCATTGCTGTATTTTAAGTGTTTGCACACTTAGGCAGTTTAGGCCCATCACAAGCAATAACAACATGTGCATATACTATGTGATGGTTGAAATTCAATGGAACAGCATCAATCTCATACATTAAAGGTCTTTTACATCTACCGTTACACCGATGCCAATAGTTTAGACAATGTTTCCAACTCAGATTAGCGTTAGTCTTTGTGTTTACAGTATATACGGCAATAGGACTGTAAAGTGCTTTACATGTCGCAAAACTGACAAAACTCTCAAAGTGTCACATTTGACTATAAGTACGTGTGTCATAGCCCCAACACATAATCTAAGCGTATTTCTACTGTGTATCTAGCATTAATAATATGATATGATGATCACATGTGCAATCATTGCTGTATTTTAAGTGTTTGCACACTTAGGCAGTTTAGGCCCATTACAAGCAATAACAACATGTGCATACACTGTGTGATGGTTGAAATTCAATGGAACAGCATCAACCTCATACATTAAAAGTCTTTTACATCTACCGTTACACCGATGCCAATAGTTTAGACAATGTTTCCAACTCAGATTAGCGTTAGTCTGTGTTTTCACAGTATATACGGCAATAGGACTGTAAAGTGCTTTACATGTCGCAAAACTGACAATACTGTCAAAGTGTCACATTTGACTATAAGTACGTGTGTCATAGCCCCAACACATAATCTAAGCGTATTTCTACTATGTATCTAGCGTTTATAATATGATATGACGATCAGATGTGCAATCATTGCTGTATTTTAAGTGTTTGCACACTTAGGCAGTTTAGGCCCATTACAAGCAATAACAACATGTGCATACACTGTGTGATGGTTGAAATTCAATGGAAAAGCATCAATCTCATACATTAAAGGTCTTTTACATCTACCGTTACACCGATGCCAATAGTTTAGACAATGTTTGCAACTCAGATTAGCGTTAGTCATTGTTTTTACACTATATACGGCAATAGGACTGTAAAGTGCTTTACATGTCGCAAAATTGACAATACTGTCAAAGAGTAACATTTGACTATAAGTACGTGTGTCATAGCCCCAACACATAATCTAAGCGTATTTCTACTGTGTATCTAGCGTTTATAATATGATATGACGATCAGATGTGCAATCATTGCTGTATTTTAAGTGTTTGCACACTTAGGCAGTTTAGGCCCATTACAAGCAATAACAACATGTGCATACACTGTGTGATGGTTGAAATTCAATGGAACAGCATCAATCTCATACATTAAAGGTCTTGTACATCTACCGTTACACCGATGCCAATAGTTTAGACAATGTTTCCTACTCAGATTATCGTTAGTCTGTGTTTTCACAGTATATACGGCAATAGGACTGTAAAGTGCTTTAGATGTCGCAAAACTGACAATACTCTCAAAGTGTCACATTTGACTATAAGTACGTGTGTCATAGCCCCAACACATAATCTAAGCGTATTTCTACTGTGTATCTAGCATTTATAATATGATATGACGATCAGATGTGCAATCATTGCTGTATTTTAAGTGTTTGCACACTTAGGCAGTTTAGGCCCATTACAAGCAATAAAAACATGTGTATACACTGTGTGATGGTTGAAATTCAATGGAACAGCATCAATCTCATACATTAAAGGTCTTTTACATCTACCGTTACACCGATGCCAATAGTTTAGACAATGTTTCCTACTCGGATTAGCGTTAGTCTTTGTTTTTACAGTATATACGGCAATAGGACTGTAAAGTGCTTTACATGTCGCAAAACTGACAATACTCTCAAAGTGTCACATTTGACTATAAGTACGTGTGTCATAGCCCCAACACATAATCTAAGCGTATTTCTACTATGTATCTAGCGTTTATAATATGATATGACGATCAGATGTGCAATCATTGCTGTATTTTAAGTGTTTGCACACTTAGGCAGTTTAGGCCCATTACAAGCAATAACAACATGTGCATACACTGTGTGATGGTTGAAATTCAATGGAAAAGCATCAATCTCATACATTAAAGGTCTTTTACATCTACCGTTACACCGATGCCAATAGTTTAGACAATGTTTGCAACTCAGATTAGCGTTAGTCATTGTTTTTACACTATATACGGCAATAGGACTGTAAAGTGCTTTACATGTCGCAAAATTGACAATACTGTCAAAGAGTAACATTTGACTATAATTACGTGTGTCATAGCCCCAACACATAATCTAAGCGTATTTCTACTGTGTATCTAGCGTTTATAATATGATATGACGATCAGATGTGCAATCATTGCTGTATTTTAAGTGTTTGCACACTTAGGCAGTTTAGGCCCATTACAAGCAATAACAACATGTGCATACACTGTGTGATGGTTGAAATTCAATGGAACAGCATCAATCTCATACATTAAAGGTCTTGTACATCTACCGTTACACCGATGCCAATAGTTTAGACAATGTTTCCTACTCAGATTATCGTTAGTCTGTGTTTTCACAGTATATACGGCAATAGGACTGTAAAGTGCTTTAGATGTCGCAAAACTGACAATACTCTCAAAGTGTCACATTTGACTATAAGTACGTGTGTCATAGCCCCAACACATAATCTAAGCGTATTTCTACTGTGTATCTAGCATTTATAATATGATATGACGATCAGATGTGCAATCATTGCTGTATTTTAAGTGTTTGCACACTTAGGCAGTTTAGGCCCATTACAAGCAATAACAACATGTGCATACACTGTGTGATGGTTAAAATTCAATGGAACAGCATCAATCTCATACATTAAAGGTCTTTTACATCTACCGTTACACCGATGCCAATAGTTTAGACAATGTTTCCAACTCAGATTAGCGTTAGTCTTTGTTTTTACAGTATATACGGCAATAGGACTGTAAAGTGCTTTACATGTCGCAAAACTGACAATACTGTCAAAGTGTCACATTTGACTATAAGTACGTATGTCATATCCCCAACACATAATCTAAGCGTATTTCTACTGTGTATCTAGCATTTATAATATGATATGACGATCAGATGTGCAATCATTGCTGTATTTTAAGTGTTTGCACACTTAGGCAGTGTAGGCCCATTACAAGCAATAACAACATGTGCATACACTGTGTGATGGTTGAAATTCAATGGAACAGCATCAATCTCATACATTAAAGGTCTTTTACATCTACCGTTACACCGATGCCAATAGTTTAGACAATGTTTCCAACTCAGATTAGCGTTAGTCTTTGTTTTTACAGTATATACGGCAATAGGACTGTAAAGTGCTTTACATGTCGCAAAACTGACAATACTGTCAAAGAGTCACATTTGACTATAAGTACGTGTGTCATAGCCCCAACACATAATCTAAGCGTATTTCTACTGTGTATCTAGCGTTTATAATATGATATGATGATCAGATGTGCAATCATTGCTGTATTTTAAGTGTTTGCACACTTAGGCAGTTTAGGCCCATTACAAGCAATAACAACATGTGTATACACTGTGTGATGATTGAAATTCAATGGAAAAGCATCAATCTCATACATTAAAGGTCTTTTACATCTACCGTTACACCGATGCCAATAGTTTAGACAATGTTTCCAACTCAGATTAGCGTTAGTCTTTGTTTTTACAGTATATACGGCAATAGGACTGTAAAGTGCTTTAGATGTCGCAAAACTGACAATACTGTCAAAGTGTCACATTTGACTATAAGTACGTGTGTCATATCCCCAACACATAATCTAAGCGTATTTCTACTGTGTATCTAGCATTTATAATATGATATGACGATCAGATGTGCAATCATTGCTGTATTTTAAGTGTTTGCACACTTAGGCAGTTTAGGCCCATCCATTACAAGCAATAACAACATGTGTATACACTGTGTGATGGTTGAAATTCAATGGAAAAGCATCAATCTCATACATTAAAGGTCTTTTACATCTACCGTTACACCGATGCCAATAGTTTAGACAATGTTTCCAACTCAGATTAGCGTTAGTCTGTGTTTTTACAGTATATACGGCAATAGGACTGTAAAGTGCTTTACATGTCGCAAAACCGACAATACTCTCAAAGTGTCACATTTGACTATAAGTACGTGTGTCATAGCCCCATCACATAATCTACGCGTATTTCTACTGTGTATCTAGCATTTATAATATGATATGACGATCAGATGTGCAATCATTGCTGTATTTTAAGTGTTTGCACACTTAGGCAGTTTAGGCCCATTACAAGCAATAACAACATGTGTATACACTGTGTGATGGTTGAAATTCAATGGAACAGCATCAATCTCATACATTATAGGTCTTTTACATCTACCGTTACACCGATGCCAATAGTTTAGACAATGTTTCCAACTCAGATTAGCGTTAGTCTGTGTTTTTACAGTATATACGGCAATAGGACTGTAAAGTGCTTTACATGTCGCAAAACCGACAATACTCTCAAAGTGTCACATTTGACTATAAGTACGTGTGTCATAGCCCCATCACATAATCTACGCGTATTTCTACTGTGTATCTAGCATTTATAATATGATATGACGATCAGATGTGCAATCATTGCTGTATTTTAAGTGTTTGCACACTTAGGCAGTTTAGGCCCATTACAAGCAATAACAACATGTGTATACACTGTGTGATGGTTGAAATTCAATGGAACAGCATCAATCTCATACATTAAAGGTCTTTTACATCTACCGTTACACCGATGCCAATAGTTTAGACAATGTTTCCAACTCAGATTAGCGTTAGTCTTTGTGTTTACAGTATATACGGCAATAGGACTGTAAAGTGCTTTACATGTCGCAAAACTGACAATACTGTCAAAGTGTCACATTTGACTATAAGTACGTGTGTCATAGCCCCAACACATAATCTAAGCGAATTCTACTGTGTATCTAGCATTTATAATATGATATGACGATCAGATGTGCAATCATTGCTGTATTTTAAGTGTTTGCACACTTAGGCAGTTTAGGCCCATTACAAGCAATAACAACATGTGCATACACTGTGTCATGGTTGAAATTCAATGGAACAGCATCAATCTCATACATTAAAGGTCTTTTACATCTACCGTTACACCGATGCCAATAGTTTAGACAATGTTTCCAACTCAGATTAGCGTTAGTCTTTGTTTTTACAGTATATACGGCAATAGGACTGTAAAGTGCTTTACATGTCGCAAAACTGACAATACTCTCAAAGTGTCACATTTGACTATAAGTACGTGTGTCATAGCCCCATCACATAATCTAAGCGTATTTCTACTGTGTATCTAGCATTTATAATATGATATGACGATCAGATGTGCAATCATTGCTGTATTTTAAGTGTTTGCACACTTAGGCAGTTTAGGCGCATTACAAGCAATAACAACATGTGCATACACTGTGTGATGGTTGAAATTCAATGGAACAGCATCAATCTCATACATTAAAGGTCTTGTACATCTACCGTTACACCTATGCTAATAGTTTAGACAATGTTTCCAACTCAGATTAGCGTTAGTCTGTGTTTTTACAGTATATACGGCAATAGGACTGTAAAGTGCTTTACATGTCGCAAAACTGACAATACTGTCAAAGTGTCACATTTGACTATAAGTACGTGTGTCATAGCCCCAACACATAATCTAAGCGTATTTCTACTGTGTATCTAGCATTAATAATATGATATGATGATCACATGTGCAATCATTGCTGTATTTTAAGTGTTTGCACACTTAGGCAGTTTAGGCCCATTACAAGCAATAACAACATGTGCATACACTGTGTGATGGTTGAAATTCAATGGAACAGCATCAATCTCATACATTAAAGGTCTTTTACATCTACCGTTACACCGATGCCAATAGTTTAGACAATGTTTCCAACTCAGATTAGCGTTAGTCTTTGTGTTTACAGTATATACGGCAATAGGACTGTAAAGTGCTTTACATGTCGCAAAACTGACAAAACTCTCAAAGTGTCACATTTGACTATAAGTACGTGTGTCATAGCCCCAACACATAATCTAAGCGTATTTCTACTGTGTATCTAGCATTAATAATATGATATGATGATCACATGTGCAATCATTGCTGTATTTTAAGTGTTTGCACACTTAGGCAGTTTAGGCCCATTACAAGCAATAACAACATGTGCATACACTGTGTGATGGTTGAAATTCAATGGAACAGCATCAACCTCATACATTAAAAGTCTTTTACATCTACCGTTACACCGATGCCAATAGTTTAGACAATGTTTCCAACTCAGATTAGCGTTAGTCTGTGTTTTCACAGTATATACGGCAATAGGACTGTAAAGTGCTTTACATGTCGCAAAACTGACAATACTGTCAAAGTGTCACATTTGACTATAAGTACGTGTGTCATAGCCCCAACACATAATCTAAGCGTATTTCTACTATGTATCTAGCGTTTATAATATGATATGACGATCAGATGTGCAATCATTGCTGTATTTTAAGTGTTTGCACACTTAGGCAGTTTAGGCCCATTACAAGCAATAACAACATGTGCATACACTGTGTGATGGTTGAAATTCAATGGAAAAGCATCAATCTCATACATTAAAGGTCTTTTACATCTACCGTTACACCGATGCCAATAGTTTAGACAATGTTTGCAACTCAGATTAGCGTTAGTCATTGTTTTTACACTATATACGGCAATAGGACTGTAAAGTGCTTTACATGTCGCAAAATTGACAATACTGTCAAAGAGTAACATTTGACTATAAGTACGTGTGTCATAGCCCCAACACATAATCTAAGCGTATTTCTACTGTGTATCTAGCGTTTATAATATGATATGACGATCAGATGTGCAATCATTGCTGTATTTTAAGTGTTTGCACACTTAGGCAGTTTAGGCCCATTACAAGCAATAACAACATGTGCATACACTGTGTGATGGTTGAAATTCAATGGAACAGCATCAATCTCATACATTAAAGGTCTTGTACATCTACCGTTACACCGATGCCAATAGTTTAGACAATGTTTCCTACTCAGATTATCGTTAGTCTGTGTTTTCACAGTATATACGGCAATAGGACTGTAAAGTGCTTTAGATGTCGCAAAACTGACAATACTGTCAAAGTGTCACATTTGACTATAAGTACGTGTGTCATAGCCCCAACACATAATCTAAGCGTATTTCTACTGTGTATCTAGCATTTATAATATGATATGACGATCAGATGTGCAATCATTGCTGTATTTTAAGTGTTTGCACACTTAGGCAGTTTAGGCCCATTACAAGCAATAAAAACATGTGTATACACTGTGTGATGGTTGAAATTCAATGGAACAGCATCAATCTCATACATTAAAGGTCTTTTACATCTACCGTTACACCGATGCCAATAGTTTAGACAATGTTTCCTACTCGGATTAGCGTTAGTCTTTGTTTTTACAGTATATACGGCAATAGGACTGTAAAGTGCTTTACATGTCGCAAAACTGACAATACTGTCAAAGTGTCACATTTGACTATAAGTACGTGTGTCATAGCCCCAACACATAATCTAAGCGTATTTCTACTATGTATCTAGCGTTTATAATATGATATGACGATCAGATGTGCAATCATTGCTGTATTTTAAGTGTTTGCACACTTAGGCAGTTTAGGCCCATTACAAGCAATAACAACATGTGCATACACTGTGTGATGGTTGAAATTCAATGGAAAAGCATCAATCTCATACATTAAAGGTCTTTTACATCTACCGTTACACCGATGCCAATAGTTTAGACAATGTTTGCAACTCAGATTAGCGTTAGTCATTGTTTTTACACTATATACGGCAATAGGACTGTAAAGTGCTTTACATGTCGCAAAATTGACAATACTGTCAAAGAGTAACATTTGACTATAAGTACGTGTGTCATAGCCCCAACACATAATCTAAGCGTATTTCTACTGTGTATCTAGCATTTATAATATGATATGACGATCAGATGTGCAATCATTGCTGTATTTTAAGTGTTTGCACACTTAGGCAGTTTAGGCCCATTACAAGCAATAACAACATGTGCATACACTGTGTGATGGTTGAAATTCAATGGAACAGCATCAATCTCATACATTAAAGGTCTTGTACATCTACCGTTACACCGATGCCAATAGTTTAGACAATGTTTCCTACTCAGATTATCGTTAGTCTGTGTTTTCACAGTATATACGGCAATAGGACTGTAAAGTGCTTTAGATGTCGCAAAACTGACAATACTCTCAAAGTGTCACATTTGACTATAAGTACGTGTGTCATAGCCCCAACACATAATCTAAGCGTATTTCTACTGTGTATCTAGCATTTATAATATGATATGACGATCAGATGTGCAATCATTGCTTTATTTTAAGTGTTTGCACACTTAGGCAGTTTAGGCCCATTACAAGCAATAACAACATGTGCATACACTGTGTGATGGTTAAAATTCAATGGAACAGCATCAATCTCATACATTAAAGGTCTTTTACATCTACCGTTACACCGATGCCAATAGTTTAGACAATGTTTCCAACTCAGATTAGCGTTAGTCTTTGTTTTTACAGTATATACGGCAATAGGACTGTAAAGTGCTTTACATGTCGCAAAACTGACAATACTGTCAAAGTGTCACATTTGACTATAAGTACGTATGTCATATCCCCAACACATAATCTAAGCGTATTTCTACTGTGTATCTAGCATTTATAATATGATATGACGATCAGATGTGCAATCATTGCTGTATTTTAAGTGTTTGCACACTTAGGCAGTGTAGGCCCATTACAAGCAATAACAACATGTGCATACACTGTGTGATGGTTGAAATTCAATGGAACAGCATCAATCTCATACATTAAAGGTCTTTTACATCTACCGTTACACCGATGCCAATAGTTTAGACAATGTTTCCAACTCAGATTAGCGTTAGTCTTTGTTTTTACAGTATATACGGCAATAGGACTGTAAAGTGCTTTACATGTCGCAAAACTGACAATACTGTCAAAGAGTCACATTTGACTATAAGTACGTGTGTCATAGCCCCAACACATAATCTAAGCGTATTTCTACTGTGTATCTAGCGTTTATAATATGATATGATGATCAGATGTGCAATCATTGCTGTATTTTAAGTGTTTGCACACTTAGGCAGTTTAGGCCCATTACAAGCAATAACAACATGTGTATACACTGTGTGATGATTGAAATTCAATGGAAAAGCATCAATCTCATACATTAAAGGTCTTTTACATCTACCGTTACACCGATGCCAATAGTTTAGACAATGTTTCCAACTCAGATTAGCGTTAGTCTTTGTTTTTACAGTATATACGGCAATAGGACTGTAAAGTGCTTTAGATGTCGCAAAACTGACAATACTGTCAAAGTGTCACATTTGACTATAAGTACGTGTGTCATATCCCCAACACATAATCTAAGCGTATTTCTACTGTGTATCTAGCATTTATAATATGATATGACGATCAGATGTGCAATCATTGCTGTATTTTAAGTGTTTGCACACTTAGGCAGTTTAGGCCCATCCATTACAAGCAATAACAACATGTGTATACACTGTGTGATGGTTGAAATTCAATGGAAAAGCATCAATCTCATACATTAAAGGTCTTTTACATCTACCGTTACACCGATGCCAATAGTTTAGACAATGTTTCCAACTCAGATTAGCGTTAGTCTTTGTTTTTACAGTATATACGGCAATAGGACTGTAAAGTGCTTTACATGTCGCAAAACTGACAATACTGTCAAAGAGTCACATTTGACTATAAGTACGTGTGTCATATCCCCAACACATAATCTAAGCGTATTTCTACTGTGTATCTAGCGTTTATAATATGATATGACGATCAGATGTGCAATCATTGCTGTATTTTAAGTGTTTGCACACTTAGGCAGTTTAGGCCCATTACAAGCAATAACAACATGTGTATACACTGTGTGATGATTGAAATTCAATGGAAAAGCATCAATCTCATACATTAAAGGTCTTTTACATCTACCGTTACACCGATGCCAATAGTTTAGACAATGTTTGCAACTCAGATTAGCGTTAGTCTTTGTTTTTACAGTATATACGGCAATAGGACTGTAAAGTGCTTTAGATGTCGCAAAACTGACAATACTGTCAAAGTGTCACATTTGACTATAAGTACGTGTGTCATATCCCCAACACATAATCTAAGCGTATTTCTACTGTGTATCTAGCATTTATAATATGATATGACGATCAGATGTGCAATCATTGCTGTATTTTAAGTGTTTGCACACTTAGGCAGTTTAGGCCCATTACAAGCAATAACAACATGTGTATACACTGTGTGATGGTTGAAATTCAATGGAAAAGCATCAATCTCATACATTAAAGGTCTTTTACATCTACCGTTACACCGATGCCAATAGTTTAGACAATGTTTGCAACTCAGATTAGCGTTAGTCATTGTTTTTACACTATATACGGCAATAGGACTGTAAAGTGCTTTACATGTCGCAAAATTGACAATACTGTCAAAGAGTAACATTTGACTATAAGTACGTGTGTCATAGCCCCAACACATAATCTAAGCGTATTTCTACTGTGTATCTAGCATTTATAATATGATATGACGATCAGATGTGCAATCATTGCTGTATTTTAAGTGTTTGCACACTTAGGCAGTTTAGGCCCATTACAAGCAATAACAACATGTGCATACACTGTGTGATGGTTGAAATTCAATGGAACAGCATCAATCTCATACATTAAAGGTCTTGTACATCTACCGTTACACCGATGCCAATAGTTTAGACAATGTTTCCTACTCAGATTATCGTTAGTCTGTGTTTTCACAGTATATACGGCAATAGGACTGTAAAGTGCTTTAGATGTCGCAAAACTGACAATACTCTCAAAGTGTCACATTTGACTATAAGTACGTGTGTCATAGCCCCAACACATAATCTAAGCGTATTTCTACTGTGTATCTAGCATTTATAATATGATATGACGATCAGATGTGCAATCATTGCTTTATTTTAAGTGTTTGCACACTTAGGCAGTTTAGGCCCATTACAAGCAATAACAACATGTGCATACACTGTGTGATGGTTAAAATTCAATGGAACAGCATCAATCTCATACATTAAAGGTCTTTTACATCTACCGTTACACCGATGCCAATAGTTTAGACAATGTTTCCAACTCAGATTAGCGTTAGTCTTTGTTTTTACAGTATATACGGCAATAGGACTGTAAAGTGCTTTACATGTCGCAAAACTGACAATACTGTCAAAGTGTCACATTTGACTATAAGTACGTATGTCATATCCCCAACACATAATCTAAGCGTATTTCTACTGTGTATCTAGCATTTATAATATGATATGACGATCAGATGTGCAATCATTGCTGTATTTTAAGTGTTTGCACACTTAGGCAGTGTAGGCCCATTACAAGCAATAACAACATGTGCATACACTGTGTGATGGTTGAAATTCAATGGAACAGCATCAATCTCATACATTAAAGGTCTTTTACATCTACCGTTACACCGATGCCAATAGTTTAGACAATGTTTCCAACTCAGATTAGCGTTAGTCTTTGTTTTTACAGTATATACGGCAATAGGACTGTAAAGTGCTTTACATGTCGCAAAACTGACAATACTGTCAAAGAGTCACATTTGACTATAAGTACGTGTGTCATAGCCCCAACACATAATCTAAGCGTATTTCTACTGTGTATCTAGCGTTTATAATATGATATGATGATCAGATGTGCAATCATTGCTGTATTTTAAGTGTTTGCACACTTAGGCAGTTTAGGCCCATTACAAGCAATAACAACATGTGTATACACTGTGTGATGATTGAAATTCAATGGAAAAGCATCAATCTCATACATTAAAGGTCTTTTACATCTACCGTTACACCGATGCCAATAGTTTAGACAATGTTTCCAACTCAGATTAGCGTTAGTCTTTGTTTTTACAGTATATACGGCAATAGGACTGTAAAGTGCTTTAGATGTCGCAAAACTGACAATACTGTCAAAGTGTCACATTTGACTATAAGTACGTGTGTCATATCCCCAACACATAATCTAAGCGTATTTCTACTGTGTATCTAGCATTTATAATATGATATGACGATCAGATGTGCAATCATTGCTGTATTTTAAGTGTTTGCACACTTAGGCAGTTTAGGCCCATCCATTACAAGCAATAACAACATGTGTATACACTGTGTGATGGTTGAAATTCAATGGAAAAGCATCAATCTCATACATTAAAGGTCTTTTACATCTACCGTTACACCGATGCCAATAGTTTAGACAATGTTTCCAACTCAGATTAGCGTTAGTCTTTGTTTTTACAGTATATACGGCAATAGGACTGTAAAGTGCTTTACATGTCGCAAAACTGACAATACTGTCAAAGAGTCACATTTGACTATAAGTACGTGTGTCATATCCCCAACACATAATCTAAGCGTATTTCTACTGTGTATCTAGCGTTTATAATATGATATGACGATCAGATGTGCAATCATTGCTGTATTTTAAGTGTTTGCACACTTAGGCAGTTTAGGCCCATTACAAGCAATAACAACATGTGTATACACTGTGTGATGATTGAAATTCAATGGAAAAGCATCAATCTCATACATTAAAGGTCTTTTACATCTACCGTTACACCGATGCCAATAGTTTAGACAATGTTTGCAACTCAGATTAGCGTTAGTCTTTGTTTTTACAGTATATACGGCAATAGGACTGTAAAGTGCTTTAGATGTCGCAAAACTGACAATACTGTCAAAGTGTCACATTTGACTATAAGTACGTGTGTCATATCCCCAACACATAATCTAAGCGTATTTCTACTGTGTATCTAGCATTTATAATATGATATGACGATCAGATGTGCAATCATTGCTGTATTTTAAGTGTTTGCACACTTAGGCAGTTTAGGCCCATTACAAGCAATAACAACATGTGTATACACTGTGTGATGATTGAAATTCAATGGAAAAGCATCAATCTCATACATTAAAGGTCTTTTACATCTACCGTTACACCGATGCCAATAGTTTAGACAATGTTTCCAACTCAGATTAGCGTTAGTCTTTGTTTTTACAGTATATACGGCAATAGGACTGTAAAGTGCTTTACATGTCGCAAAACTGACAATACTGTCAAAGAGTCACATTTGACTATAAGTACGTGTGTCATAGCCCCAACACATAATCTAAGCGTATTTCTACTGTGTATCTAGCGTTTATAATATGATATGACGATCAGATGTGCAATCATTGCTGTATTTTAAGTGTTTGCACACTTAGGCAGTTTAGGCCCATTACAAGCAATAACAACATGTGTATACACTGTGTGATGATTGAAATTCAATGGAAAAGCATCAATCTCATACATTAAAGGTCTTTTACATCTACCGTTACACCGATGCCAATAGTTTAGACAATGTTTCCAACTCAGATTAGCGTTAGTCTTTGTTTTTACAGTATATACGGCA
This sequence comes from Mastigias papua, assembly GCA_964019165.1. Taxonomy (NCBI): domain Eukaryota; kingdom Metazoa; phylum Cnidaria; class Scyphozoa; order Rhizostomeae; family Mastigiidae; genus Mastigias; species Mastigias papua. The sequence goes on from OZ025287.1 coordinate 5,748,023, forward strand.
ATAGGACTGTAAAGTGCTTTACATGTCGCAAAACTGACAATACTGTCAAAGTGTCACATTTGACTATAAGTACGTGTGTCATATCCCCAACACATAATCTAAGCGTATTTCTACTGTGTATCTAGCGTTTATAATATGATATGACGATCAGATGTGCAATCATTGCTGTATTTTAAGTGTTTGCACACTTAGGCAGTTTAGGCCCATTACAAGCAATAACAACATGTGTATACACTGTGTGATGATTGAAATTCAATGGAAAAGCATCAATCTCATACATTAAAGGTCTTTTACATCTACCGTTACACCGATGCCAATAGTTTAGACAATGTTTCCAACTCAGATTAGCGTTAGTCTTTGTTTTTACAGTATATACGGCAATAGGACTGTAAAGTGCTTTACATGTCGCAAAACTGACAATACTGTCAAAGTGTCACATTTGACTGTAAGTACGTGTGTCATAGCCCCAACACATAATCTAAGCGTATTTCTACTGTGTATCTAGCATTTATAATATGATATGACGATCAGATGTGCAATCATTGCTGTATTTTAAGTGTTTGCACACTTAGGCAGTTTAGGCCCATTACAAGCAATAACAACATGTGCATACACTGTGTGATGGTTGAAATTCAATGGAACAGCATCAATCTCATACATTAAAGGTCTTTTACATCTACCGTTACACCGATGCCAATAGTTTAGACAATGTTTCCAACTCAGATTAGCGTTAGTCTTTGTTTTTACAGTATATACGGCAATAGGACTGTAAAGTGCTTTACATGTCGCAAAACTGGCAATACTGTCAAAGTGTCACATTTGACTATAAGTACGTGTGTCATAGCCCCAACACATAATCTAAGCGTATTTCTACTGTGTATCTAGCATTTATAATATGATATGACGATCAGATGTGCAATCATTGCTGTATTTTAAGTGTTTGCACACTTAGGCAGTTTAGGCCCATTACAAGCAATAACAACATGTGCATACACTGTGTGATGGTTGAAATTCAATGGAACAGCATCAATCTCATACATTAAAGGTCTTTTACATCTACCGTTACACCGATGCCAATAGTTTAGACAATGTTTCCAACTCAGATTAGCGTTAGTCTTTGCTTTTACAGTATATACGGCAATAGGACTGTAATGTGCTTTACATGTCGCAAAACTGACAATACTGTCAAAGTGTCACATTTGACTATAAGTACGTGTGTCATAGCCCCAACACATAATCTAAGCGTATTTCTACTGTGTATCTAGCATTTATAATATGATATGACGATCAGATGTGCAATCATTGCTGTATTTTAAGTGTTTGCACACTTAGCCAGTTTAGGCCCATTACAAGCAATAACAACATGTGCATACACTGTGTGATGGTTGAAATTCAATGGAACAGCATCAATCTCATACATTAAAGGTCTTTTACATCTACCGTTACACCGATGCCAATAGTTTAGACAATGTTTCCAACTCAGATTAGCGTTAGTCTTTGTTTTTACAGTATATACGGCAATAGGACTGTAAAGTGCTTTACATGTCGCAAAACTGGCAATACTGTCAAAGTGTCATATTTGACTATAAGTACGTGTGTCATAGCCCCAACACATAATCTAAGCGTATTTCTATTGTGTATCTAGCATTTATAATATGATATGACGATCAGATGTGCAATCATTGCTGTATTTTAAGTGTTTGCACACTTAGGCAGTTTAGGCCCATTACAAGCAATAACAACATGTGTATACACTGTGTGATGGTTGAAATTCAATGGAACAGCATCAATCTCATACATTAAAGGTCTTGTACATCTACTGTTATACCGATGCCAATAGTTTAGACAATGTTTCCAACTCAGATTAGCGTTAGTCTTTGTTTTTACAGTATATACGGCAATAGGACTGTAAAGTGCTTTACATGTCGCAAAACTGACAATACTGTCAAAGCGTCACATTTGACTATAAGTACGTGTGTCATAGCCCCAACACATAATCTAAGCGTATTTCTACTGTGTATCTAGCATTTATAATATGATATGATGATCAGATGTGCAATCATTGCTGTATTTTAAGTGTTTGCACACTTAGGCAGTTTAGGCCCATTACAAGCAATAACACCATGTGCATATACTGTGTCATGGTTGAAATTCAATGGAACAGCATCAATCTCATACATTAAAGGTCTTTTACATCTACCGTTACACCGATGCCAATAGTTTAGACAATGTTTCCAACTCAGATTAGCGTTAGTCTTTGCTTTTACAGTATATACGGCAATAGGACTGTAAAGTGCTTTACATGTCGCAAAACTGACAATACTGTCAAAGTGTCACATTTGACTATAAGTACGTGTGTCATAGCCCCAACACATAATCTAAGCGTATTTCTACTGTGTATCTAGCATTTATAATATGATATGACGATCAGATGTGCAATCATTGCTGTATTTTAAGTGTTTGCACACTTAGGCAGTTTAGGCCCATTACAAGCAATAACAACATGTGCATACACTGTGTGATGGTTGAAATTCAATGGAACAGCATCAATCTCATACATTAAAGGTCTTTTACATCTACCGTTACACCTATGCCAATGGTTTAGACAATGTTTCCAACTCAGATTAGCGTTAGTCTGTGTTTTTACAGTATATACGGCAATAGGACTGTAAAGTGCTTTACATGTCGCAAAACTGACAATACTGTCAAAGTGTCACATTTGACTATAAGTACGTGTGTCATATCCCCAACACATAATCTAAGCGTATTTCTACTGTGTATCTAGCATTTATAATATGATATGATGATCAGATGTGCAATCATTGCTGTATTTTAAGTGTTTGCACACTTAGGCAGTTTAGGCCCACTACAAGCAATAACAACATGTGCATACACTGTGTGATGGTTGAAATTCAATGGAACAGCATCAATCTCATACATTAAAGGTCTTTTACATCTACCGTTACAATCATGCCAATAGTTTAGACAATGTTTCCAACTCAGATTAGCGTTAGTCTTTGTTTTTACAGTATATACGGCAATAGGACTGTAAAGTGCTTTACATGTCGCAAAACTGACAATACTGTCAAAGTGTCACATTTGACTATAAGTACGTGTGTCATAGCCCCAACACATAATCTAAGCGTATTTCTACTGTGTATCTAGCATTTATAATATGATATGATGATCAGATGTGCAATCATTGCTGTATTTTAAGTGTTTGCACACTTAGGCAGTTTAGGCCCATTACAAGCAATAACAACATGTGCATACACTGTGTGATGGTTGAAATTCAATGGAAAAGCATCAATCTCATACATTAAAGGTCTTTTACATCTACCGTTATACCGATGCCAATAGTTTAGACAATGTTTCCAACTCAGATTAGCGTTAGTCTTTGTTTTTACAGTATATACGGCAATAGGACTGTAAAGTGCTTTACATGTCGCAAAACTGACAATACTGTCAAAGTGTCACATTTGACTATAAGTACGTGTGTCATATCCCCAACACATAATCTAAGCGTATTTCTACTGTGTATCTAGCATTTATAATATGATATGATGATCAGATGTGCAATCATTGCTGTATTTTAAGTGTTTGCACACTTAGGCAGTTTAGGCCCACTACAAGCAATAACAACATGTGCATACACTGTGTGATGGTTGAAATTCAATGGAACAGCATCAATCTCGTACATTAAAGGTCTTTTACATCTACCGTTACATCGATGCCAATAGTTTAGACAATGTTTCCAACTCAGATTAGCGTTAGTCTTTGTTTTTACAGTATATACGGCAGTAGGACTGTAAAGTGCTTTACATGTCGCAAAACTGACAATACTGTCAAAGTGTCACATTTGACTATAAGTACGTGTGTCATAGCCCCAACACATAATCTAAGCGTATTTCTACTGTGTATCTAGCATTTATAATATGATATGATGATCAGATGTGCAATCATTGCTGTATTTTAAGTGTTTGCACACTTAGGCAGTTTAGGCCCATTACAAGCAATAACAACATGTGCATACACTGTGTGATGGTTGAAATTCAATGGAACAGCATCAATCTCATACATTAAAGGTCTTTTACATCTACCGTTATACCGATGCCAATAGTTTAGACAATGTTTCCAACTCAGATTAGCGTTAGTCTTTGTTTTTACAGTATATACGGCAATAGGACTGTAAAGTGCTTTACATGTCGCAAAACTGACAATACTGTCAAAGTGTCACATTTGACTATAAGTACGTGTGTCATAGCCCCAACACATAATCTAAGCGTATTTCTACTGTGTATCTAGCATTTATAATATGATATGACGATCAGATGTGCAATCATTGCTGTATTTTAAGTGTTTGCACACTTAGGCAGTTTAGGCCCATTACAAGCAATAACAACATGTGCATACACTGTGTGATGGTTGAAATTCAATGGAACAGCATCAATCTCATACATTAAAGGTCTTTTACATCTACCGTTATACCGATGCCAATAGTTTAGGCAATGTTTCCAACTCAGATTAGCGTTAGTCTTTGTTTTTACAGTATATACGGCAATAGGACTGTAAAGTGCTTTACATGTCGCAAAACTGACAATACTGTCAAAGTGTCACATTTGACTATAAGTACGTGTGTCATAGCCCCAACACATAATCTAAGCGTATTTCTACTGTGTATCTAGCATTTATAATATGATATGACGATCAGATGTGCAATCATTGCTGTATTTTAAGTGTTTGCACACTTAGGCAGTTTAGGCCCATTACAAGCAATAACAACATGTGCATACAATGTGTGATGGTTGAAATTCAATGGAACAGCATCAATCTCATACATTAAAGGTCTTTTACATCTACCGTTACACCGATGCCAATAGTTTAGACAATGTTTCCTACTCAGATTAGCGTTAGTCTGTGTTTTCACAGTATATACGGCAATAGGACTGTAAAGTGCTTTAGATGTCGCAAAACTGACAATACTGTCAAAGTGTCACATTTGACTATAAGTACGTGTGTCATAGCCCCAACACATAATCTAAGCGTATTTCTACTGTGTATCTAGCATTTATAATATGATATGACGATCAGATGTGCAATCATTGCTGTATTTTAAGTGTTTGCACACTTAGGCAGTTTAGGCCCATTACAAGCAATAAAAACATGTGTATACACTGTGTGATGGTTGAAATTCAATGGAACAGCATCAATCTCATACATTAAAGGTCTTTTACATCTACCGTTACACCGATGCCAATAGTTTAGACAATGTTTCCTACTCGGATTAGCGTTAGTCTTTGTTTTTACAGTATATACGGCAATAGGACTGTAAAGTGCTTTACATGTCGCAAAACTGACAATACTGTCAAAGTGTCACATTTGACTATAAGTACGTGTGTCATAGCCCCAACACATAATCTAAGCGTATTTCTACTGTGTATCTAGCGTTTATAATATGATATGACGATCAGATGTGCAATCATTGCTGTATTTTAAGTGTTTGCACACTTAGGCAGTTTAGGCCCATTACAAGCAATAACAACATGTGTATACACTGTGTGATGGTTGAAATTCAATGGAAAAGCATCAATCTCATACATTAAAGGTCTTTTACATCTACCGTTACACCGATGCCAATAGTTTAGACAATGTTTCCACCTCAGATTAGCGTTAGTCTTTGTTTTTACAGTATATACGGCAATAGGACTGTAAAGTGCTTTACATGTCGCAAAACTGACAATACTGTCAAAGTGTCACATTTGACTATAAGTACGTGTGTCATAGCCCCAACACATAATTTAAGCGTATTTCTACTGTGTATCTAGCATTTATAATATGATATGACGATCAGATGTGCAATCATTGCTGTATTTTAAGTGTTTGCACACTTAGGCAGTTTAGGCCCATTACAAGCAATAACAACATGTGCATACACTGTGTGATGGTTGAAATTCAATGGAACAGCATCAACCTCATACATTAAAGGTCTTTTACATCTACCGTTACACCGATGCCAATAGTTTAGACAATGTTTCCAACTCAGATTAGCGTTAGTCTGTGTTTTTACAGTATATACGGCAATAGGACTGTAAAGTGCTTTACATGTCGCAAAACTGACAATACTGTCAAAGTGTCACATTTGACTATAAGTACGTGTGTCATAGCCCCAACACATAATCTAAGCGTATTTCTACTGTGTATCTAGCGTTTATAATATGATATGACGATCAGATGTGCAATCATTGCTGTATTTTAAGTGTTTGCACACTTAGGCAGTTTAGGCCCATTACAAGCAATAACAACATGTGCATACACTGTGTGATGGTTGAAATTCAATGGAAAAGCATCAATCTCATACATTAAAGGTCTTTTACATCTACCGTTACACCGATGCCAATAGTTTAGACAATGTTTGCAACTCAGATTAGCGTTAGTCATTTTTTTACACTATATACGGCAATAGGACTGTAAAGTGCTTTACATGTCGCAAAACTGACAATACTGTCAAAGTGTCACATTTGACTATAAGTACGTGTGTCATAGCCCCAACACATAATCTAAGCGTATTTCTACTGTGTATCTAGCGTTTATAATATGATATGACGATCAGATGTGCAATCATTGCTGTATTTTAAGTGTTTGCACACTTAGGCAGTTTAGGCCCATTACAAGCAATAACAACATGTGCATACACTGTGTGATGGTTAAAATTCAATGGAACAGCATCAATCTCATACATTAAAGGTCTTTTACATCTACCGTTACACCGATGCCAATAGTTTAGACAATGTTTCCAACTCAGATTAGCGTTAGTCTGTGTTTTTACAGTATATAGGGCAATATGACTGTAAAGTGCTTTACATGTCGCAAAACTGACAATACTGTCAAAGTGTCACATTTGACTATAAGTACGTGTGTCATATCCCCAACACATAATCTAAGCGTATTTCTACTGTGTATCTAGCATTTATAATATGATATGACGATCAGATGTGCAATCATTGCTGTATTTTAAGTGTTTGCACACTTAGGCAGTTTAGGCCCATTACAAGCAATAACAAAATGTGTATACACTGTGTGATGGTTGAAATTCAATGGAAAAGCATCAATCTCATACATTAAAGGTCTTTTACATCTACCGTTACACCGATGCCAATAGTTTAGAGAATGTTTCCACCTCAGATTAGCGTTAGTCTTTGTTTTTACAGTATATACGGCAATAGGACTGTAAAGTGCTTCACATGTCGCAAAACTGACAATACTGTCAAAGTGTCACATTTGACTATAAGTACGTGTGTCATAGCCCCAACACATAATTTAAGCGTATTTCTACTGTGTATCTAGCATTTATAATATGATATGACGATCAGATGTGCAATCATTGCTGTATTTTAAGTGTTTGCACACTTAGGCAGTTTAGGCCCATTACAAGCAATAACAACATGTGTATACACTGTGTGATGGTTGAAATTCAATGGAAAAGCATCAATCTCATACATTAAAGGTCTTTTACATCTACCGTTACACCGATGCCAATAGTTTAGACAATGTTTGCAACTCAGATTAGCGTTAGTCATTTTTTTACACTATATACGGCAATAGGACTGTAAAGTGCTTAACATGTCGCAAAATTGACAATACTGTCAAAGAGTAACATTTGACTATAAGTACGTGTGTCATAGCCCCAACACATAATCTAAGCGAATTTCTACTGTGTATCTAGCATTTATAATATGATATGACGATCAGATGTGCAATCATTGCTGTATTTTAAGTGTTTGCACACTTAGGCAGTTTAGGCCCATTACAAGCAATAACAACATGTGCATATACTGTGTCATGGTTGAAATTCAATGGAACAGCATCAATCTCATACATTAAAGGTCTTTTACATCTACCGTTACACCGATGCCAATAGTTTAGACAATGTTTCCAACTCAGATTAGCGTTAGTCTTTGTTTTTACAGTATATACGGCAATAGGACTGTAAAGTGCTTTACATGTCGCAAAACTGACAATACTGTCAAAGCGTCACATTTGACTATAAGTACGTGTGTCATAGCCCCAACACATAATCTAAGCCTATTTCTACTGTGTATCTAGCATTTATAATATGATATGACGATCAGATGTGCAATCATTGCTGTATTTTAAGTGTTTGCACACTTAGGCAGTTTAGGCCCATTACAAGCAATAACAACATGTGTATACACTGTGTGATGGTTGAAATTCAATGGAAAAGCATCAATCTCATACATTAAAGGTCTTTTACATCTACCGTTACACCGATGCCAATAGTTTAGACAATGTTTCCAACTCAGATTAGCGTTAGTGTTTGTGTTTACAGTATATACGACAATAGGACTGTAAAGTGCTTTACATGTCGCAAAACTGACAATACTGTCAAAGAGTCACATTTGACTATAAGTACGTGTGTCATAGCCCCAACACATAATCTAAGCGTATTTCTACTGTGTATCTAGCGTTTATAATATGATATGACGATCAGATGTGCAATCATTGCTGTATTTTAAGTGTTTGCACACTTAGGCAGTTTAGGCCCATTACAAGCAATAACAACATGTGTATACACTGTGTGATGATTGAAATTCAATGGAAAAGCATCAATCTGATACATTAAAGGTCTTTTACATCTACCGTTACACCGATGCCAATAGTTGAGACAATGTTTCCAACTCATATTAGCGTTAGTCTTTGTTTTTACAGTATATACGGCAATAGGACTGTAAAGTGCTTTACATGTCACAAAACTGACAATACTGTCAAAGTGTCACATTTGACTATAAGTACGTGTGTCATAGCCCCAACACATAATCTAAACGATTTCTACTGTGCATCTAGCATTTATAATATGATATGACGATCAGATGTGCAATCATTACTGTATTTTGAGTGTTGGCACACTTAGGCAGTTTAGGCCCATTACAAGCACTAACAACATGTGTATACACTGTGTGATGGTTGAAATTCAATGGAAAAGCATCAATCTCATACATTAAAGGTCTTGTACATCTACCGTTACACCGATGCCAATAGTTTAGACACTGTTTCCAACTCAGATTAGCGTTAGTCTTTGTTTTTACAGTATATACGGCAATAGGACTGTAAAGTGCTTTACATGTCGCAAAACTGACAATACTGTCAAAGTGTCACATTTGACTATAAGTACGTGTGTCATATCCCCAACACATAATCTAAGGGTATTTCTACTGTGTATCTAGCATTTATAATATGATATGACGATCAGATGTGCAATCATTGCTGTATTTTAAGTGTTTGCACACTTAGGCAGTTTAGGCCCATTACAAGCAATAACAACATGTGTATACACTGTGTGATGGTTGAAATTCAATGGAAAAGCATCAATCTCATACATTAAAGGTCTTTTACATCTACCGTTACACCGATGCCAATAGTTTAGACAATGTTTCCACCTCAGATTAGCGTTAGTCTTTGTTTTTACAGTATATACGGCAATAGGACTGTAAAGTGCTTTACATGTCGCAAAACTGACAATACTGTCAAAGTGTCACATTTGACTATAAGTACGTGTGTCATAGCCCCAACACATAATTTAAGCGATTTCTACTGTGTATCTAGCATTTATAATATGATATGACGATCAGATGTGCAATCATTACTGTATTTTAAGTGTTTGCACACTTAGGCAGTTCAGGCCCATACAGGCAATAACAACATGTGTATACACTGTGTGATGGTTGAAATTCAATGGAAAAGCATCAATCTCATACAGTAAAGGTCTTTTACATCTACCGTTACACCGATGCCAATAGTTTAGACAATGTTTCCAACTCATATTAGCGTTAGTCTTTGTTTTTACAGTATATACGGCAATAGGACTGTAAAGTGCTTTACATGTCGCAAAACTGACAATACTGTCAAAGTGTCACATTTGACTATAAGTACGTGTGTCATAGCCCCAACACATAATCTAAGCGTATTTCTATTGTGTATCTAGCGTTTATAATATGATATGACGATCAGATGTGCAATCATTGCTGTATTTTGAGTGTTGGCACACTTAGGCAGTTTAGGCCCATTACAAGCAATAACAACATGTGCATATACTGTGTGATGGTTGAAATTGAATGGAACAGCATCAATCTCATACATTAAAGGTCTTTTACATCTACCGTTACACCGATGCCAATAGTTTAGACAATGTTTCCAACTCAGATTAGCGTTGGTCTTTGTGTTTACAGTATATACGGCAATAGGACTGTAAAGTGCTTTACATGTCGCAAAACTGACAATACTGTCAAAGTGTCACATTTGACTATAAGTACGTGTGTCATAGCCCCAACACATAATTTAAGCGTATTTCTACTGTGTATCTAGCATTTATAATATGATATGACGATCAGATGTGCAATCATTACTGTATTTTAAGTGTTTGCACACTTAGGCAGTTCAGGCCCATACAGGCAATAACAACATGTGTATACACTGTGTGATGGTTGAAATTCAATGGAAAAGCATCAATCTCATACAGTAAAGGTCTTTTACATCTACCGTTACACCGATGCCAATAGTTTAGACAATGTTTCCAACTCATATTAGCGTTAGTCTTTGTTTTTACAGTATATACGGCAATAGGACTGTAAAGTGCTTTACATGTCGCAAAACTGACAATACTGTCAAAGTGTCACATTTGACTATAAGTACGTGTGTCATAGCCCCAACACATAATCTAAGCGTATTTCTATTGTGTATCTAGCGTTTATAATATGATATGACGATCAGATGTGCAATCATTGCTGTATTTTGAGTGTTGGCACACTTAGGCAGTTTAGGCCCATTACAAGCAATAACAACATGTGCATATACTGTGTGATGGTTGAAATTGAATGGAACAGCATCAATCTCATACATTAAAGGTCTTTTACATCTACCGTTACACCGATGCCAATAGTTTAGACAATGTTTCCAACTCAGATTAGCGTTGGTCTTTGTGTTTACAGTATATACGGCAATAGGACTGTAAAGTGCTTTACATGTCGCAAAAATGACAATACTGTCAAAGTGTCACATTTGACTATAAGTACGTGTGTCATAGCCCCAACACAAAATCTAAGCGTATTTCTACTGTGTATCTAGCATTTATAATATGATATGACGATCAGATGTGCAATCATTGCTGTATTTTAAGTGTTTGCACACTTAGGCAGTTTAGGCCCATTACAAGCAATAACAACATGTGCATACACTATGTGATGGTTGAAATTCAATGGAACAGCATCAATCTCATACATTAAAGGTCTTTTACATCTACCGTTACACCGATGCCAATAGTTTAGACAATGTTTCCAACTCAGATTAGCGTTAGTCTTTGTTTTTACAGTATATACGGCAATAGGACTGTAAAGTGCTTTACATGTCGCAAAACTGACAATACTGTCAAAGTGTCACATTTGACTATAAGTACGTGTGTCATAGCCCCAACACATAATCTAAGCGTATTTCTACTGTGTATCTAGCATTTATAATATGATATGACGATCAGATGTGCAATCATTGCTGTATTTTAAGTGTTTGCACACTTAGGCAGTGTAGGCCCATTACAAGCAATAACAACATGTGCATACACTGTGTGATGGCTGACATTCAATGGAACAGCATCAATCTCATACATTAAAGGTCTTTTACATCTACCGTTACACCGATGCCAATAGTTTAGACAATGTTTCCAACTATGATTAGCGTTAGTCTTTGCTTTTACAGTATATACGGCAATAGGACTGTAAAGTGCTTTACATGTCGCAAAACTGACAATACTGTCAAAGTGTCACATTTGACTATAAGTACGTGTGTCATAGCCCCAACACAAAATCTAGGCGTATTTCTACTGTGTATCTAGCATTTATAATATGATATGACGATCAGATGTGCAATCATTGCTGTATTTTAAGTGTTTGCACACTTAGGCAGTTTAGGCCCATTACAAGCAATAACAACATGTGCATCCACTGTGTGATGGTTAAAAGTCAATGGAACAGCATCAATCTCATACATTAAAGGTCTTTTACATCTAACGTTACACCGATGCCAATAGTTTAGATAATGTTTCCAACTCAGATTAGCGTTAGTCTTTGTTTTTACAGTATATACGGCAATAGGACTGTAAAGTGCTTTACATGTCGCAAAACTGACAATACTGTCAAAGTGTCACATTTGACTATACGTACGTGTGTCATAGCCCCAACACATAATCTAAGCGTATTTCTACTGTGTATCTAGCATTTATAATATGATATGACCATCAGATGTGCAATCATTGCTGTATTTTAAGTGTTTGCACACTTAGGCAGTTTAGGCCCATTACAAGCAATAACAACATGTGCATACACTATGTGATGGTTGAAATTCAATGGAACAGCATCAATCTCATACATTAAAGGTCTTTTACATCTACCGTTACACCGATGCCAATAGTTTAGACAATGTTTCCAACTCAGATTAGCGTTAGTCTTTGTTTTTACAGTATATACGGCAATAGGACTGTAAAGTGCTTTACATGTCGCAAAACTGACAATACTGTCAAAGTGTCACATTTGACTATAAGTACGTGTGTCATAGCCCCAACACATAATCTAAGCGTATTTCTACTGTGTATCTAGCATTTATAATATGATATGACGATCAGATGTGCAATCATTGCTGTATTTTAAGTGTTTGCACACTTAGGCAGTGTAGGCCCATTACAAGCAATAACAACATGTGCATACACTGTGTGATGGCTGACATTCACTGGAACAGCATCAATCTCATACATTAAAGGTCTTTTACATCTACCGTTACACCGATGCCAATAGTTTAGACAATGTTTCCAACTATGATTAGCGTTAGTCTGTGCTTTTACAGTATATACGGCAATAGGACTGTAAAGTGCTTTACATGTCGCAAAACTGACAATACTGTCAAAGTGTCACATTTGACTATAAGTACGTGTGTCATAGCCCCAACACAAAATCTAGGCGTATTTCTACTGTGTATCTAGCATTTATAATATGATATGACGATCAGATGTGCAATCATTGCTGTATTTTAAGTGTTTGCACACTTAGGCAGTTTAGGCCCATTACAAGCAATAACAACATGTGCATCCACTGTGTGATGGTTAAAAGTCAATGGAACAGCATCAATCTCATACATTAAAGGTCTTTTACATCTAACGTTACACCGATGCCAATAGTTTAGACAATGTTTCCAACTCAGATTAGCGTTAGTCTTTGTTTTTACAGTATATACGGCAATAGGACTGTAAAGTGCTTTACATGTCGCAAAACTGACAATACTGTCAAAGTGTCACATTTGACTATACGTACGTGTGTCATAGCCCCAACACATAATCTAAGCGTATTTCTACTGTGTATCTAGCATTTATAATATGATATGACCATCAGATGTGCAATCATTGCTATATTTTGAGTGTTTGCACACTTAGGCAGTTTAGGCCCATTACAAGCAATAACAACATGTGCATACACTATGTGATGGTTGAAATTCAATGGAACAGCATCAATCTCATACATTAAAGGTCTTTTACATCTACCGTTACACCGATGCCAATAGTTTAGACAATGTTTCCAACTCAGATTAGCGTTAGTCTTTGTTTTTACAGTATATAGGGCAATAGGACTGTAAAGTGCTTTACATGTCGCAAAACTGACAATACTGTCAAAGTGTCACATTTGACTATAAGTACGTGTGTCATAGCCCCAACACATAATCTAAGCGTATTTCTACTGTGTATCTAGCATTTATAATATGATATGACGATCAGATGTGCAATCATTGCTGTATTTTAAGTGTTTGCACACTTAGGCAGTTTAGGCCCATTACAAGCAATAACAACATGTGCATACACTGTGTGATGGTTTACATTCAATGGAACAGCATCAATCTCATACATTAAAGGTCTTTTACATCTACCGTTACACCGATGCCAATAGTTTAGACAATGTTTCCAACTCAGATTAGCGTTAGTCTTTGTTTTTACAGTATATACGGCAATAGGACTGTAAAGTGCTTTACATGTCGCAAAACTGACAATACTGTCAAAGTGTCACATTTGACTATAAGAACGTGTGTCATAGCCCCAACACATAATCTAAGCGTATTTCTACTGTGTATCTAGCATTTATAATATGATATGACGATCAGATGTGCAATCATTGCTGTATTTTAAGTGTTTGCACACTTAGGCAGTTTAGGCCCATTACAAGCTATAACAACATGTGCATATACTGTGTGATGGTTGAAATTCAATGGAACAGCATCAATCTCATACATTAAAGGTCTTTTACATCTACCGTTACACCTATGCCAATAGTTTAGACAATGTTTCCAACTCAGATTAGCGTTAGTCTTTGTTTTTACAGTATATACGGCAATAGGACTGTAAAGTGCTTTACATGTCGCAAAACTGACAATACTGTCAAAGTGTCACATTTGACTATAAGTACGTGTGTCATAGCCCCAACACATAATCTAAGCGTATTTCTACTGTGTATCTAGCATTTATAATATGATATGACGATCAGATGTGCAATCATTGCTGTATTTTAAGTGTTTGCACACTTAGGCAGTTTAGGCCCATTACAAGCAATAACAACATGTGCATACACTGTGTGATGGTTGACATTCAATGGAACAGCATCAATCTCATACATTAAAGGTCTTTTACATCTACCGTTACATCGATGCCAATAGTTTAGACAATGTTTCCAACTCAGATTAGCGTTAGTCTTTGTGTTTACAGTATATACGGCAATAGGACTGTAAAGTGCTTTACATGTCGCAGCACTGACGATACTGTCAAAGTGTCACATTTGACTATAAGAACGTGTGTCATAGCCCCAACACATAATCTAAGCGTATTTCTACTGTGTATCTAGCGTTTATAATATGATATGACGATCAGATGTGCAATCATTGCTGTATTTTAAGTGTTTGCACACTTAGGCAGTTTAGGCCCATTACAAGCAATAACAACATGTGCATACACTGTGTGATGGTTGAAATTCACTGGAACAGCATCAATCTCATACATTAAAGGTCTTTTACATCTACCGTTACACCGATGCCAATAGTTTAGACAATGTTTCCAACTCAGATTAGCGTTAGTGTTTGTTTTTACAGTATATACGGCAATAGGACTGTAAAGTGCTTTACATGTCGCAAAACTGACAATACTGTCAAAGTGTCACATTTGACTATAAGTACGTGTGTCATAGCCCCAACACATAATCTAAGCGTATTTCTACTGTGTATCTAGCATTTATAATATGATATGATGATCAGATGTGCAATCATTGCTGTATTTTAAGTGTTTGCACACTTAGGCAGTTTAGGCCCATTACAAGCAATAACAACATGTGCATACACTGTGTGATGGTTGACATTCAATGGAACAGAATCAATCTCATACATTAAAGGTCTTTTACATCTACCGTTACACCGATGCCAATAGTTTAGACAATGTTTCCAACTCAGATTAGCGTTAGTCTTTGTTTTTACAGTATATACGGCAATAGGACTGTAAAGTGCTTTACATGTCGCAAAACTGACAATACTGTCAAAGTGTCACATTTGACTATAAGTACGTGTGTCATAGCCCCAACACATAATCTAAGCGTATTTCTACTGTGTATCTAGCCTATATAATATGGTATGACGATCAGATGTGCAATCATTGCTGTATTTTAAGTGTTTGCACACTTAGGCAGTTTAGGCCCATTACAAGCAATAACAACATGTGCATATACTGTGTCATGGTTGAAATTCAATGGAACAGCATCAATCTCATACATTAAAGGTTTTTACATCTACCGTTACACCGATGCCAATAGTTTAGACAATGTTTCCAACTCAGATTAGCGTTAGTCTTTGTTTTTACAGTATATACGGCAATAGGACTGTAAAGTGCTTTACATGTCGCAAAACTGACAATACTGACAATGTGTCACATTTGACTATACGTACGTGTGTCATAGCCCCAACACATAGTCTAAGCGTATTTCTACTGTGTATCTAGCGTTTATAATATGATATGACGATCAGATGTGCAATCATTGCTGTATTTTAAGTGTTTGCACACTTAGGCAGTTTAGGCCCATTACAAGCAATAACAACATGTGCATACACTGTGTGATGGTTGAAATTCAATGGAACAGCATCAATCTCATACATTAAAGGTCTTTTACATCTACCGTTACACCGATGCCAATAGTTTAGACAATGTTTCCAACTCAGATTAGCGTTAGTCTTTGTTTTTACAGTATATACGGCAATAGGACTGTAAAGTACTTTACATGTCGCAAAACTGACAATACTGTCAAAGTGTCACATTTGACTATAAGTACGTGTGTCATAGCCCCAACACATAATCTAAGCGTATTTCTACTGTGTATCTAGCGTTTATAATATGATATGACGATCAGATGTGCAATCATTGCTGTATTTTAAGTGTTTGCACACTTAGGCAGTTTAGGCCCATTACAAGCAATAACACCATGTGCATACACTGTGTCATGGTTGAAATTCAATGGAACAGCATCAATCTCATACATTAAAGGTCTTTTACATCTACCGTTACACCGATGCCAATAGTTTAGACAATGTTTCCAACTCAGATTAGCGTTAGTCTTTGTTTTTACAGTATATACGGCAATAGGACTGTAAAGTGCTTTACATGTCGCAAAACTGACAATACTGTCAAAGTGTCACATTTGACTATAAGTACGTGTGTCATAGCCCCAACACATAATCTAAGCGTATTTCTACTGTGTATCTAGCATTTATAATATGATATGACGATCAGATGTGCAATCATTGCTGTATTTTAAGTGTTTGCACACTTAGGCAGTTTAGGCCCATTACAAGCAATAACAACATGTGCATACACTGTGTGATGGGTGAAATTCAATGGAACAGCATCAATCTCATACATTAAAGGTCTTTTACATCTACCGTTACACCGATGCCAATAGTTTAGACAATGTTTCCAACTCAGATTAGCGTTAGTCTTTGTTTTTACAGTATATACGGCAATAGGACTGTAAAGTGCTTTACATGTCGCAAAACTGACAATACTGTCAAAGTGTCACATTTGACTATAAGTACGTGTGTCATAGCCCCAACACATAATCTAAGCGTATTTCTACTGTGTATCTAGCATTTATAATATGATATGACGATCAGATGTGCAATCATTGCTGTATTTTAAGTGTTTGCACACTTAGGCAGTTTAGGCCCATTACAAGCAATAACAACATGTGCATACACTGTGTGATGGGTGAAATTCAATGGAACAGCATCAATCTCATACATTAAAGGTCTTTTACATCTACCGTTACACCGATGCCAATAGTTTAGACAATGTTTCCAACTCAGATTAGCGTTAGTCTTTGTTTTTACAGTATATACGGCAATAGGACTGTAAAGTGCTTTACATGTCGCAAAACTGACAATACTGTCAAAGTGTCACATTTGACTATAAGTACGTGTGTCATAGCCCCAACACATAATCTAAGCGTATTTCTACTGTGTATCTAGCATTTATAATATGATATGACGATCAGATGTGCAATCATTGCTGTATTTTAAGTGTTTGCACACTTAGGCAGTTTAGGCCCATTACAAGCAATAACAACATGTGCATACACTGTGTGATGGGTGAAATTCAATGGAACAGCATCAATCTCATACATTAAAGGTCTTTTACATCTACCGTTACACCGATGCCAATAGTTTAGACAATGTTTCCAACTCAGATTAGCGTTAGTCTTTGTTTTTACAGTATATACGGCAATAGGACTGTAAAGTGCTTTACATGTCGCAAAACTGACAATACTATCAAAGTGTCACATTTGGCTATACGTACGTGTTTCATAGCCCCAACACATAATCTAAGCGTATTTCTACTGTGTATCTAGCTTTTATAATATGATATGACGATCAGATGTGCAATCATTGCTGTATTTTAAGTGTTTGCACACTTAGGCAGTTTAGGCCCATTACAAGCAATAACAACATGTGCATATACTGTGTCATGGTTGAAATTCAATGGAACAGCATCAATCTCATACATTAAAGGTTTTTACATCTACCGTTACACCGATGCCAATAGTTTAGACAATGTTTCCAACTCAGATTAGCGTTAGTCTTTGTTTTTACAGTATATACGGCAATAGGACTGTAAAGTGCTTTACATGTCGCAAAACTGACAATACTGACAATGTGTCACATTTGACTATACGTACGTGTGTCATAGCCCCAACACATAGTCTAAGCGTATTTCTACTGTGTATCTAGCGTTTATAATATGATATGACGATCAGATGTGCAATCATTGCTGTATTTTAAGTGTTTGCACACTTAGGCAGTTTAGGCCCATTACAAGCAATAACAACATGTGCATACACTGTGTGATGGTTGAAATTCAATGGAACAGCATCAATCTCATACATTAAAGGTCTTTTACATCTACCGTTACACCGATGCCAATAGTTTAGACAATGTTTCCAACTCAGATTAGCGTTAGTCTTTGTTTTTACAGTATATACGGCAATAGGACTGTAAAGTACTTTACATGTCGCAAAACTGACAATACTGTCAAAGTGTCACATTTGACTATAAGTACGTGTGTCATAGCCCCAACACATAATCTAAGCGTATTTCTACTGTGTATCTAGCGTTTATAATATGATATGACGATCAGATGTGCAATCATTGCTGTATTTTAAGTGTTTGCACACTTAGGCAGTTTAGGCCCATTACAAGCAATAACACCATGTGCATACACTGTGTCATGGTTGAAATTCAATGGAACAGCATCAATCTCATACATTAAAGGTCTTTTACATCTACCGTTACACCGATGCCAATAGTTTAGACAATGTTTCCAACTCAGATTAGCGTTAGTCTTTGTTTTTACAGTATATACGGCAATAGGACTGTAAAGTGCTTTACATGTCGCAAAACTGACAATACTGTCAAAGTGTCACATTTGACTATAAGTACGTGTGTCATAGCCCCAACACATAATCTAAGCGTATTTCTACTGTGTATCTAGCATTTATAATATGATATGACGATCAGATGTGCAATCATTGCTGTATTTTAAGTGTTTGCACACTTAGGCAGTTTAGGCCCATTACAAGCAATAACAACATGTGCATACACTGTGTGATGGGTGAAATTCAATGGAACAGCATCAATCTCATACATTAAAGGTCTTTTACATCTACCGTTACACCGATGCCAATAGTTTAGACAATGTTTCCAACTCAGATTAGCGTTAGTCTTTGTTTTTACAGTATATACGGCAATAGGACTGTAAAGTGCTTTACATGTCGCAAAACTGACAATACTGTCAAAGTGTCACATTTGACTATAAGTACGTGTGTCATAGCCCCAACACATAATCTAAGCGTATTTCTACTGTGTATCTAGCATTTATAATATGATATGACGATCAGATGTGCAATCATTGCTGTATTTTAAGTGTTTGCACACTTAGGCAGTTTAGGCCCATTACAAGCAATAACAACATGTGCATACACTGTGTGATGGGTGAAATTCAATGGAACAGCATCAATCTCATACATTAAAGGTCTTTTACATCTACCGTTACACCGATGCCAATAGTTTAGACAATGTTTCCAACTCAGATTAGCGTTAGTCTTTGTTTTTACAGTATATACGGCAATAGGACTGTAAAGTGCTTTACATGTCGCAAAACTGACAATACTATCAAAGTGTCACATTTGGCTATACGTACGTGTTTCATAGCCCCAACACATAATCTAAGCGTATTTCTACTGTGTATCTAGCTTTTATAATATGATATGACGATCAGATGTGCAATCATTGCTGTATTTTAAGTGTTTGCACACTTAGGCAGTTTAGGCCCATTACAAGCAATAACAACATGTGTATACACTGTGTGATGGTTGAAATTCAATGGAACAGCATCAACCTCATACATTAAAGGTCTTTTACATCTACCGTTACACCGATGCCAATAGATTAGACAATGTTTCCAACTCAGATTAGCGTTAGTCTTTGTTTTTACAGTATATACGGCAATAGGACTGTAAAGTGCTTTACATGTCGCAAAAATTAACAATACTGTCAAAGTGTCACATTTGACTATAAGTACGTGTGTCATAGCCCCAACACATAATCTAAGCGTATTTCTACTGTGTATCTAGCATTTATGATATGATATGACGATCAGATGTGTAATCATTGCTGTATTTCAAGTGTTTGCACACTTAGGCAGTTTAGGCCCATTACAAGCAATAACAACATGTGCATACACTGTGTGATGGGTGAAATTCAATGGAACAGCATCAATCTCATACATTAAAGGTCTTTTACATCTACCGTTACACCGATGCCAATAGTTTAGACAATGTTTCCAACTCAGATTAGCGTTAGTCTTTGTTTTTACAGTATATACGGCAATAGGACTGTAAAGTGCTTTACATGTCGCAAAACTGACAATACTGTCAAAGTGTCACATTTGACTATAAGTACGTGTGTCATAGCCCCAACACATAATCTAAGCGTATTTCTACTGTGTATCTAGCATTTATAATATGATATGACGATCAGATGTGCAATCATTGCTGTATTTTAAGTGTTTGCACACTTAGGCAGTTTAGGCCCATTACAAGGAATAACAACATGTGCATACAATGTGTGATGGTTGAAATTCAATGGAACAGCATCAATCTCATACATTAAAGGTCTTTTACATCTACCGTTACACCGATGCCAATAGTTTAGACAATGTTTCCAACTCAGATTAGCGTTAGTCTTTGTTTTTACAGTATATAGGGCAATAGGACTGTAAAGTGCTTTACATGTCGCAAAACTGACAATACTGACAATGTGTCACATTTGACTATAAGTACGTGTGTCATAGCCCCAACACATAATCTAAGCGTATTTCTACTGTGTATCTAGCATTTATAATATGATATGACGATCAGATGTGCAATCATTGCTGTATTTTAAGTGTTTGCACACTTAGGCAGTTTAGGCCCATTACAAGCAATAACAACATGTGCATATACTGTGTGATGGTTGAAATTCAATGGAACAGCATCAATCTCATACATTAAAGGTCTTTTACATCTACCGTTACACCGATGCCAATAGTTTAGACAATGTTTCCAACTCAGATTAGCGTTAGTCTTTGTTTTTACAGTATATACGGCAATAGGACTGTAAAGTGCTTTACATGTCGCAAAACTGACAATACTGTCAAAGTGTCACATTTGACTATAAGTACGTGTGTCATAGCCCCAACACATAATCTAAGCGTATTTCTACTGTGTATCTAGCATTTATAATATGATATGACGATCAGATGTGTAATCATTGCTGTATTTCAAGTGTTTGCACACTTAGGCAGTTTAGGCCCATTACAAGCAATAACAACATGTGTATACACAGTGTCATGGTTGAAATTCAATGGAACAGCATCAATCTCATACATTAAAGGTCTTTTACATCTACCGTTACACCGATGCCAATAGTTTAGACAATGTTTCCAACTCAGATTAGCGTTAGTCTTTGTTTTTACAGTATATACGGCAATAGGACTGTAAAGTGCTTTACATGTCGCAAAACTGACAATACTCTCAAAGTGTCACATTTGACTATAAGTACGTGTGTCATAGCCCCAACACATAATCTAAGCGTATTTCTACTGTGTATCTAGCATTTATAATATGATATGACGATCAGATGTGCAATCATTGCTGTATTTTAAGTGTTTGCACACTTAGGCAGTTTAGGCCCATTACAAGGAATAACAACATGTGCATACAATGTGTGATGGTTGAAATTCAATGGAACAGCATCAATCTCATACATTAAAGGTCTTTTACATCTACCGTTACACCGATGCCAATAGTTTAGACAATGTTTCCAACTCAGATTAGCGTTAGTCTGTGTTTTTACAGTATATACGGCAATAGGACTGTAAAGTGCTTTACATGTCGCAAAACTGACAATACTGTCAAAGTGTCACATTTAACTATACGTACGTGTGTCATAGCCCCAACACATAATCTAAGCGTATTTCTACTGTGTATCTAGCATTTATAATATGATATGACGATCAGATGTGCAATCATTGCTGTATTTTAAGTGTTTGCACACTTAGGCAGTTTAGGCCCATTACAAGCAATAACAACATGTGCATACCCTATGTGATGGTTGAAATTCAATGGAACAGCATCAATCTCATACATTAAAGGTCTTTTACATCTACCGTTACACCGATGCCAATAGTTTAGACAATGTTTCCAACTCAGATTAGCGTTAGTCTTTGTTTTTACAGTATATAGGGCAATAGGACTGTAAAGTGCTTTACATGTCGCAAAACTGACAATACTGACAATGTGTCACATTTGACTATAAGTACGTGTGTCATAGCCCCAACACATAATCTAAGCGTATTTCTACTGTGTATCTAGCATTTATAATATGATATGACGATCAGATGTGCAATCATTGCTGTATTTTAAGTGTTTGCACACTTAGGCAGTTTAGGCCCATTACAAGCAATAACAACATGTGCATATACTGTGTGATGGTTGAAATTCAATGGAACAGCATCAATCTCATACATTAAAGGTCTTTTACATCTACCGTTACACCGATGCCAATAGTTTAGACAATGTTTCCAACTCAGATTAGCGTTAGTCTTTCTATTTACAATACATACGGCAATAGGACTGTGAAGTGCTTTACATGTCGCAAAACTGACAATACTGACAATGTGTCACATTTGACTATAAGTACGTGTGTCATAGCCCCAACACATAATCTAAGCGTATTTCTACTGTGTATCTAGCATTTATAATATGATATGACGATCAGATGTGCAATCATTGCTGTATTTTAAGTGTTTGCACACTTAGGCAGTTTAGGCCCATTACAAGCAATAACAACATGTGCATATACTGTGTGATGGTTGAAATTCAATGGAACAGCATCAATCTCATACATTAAAGGTCTTTTACATCTACCGTTACACCGATGCCAATAGTTTAGACAATGTTTCCAACTCAGATTAGCGTTAGTCTTTGTTTTTACAGTATATACGGCAATAGGACTGTAAAGTGCTTTACATGTCGCAAAACTGACAATACTGTCAAAGTGTCACATTTGACTATAAGTACGTGTGTCATAGCCCCAACACATAATCTAAGCGTATTTCTACTGTGTATCTAGCCTATATAATATGGTATGACGATCAGATGTGCAATCATTGGTGTATTTTAAGTGTTTGCACACTTAGGCAGTTTAGGCCCATTACAAGCAATAACAACATGTGCATATACTGTGTGATGGTTGAAATTCAATGGAACAGCATCAATCTCATACATTAAAGGTCTTTTACATCTACCGTTACACCGATGCCAATAGTTTAGACAATGTTTCCAACTCAGATTAGCGTTAGTCTTTGTTTTTACAGTATATACGGCAATAGGACTGTAAAGTGCTTTACATGTCGCAAAACTGGCAATACTGTCAAAGTGTCACATTTGACTATAAGTACGTGTGTCATAGCCCCAACACATAATCTAAGCGTATTTCTACTGTGTATCTAGCATTTATGATATGATATGATATGACGATCAGATGTGTAATCATTGCTGTATTTTAAGTGTTTGCACACTTAGGCAGTTTAGGCCCATTACAAGCAATAACAACATGTGCATACAATGTGTGATGGTTGAAATTCAATGGAACAGCATCAATCTCATACATTAAAGGTCTTTTACATCTACCGTTACACCGATGCCAATAGTTTAGACAATGTTTCCAACTCAGATTAGCGTTAGTCTGTGTTTTTACAGTATATACGGCAATAGGACTGTAAAGTGCTTTACATGTCGCAAAACTGACAATACTGTCAAAGTGTCACATTTAACTATACGTACGTGTGTCATAGCCCCAACACATAATCTAAGCGTATTTCTACTGTGTATCTAGCATTTATAATATGATATGACGATCAGATGTGCAATCATTGCTGTATTTTAAGTGTTTGCACACTTAGGCAGTTTAGGCCCATTACAAGCAATAACAACATGTGCATATACTGTGTGATGGTTGAAATTCAATGGAACAGCATCAATCTCATACATTAAAGGTCTTTTACATCTACCGTTACACCGATGCCAATAGTTTAGACAATGTTTCCAACTCAGATTAGCGTTAGTCTTTCTATTTACAATACATACGGCAATAGGACTGTGAAGTGCTTTACATGTCGCAAAACTGACAATACTGACAATGTGTCACATTTGACTATAAGTACGTGTGTCATAGCCCCAACACATAATCTAAGCGTATTTCTACTGTGTATCTAGCATTTATAATATGATATGACGATCAGATGTGCAATCATTGCTGTATTTTAAGTGTTTGCACACTTAGGCAGTTTAGGCCCATTACAAGCAATAACAACATGTGCATACACTGTGTGATGGTTGAAATTCAATGGAACAGCATCAATCTCATACATTAAAGGTCTTTTACATCTACCGTTACACCGATGCCAATAGTTTAGACAATGTTTCCAACTCAGATTAGCGTTAGTCTTTCTATTTACAATACATACGGCAATAGGACTGTGAAGTGCTTTACATGTCGCAAAACTGACAATACTGACAATGTGTCACATTTGACTATAAGTACGTGTGTCATAGCCCCAACACATAATCTAAGCGTATTTCTACTGTGTATCTAGCATTTATAATATGATATGACGATCAGATGTGCAATCATTGCTGTATTTTAAGTGTTTGCACACTTAGGCAGTTTAGGCCCATTACAAGCAATAACAACATGTGCATATACTGTGTGATGGTTGAAATTCAATGGAACAGCATCAATCTCATACATTAAAGGTCTTTTACATCTACCGTTACACCGATGCCAATAGTTTAGACAATGTTTCCAACTCAGATTAGCGTTAGTCTTTCTATTTACAATACATACGGCAATAGGACTGTGAAGTGCTTTACATGTCGCAAAACTGACAATACTGACAATGTGTCACATTTGACTATAAGTACGTGTGTCATAGCCCCAACACATAATCTAAGCGTATTTCTACTGTGTATCTAGCATTTATAATATGATATGACGATCAGATGTGCAATCATTGCTGTATTTTAAGTGTTTGCACACTTAGGCAGTTTAGGCCCATTACAAGCAATAACAACATGTGCATATACTGTGTGATGGTTGAAATTCAATGGAACAGCATCAATCTCATACATTAAAGGTCTTTTACATCTACCGTTACACCGATGCCAATAGTTTAGACAATGTTTCCAACTCAGATTAGCGTTAGTCTTTGTTTTTACAGTATATACGGCAATAGGACTGTAAAGTGCTTTACATGTCGCAAAGCTGACAATACTGTCAAAGTGTCACATTTGACTATAAGTACGTGTGTCATAGCCCCAACACATAATCTAAGCGTATTTCTACTGTGTATCTAGCCTATATAATATGGAATGACGATCAGATGTGCAATCATTGGTGTATTTTAAGTGTTTGCACACTTAGGCAGTTTAGGCCCATTACAAGCAATAACAACATGTGCATATACTGTGTGATGGTTGAAATTCAATGGAACAGCATCAATCTCATACATTAAAGGTCTTTTACATCTACCGTTACACCGATGCCAATAGTTTAGACAATGTTTCCAACTCAGATTAGCGTTAGTCTTTGTTTTTACAGTATATACGGCAATAGGACTGTAAAGTGCTTTACATGTCGCAAAACTGGCAATACTGTCAAAGTGTCACATTTGACTATAAGTACGTGTGTCATAGCCCCAACACATAATCTAAGCGTATTTCTACTGTGTATCTAGCATTTATGATATGATATGACGATCAGATGTGTAATCATTGCTGTATTTTAAGTGTTTGCACACTTAGGCAGTGTAGGCCCATTACAAGCAATAACAACATGTGCATACAATGTGTGATGGTTGAAATTCAATGGAACAGCATCAATCTCATACATTAAAGGTCTTTTACATCTACCGTTACACCGATGCCAATAGTTTAGACAATGTTTCCAACTCAGATTAGCGTTAGTCTGTGTTTTTACAGTATATACGGCAATAGGACTGTAAAGTGCTTTACATGTCGCAAAACTGACAATACTGTCAAAGTGTCACATTTAACTATACGTACGTGTGTCATAGCCCCAACACATAATCTAAGCGTATTTCTACTGTGTATCTAGCATTTATAATATCATATGACGATCAGATGTGCAATCATTGCTGTATGTTAAGTGTTTGCACACTTAGGCAGTTTAGGCCCATTACAAGCAATAACAACATGTGCATATACTGTGTGATGGTTGAAATTCAATGGAACAGCATCAATCTCATACATTAAAGGTCTTTTACATCTACCGTTACACCGATGCCAATAGTTTAGACAATGTTTCCAACTCAGATTAGCGTTAGTCTTTCTATTTACAATACATACGGCAATAGGACTGTGAAGTGCTTTACATGTCGCAAAACTGACAATACTGACAATGTGTCACATTTGACTATAAGTACGTGTGTCATAGCCCCAACACATAATCTAAGCGTATTTCTACTGTGTATCTAGCATTTATAATATCATATGACGATCAGATGTGCAATCATTGCTGTATGTTAAGTGTTTGCACACTTAGGCAGTTTAGGCCCATTACAAGCAATAACAATATGAGCATATACTGTGTGATGGTTGACATTCAATGGAGCTGCATCAATCTCATACATTAAAGGTCTTTTACATCTACCGTTACACCGATGCCAATAGTTTAGACAATGTTTCCAACTCAGATTAGCGTTAGTCTGTGTTTTTACAGTATATACTTCAATAGAACTGTAAAGTGCTTTACATGTCGCAAAACTGACAATACTGTGAAAGTGTCACAATTGACTATACGTACGTGTGTCATAGCCCCAACACATAATCTAAGCGTATTTCTACTGTGTATCTAGCATTTATAATATGATATGACGATCAGATGTGCAATCATTGCTGTATTTTAAGTGTTTGCACACTTAGGCAGTTTAGGCCCATTACAAGCAATAACAACATGTGCATATACTGTGTGATGGTTGAAATTCAATGGAACAGCATCAATCTCATACATTAAAGGTCTTTTACATCTACCGTTACACCGATGCCAATAGTTTAGACAATGTTTCCAACTCAGATTAGCGTTAGTCTTTGTTTTTACAGTATATACGGCAATCGGACTGTAAAGTGCTTTACATGTCGCAAAACTGACAATACTGTCAAAGTGTCACATTTGACTATAAGTACGTGTGTCATAGCCCCATCACATAATCTTAGCTAATGTAAGTAGCTTCTTGTTTAGCTATAAATGCAGCCAACTGTATGTAACTTGATGATGATGATGATGATGAGGAAGATGATGATGATAATGATGATGATGATGATGATGATGATGATGATGATGATGATGATGATGATGATGACGACGATGATGATGATGATGATGAAGGTTCTTACCCATTGAAAATACGGAAGGTGACACGGCATTGGTACATGAAGATAGTACTAAACGTAACATATGGAAATTAGGAATTGTAGAAGAACTAATCAGAGGAAAAGATCAGGTTATTCGAGGTGCCAAGGTAAGAAGTTTGGTTAAAGGTAAGCCAGAAATATTATGTAGACCTCTGCAAAAACTTTTCCCAGTAGAGGGTTCCCAAAGAGAAGATAGTGTAGAAAGCATGATCGGAAAGGAAAGTAAGAAAGTAAAGGAGGATGTGAACAAAGAGAGGAATGAAGGATTGGGGACGAAGGACGAGAGACCGCGCAGAGCAGCCGCAGAAAATGCGCGCGTTAAGTCCCGACTAATGCTTGGGGCTTGACAGTTCAAGAAGGGGGGGATGTCGCGAAACTTCACAGGTGCACGCTTATTTATTCACGCTTATCCATAATTATGCAATTATTTACTTTTTTTGGAGTGACAATATTATAGTTCACGCGAGTACAAAGTACACTTAATTGAATAGTATGATTTAGTATTCCATGAGAAGTGATTGATCAAAGACACGAAATTTGATATTCTATCCTCGTTGTGTTTTCTAAACCGATTCAAGCCTGAGAACTAGCAAAACCGATGTCACTGAGGTGATATTCCCGAAATACCTTTCAATTTGCGATATAATGACAATAAGCGATTGTGACACATTTCATAGTCAGAAGATACCGAATCAACAATTCCATCCTTCCATGGAAGGCTTACCTCATACCTCTTGTGCTCTTTATCAAACTCTATCTTCGTTTTGCTCACATCTCGCCCCGTACTTGGTTTATCTTCATTTTCTTCATCATCTGCAATCAAACCCAGTGATTCGTGCTTCCAAAATTCCTTCAATGATGCAGTAATGTCTCTCGTTTCATCAATTGCCCTTTCTCTTGAAGGAAAATGATCTAAAACTAGCTTAGATACAATATTATTCTCTGAAAGAGAGGTGTTAACATTCGTTGTTACGGGGCCTGAAAGTAGCCAACCTAACCTGCTACTTACTGCTAAGGGCCCGTCGTCACCCCTAAGAACTTCACCTAAAAAAACACATTGATGGTACAAATCTGCATCAATGAGAACATCTATAGACTGATTACTGCAATGAACACTATTTGCCAATTCAAGGCCACTAAGATGAGGGTATCGCGTAACCTCAATGCGCGAAGACACTGGGGAGCACTGGGGATGCACAGTTATCGGAATAAAACCATGCTTAGCTTCTAAGTTAAAAACAACACGATCGCAAACCCTTTTAGTGTAATTTTCTGAGCCAAATGTGTTCAAATGTAACTGTTCTCTTCCTTCGCTTTTCAATGCAAATTTCTTCGTTAAACGCTCTACAATTTAGCTCTTCCAGCTGCCAGAGTCAAACAAAACATTCACAGGAACCCTCTCGTTGCTGTTCTTACCAAATGCATATGTCTGGGCTGTTTGTAACAAGATGTTTGTCCCTCTTTTCAACGCAGATGCATTCACTGATGTCGACACGGGTTTTTCTTCCTTCTTGTTGGCTTTCAAACACACAATCGCATTTTGTTTTCCTTGGCAATGCTTACATTTTCTATTACTGCGGCAGTACTTTGCAAAATGTCCAACTTTGAAGCAGCACAGACATCTTTTGGCTGAGTTAAGTATCTCAATGCGTTTACTCGTGTCAGTTACCTCTTGGCAGTCACTAGCATAATGCTCCCTATTGCAGAAAAAACAGTTTACCGATCTTTTTGTACTACTTATTGATGCTACAAAGGCTTTGGTGGTTCCCGCTGGCATGTTGAATTTTGGCCTCAATTTGTCACTTCCCTTTTCCGAAATTCTAACCTTATCGCTTACTTCACGTGCTTCAATTTCTGACAAGATAATGTTCATTATTTCGTCGATTTCCCACACGTCTTGGGAGATTTTCCTTGCGATCTGTAGAGTGATTTCCGCTGGCATGCGCGACGTAATCACTGGAATCAGTAAACTTCCATATTGCTTTGAAGACACACCCAGGCTTTCCAGTCCTCTGACGTGTACTTGAATATTATCGTACAGCGTGCGAAGGTTGTTTGCCTTTTCGTTTGACGACATCTGCAGGTTCAGTAATTCCCGCATATGTGCGCTGATCACCTGTTGTGATTTTCCGAATCTGGTCTTCAATAAATCCACAGCCTTTTTTTAATTTTGCTCTGTGATTTCCAAACCCTCGAGCGTTTTGTAGGCAATACCTTCCAGTGATTAATCAGATAATTAAGCTTGTGAACTAATCAGATTACCGAGTAAGCTTGTGAACCATCGATTGACAGAATTAATCAGATAATTAAGCTTGTGAACCATTGATAGGCTCTCATTTTCATCAACAGCAACTTTGAAACTTTGCCAAAATGCTTGGAACTTTGTAACTTCTCCTCTAAATTTTGGCAACTGTATTTTTGGTAATTTTATACCCTGTGCACTTTTACTGCTTGCACTTGTATTAAACCGACTTATTAACGGTATGCCTTGAGGGGTACTCACTTGGTTCGTTTGTCGTGGTGCGCTCAACACAGGAGTGCCTTGAGGGGTACTCAATTGCTCTGCTTGCTCTTGGGCGTTCACCTCCAAGATGCCTTGAGGGATGCTAGCTTGCCCTTGGTCATTCAGCATAGATATGCCTTGAGGGGTATTCACTTGTTCTGCTTGCTCTTGGGCGTTCACCTCCAAGATGCCTTGAGGGATGCTAGCTTGCCCTTGGTCATTCACCATAGATATGCCTTGAGGGGTATTCACTTGTTCTGCTTGCTCTTGGGCGTTCACCTCCAAGATACCTTGAGGGGTGCTAGCTTGGCCTGCTTGCCCTTGGTCATTCAGCACAGATATGCCTTGAGGGGTAGTTGTTCGCCCTGAACTTCGCTGTGCGATCGCTTCATTCTTTAATCTTAAACGAACTTTCCTCTCGAATGCGTCTATTTTCGCTAAAATCTCATTGATCCGCGTGGATACATCTGTAGACTCGTCTACTTCTCCTGTAATGTCTTCTATTGGGCACTTGTGAAGTATTTCATCATCCAATTTAGCTAGAATTCCTTCCTTTTCTTGTAGGTATTTGGCAATTGACTTCAATTTACAAATAGTCTCATCCGTTGTACAGTCACTTTCTTCTCCGTAATTCCTTATTAATGCCTTTGCATCCTTTTCGGGTCGCGTGATTTAACCACGGTGTCCACCTCGAATCTCTCGAATCCTTCTTAGAGTCTCATTGTTGTCATCGTTACTTGCTATGTTCTCTTCATTGCCCGGCATCTCTGTGCCTTTTTCTCTCTTTGTAGCCTAAATTTTCTCACTGCTCCACGTTGGGCGCCATGCTTTGTGAATATTCAGATTCGAAGCAGTGAGAATCCTACAAATTCCTTAACATAACATAATTGTAGAACGAGAACAACTGTAACTAACATATCTACACAACACTACACTACTAAAAGATACGAAGCCTTAAAAGTATGTGCTCAGTTGGTATAATTACGTCCAGCTGAGCTCTACACAGCTATTGGTTACACAAAAGGGACTGGCTCTATCGCTACATACGTAATGTCCTTTTCAATAGTCAGAAAACTGCTAGTCATGGTGGCAAAACGCAGGAATTTCGACTAGACAAGATGAAATCGCTAGTTTATGCAAAATTTAGCAGGATATTATTGCACAAGATACAAAAATTAAGACTTTGATTTATGTTGTAACTAAGTATCACACAGTGAGATTATTTGCAACAGATTACAATATACTATTGACAAAATGGTTTGGTAATGTCAATAATTGATAGAATACAGGACGGGTTATGACGTAATATGAACACCCTAACTAATGGTAGGACTGCTGATAGCTACTAAAAATAAGTTTCCTTAGCTTCGACTTCGTAAAGAATATAAAGCGAACATGATTTAACCCTATGCCCCTTTTTAGCCAACATTACTTCTGGTTTACCTAAACTCGTTCTCAAACCAAAAACATCTCTTGCTCTATGAAACACGCGTTATGGAAGTTGCTAATAGTTGGCCTTCTGGTTAATCTCTATTCTGCGCGCATAAATACCATATACCACAGTCACCCGCTTTAATGACCCTCATCATTTGATTTGATATATTCGATTTGATATATTTAAGAAGGGTAGCCCTTCAGCAAATGCTGTTTTTCAAGGGGCCCTTCTTTTAAAAAATACTACAATAAATACAATAAGTAAATTACAAAATATTCCAAAACTCTAATTACAATGCAATTAATATAATTTAAAAAGTAGTAAATATGCAAAAAAGAAAATAGTACAATGGAGTAAAGAAAGAAGAAGGTAAAAAGTAAAATTTAATAAGCATAGAGCAACGTTTTAAAGATGCTGAAAGATGATGCTAGTTTTGCCTCAGCTGGTAGGCTGTTCCATAATTTTACCTCGCGATACGAAAAACCCCCTTGTCCACTTAAAGATGTCTTTTTAGGTATTCTAAGATCAGTTGACGTATTACGTAGGGTACGGGCTTCCCCGGCGGAGTTTCTTGTGAATAGACAGCATAAGTATTGTGGGGTCAACTCACTAAGAGACTTTTAGACTTTTGTGTTAGATTCTTCAGCAATCAGTTTATCAATGGTCTTCCACCCAAGTCTCTCTATAAGTGTTTAGTAATTCTCTTCGTTTGAATTTTTGAATTACTAATGAAGTTGTGTACTATATTAATTGAACGGTCTCACCACTGTATTTCTCTTTTCTTTTCTCTGGTCGTTGTAGACTGGAGACAATAAGCTACACACGAATTGTATTTTGTGTGTGTTTCTTCGCCAAGATCGAAATTCAACTGACTATTTTACAATCATGATTTGATATTTACATTTATTCCCCGAAATTACGTATAAAGATGGAATAACAAAAATCGGTGTGGGAAAGGAAAGGCTAGACAATGTGTTGAGGGAAAGTTAGTATAAAAATAGGCCTAACAAAAGGGCAAGGTGTTATGACGCAATAGAATGTTAGTGTGATGTTAGTTTAGTGTTAGCGTAGAGGAAGTGATGGCAATGAGTTGTAGAAAAACGCGCAATGAATGAATGAATGGAGTGGAAGATAAAGTAACTAAAAATGTAATTGCTACAAGGCTCCCCTCCCCCCAAGAATGCACGTGGAATGTGACATTCGAAAAATAGAAAAAAATATAAGATACAACAATGAAATGAAGCAAAGAAAGCATAATGTTCAAGTTCTATATTGGAAAGTCAAGCAGTCCCATATCTGTCCGGAAAATGCACTCTTCTTCCTGAGCGAGTGGTACGCGGCAAAATCTTGGATTGAGGGGCGTCCGAAGTTGGTGAATCTTTAAGGGTGTCAGGAGTGGTATTGACTGGAGCAGAATCAAGATATGCAGGTTTCAAACGATTAAGTGTGACAGAAATTTGCTTGCCCTGAATGTCAAGAAGAAAGTGCTTCTCATGGCGACGAATAATTTGATAAGGTCCATCGTAAGGTGGATCGAGAGGTTTGCGGATGGCATCATGGCGAACAAAAACGTGCGTGCATGTAGAAAGATTGGGTGGTACATGCGATGGTGGAGATTGCAGGCGTGGTGGAACTGGCCGAAGCTGGTGCATATAGGATGATAAACGATCTGCATAAAGTGTAGGGTCGAGTGGCATGGTGGCAGGAGAGGGAATAAAGAACTGTCCCGGTAAACGAAGAGTAGTTCCATAAACAAGCTAGGCAGGAGTGCATTGGAGATCTTGTTTGAATGTTGTGCGAAGACGGAGAAGGATGAGAGGAAGAAGTTCTGTCCACTTGGAGGAGTCCGAGGAGGCTTTGAGACAGGCTTTCAATTGGCGGTGGAAACGCTCAACAATGCCATTGGCACATGGGTGGTATGCAGTTGTACGTATCCGTTTGGTTCCGAGAAGATTTGTAAGGGCTGTGAAGAGGGATGATTCAAATTGTGTACCGCGGTCTGTGGTAACAGTGGATGGGACACCAAAGGTAGATATCCAATGAGCAACAAAAGTGCGAGCGACAGTTTCAGCAGTAATATCAGGAATGAGAATGGCATCTGGCCATCTTGTATAACGATCGACACAGGTGAGGAGATAGCGGTAACCTTGTGATGGTGGAAGGGGACCGACGATATCAAGGTGAATGTGGTCAAAGCGGGCATCTGGAGTTGTGAAAGTACCAAGGGGAGTAACAGTGTGACGTTGTACTTTGACACGTTGACAAGGTAGGCAGGATTAGGTCCATAGGCGGATATCCTTATTGATGCCAGGCCAGACAAAGCGTTCCGTGATTAGGCGTTGTGTGGCGCGATTTCCGGGATGTGAAGGGGGTATGGAATTGGTCGAAAACAAGACGGCGGAAAGGCGCAGGAATGTATGGGCGTGGCAATGCAGTGGACATATCGCAGAGAATGGTGCTAGTGGAAAATGGTAATGGCAGAGCTTGGAGGTGCAAGGATGTTGAACGGAGCTGAGAGAGATCTGGATCATTCTGTTGGGCTTGTGCGATGAGTGTATAATCGAGAGGAGGTGTGGGAGCAGTAAGGGCATTGATGTCCATGCGTGAAAGGGCATCAGCGATGGGGTTGTCGTTTCCTTGAACATGATGGATGTCGGAGGTAAATTGCGAGATTAAATCAAGGTGTCGAGTTTCTCGTGGAGAGTAACGTGATGATGAGGAAGATAAGGCATGTGTAAGTGGCTTGTGGTCAGTGAGAACATAGAATTCACGTCCTTACAAGAAATGGCGAAAATGTCGGATGGAGAGGTAAATGGAGAGTAATTCTCGACTGAAGGTACTATATTTAGTTTCAGCAGGCTGCAAACACTTGGAGAAAAAGGAAATAGGTTGCCAGGTGTGATTGATGCGCTGTTGAAGAACTCCACCAACGGCTACATTAGAAGCATCGACCATAAGGCAGTATGGTGAAGACGGATCAGGATGAGTGAGTAGAGTGGCTTTGGCAAGAGCGATTTTCATATCTTGAAAGGCAGATAGTGCACTGTCGGAGAGGTGAAATGAGTCGGTACTGGTTCGCTTTGGTGACAGGAGATCAGTGAGTGGTTGGACAAGTGAGGCACAGTGTGGAATGAAACGACGATAGAAGTTAACCAAACCAAGGAATTCACGTAGCTTGCGTAAGGAGGATGGAGCAGGAAAGTCTTGAATGGCTTGCACTTTTTGTGGAAGAGGAAAGATACCATGAACTAAAATCCGGTGGCCTAAAAACTCAAGAGACGCAGCACCAAAAATGCACTTCGAAGGATTGATGACAATACCATATTCGGAAAGACGATTGAAAAGGATATCCAGGTGTGCCAGGTGCTCAGCTTCTGAAGAACTGGCAATCAGGACATCGTCGATGTACGCATACAGAAAATCGAGGCAACGGAGAACTTCATCAATGAAACGTTGAAAAGTTTGAGCAGCATTACGAAGACCAAAAGGCATGCGCAGGAATTCGAACAAGCCGAAAGGTGTGCAAATGGCGGTCTTAGGAACAGCATCTGGGTAGACAGGAATCTGATGATATGCACGGACAAGATCAATCTTGGAGAAAATGGATTTGCCATGGAGTGAAGAGGAAAAGTCATGAATGTGAGGTATGGGATAACGGTCTGGCAGAGTGACTTTGTTCAAAGCACGATAATCGCCGCAAGGACGCCAATCACCAGGAGTAGGTTTGGGGACCATATGGAGTGGAGAAGACTAACAACTATCAGAAGCACGAATGATGCCAAGCTGGAACATGTGATCAAATTCAGATTTAGCAATCTTGAGACGATCAGGAGCAAGGCGGCGAGGACGGCAGAAGACAGAAGGTCCGGTAGTGCGAATGTGATTTGTGACGGAATGTTTAACAGACGATTCATTGTAGCATGGATGGGAAATGTTCGGAAATTTGCGCAATAAATCCGTGTAAGGAGTAGGAGCAGGGAAATGAAAAACAGGACGTGGTGAAACTGTAGTAGACTGAATACCATTAAGACTGAGGCCGGTAGTGGTGTCAATGAGCTTGCGATGGCGAACATCAACTCGAAGTCCGAAATGGGCGAGAAAATCTGCTCCCAGAATAGGGAGGGGAAGGTCAGCAATTATGAATATCCATCTGAAACTACGGCGAAGTCCGATATCCAAGGTCATGGATTTTTCACCAAAAGTAGAGATGGCAGATTTGTTGACAGCCTGGAGAATCATGGAGGCAGGTTTGCGTTTTTCAGCAGCAGAAGGGGGAAGAACACTGACATCAGCACCGGTATCAACGAGGAAGCGAGTACCAGTAGTACGGTCGGTGATGTAAAATAGGCGACTGGTGGTGGAAGAGCCAGCTGGACTGGTCGCCGCTAGTGGCTGGAGGTGAAGTTTTCCGACTGTTGTGGAGTGGCAGTGTGAGAGACTGGAGTATGGGTGTCAGAGAGAAAAGTACAAGGTGGGATGCATTTGTGGGCGGCAGTGCCAAAACGCTCATGATACCAACAGTATAGAGACAGACGAGTGCGGCTAGGTGAACGGGAAAACGAAGGCCTAGAAAAGCGAGAACGAGAGCGACTACATCCACGAAAACGAGGCTGGTCACGTGAATCAAGTTGAGTAGAGAGGACCTGAAGTAGGGCAGTTACCTGATTAATCTGGCCTTGCAAAGCAGCGATTTGCTTCTTATGTTCGTGCATGGTTGGTGGTGGGATACTTGGAGTAAGAGCAGCGACAGATGGATAAGGCGAGGCAACTTCAAGGATTTTGTAAGCGAGCAGAGAAAGGTCATCAAGGGAGACAGTCTGAGGTGTCGAAGCAAGAATAAGCTGAATGTTCTGTGGTACACGTTGCAAAAATAATTGCCTTAAAGTACCATCCTTGAGGACATTGTCACCAAGGAGCTGACGCATTTTGCGAAGGAGTTGAGAGGGCTGGCGGTCTTCGAGCTCTTCGGCGATGAGCAATTGATGTAGGCGTTTTTCTTCAGAAGCGGAAGTACGGCGGATGAGGGTAGCTTTCAAAACATCGTAGGGAGTTTCAGTTAGGGGAGAAATCAAAATGTCTCGAATTTCTTGGGCAATTTCGGGTTGTATCGAGGCAATGACATACAAAAATTGCGTGGATTGAGAGGTAATACCACGAGTGAGAAACTGTGCTTCAACTTGGGCAAACCAGACAACAGGATCGGTAGGCCAGAAAGGTGGTAATTTCAGAGAGACGGCATGGACAGCATGAGGTGGTGGGAGGACGATAGGATCAGCAGAGGATGAACAAGCGGTGGTCGTCGATGGATCAAGCATGATGATGTGGAAATGGCAAGTAAAACGGTTGTGTAAGATGGCAAGTACGAATACAATCAGTGGCGTAGCGTGGCTTTTTCGACAGGGTATTCTAGCATAGGGTGTGATTGGGTGTGGCTGGGTGTGGCTAGTTGACGTCCCGTGGCATTTATCACCCTGAACATAAATATCTAGTAAAAAACTCAATCTCCTACCCTGTATTCATCAGTCGGTCATGGTCACATAATAGAAAGGAACCGAAAATTAATACTAGACGTTGTATCTAGGCTGTGTGATGTTATTGCAAAGCTTCGGCCTCCCCTTATCAACAATCCTCTTTTTTCAGCAAGTGATAATTTTAAAAATGAGTTTTGAATCAGCGATGTGATGTTATCACCACCGCTTATTCCCTCATAGTCAAGTTAAATCCGTCTACCAAATCATGAACAGAGCCTATAACAGCAAAGCCTATAAGGTTCTTGAAGCCTTAACAAAAGAACACTCTTTACAATAGCAACTGGACAATAGCAGAGAATGACTAATAAATCAGAATGTTGATAGGGACAATATCATATGACTTTGCATACCTTTGGATTGTGCAAATCTAGCAGCACGCATTATGTAAACAGAAAGAGACTAAGCCAGGGAACTTACATATATTTAGAAATATAAGGGGAATGTTTGACGTCTATCGTTATAATATTCACGAAATTAAAACAGTTATAGGCTCCTCCTAACACCGCAAAATGAGACATTGAAGAACTTGGCCTAAGTGCGATTTAACCTCTACGAGCTACCTGCCTTTCACTTGTCTTTCTTGCTGCTGCTGCCACACGACATAATTTACATCTGACCAGAACTTTCTTCCTAAAAAGTCAGTCTTTCAACTCTCCTATTATAAATTTCACGTGTCGTATTTCCTTCGTATTCGATAACTACTCCGCCACTCCAAGTACTCAAGCTCATTGTTTATAAGCCTCTATGTGAGGCTATAGAAATATGAGGCTGGACGCTGGCCATTTCTCAGCGTATTTTGAGATTGTTTTCGCTCATTAAAGACAATTTTATTCATGAAATGGAGCATTTTGATTGGTGGAAACACCCTACCGGGTATTCACTGCGTATTCGTGACGAACTTCTGTTTAACATGAAGTTGTTGTTCTGTCTTCTGCATTATCTTTACAAATCTGCTTGCTTCCAAACGATTCACGTCTGCACACTTACACAGCTTGAATATTAAGGCAGGTAAACTCGTTAAAAGGAGTTAAATTTGCCATTTGAATGAGCATTTGACAAATAGTACTGTTATCACAACGTAATGCAGATTATTATTTCTCTGCAAATTGTAGGGTATTCACTGAATACCTTGAATACCCTGACGCTACGCCACTGACAGTAATAGACAATCAAAATAATCAGCGAATAAACAATGAAACGTGCGTAGTAGTTCGTAGGCTCGGTCACCACTTTAGTAATTCTCTTCGTTTGAATTTTTGAATTACTAATGAAGTTGTGTACTATATTAATTGAACGGTCTCACCACTGTATTTCTCTTTTCTTTTCTCTGGTCGTTGTAGACTGGAGACAATAAGCTACACACGAATTGTATTTTGTGTGTGTTTCTTCGCCAAGATCGAAATTCAACTGACTATTTTACAATCATGATTTGATATTTACATTTATTCCCCGAAATTACGTATAAAGATGGAATAACAAAAATCGGTGTGGGAAAGGAAAGGCTAGACAATGTGTTGAGGGAAAGTTAGTATAAAAATAGGCCTAACAAAAGGGCAAGGTGTTATGACGCAATAGAATGTTAGTGTGATGTTAGTTTAGTGTTAGCGTAGAGGAAGTGATGGCAATGAGTTGTAGAAAAACGCGCAATGAATGAATGAATGGAGTGGAAGATAAAGTAACTAAAAATGTAATTGCTACAAGTGGACTGCTCTGGGCATCAAATTTGCTTCTACAATAGTCGACAAAAGTCCTTGGGACACTTGGATGAAACAGATAAAAAACCACTTTCCTCTACATATTGTCATAGTTGCTACAAACATGCACCCCCTTCCCCCTAGAACAATGCTGGTTCGCTTGTGGGACACTTGAAGTTGGCGTGCACGCGAAATTTTTCCATTATCGCAGGTACTTCACCAGAAAACCAACATTGTTTCAGGGGGAGAGGGGGATGAAAGTTCGTTGCAGAATACAAAAAGTGCGATGTGTCCCAGGACTGTTGTCGGGTATTGTAGTCACAATTCTTGCAGCTCTGTTTTGGAATATTTGAAGGCGATTTTTCTCTGTGAGACCACAGGATCCCCAAACAGAGCAGCAGTATCGGAAGTAGGGCTCCACAATACTCGAGTGGAGGGTTTTTAAAGAGGCTTCTGGGAGATAATATTTCGCATGTTTTAGCATTCTCATTCCTCTCGACACCTTGGAAGTAACAGATTTTATGTATTCTTTCTAACTTATTCAGGGTATTTGATTTCATCGACAAGATCAAGCTTTCTATCACGGATCATTAGAGTTAGCTTTACGTCATTATTCTCAAGAATTCTTCTTTTAGGTTTTGTACAAATGAGCATAGACTTCGTCTTTGCTACATTCAATGAAAGTTTATTGCCCTTTAACCAGTTATCTAATAGCTTTAGATCCTCGTTAATTGCTGCTTCTAGCCTTGAAATATCATTGCCCATGTGACATAGGCTAGTGTCATCAGCGTACATGGAAACATTGTTGGACGTGATTTGTCAAAGTTAGATTGTATTGTTTTGTTGGGGTAATCCCCTTTTATTGTTATGTTCGCTGTATCTCAGATAGGCTAGTTGTAGGATAGGACCATATTAGTATAGACGGTAAGATATCGAACAACATAGGTTATGGGCCCAGCCCTTCTTAGGTAAAGTACCAAGCGAGGAAATCAAGGAATCCAAGGTAAAGAGGTAAAAGTAGCTCGCGACAGGAATACAACATGTCGGAGGACAAGTGGACTTTGGAGCCTCTTGGAGATTCAAACTGGGGAAACTGGTCATTTAAGCTAAAGAACATACTCCGTGCAAAGGATTTGTGGGGTTTTATTGACGGTTCAGAGAAACCCCCAGCAAATGACGACAGCGAAGAAATAAAGCTCAAATACATACGGAATTGCAATAGAACTATTGCGATGATAACAACAAACATAAGCGATTCAAAAATCTACTTGGTTACTTCATGCGATGATACACCTCAAGGAATTTGGGACACTTTAAGGAAGCATTTTGAAGGTAAAACGATAAGTAGAAAGCTATTTCTAATGAAAGCCTTCTTTAGTTTACGAATGCGAGAAGGGACAACAGTTGTGGATCATGTTAGGGAGTTCAAGGATTTGATTGATAAGTTGCGAGCAGTAGAGACGCCAATAGAAGAGGAAATACAAGTGTGTATTTTATTGATGAGTTTGACCGAAAGCTTTGCGTCATTGGTTGTAGCTTTAGAGTCACGAGATGAAATACCGAAGCTTGATTTTGTTATTTCAATGCTGGAAGATTTTGAGAGAAAGCACCAGAGTGAGGAGTTCTCCAAGACAGGAAGTGACTCAGCACTATTTGGCATGAAAGGGAAGTCATTAGCTCAAGGTCACAGAGTTCCAGCACAAAGGGGACGGATGAGATGTTGTAATTGTGGACAGGAGGGGCATTTTAAGCGAGATTGCAGAGCAGAGAGATATCGGGGTACCTTACAGCATAGTGCAAAAGTAGTAGAAGGTGAAAGTGATGCATTTGATGGGGCCTTTACAACCTTGATGAGTGGAAAAACGCAAGTACCGGGGGTTTGGATAATTGACTCAGGGGCTACAAGTCATATGACCTGGGATGAAAAGTTAATTGAGAATTATAGAGCGTTCAGTATACCGGAAGAGGTGAGATTAGGTGACTCACATATTTTAAAGGCATACGGGATTGGCACAGTAAGAATTAAGACAAGGTTGGGAGGCAAAGTACATAATTGCACTTTAGGGGATACACTGTTCGTGCCAAAATTAGCTGTCAATCTGTTTTCTGTGCACGCAGCAGACTCAAAGGGAAATAAGATACACTTTGAAAATGGAAAGGCCAGAGTTTACTCACCTTCAGGAATTTTGCAAGCAACTGGAAGTAGTTGTGGAAAGCTATATTACCTTCATTGTGAAGACCTAAGTGGGAGGTGTGATATTAAGGATAGCTGTTGCACTGTGAATGAAAGTAATCAAGCAGGAGGACTAGATTTATGGCATCAAAGGCTTGGGCATGCAAGTCATGAGAGAATCTGTGATGCTATACGTAATAATAAAGTGAGAGGAATTAATTTAAAATCAGAGGAATTAAGAGGGGCACAACCATTTTGTGAACCATGTGTTGAAGGAAAGATGTCAAGAAAGCCATTCCCAAAAGCTGTTGACAGTAAGGCCAATGATGTGTTAGACTTGGTGTACAGTGATGTATGTGGGCCAATGACAGAAACATTGGGTGGGGCACGTTACTTTGTTAGCTTCACTGATGATTATTCAAGGTGCTCTAGGGTGTATTTTATGAAAGAGAAAAGTGAAGTGTTGAAGAAATTTAAAGAATTCGAAGCGGAAGTTTCAAATGATAAAGGAAAAAGAATTAAAGCTCTCAGAACTGACAATGGTGGAGAATATGTAAGTAAAGAATTCACAGAGTATCTCAAGATGAAAGGTATAAGACACCAGAGGACAGCCCCATATTCACCTCAGCAAAATGGTGTGTCAGAGCGTCTTAACAGAACTATCATTGAAATGGCCAGAGCAATGCTTGCCCAAGCAAAACTTCCAAGATCATTATGGGGAGAAGCATTAAACATGGCAGTCTATATAAAGAACAGAATTCCTACCAGAGGGGTAGAAGGTGAAGTAACCCCATATGAGAGGTGGTATGGTAGAACACCTGAGCTCGGTTACATGAGGATATTTGGCTGCAATGCATATGCTCATGTGCAAGACAAACAGAGAAGAAAGTTAGATTCAAAAGCTGAGAAGTACAGACTAGTGGGTTATTCTTTTCATTCAAGAGGTTTTAGACTGTACAATGAAGCAAAGAGAGATGTTGTTGTCAGAAGAGATGTTATTTTTGATGAAAGTGATATTCAAAGAAAGAAGGTTAGTGAAAAAGATATTGAAGCTGGGTATGCTCCAGATGAAAATGAGAGCAGTGATAATGAGGCAAGTTGGAGTATGTCAAAGACATGCAGAAATGAAGAGACTGAAGATGCAGAAATACCAGCACAGAATGATATGGTAAAAGTGAAAGGTACATGGCTACAGAGAAGGGAACTTTCAAGTAGAGCAACAAAGGGCAAAAGACCATGGACTTTTGAGGAAGAATATGGACATGAAATGGCAGTTCATAAAGCAAGTGAGATTAAGTTTGAAGAAGGACCTCAATGCCATTTTGCACTTATTAGTAGTGGAGATATATCAGAACCAACTACAATAAAACAGGCCCTCGAAGGAGAACATGCTCAAGAGTGGAAAGCAGCAGCTGATGCAGAATACAAAGCACTAATGGAAAACAAAACTTGGGATCTAGTTGATCGACCAAGCAATAGGAAGTTCTCACAAACAAATGGGCATTTCGTATCAAATATCAAAGTGATGGATCTATTGAACGATTTAAGGGAAGACTGGTAGTTAGAGATTTTGAGCAAGTACATGGACTGGATTATGAAGAAACTTTTGCTCCCGTGGTAAAATTTGACACTATTCGAACCCTGCCGGCCTTTGCTTTTCAAAATGACCTATTTTTACATCATATGGATGTAGTAACAGCCTTCTTAAATGGAGTAATTGATCAGGAAATATACATGGAACAACCTGATGGATATGCAGTACGTGGTCAAGAATCCAAAGTTTGTAAATTGAAGCGTTCGCTTTATGGTCTAAAGCAATCCCAGCGTTGTTGGAACCAAGTTTTCGATACATTCTTATTATCTATTGGCTTTTCTCAATCGGAGGCAGACCCATATGTCTACATTAAGTGTGATCCATT
Organism: Mastigias papua; assembly: GCA_964019165.1. Taxonomy (NCBI): domain Eukaryota; kingdom Metazoa; phylum Cnidaria; class Scyphozoa; order Rhizostomeae; family Mastigiidae; genus Mastigias; species Mastigias papua. The sequence goes on from OZ025287.1 coordinate 5,790,937, forward strand.
TGTTATTATTGCAGTTTACGTTGATGACCTTCTAGTATTGACGGAAACTCAACATGTTATGGATGAAATTAAAGCGATTCTTTGTGACAGGTTTAAAATGAAAGACATGGGACAATTGCACTACTGTCTTGGAATTTCGATTGTGCAAAGTAAGGAGAACAGCACCGTGTACCTTCATCAGAATCGGTACATTGAAAACATGCTAAAGAAGTTTAATATGTCAGACTCAAAAAATTGTGTCAACGCCTACGGATATTAATGTACAATTATGCAAGGATGATGGTTTCAGTCAGCCTGTGGATAAAGTATTCTATCCGTCATTGGTTGGGAGCTTGTTGTACACTGCTATTGCTCCAAGACCAGACATCTCTTATGCAGTGGGAGTAGTTGCACAGTTTTGTGGCAGTCCAAATCAAAGTCATCTTGCAGCAGCAAAACGTATTTTACGATATTTGAAGGGAACTGCACAGTATGCTTTGTCATACAGAAAGGATTGTGACATTGTTGGATTCTCGGATTCCGATTGGGCAGGAAACTTAGACGATCGAAAATCGATAAGTGGGAATTTGTTTGTTTATGGAGGTGGAGTGAGTAGCTTGCTTAGCAAAAAACAACCTGTCATTGCTTTATCGACTTCGGAAGCAGATTACATTGCTTTGAGCTATGCAGTGCAGGAAGCTATATGGTTAAAATTATTGTTAGCCAGTTTTGGCGTGATTGTTGATAAGCCAATTATTATCAAGGAGGACAATCAAGGCGCAATTGCGATTGCAAAAGACCCAGTTAAGCATACTCGAGCAAAACATATCGACATTCGTTTTCATTTCTTGCGTGATGTTGTTAAGCGTGGTGACATCCAACTCGAATATTGCATGACAGAGAATATGACTGCTGATGTACTAACAAACTCAGTCTCAAAGAACAAGTTTGTTAAGTGTCGTAATGAGATGGGACTTCAGGTTTATCCAAAAAACTGAACAATCAAGTGGGAGGCTGTTGGACGTGATTTGTCAAAGTTAGATTGTATTGTTTTGTTGGGGTAATCCCCTTTTATTGTTATGTTCGCTGTATCTCAGTTAGGCTAGTTGTAGGATAGGACCATATTAGTATAGACGGTAAGATATCGAACAACAAACATTACCTTGGGTAATTTTGGGAAGATCGTTTATGTAGATAAACGATTATTGACTCCGTTGGTCCATAGCCACGTTTAGAAATATAGATTTAATTTAGATATTTTGGCCCGTTCACCACTGATCTCTAAAAAGGAAATTTTTATTACTCATAATAATGTTTACGTAATATTTTTAGAGATCAGTGTCGTTCAGAGAGCTCTGCCGTTCACCAACCATTTCTGTGACGTCATACAGAAGGAGCCTCCTTTACAAGCAAGGATGATTTATAACGAGATTACCTTAGATGGAGCAAGACCAATGATATATAAGCGCCGAAGGCGCTAGATGCGCATGTTCATTGTTCGGCACTGAGGCAAAATCACTGAAGCGGTAAGAGGTCAGAATGCGAAAGCCCTGCTGTGGCTGAGTATGGGAGATAACATGAAACGTTCTTGCTTCACATCATATCTATGATAGTAAGGCGCCAATCTCTGAAGAATCATACAAATGGATGTATATACAGCCGATATACACATCTAGCGCACAAAGACCTCTATATTCAAGTATAGATCTAGATATGTGCATTACATTTTGTCGCCTGGGCTATCTCCTTGGTATATCTAAAGTGACCTATACAGGCACCAAACAAAGTTTTCTATTTAGAGATACAAGTTGCAAACAGAATTTAATTCAACGAGTTTAGTTCAGTTCAGTTTTATTTTATTACATTGTTGTGAAGTATGACATTGTTGTGATCTGTATAAAAATTTCCTCTCTATACTTCTAGGAATTTCCGATCTCACAAGTTATTCAGGCCCGCCGAGAGCATGTATACATGCTTCTTCCAAGGGGGAGCTCAAAAATTACATTTTCCATGAGAGCCCCTCTCAGAAATTACTGCCTAAATACAACTTGATATTGTTATTTGCTATAAAAATAAATAAGGAATGCATATCAAACAGAATCTCTTGAGATTTGTTTCGTGCGTGAAGCCAAGAATATAAAAGCAGTTTTACAAATTGACAGCGTTCTAACTTATTTCCCAGAGAAGCTCAACTCTCCCTCAAAATTTCGTCAGAAGGAGCTTAAATTTTATAGCACCCTTAAATTTGTACCTTTAGGGGAACAAATAAAAAAATGAGAGGCTGTGATGGCTTCACTATAAAATATCAAAGTTACTACAGAACTATTTCACAGCCTTGGGGCCCCTCTTAGGTATGTTCAGGCACAGAATCCCTATTCTGTGGTTCAGGTGGTAATGTGCCCCACCTGCCCCCTCTCGCCGGGCCTGGTTCGTGTGAGATGACCACAGAATAATCCCTGCCTCAATAACTCCTGAACTCTGAAAGGTAAAAAAGAAATCCTTCCGCAAATCGCAATCATATTCATACTCTCTCACTTAGTTTTTGCTTGCAACTTGTAACTTCATACTGCTAATAGTATACAGAAAACTTTGCTAGGTAATTGTATAGCTCATTTAAAGCATTTTTTCTGCCTAGCAATCCATGAATGGAGCTGCATTCAGTTGGTATAATATGACAAAGAGAATGGCCTACCCAAAACATTAATGGAAATAGCCTGATTCAAGCAGGAAAATTCCGGCTTTCTGTAATAGATGTGTCTGCTGGTTGGTATGCTATTCCATTTGCATGATTTTTCAGGGATTGGACTCTACTTTTCGCATATATAGTGTGAAACGAGAGCGCTTCGTGCTATCTCCCATACTGAGCCTGCATGAAACTTGAGTATGTTGACCTCTTTACTCATCCGTGACTTGCCTCACTTAGACAATAGGCAATTATCTGAAGATGCACATCTAGCGCCTTCGGCGCTTCTATATCATTGAGCAAGACATTCAAAGATACTACCTCATTGACTATATTGTAAGGAGCATCATGAATGTGCTGCTGCGGATGGCCATCGTACCAGTACGAGCTATGCCGGAGACACTCTCGGGCTGGCCTTGCACTTGTACAAAGCTAGCAAGTATTTGTAAGTGTTTTTAGAATTTCACGTTGGAGTCAATGTAGGCTTTGAATCCTTTAGCACATTCTTAGCATCAGCCATGGAGAGGTTGATGGAGAAGGGTTGGTAACGTTTCGTTCAGAATAGGGGGCGTACAAAACAGGTGGATGTGCAGGATAGGGGGATGTTACACAATGATTGAAGGAGACTCTTATTGAATAGTCTTCTGTGTAACAACACACATATTGATCAAACAGTTTCAGTTTCAGTTTATTTATTTCAAATTCCACTACATACAATTTAATATATACTACTAAACGAAACGACTATGTTACAAGAAAGTTACAAGGTGATTACAGAAAGTTAATACAATATGGTAAAACTGATACAAACAAATAAAAACAGATAAATTGTATGGAGGGGAATTACTTTGAGGAGGAGCTGTCTCAATAGTTAAAACTAATCGAGGAGAGAGCACCCCCTGCTTAAATAAAGTTTCTATATAAATATCATAAATTTTCATGATTGAAATTTAAACCTTCTAGTGTCTACTTTTTATGATTGGCTTTATGATTGATAATTACTTTCAAGGAGGAATGCTTTGAGTTTGCGACGAAAACTTATAGCTGAGGGTGATACTTTTATACCAACAGGAATTTCATTCCAGCATTTAGCACCATAGTAACGTACCGATCTAAGACCATATTGCAGAGTATTTTTTTGAGTAAGAAAAATATGATTTTTTGCAACTTGCCGTGTATGATGTTGATGAACAGATTCCACTAAGTCAAAGAAGGAATGAAAACAAGAAGGAGAGATCTTATTAACACATTCATATACAAAAGTAAGGAGTTTGAGTTAAATAAGTCACGCAGTTTTAATATCTTTAAGTCAGAAAATAGAGGTGTAGTAGAGGAAGTAAAGTGTTCAAATGCAATTGCCCTTATGACTCTTTTTTGCAGCAAAAACACTGGATTGATATATGATTCAAAGGTTAGACCCCAAACTAAAATGCCATACTGAAGAAAGGGTGAAAACAACGCGATTTTTAAGGAATTTATTGTAGTTAACTTAAATTTCTATCAAAATAACTACAATTTCCTAATCGAAGCAAACATCATCCAAAAAAACATTACATACTACCGTATACAGAAAAACAGTAAGTGCAGTCACCATTAAGAGTTGAATACATCACACTCCTTGCAACATAATGGATATGACATGATATAACCTATTTACAAAACAACAAATGTGTATATATCTCATGTGCAGAATAGGGGGACTCTATGTTGTAGACTACAAACATGAATCACAAAGCTATATAGTTGTGAAATACATCACAATTGCCATAATTTAAATGCATATGAAGTGATATGACCTATTAACAAAACAACAAATGTTTTTGTCACTCATGCTTATTTAAAACAATAATACATGTAAAACAAGAAATAAAGGGTAATCCCAGTAATACATGGCAATGGGAATGAGGCCAATGAGTCACAGTGCATAGAAGAATATAAATGAAGATTGTGTAAAATGCCGAGTAGAGATGTAGAAAATAGAAACTAATCTGAGAGAAACATAGTGTGTATGAATTTAGGTACAATTCATCAGCTATCAACCTTAGATCGGCAGGCCTCTCCGGGAAAAAATACCAGGAGTGCTATAAAAAGCCCTTGCCCATTTTGCTGCGTGGGCTATTTAGTCCTTGCAGAACTGTTGATTAATTTTTACATTTGAGTATTTGCAAAGGCAAAAATACACTACCTTGCCAATTCTTTAAACACTATTGACCTTAAGAAGGCATTTTGTGTGTATTACTACCTTAAAAGTTTGCATTACTATGGTAATCATGCTATGGGCTGTTCCTTTCGTGCGAAAACATTTCGTATTCCATTGAAAGTTTTAGAGGGTAGTACAAAAGTTGTTAACATGTACTATATAAGGAAACAGAAATATTATATTTATAACGCCATGTTATAAACACATAGACGTTATTTGCTAACACCCTGATATTTAATGGTAGGTAGTTCAAACATTGGGAAGTTAAGCTGCGCGATTAAATGAGAACGTTACTGCGTGGGTGGAAAAAAGCCCTCGCTAATTCATTTTGCGCATGATTTGCACGGGTGCGGGCTATAGCCCGTGTCTCCGGGAACGGCCTGGATCAGCATTTCGGGGGTTTGATGATAGTATGTTTCTATGATCACAGGCCTTCAACATCCCATTGGGACACTATCATACCAAACGAGCAGCAGAAGTACTATCAGAAAATGTATAATGCATAGAACAACATATCAATTACTGCCCTATTTCATTAACATGCATCTTGAGCAAAATCCTTGAGCATATCATCTGCTCCAAAGTAATGGACCACCTTCAGAGCCTCAATCTGTTATCAGATTCTCAGCATGGTTTTAGGACGAAAAGGTCATGTGAGTCCCAGTTGATCCTTGTAATAAATGAGTTAGCAGAGTCTCTTAACAATGGTGATCAAATCAATGTTATTCTGTTAGACTTACAGAAAGCATTCGACAAAGTCCCCCATGAAAATTTATTGGTCAAGCTGCAACAGTATGGTATAAGAGGGCAGTTACACAGGTCGATTAATAGTTTTCTGTCAAATAGATCCCAGACAGTGGTTTTAGAAGGGGCAAAATCAAAAGTCAAAGTCACATCTGGGGTCCCACAAGGATCCATGCTAGGCCCTATTCTCTTTACTATTTTTATCAACGATCTGCCCAGAGTTGTTGACTCTCAAGTTTGACTCTTTGCTGATGATTGCATTGTTTATAGACCTGTAACAAAGAGAAGGGATGCTGAGTACCTTCAAGCTGACATAAATAATTTGATGAGCTGGGAGGAGGAATGGAGTATGTTTTTTAATCCAGAGAAGTGTGAAGTAATAAGAGTAACACACAAAAAGAAGCCTCTAAATTATGTGTATAAAATGTCTGATCACATGCTAAAATAAATACCTTGGGGTAACTTTGCATAAAAATCTGAACTGGAGCAAACAGGTACAAAATGTAAAAATGAAAGCTAACAACACCTTATACCTCATACGTACAAACATGGGAGGATGTTCTCAGCCAGTAAAGGAATGTTGCTACAAATCTCCTGTAGGACCTATCTTAGGATACACACGCACAGTCTGGGACCCTTACACTCAAGCAAATAGTTACAAGCTAGAAATGGGGCAAAGAAGAGCTGCTAGATTTGTGTTCCAGAAATATGGAAGAAATGCAAGTCCATCTGCCATGATAAATGAACTAGGCTGGGAAACACTAGCTGAAAGAAGGGCCAGATCAACCCTCATGTACAAAAGTCAAAATGACTTAATTGATATCCCGAAAAACATCTTCCAACCATCTAATACCCATTGTTGCCATAGTGGGCAGTCTTTAACATTCCAACCTGTAGATAAAACTGTTTGAAATATTCCTTTGTACCAACATGAGTAAAGGTATGGAATAATCTCCTGACGGCTGTGAGAGACTCCAAAAATCTGCAGTCCTTCGACTTGTCACTGACTGATTTTCAATTAAGATCCTTTTATTGAATACATGAAAATGATAACATATTATCTATTGATTGACACTTCGTGCAATCACTGTGAGTTGACGGTATACGGGCATACAACACGCCAAAATTCTAAACTCATCTTCAAGCCACTTACTGTCTACTTAATTCGCTAACAGTTCTAGTCCAGAAATCCATGGAAACCCACAATTCTTTTACTACAGTTTCACTTCAGCTTAAGGCCCTACCTTAGTTGCTGCAAAATTCTTACCTGGACTAAAGAGACCTTGCTTACTGCATCCGCTTACAGTGATTGGCAGTATTTAGATTCACTTCTTTAATTTTATTCTATTATCATTTATTTATTTATTTAGATGCACTAACCACTAACCAAACTTGTGTGTAATACCTAATTTTTAGGTTTTGAACAAAACATATAGATAGATAGAAATGTTCAAATGGTAATATGATGAAAGAGTAACAAACCATGATGTATATTCAACATCCTAGTTCAAATCTTGATAACCTTACATCTCATTTTCAAAATATTCTGTCTAAAGCCCTGATTATATGGACGTTTTCAACCCCAGGGCTGAGTTTCATCCCACTTGACCGAGGTGAAATGAATTTGCTATTACATGTGCATTTGAACCCCCGGGTATGAAAAGCATTAAATAATAAAGGGAAGTGATATGGAATGGAGATAACATCACAAAAACTAAGGGAATGATTGTTAGCAAGAAAGAGATGGTGCCTGAAATAAAGATCAGTATAGAAGGAAAGAACATTCAGCAAGTGAAGGAAATGATATATCTAGGTTTTATGGCTACAGAAAATGGAAAATGTGAAAGAGAGATCAAACGAAGGATAGGTGTAGCAAAGTCATCTTTTGAAAAAATGCATAAGGTTTTAACATCTCAGATTATCAACATAAGTGGAAGGCTGTGCCTAGCCAAATGCTAGATCTGGTCAACATTATTGTATGAAGCAGAGACATGGACACTATTAAAAGCCACAGTTAAAAAATTGGAAGCGTTTGAAATGTGGACCAACAGGAGAATAATGAAAGTATCATGGAAAGAATATAAGAGTAATGAGGAAGTTCTCAGCATGATAAATTCAAAATGAATGCTAGTAGAAATGATAAAAAGAAGAAAACTAGCTTATTTTGGACACTTAGTGAGGAGAGATGACATTCAAAGATTGCTACTAGATGGAAAGATTAATGGGAAACGAAGTAGAGGTAAACAACGACTCACATGGGCAGACATCATCACAGAATGGATAGGAATGAAGTACAGCGAGTGTATCAGGGTTGCACAAGACCGAGGGAGATTGAGATCCATGACAGCCGACCTGCTGGGAGCAGATAGCACCAGATGATGATGATGATGATGATGTATGAAAAAGCACACCATTACTTTTTTAGCCCCTGGTATGAAAAAGCGCGCCAGCTTATGAATCACATTCATGGCAATAAGAAAAATGACTGCTCAATGCAAACTTGCAGCTTATTTTCTAATGTAAACTCAATGCAGGTATGAAGCTACCTAGGTACAAGAAAAAAGTCGCTGTCAGGACTTACCGACTGCTCATTGCACATGTGTCAAAAGCGTTTCAACCCCGGGGTTGAAATTAGTTTGCGATTATATGAGCATTCACCTTTCCAGAACAATAGCAATCAATGCCTTGAAGATTTCACCTCGGTTAGCTCAGGGTGGGATGAAGTTTCAACCCGGGTGTTATTTCAACCCCGGGGTTGAATTTTGTCCATATAATTGAAAACTGAAATTGTCAAAGGATTGGGTAGCAAGTTGGGATGGAGTTTCATCTCGATCAGATGGGTTGAAATTTAGCCCCAGGGTTGAAAACTCCTATGTAATCAGGCCTTAAAATATCTTCAGACAAACTGATTTTTATAATGGGTGATTTCAATATCATTCTTTTGGATTATGCTTCTCATACAAGTGAGTTTGTCTACAATTTTTTTATATAGTCGTCTTCCCTGTATCCATCACCCAACTAGGGTTTCAGAATACTCTTCTTCTGTTATTGAAGACATATACACAAATGCTACAAGTGGTGCTATAACAAGTGGCAATATTTTAATGCAAATTACAGACCTCTTTCCTCAGTTTTTCATTTGAAAAATGCTCAGATTAATCATAACAAATTGGAATCATTTAAATATGATTATGCAACATTTAAAGAAAATGAATTTCCTGATGAATTCAACAAAATTGACTTTAGATATCTAAAAACAATAGAATAGATGTAGATAGGAAATTTGACAGGTTTCTGAGAGACCTTAAATCTCTGACAAATAATGTGGAAAAATAAACCTTAAATCTCATGCACCTATTAAAAAGTGGAGCAGACAGGATATGAAACTTAAAGATAAGCCTTGGATAAACAGTAAAATATAATAGATTATGAGAATCTGAGACAGAGTCCTTTAGAAATTGAAGAAACAACAAACTGTTGATAGCCTCAAATTATATAAAAGTTTAGGAACCATGTTTCAAATGAGTTGAAAGAAAGTAAAGCAAGGTATTTCTGTAATTATTTTTCTACCAACAGTAGTAACATGAAGAAATTGTGGTTAGATATAAAGTCAATCATTTCTCATTAATCATCCACTTCTTTTGCAGTCAACAACATAAAAGATATCTAGATGGAAATGTAACATCAGATCCTTGTTAAAGCACCAATATCTTCAATGAGGTTTTTCGTCATGTTGCTGATGATATAATTGAGAAAATCCCAATGACTCCAAAATCCCCTCTTGACTGTTTATCAAGTAGAACTTCTAGGTCAATTTTCCTTTCTCTGGTTACATTAATGGAAGTCAATGACCTCATTAATATCTTAAATCCTTCAAAATCTGTATACTGTATCTGTATATGTGTCCCAACAGTATACTTATAAAATTACTAGAAATTATTGGATCCACAATTTCCCCACTACTTGCTCTTCTTGTCAATCAGTTGTTCCAGGCTGGTATTTTTCCTGACAAACTAAAGATAGCCAAAATGATTTCAATGTTTAAAAAAGGTAACCAGAGCTGCCATCAAACTATGGGCCCATTTCTCTTTTGTCTATCTTTACCAAGATATTTGAGAAGTAAATGTACAAATAACTTTATAGATTCCTTGAAGTACATAAAGCTCTCTATTCTTTGCAATTTGGATTTCAAGAAAACCATTCAATTGATCATGTCCTTGTGAGTATGACTGAAGCTGTAAGAAATACTCTTGACTATAGAAGATTTGGTTGTGGTATTTTCATTGATTTACAAAAAGCCTTTCATACCGTTAATCATAAAATGTTGCTTGTAAAGCTGGAACATTATGGCATTCGTGGTTGTGCCCTTGAGTGGTTTAGATCATATTTACCTGAAAGAAAACAATATTTTTCTGTCAATGGGAACAAGTCTAACATACTTTCACTTACTTATGGTGTTCCACAAGGCTCTGTGCTAGGTCCCTTACTTTTCCTTATTTTCATAAATGATCTGCAAATGTTTTCAAGAAATTGAAATTTTACCTTTTAAATTGCTGATGATACTAACATTTACTAGCGTGTATCAGATATAACTAGAATTCTTAGCAAAGAGTTTCAGTCTGTAAAGAAGTGTCTTGATGCTAATAAATTATCATTAAACATTGATATGACTGACTACATTATCTTTCATTCTCCATCTGTGAATATTGCTTCTGATGCTATTATTAAAATAGGGAGAAAACATATTAAGAGAGTCAAATTTGTTAAATTCTTAGGTGTTCTCTTAGATGGGCATCTTAGCTTGAAATACCATATTAGTAAACTCTCCACAAAATTGGCCAGAACCTGTGGTATGCCTTTCAAAATTGGAAGCTTACTCCCATTAGATGTTTTACTCTGCTTGTATGATACTTTGTTTTTGTCTTTCTTACAGCATGGTCTTACTGTTTGGGGTCAAACCTACGCATCATACACAGAACCAATCTTCAGGTTGCAGAGAAAGGCTAGCTCAGAGCAGTCTCATTTCAGCCTCGCATGTCTCCCTCACTTCCCATCTTTAAAGATCTTAAACTTCTCAAACTTTCTTACATTTTTGAACTGAGGTTCTTAGCTTTTGTCTTTGACTCTATCAACAAGACATCATCTGATTGCTTTCATAACTGCTTCTTATTCAGTTCATCTGTCCACCAATTCCACTAGACAGGCCAGTCATGGAGATTTATACATGACTCAACAAAACAGCCTTCATTGTGGACTAAAATCAATATGCAACCTTGGAGCCAAGCTTTGGGATAAACTTCCTGTAGAACTAAGAAATGCCCCATCAAAGCTTTTCGTCAAAAGAAACCTGGAAATCTACTTACTGAACAAGGTTGATTAATACTGTGAATTTTTCTGATGCCCTACTAGACAAGGCTGGTTGTTGGGTGTGATCACTTCTGGGTGGGGGTCCGGGTGGATGTTTTGGGGTGCCTATTGCCCTGGGTGTCTTTGGGTGTGGTGGTGGTTGGTAATTTCTGGTGGTTTTGAGGGCTGGTAGGGGGTGGGGTCCAGGTGTACCTCTGCAGTGGGATTTATCCTCTGTGGGTGTGCCCAGACTTTTACCCCTGATATGCCCTCTGGGCCGTGGCGGGTTGCTGGTCATTGTGGCATTCTGGGCTGTTAGGGGCTGTGGGTACCTTGGGGTTCCCATCTGGGTTTTTCCATCTTGGGGTGACCCTTGCCTCATTCATAGCCTGGTTTGTTATAGTTTAAATTTAAATTCATTTTATGTTTAATTTTAATAGGGAGGGGGCTCCCTCCTCGATTAGTTTACTTATTGAGGAAGCTTCTCCTCTAAGTAATTCTCTGCATATAATTCTCTCTATTTTTGTTTTTTTTGTTTTGTAAATTGTATTGGTAATTTGTCTCATTATTGTATTCATTTGTATTAATTTTCTTTGATATTGTCTGTTAAATCTTGTATTCTGTTGGCCTAGTATCATTTTAGAATTGTATATGTGGAATTTAAAATATACAAACTGAAACTGAAAAGCATTGTAATACGGACTCAGTGTACGATAGAATAGGGTAGAGAATAAAGCTATGAAAAGGTACAACACTATGTATAATTGAATCATATAATGTTGTTGGACTAGTGAACTTTGTGTAAACAATTAAACCTTTACTGTTTTTGTTTCTTTTGAATGCTACATTGTTGTAAATGGAAATTCAAATCGTCATCATTGGAGATAATATGAGGATATCTCAGCGCTTGACTGTATATGATACCTGCTTTGCAAGTAGGGGAGTGGAAAGAATGAAAATGTAGAAGTGACGGAGCATCACTTGTTTTCTTGTACCAAGTCATATGAAGTTCATTATCTTGGTTGAGAATCATTGCGTCTAAGAATGGTTTCTTGTTAGCTGAGTATGACATTTCAAATTGTTTAGTGGGGTGTGTGCTGTTCATATGTCCAAAGAAAATATGTTGTAAATCAACACCGTGAGTCCAAATAGCACAAATGTAATCTATGAAATGAAACCACACAAGTGGCTTCTTACCTCCAGGAGCTGACTTGATTATATGATGCTCTATAGAGTCCTTCAAAATGTTGGCACAATTGGAAGCAAATGATGACCCCATAGACGTACCGTGTGTTTGTAGATAACACTATCTAAAAACTAAAAGTAGTTTCTTTGGAGAATGAAATGAAGTATCTGTCTAAAGCGTTTGACTGATAAAGGGAGATCATTCCCATAGAAAGATTGTAAGACTCTTATTTCACAACTATTTTGTTTTGTGATTCAAGTTTGTAATCTACAACACAGAGTCCCAATATTTTGCACATGATGTTACTGGTCCCCCTATTCTACACATGAGTGGTATACACATTTGTTGTTGTGTAAATAGGTTATATAACTTCATATGCATTAAGTTGCAAGGAGTGTGATGTATTCAACTCTTCAACTCTTAATGGTGATTGCACTTACCGTTTTTCTGTATACGGTAGTATGTAATGGTTTTTTGGATGATGTTTGCTTCGATTAGGAAATTGTAGTTATTTTGATAGAAATTTAAGTAAATTGCAATAAATTCCTTAAAAATCGCGTTGTTTGATCAATATGTGTGTTGTTACACAGAAGACTATTCAATAAGAGTCTCCTTCAATCATTGCGTAACATCCCCCTATTCTGCACATCCACCTATTTTGCACGTCCCCCTATTCTGCACTTAACGTTACCAACTCATATGGATTCATTAGCTGGTGCGCCGGTCGTGCCATACTATTTATCACTAATTCCCCAGTACAGACATCCCCTAACAGGCCCTTAAATATCATCACTGGCACATGATTTCCCACTTATAAGTGCCCTCTTTATAATGTTGCTTTGAAAATTAGCATTGAATACTCTCGTTTAATGCTCAGTTGTCAGAATCAATTGTCCCTCCTTCGTATTACTTTCAATCAAAGTCTTTGATTTGTTTGAACTGCGAAAATAGCCAGGTAGTTAAGTCCACATACCTGGCTGCAACGTAACGTCCCTATCCGTGAATATTCCGTCAAAGATTCCCTGTTTTGAGGTAGTGACCTAATGGTAGGGCTAACCTAGGAACCGTTTGTCTGAGTGACATTTGTTGCGAAAAGTTCTAGCTGTTTCAGTCGTGAGGCCATACTAGGAAACTTTTGTTGCGGGGGGTATGACAAATCGTTCCTAGAAATAGGTGGCCTACCCTACCAAACTATACACCATTCGATAGCTCTCGGTGACTAGATTAAGATCATGCCATCATTTGCCCTATATATATATATATATATATATATATATATATATATATATATATATATATATATATATATATATATATATATATATATATATATATATATATATATATATATATTCCCAAAATTTTTCGATGATATAAGAGTAGATATGAGGCGAATTTAATTGAGTTAACAGGAGTAGAATTTGTCTGAACCCGATATCATTTTGTGTTTCAATTCATGGAAAGTATGGAAAGACCTCAGTTAAGCGTGTGGATGTGTGATTTAGAGTTTGATAGTAAGGTGTTTGTGGGATCTTTAGTCATTTTATCAACTCACCTAAAATTAAGTTTATTTCCTATAAACCACCACTTAAAGATATTAAGACGCACAAGGTTCTTACTAATCTTCGTAAAAACAATGATATTGTTGTTCTCAAACCAGATAAAGGTAATGGTGTTGTTGTTCTTAATAGGACTGATTATACAAAAGGTATTATAGACATAATAAATGCTACACATAAATTTAAAGAACTTGATAACGACCCCGCCATAATTAGAGAGGGTAAGTTACAACGCTATCTTAGAGAACTTAAAAAGAAAGGCAGAATTGATAAGGATTTATATAATACCATTTATCCATTGGGTTCTCAGCCAGCGCGGATTTATGGTTTACCTGAAATGCGCAAGTCTAGCTCTTCTATTGTACCACCGTTTAGGCCTATTGTGTCTTCTGTCAATACATATAATTATAGATTGGCTCAATATTTGTGTACTCTTCTTCAGCCTCATTTACCTGATACATATACTATTTCTGATTCTTTCTCCTTTGTCCAGGAGCTTAACAGTGTTGACATTTCTGGTAAATTTATGGTCTCGTTTGATGTTGAAAGTTTATTTACCAATATTCCTCTTAAAGAGTCTATTAATCTTGCTGTTTCATATATTGCTGAAGGAAACCCTAACCTCAAGTTTTCCATAACTGAACTCACTAAGCTTTTTTCAATCGCAACTTCTCAAACCCACTTTCTTTTTAACGGTAAGGTCTATGACCAAGTAGATGGTGTTGCTATGGGCTCTCCACTTGCTCCCTGTGTTAGCTAATTTATTTCTTGGGCATCATGAAAATATTTGGCTTCATAAGTATCAAGGTCCTTCTGTTCAGCTGTATTGACGTTATGTTGATGATACTTTTTGTCTTTTCAATACTGAGCAAGATGCCTTATCATTCTTTGATTTTCTCAACTCACAGCACCCTAACATCAAATTCACTATTGAAAAGGAACCTAACCAGATGTTGTCTTTTCTTGATGTCTGTGTCGATAATAAAGACCCATCTTGTCTCTTAACGTCATTACATCGCAAAAATACATTTACTGGTTTACTCACTAACTTTTTCAGCTTCACTTCCTTTTCTTATAAGATTGGTCTTATTCGTACTTTAGTGGATAGAGTCTACAGAATTAATAATACTCTTCTCAAATTTAATGATGATGTTAAAAAACTTTATTTTATTTTTAAAAAGAATCAACATCCTGAATATCTAATACGCCGGGTAGTCAATTCGTATCTTGGTAATGCTCGTAGTTCTAAAACTTCAACTTCATATACTGATATTACCACTGCTTATTTCAAATTGCCATATCTTAAGCTCTCCAATTTTACTCAAGTTAAAGTGTGTGCACTTGTTAATAAATACTGTAACAGTATTAAAATAAAGTTAGCCTTTTCTTCCTTTAAGGTCAAAAATTTGATCTCGGTTAAAGATTATGTGCCCAGATCACTCCGCTCTTATGTAGTGTATAAATTTAAATATGCCGGATGTAATTCCGTGTATATTGGCGAACCAAGCCGACATTTATCTACTCGAGTGCGAGAGCATTTATTTACTGATAAAAATTCACATATTTTTAAACATCTTAAAGGTTCAGTTGTTTGTAAAGAGGCATGTAATTATAGTTGTTTTAAAGTGTTGGCTTCTGCAAACACTTCTTTTAAACTTAAAATTAAAGAAGCGTTACATATCCAATGGGAAAGACCTGATTTAAATAAGCAGATTCAGCATTATAACTTTTCATTAAGCTTTTAGCTATTCTTCTTAACCGTTCTTACCTGTTTTCACTACATTGATTCCTTTTTCGATTAATAAATTCGATTGATGATTTAACGTTTGTTTATGAACCAAGAAGCTTTTTCATTGTAATTAGCAACTGATGATGGATTGGAACAATCCGAAACATGTCTTGCAACCTTAAAAGCATTGTCGTGTTTTTTCACCTTATATCTACTCATATATATATATATATATATATATATATATATATATATATATATATATATATATATATATATATATATATATATATATATATATATATATATATATATATATATATATATATATATATATATATATATATATGTGTGTGTGTGTGTGTGTGTATATATATATATATATATATATATATATATATATATATATATATATATATATATATATATATATATATATATATATATATATAGAATAAACCACAAATATACTATCCTTTAAGTAAACGTTTCGATCAGAATCTTCATCAGTACTAAACTTACAATGACATTGGGCCTGCTTAAATTACCTACATAACAATGGGGTCACAATTGATATTACCTAAGGGGGACCTACCTATTAACACCTCATGATAAATTAAGAATACATTATATGGGGAGGGCCGAAGCTGTGAAGTAAGAAACAAAGGAGGATAATATAGAGCATATAAGGTGATGCAAAGAGTGCGAGAAGTGTGAAGAAAAGAAGAATAGATGCTGGATAGACGCAAAATGGACAAAAGAAGCAATTAACGCTAGGAAAGTGCATAGGGGATTGCTAATGATCTGCATATCTGACGTTAAGTCCCTCAGGTACAAAGCTCTGTAGTCTAAACTGCCAGAATCCCTCCTTATGTCTAGAAACTCCAAATACCCTATCTATAATTTGAAAACTAACATCCTCTAAAAATCCATGATGGTTGGCTTCTGTAAAATGTCTAAACAACTCTGCCTGCGTCACTGCTACTCCACTAGAAAACTTCCTACTAGATGACTTATAATTGTTAAACCTGGCTCTAAATGATGTAAAGGTGCTACCTACATACTGCTTGCCACATACTTTACAGCCTAATAAATACACTACCCCTGAAGAATCGCAATTAAAATCACTATTTATATCATACTCCCTACCTGAAACATTACATCTAAACCCACTACCCTCTGACATATAACTGCAAACTTGACATCGCGCTTTACCAAACAATAAAATTTACAACAGAGAAATCAAGGGATAGTGTCAGTTATTTGGATGTTTTAGTAAGTAGAAAGGGACGGGCCTTGGAGACAGATCTCTACTGCAAATCTACTGATACACACCAGTATTTGCAGAGGAGCTCTTGTCACCCATGGCACGTCAAAAAAGCAATCCCATATGGACAGGCTCTTAGAATTAGAAGAATTTGTTCAGATGAGAAGAAGTTCAGAAAGAGGTCGGAGGAGTTAGTGAGTTGGTTAGTAGATAGGGGTTATAAGGAGGATTTCGTTAGGGAGCAGATAGTTCGTGCTAGTAGTTTAGACAGAGAAAGACTTTTTAACCAGGAAGGTAGATGTAATGACAAGAGAAAGGATCAGGTTCCATTAGTAGTTACATTCCATCCAGCACTTAATGAGCTTAGGGGCATAATTAGGAAACTCCATACCATGTTAGAAGCGTCTGAAGAACACAGGATGGCCTTTAAAGAGCAGCCTCTTGTGGTCTTCAGACGGGCACCAAATTTGAAGGATAATCTAGTTAGAGCTAAGCTTCCTAAGATTCGGACAGAAGGAGTTAGGGGTTGTTTTAGGTGTGGTAAAGCGCGATGTCAAGTTTGCAGTTATATGTCAGAGGGTAGTGGGTTTAGATGTAATGTTTCAGGTAGGGAGTATGATATAAATAGTGATTTTAATTGCGATTCTTCAGGGGTAGTGTATTTATTAGGCTGTAAAGTATGTGGCAAGCAGTATGTAGGTAGCACCTTTACATCATTTAGAGCCAGGTTTAACAATTATAAGTCATCTAGTAGGAAGTTTTCTAGTGGAGTAGCAGTGACGCAGGCAGAGTTGTTTAGACATTTTACAGAAGCCAACCATCATGGATTTTTAGAGGATGTTAGTTTTCAAATTATAGATAGGGTATTTGGAGTTTCTAGACATAAGGAGGGATTCTGGCAGTTTAGACTACAGAGCTTTGTACCTGAGGGACTTAACGTCAGATATGCAGATCATTAGCAATCCCCTATGCACTTTCCTAGCGTTAATTGCTTCTTTTGTCCATTTTGCGTCTATCCAGCATCTATTCTTCTTTTCTTCACACTTCTCGCACTCTTTGCATCACCTTATATGCTCTATATTATCCTCCTTTGTTTCTTACTTCACAGCTTCGGCCCTCCCCATATAATGTATTCTTAATTTATCATGAGGTGTTAATAGGTAGGTCCCCCTTAGGTAATATCAATTGTGACCCCATTGTTATGTAGGTAATTTAAGCAGGCCCAATGTCATTGTAAGTTTAGTACTGATGAAGATTCTGATCGAAACGTTTACTTAAAGGATAGTATATTTGTGGTTTATTCTATTTATGTAATTTATATACGTTGTGGATGCGGCTTAGGTTTAGTTTGTATATATATATATATATATATATATATATATATATATATATATATATATATATATATATATATATATATATATATATATATATATATATATATATATATATATCAAATAGAAGGTGTTGTCTTCACCAGCATATAGTGCTCTATGTACAAAGTACAGAGCGTTGATAGCAGAAATGTAGACAAGGAAAAGACCAATTCTCTGTAACTCTGAGTTTCGTGCCTAAGCACTCATCAGACAGACTATAACTGAATAACATTCCAAATGTGCAGATTCGATTAATTAATAAGATTCTAAAACAAGGTTGATTAAGCGAATTGCTATCAAGGGATATATCTATTACGTATTATTGTTGATTAAATAATATTTGTTTTCATGTCTGCACTTGGAGATTAGTTCGGAGCGTTTGTTTAGGGTATTATTACTGTTGCTTTTGATTATGTGTAGCTTTTCTGATGCACAAAGGTCACATCTTCTTGAAATGTTGCTATATGGTTGAGCTGCGATGATAATAGACCATTGAATTTGGTATTCTGTATTGTTGTCCTTAAGTTGCCAGATGTATTTGGAGAGTTCCGTGCTTTTGGAGTATTTGTTGTTCTTAAATGACAGTTTATGTTGGGTGAAACGTTGTTTGAATGTCCCTTCAGTCGCGCCTATGTAATTTTTCCCGGTTGCGTCCTCGTTTGTGGTCACTTGGGCATTGTAGACAATGTTAGTGGTGAGGCAGTTATTGTTTAAAGGGCAGTCTTCTTTTATACGGCAGTTGCATGATTTTGATGTGGTGATGGGCGGTTTGGTGTTGAGGATTTTCTTGTTGTGCTTGCTAATGATGGAGGCCATGTTTTATGTTTTCTGTACAGCTGTAACTAATTTTCATATATATATATATATATATATATATATATATATATATATATATATATATATATATATATATATATATATATATATATATATATATATATATATATATATATATATATATATATATATATATATATATATATATATATATATATATATAGTCAGATTTAGTTGATGGAAAACGCAGCTTTAAAATAAACTTCAGTACAAAGACCGCAACCAAAAAAGAGACATTTCTTCGTCTTGATTTTATAACGACAAATCCAGTGGTACTATTGCGACTTTAAAATTAATCTACGACATATCCAAGAAATAAACGTTTCGACTCACACGAGAGTCATCATCAGTATTAAAAGGATAAATGAGGAAAATATATCTATATATGAAATGGGTACAAAGGGAGGATCAATTGGACGGAAGTGTGTACCAATAAACGTGAATCAAGTCACGTACGATTAAGTAAACAACCTAGGAATAAATATCAGGGGAATAACAAAGACAATAAACAAAAAAGTACCTAAAAGCAAGAAAGCAGAGGAAAGAACACTGAAGAGATAAGAGGAAACTAACAGCTAGAAAAGGACTAAGGGGATGGAAGACTGTTGGGAGTTAAGGCTAGGTCTATCCTTTTGAATAAGAAGGCTTTCGTAAATAAGAAGGTCGAAAGCATTGTTACATTTGGCAATGATCTTAAAGTCTTCCATTGTGGCATTATGACCTGTTTTGCCAATATGCTTCCCTATAGATGATGGATTAGAGGAGTCGTAGATTAATTTTAAAGTCGCAATAGTACCACTGGATTTGTCGTTATAAAATCAAGACGAAGAAATGTCTCTTTTTTTGGTTGCGGTCTTTGTACTGAAGTATATAGTCAGATATAATTCGAAGACAACTATATATAAACTATAACTATATATATTATATTATACTATATATTAACTATATATATGACTTTATATTATTGAGAAATTTTGGAAATATATATATATATATATATATATATACTTAAAAGAAAGTATAGTATATTTGTGGTTTATTCTATATATATATATGTATATATATATATATATATATATATATATATATATATATATATATATATATATATATATATATATATATATATATATATATATATATATATATATATATATATATATATATATATATATATATATATATATATATATATATATATATATATATATATATATATATATAGACTCTCATAATAAAAACAACTGTTTAACGTTTCGCGTATAGCTTCATCAGAAAAATCTTTACCTTTACTTTACAGAGCGCACATATATACATAACCAAAATTGAATAAGTACAATGGAAACACATAAATAGAAACAATACCTTAGAAAAATAATTAGCAAACTTCACACCATCTAACTGGAGGCGTAAAAATGGCACTAAGAAGAAGAGAACAAAAGAAGAATAGAAGTAGAAAGAAAAATAGGAGCTCTATATATATATGTATATATATATATATATATAATATATATATATATATATATATATATATATATATATATATATATATATATATATATATATATATATATATATATATATATATATATATATATATATATATATATATACATATATATATATATCTTCACTACAGAACGAAAAAGCGGTACCATGTTTTAACCATACTGAAAAGCTTTTTTTCGTCCGACACTCATCAGAGTATGAAACGTCGGATAGCGACCGAAAGGTGAACCGAAATATATAGCCAGATATGCGGGTACACGTGATATGATGAATAATGTGTCCAGTTAGCCGTATGATTGGCCTCTTGGCACCTAGTCACCAGTGTTT
Organism: Mastigias papua; assembly: GCA_964019165.1. Taxonomy (NCBI): domain Eukaryota; kingdom Metazoa; phylum Cnidaria; class Scyphozoa; order Rhizostomeae; family Mastigiidae; genus Mastigias; species Mastigias papua. The sequence continues at coordinate 5,811,679 of OZ025287.1, forward strand.
ACTTGAAGAGTCCAAGTGAGAAAATGAGCTCTTTGTTTACACAAGACTGGGTTTTGAGTCTTTATGTAAACTGATTCCAAAACACTTAAATGAAAAGACGATCTTGCTTGCCCAATGATCCGAAAATTATCGTCTGAATATGTTTTGGCGCATTCTGGGTTTTTAATGAGATGTTGTCCTTTGGCCGAATCACTTTTCATTTTAGAATTAGAGTTTTTACACATACGAGGTGGGTGTTCCCTTATTGTAGTGTTTTTCTTCCTGATGCTCGTGGGTATATGTTGTTTTATTCTGTCAGCTAGTCTCTGCGTAGTGCATCCTACGTACCGAGCTTCACATCGGCACGAAAATTCATAAACTACACAACTTTTTTGAGTGGTAGGAACGCTATCTTTTTTAGCAGATGGTAGCATGACCTTAGTATTGTAGACCACACGAGGTTTCACAGCATAGAAACAGGATGTAATGGCTTTGTTAATTTGGTTTTCAAATCTTGATGAAACATTACCAATCCAGGGCAATTTTAGGTAAACTGGGCACTTCTCAGGACCACACGGTTTTTCCGCTGCAAAGTTGGCAAGTTTTTGCTTAATACAAGAAATAAGGACATCGTCTGGATATCCATTTTCAATAAGCAGTTGTTTTACTCTATCAAGCTCTGAGCCTAATTTAGTTTTGGAGCACATCATTAGTGCCCTGTGAACTAAGGTTTTGATATGGCTAATTTGTCTTGATTTTGGGCTGAAGGAATTCCAACGGATGTATTGCCCTGTAAACGTTGGCTTCCTGTAAACGCTGGTGAGAAATCCAGTGCCCTCTTTTTCCACCAAAACATCTAGAAAGCTCAAGGAGTTGTTTTACTCCTTCTCTACTTGAATTTTCAAGCTGGATGCAGCAAGTTAAGTTTTTCATGAAAACAGTCACAATCCAGCTCGGAACTAAAGATGTCGAGAGTATCGTCCACATATCTAAAGTAGACACCTGGTTTTACGGTGTTATCAAAACGTCTACTTTCATGAAAGCCCACGAAAATGTTTGCTAAAGCCGGCCCCAAGGGGCTGCCCATTGCCACTCCGTCTAATTGCTTATACATTTGGTTGTTAAAACTAAATTCCACTCCTCGCGTAGCAATTAGCATCAATTCTTTAAAGGTGTCCTCGGGGAATGGAGGGCAATCAAGGTGACCTCGATACAAAGCATCAGCACAAATCCCTATGGTCTCATCTAATGGCACATTTGTGAACAGACTGCTGATGTCAAAAGAGCATAGAAATGCCTTGGTAGGTTCTAGGTTGCAGTTTTGGATAAAATTGGCAAACGTAAAGGAGTCTTTTATACAATGTGAGGAGTAGGATTTTAGGACCGGAGCCAAAATTTCTGCTAACCACTTAGCAAGTTCATGTTGAGAGGAGCCAATCATGGATAAAATGGGCCGAAATGGGGTATCTTCTTTATGTGTTTTAGGCAAGCCATACATAGGAAAAAAAGCTTTTCAGTATGGTTAAAACATGGTACCGCTTTTTCGTGCTGTAGTGAAGTTCTGTAGTACCATCAGACTTTTCACGTATTTTTGGCGGAGGTACTCCAAGAAGCAGATCGGAGATGTGAACAACTACTTATCCTCAATACTCTCCCCATAGATCTTCTTCATTCAAATGCACATCTATGAATGGGGATTTTACTGGATGAATTGAATTGTTTGCTGACATTCGGTCCAGTCTAGGAAACATTTGTCTGTGTGACATTTCTTGCTTCAAATATTTTGATTGTTGTCAAACATTTCAAGTGACAAATGTTGTGGGAATTTGTTGTATGACAATGTGCCTAAGCCAGGAAACATTTGTGAAACAAAAGTGAAATTTGATATGTTGTATAACAGAATTTCCTAGTTTGACCCTAGCTTAAGACCACATTGTATGGTATTTTGCTAGGTCAAGAGAATATTGTTCTTACTAGCTTAACTTGTACCATACTAATGAAAATTACCTACTAGTAGGCTGCTATACAGAGCAAAACATTAACATTGTTTATTTTACAGTTCCCGAAATTGTCTCATTTTGTGGCAAAATCAACCAAGTACACTCAGTTTCGAAGTTTTCATGTAGTCAATTTATTGTCCATAGATGGTCATAATAAATCGATATTTAAAGGGTTCCAAAGCTCGTTAGAAGTTCTTACTTTCAGAATTTGAAGATGATATATGTATTTATAAATGTAGAAAACTTCAAGTCTGTAACCTTACAGGACACTAACTTTTTTTGGCTGGAAGTTGGCCAAAATCCGCCATTTTGAATTTCCCTTATTTTTGAAAGGATGACAACAGAAGGATTGGTATTGGCATTACCTATGCAATGCAATAATTTGTTGAAGCTACATGTCTACTTTCAAAAGTTGTACCAACAAATCATTTATCTTTATGTTTCACTTCACTATAGGGTCTCAAAATCTGAAAAAAATCACCTATTATGCAACATTTTGTCAATTATATGGGATTTTGAGACCTCCTAGAATGCACAATAGATTAAGATTTATGTTGAAAATCTAATTTTTAGATCTTCACCATATAGTTAATGCATGATGGAAATTTCAGCGTCATGTCTCTCACAGATTTTCAATGGATCACCTTTAAAGTCCAAAGATAATTCATTTTAGGGGGGTCAAAATGAAGTTTTTTGCCATTTTGAGTTGAATTTTGGAGAAACTTAGATCCAAAGTATTGGAATGGACACAATTTTTGTGTTGCATATATGGAAGTAATTAGAAATATCTTAAGGCAGGGGTGATACAAAAGTTCCTTTCTAAACAATTGCCTCCAAAATTTCATCATTTTTATAAACAATTGATTTCCAAACTTTTGAAGTAAATATAAATGGCTGTAAAATTTTAACCATGTGAGATACTGAGCTGAAATTTTCACTGTATACATATCTCATGAGTAGGTCTAAATGGTAGAAATTTGATGACATTCTGAAGACATGACTTGACATGCATTGGTTGAAGTTAGCTGGAATGACCCACAGGTTCACCAAAGGATAGAAATAAAAAGGAGTGATCTGATGTATAGAGCCATAGATGTAGTCGTGCACTACACCATTTTCACAGACCGCGCACGAGAGGACATGGCTGTAATTTGGGGTGAAAGAAATTGTTGGTAGTATACCAATGAATTCAGCTTGTTGCCTATGACTATCATTAGATATTTCACATTTCTCTCATCGTTTTCATTTGTTATCTGCTATTAGAGTGTTTATGATTCGTGACGCGCTTAATGAAGACGCTGCGGAAGGTCATAAGCTGCTGCATCCTCCTGTACTCTAGATATTTCGATTATGATTTAGTGCATGCTTAAGAAGACGCGTTGGTAGAAAAACAATGGACGATCTACTATTAGAAGTGCACCATTTGAGAGACATTGACGATGAGGAATCCATGATGTTATATGATCTAAATCGTCGTCAAGTGAATCTCCATGGACATCTGCCGTATTGGCAATATGATAAATTTGATTTGGAGCAAATGAGCGAAGGTGAATGTTTGGTAGAATTTAGATTTGCCATAGAGGACATCAAGGGCCTAGTCAACACACTGAGAACCCCTCAAACGATAAGGTGATATAATGGATGGAAAGTAGATGCAGTTGAAGCTCTTTGCATATGCCTGAAACGACTGGCTTATCCTTGCCGATATTGTGATTTAGTGCCACGATTTGGCAGGCCAGTCCCACAGCTGTGCACAATAGCCAACACAGTTATCGATACGATTTATGCCAAGTTTGATTATCTTTTGAGGGACATGAACCAACCATACCTTTCCCCAGCAAATCTAGAAAGATATGCTGATGCTGTCCATACAAAAGGGGCGGCCCTGGACAACTGCTGGGGTTTTATTGACGGAACAGTCAGGCCAATTTGTAGACCAACTAGAAATCAACGAATTGCCTATAATGGCCACAAGAGAGTCCATGCTATCAAATTCCAATCCGTTGTCTCCCCGACTGGCTTAATTGCACACCTCTTTGGGCCTGTCGAAGGACGCAGGCATGACAGCGGGTTGTTTGTAATGTCAGGGCTATTAGATCAACTTGAAGAGCACTCTTTTTCCCAAGATAAACAACCCCTTTGCATCTATGGCGACCCTGCGTATCCACAGAGAGTTCATCTAAAATGTCCCATAGTAAGAAGGGAGGCTTTGACAGATGAGGAGCTTGCATTTAAATCTTCCATGAGCAAAGTCCGTGTTGCAGTGGAATGGGTCTTTGGGGATGTCATCAATTATTTTAAGTTTGTTGATTTTAAGAAAAACCTTAAAATTGGGATGAGTGCCGTCGGCAAAATTTACATAGTCTGTGTCCTTTTGAGAAATGGCATGACTTGTTTGTATGGCTCATCAACAGCAAATTACTTTGGTGTACAGCCACCAAATATTAATGAATACTTTGTGTATGGTTGATTTTACTCAAGTTGACTGGCCACAGTTCTTTCTCATTCGCCTATGCTCTACTCCTAAAAAGGCTTTATTAAAACCCACCATTTGTGCCAAGGTTCGTACACACATGATAAATTTAGACATTGCAGACTGATTTTTCACAACGCAATTAACCAAAATTTGTCAACAAGCTAAAACTGCAGCATTTAAAGCTAAAAATGCAGCATTAAAGGCTTTTATGAAATAATGAATTTACAAGTTTTCAAACTGAAAATTGGTATTTTGAGGATTATCATATAATATATGAAGCAAAATATGATTGAAATGTAACGTTCATATTTTGCTTACTTTACTTACGACAAGAAACAAAATTCATATAGGCACTCTGATACTCCAATAAAAAAGATTTTCTGTCCTTTGGTACAATGAATAGAGCATAACATGAAACTACTATCGTATTTTTCATTCCTATTTTAAAACACATTCAACTGTTTGTGGAGGGGGCTTTTCAAATAATTTGTTGTTTTGAAGCACCTATTAATCCATGGCTTACGTACTTGAGTAGAACTTTTCAGTCAAATTTTTCAGTAAATCAAGCAACAACTGATTTTGCTGAGAAATTTGACTGAAGAGCACTTGCTGCTGCTGAATTAAGCTAATTAACCTATTTTCTCTTTCTTCAGTAGCAGCAGCATCTTTTTGTCTGTTTTTGATTTCTTGTTCCTTGATTGCCATTTCTTGCTTTTTCAGTGCAATTTCTTCATCCTGTGCTCTTTCTTGTAAGATTATTTTCCTTTCCATCAATTTTAGTTCCAGCTTTTTTGATTCGACCTCTTCATTGCGCCTCCCTTTCAGATAGTTCATTGCTTTCCTATTTCTTTCTGCTCTCTTTGTGACTGGTCCCCCTATGTCTTCTCTCTCCCTACTTTCTCCATAGCTCTCCATTGCTCTCTTCCTAACATTCTCAGATGCTACTTTCTCCCTTTCTACTTCCTTGCTTTTCCTCTCATCATTCCTTGCTATTTCTTCCTCAGCTCCTTCCATTCTGCCGATTATTGTTTCTAACGCCTCGTCCAGCTCTGATGTTTCCGGGCTTATGCCACTTGCCCTTTCCTCTGCAGCCATTTTTCTCTTATAGTCCCTAACCAATTTCAAAAAATGATCTCGGACAGCCCTCTTATCTACAATAAAACGTGGCTGAGGGATGCTGTTTAAATTTGTTGCAATCTTCTCCCAACAATTGCCACGTTCGCCAGAGCCAATTTTATATTGGTAGGGTTCTACAACTAGCATCTCCCTACACAACATGATGTTCAAACCCCTTACGACTTGGTAGTGTTTAAAACCGGAAGTGTGATCACTTACGCAATAGAGATGAGGATTCTTTCATTTATTTCCTCTCTAGAGACACCATAGTATTTGAAACAAACACAGTCTAGGACTGACCCTAAACCTGCGCTCCGCCACCCTGCCCCACGAGAAAATAAACTGCGTTGAGTTGTTTACTAGCAATTTCAACTGCAACAGATTGTTAACATCCGCCTTGGCGATTAGGCCGAAACAGTCTGGAACTTTCTTTGAGCCTCGTATTCAAATTAGGAACCTTGTAAGAATTTATGGAACATTCGAATATGACGTGATGTGATGTAATATGTTAATATTAGAATGGAATTATATAAGCGTGATTAAGGTATAGAGTACTCTCCATAGCTTAGATAAAACGTATAAATACTGATTGCA